>JANRMT010062835.1:56587413-56652471 GCA_026402145.1 Polypterus bichir lapradei | reverse complement strand
TTTTCATACTTCTTCTCAAACCAAGGTGGTGCGAGGCTAAAATGAATTGGGATGCGCTGATCAATGTAATCGGTGTACCAGGAAATCATGCATTGACAAAAGTTCCCCTTTGATTGTAATGCAAAGTGTGATTAAATGCATTATTTTTTAACGCGTTATGGAGCACATGCATCGAAGCTTCTCAGCCGTGCTTGTGCTAAGAAAATTAAACATTTTAAAAATAACGTAACACGATTGTCAATGTAACCTTTTGTAAGTAGTGCCTGGAGGATTCAGTGTGGAGAAAGTCTAGAGACAGAGTGTGTATTAACTTGTGGATTTCTCTGTATTTGGTGGCAGTGTGACGAAGTTGCTTCGGAAGACGGCGTTAGCCGCGGAGCTCAGCTCAGAGCGAAATGAGGTAAATGGGAGGGGAGATGATGACGTGACTCCCCCACCCGCCTTAACTGTCAATCCCCCACAAACACAGTCTCTCGGAATTTGCATAAGCACACCCCTTCACCTGCAATTTTAACTTAGTTACAAAGTGATCAAAACTCTCGTTTATATCCTGCGTCCTCTCATTAAACTTGTATCCCACATTACCCGTGGGCACGAAAAGCACCAGCGGCAGCCTGTCTATTAAGTTAATTTAAAGTTTAGGTTTATACCTTGCTTTGTTTCCGAAGTAGCTGTACTGATGAATATGGTAGTATGTCACTCGCTCGCTTCTTAATGTTTCGCTGCCTTCTCAATTATATAATGCATGTTTTGTTCAGCGTATTTTGGAGCTCTTCCTGGTTTTCTACATAGTGCGCTGACAGTCAGTTCACGTGATTACGTGGGCGGCGTAATGATGTCACACGAAACTCCGCCCCCACGGCGGTCAAGCTCAACTCCATTACAGTAAATGGAGAAAAATACCTTCCAGTTATGACCATTACGCGTAGAATTTCGAAATGAAACCTGCCCAACTTTTGTAAGGAAGCTGTAAGGAATAAGCCTGCCAAATTTCAGCCTTCTACCTACACGGGAAGTTGGAGAATTAGTGATGAGTCAGTCAGTCAGTGAGTGAGTGAGTGAGTGAGGGCTTTGCCGTTTATTAGTATAGATTATGAAAATATTTCCTATGTACTCTATTACGAAAATTGTACTTATTCAGGAAAAGATCCTAGTTGTCCCACGGGAGACACAAAAGAGGTTTGGGGATCCTCCCCCTATATTGTCAGGTGCTGAATAGTCTTAAAAGACAAACTGATCTTTGAAAACTGTAAAACAATAAAAGACAAAAAAATTGAGTTAATGGTGGGTTCTTATATTATGGCAGCAGGAAGTAGGAAGTGTGGTCATCAGGTCGGAACAGAAGTGAGGCCATCAGGATGGGATGGAAGCATTGGAGAAAATGAGTTATTCCTTTGTAGGTCTTACCAACCGTATTCTATCATTTGAATGCCCTGAATTGGACCCTTTGACTGACCCCTAAGCACATGTTTGTGACAGTATATACTACAGTAGGAGTTCTCAAGTTTGATTGAAAGCTACAGGTTTTCATCCCAGCCAACCTTTGCTGTTAATTGGACTTCAATGTTAATTAAGCAACCTGATATTTCCTATTTTCTATGCTTTGTTGTCAAATCATAAATCATTTGCTATACTCTGTACACATGACCCAGTGACTCTTCATTGCTATTGTTATTGGAATGCAGCAAGCATTTATGTATGAAACTTCATTATAATTTATTTTTCTTAATCTTGGTTTTAAAGGATTATTATCATCATCAGTGTGATTTCCTTTCTGCATGTTGTTTTGATCTAGCTATTTAGTCCTTTTTTTCTAATGAGCATACTAGTTACAAGTAGATACAGCCTTATGATGTCACTTGCCCTAGTGTCAGTGCTGCTTGTTATTAATTGCCAGTGTTATTCACATAAATAAATTTAAAGAAATGTTGTGGTATTTGTAGCACAAAATTCTGATAACAAGTTACTGTTGGTCATAGGTGGTACGCTTTGTCTTTGACTTTAGCAAATTGCTTATTGGTGTGAAACAATTTTAAGTACCATTGAATGCTCAAGTTTTGACATTTTTAATCAAATAAAAAAGAATGAAAAGTGAATCAATTGGCTGCTTAATTTTTACATTTTTTATAGATACTGAAGAGGCAGATAGTCAGTCACTTTCTATATTGTGATAAAGCAAATAAAGCAAGTTTGTATATTTTACAAATACTACTTAAGATTTATTTCCTACAATGATTTGGGAGGTTACTGAACATGTACATGGACATAATGAGAACATGCAAACTACACAGAGACAATAGTTAAAATGGAAATCAATCTTGCTTATACATAAAAGAAAATAAAATTTTATTAATTAATGTGCACTAATAAATGTTGAACTAATATCGTGTATTTTTGTGGAATATCTCTGCTGATGTCCTTTTTGATTTGAGTTAAACTGTTCAATTGTTGTCATTTGCAACTTATTATTTCTGATGGTGTCACAAAGAGATGTACCGTATATACTCACGTATAAGTCGGGTCTTGAAACCCGAAAAATCAATCATAAAATCAGACCCCGACTTATACACCCATTCAAAAATGCAACACTTTTTTTTTTTTGCATCATCTTTCTTCCTCCAATCTCATACCAGTTTCTCAGACATGTCAAATTTTGTTGCAGCAGCACAGTTACCAATTTATTTCGTCACTTCAATTACTTTTAACTTAAAACCAACTTCATATTTTCCTCTGATTGAACGCTCCATCATAGATAAGAGATGTTTTTACAATAAAGGTGTATTGAGGGTGTGAGATACAAAAAACACACAGCAGTGCAATCGTCGCTTTGGATTAGTTCGAATATTACGTCGTGGTCACGTAGGCACAATACATAGAAAAAAAGGCAGTGTGCTCCGTGGTTGCTCTCTCAGGTTGGCATTAGCATATCATAATGTGTTGGATCAATAGCATGAGTTTTCTGCATTCGACTTATACGACCAATATTATAAAATACCGTAAATTATATGGTAAAATCAAGCTCCGACTTATCTTTGGGAGAACTTAAACGCAAGTATACAGTATACGGTAGTTTAGGCTAATTGCACGAGATGTGCTTCTGTTTTAAGTGTATCCTGTGATGCACTGGCATTCTACTAGATAGATAGATAGATACTTTATTAATCCCAAGGGGAAATTCACATACTCCAACAGCAGCATACTGATAAAAAACAATATTAAATTAAAGAGTGATAAAAATTCCGGTAAAACAGACAATAACTTTGTATAATGTTAATGTTTACTCCCACGGGTGGAATTGAAGAGTCGCATAGTGTGGGGGAGGAACGATCTCCTCAGTCTGTCAGTGGAGCAGGACAGCGACAGCAATCTGTCTCTGAAACTGCTCCTCTGTCTGGAGATGATACTGTTCAGTGAATGCAGTGGATTCTCCATGATTGAAAGGAGCCTACTCAGCGCCTGTCACTTTGCCATGGATGTCAAACTGTCCAGCTCTGTGCCTACAATAGAGCCTGCCTTCCTCACCAGTTAGTCTAGGCATGAGGCGTCCTTCTTCTTTATGCTGCCTCCCCAGCACACCACCGCGTAGAAGAGGGCACTCGCCACAACCGTCTGATTGCAGATGTTGAAGGATGCCAGTCTTTTAAGGAAGTATAGTCGGCTCTGTCCTCTCTTGCATAGAACATCAGTATTGGCAGTCCAGTCCAATTTATCATCCAGCTGCACTCCCAGGTATTTATAGGTCTGTACCCTCTGCACACAGTTATCTCTGATGATCACAAGGTCCAGGAGGGGCCTGGGCCTCCTAAAATCCACCATCAGCTCCTTGTATTTACCAATACTAAGTATGTGTTCATTAACATTTATTGTACTAAGAAGTCTAAGAAAATAGGTGGATGTTCTTACATTTTTTCTGAAATGTGTATTATATCTGTAGCTAGATTCTGAAAGTTGAGCAAAAAAATGAATTATCATGCAGTATGTAGATTGGCTTTAAACATGATTGGGCCTATATAAACTTAATTGTAATGACTCCATTAGAGCATACATTAAAATAACTGAAGTTACAAATGAAACGTGGTGTGTGAATATTTTGGGTGTGCCGTTCACTGATTAAAGAAAATCTCTTGAGGGTATCTTGTATAATCAAGCTTGTAGTGGCTTGTAGTCCCCAATCTTTGCTTAAATGTTAGTCGTTAGACTGTTCTCTCAGGTGTTTCTCAATTCACTGCTAATTTTCCTTGGGTTGTTTCTAAATATAGCCATAACCTTTTCAAACAAACTTTACAGAAGGATTGTGTTATCTGGCTTCGCCAGGGAAATTTTCAAAGAAAATGGGCCTTAGTTATAGTGCTGTTGGTTAATTGAATGTATCAGAATTACTATGTAACTAACTCTTACTTTTTTGCATAGAATATTAGCAGTGTTTTATTTATTATTTATTTATTTACACCAAGGGGTTAATATTAATTAGTTCACTGGGGCTTGAATATGCTACATTTTTGTATAATTGCACATGACTAAAACATTCCTGCCATTGATCAAGTTTTGCTTTTCCTACTGACTGGTGTTGGCTTTTGTTGTTGGTCACTACAAAACACAATTTTAGTGGGAACTCTATTCGTTTGAATTGAAACAGGTAATCAGGAAAGATGATAAGAATATGTTGTGAGAGATGGCCTGCAGTTTATCTCGGCCAGCACCCCCAGGCTGCTAGATGGAGTCCTCCCTGCAACATGGAGGTGCCCTGAATTCCCACAGAACATCATGGACAATGAAGTTCGGCTTCACAGCCCTGCTGGATACCATGGGGAACGCCAGAGCACGCTGCAGGGAGGCACACCGATTTATATTTTCCTTATAGCCCGGAAGTATTCCCTAGTCATGGGGATGAAAGAAATGAAATACTTCTGGGCTGAAGAAAAAGAAGAGTTTTCATCTGACCCGGAAGCGCTATAGAATCACATGGACTGAGGGACAGAAGCACTTCCGGGTCGAGGACTATAAAAAGGACGATGGGAAACCCAGCAGAGTGAGCCGGAGCTGGGAGGGAGTGTGACAGAGCTGCTGGGAGGAGAGGAGGATTTATTGAGTATTATTGTGGTTATTATAGCGTATTGTACATTAAGAAAATAATTAAATGTATTTCTTATATTTTTACCTGGTGTCTGGACGTGTTGTCTGTGGGTTACACGGGGCAACAGCGACCCCTACTGTCACAGTGTTTATACTCTTCTTCTTATTATGTGATTATGATTTTCATTTGTTTATGTTGTTCACTCAAGCATTATTTTTTGTGCTTTTCATCAGTTGTATGTGCCTCTGCTTTTTTATTGTCTAGCTTACAAAAATCACGTTGTACTGTAACTTATCACAAACAGAAATATTGTTTAGAAGCTGCACATTTAGGTGGTGCAATGAATTGAACATTTTAATGTTACGGTTGTTTCCTGTAGTCCTTGAAGTGATACAGAATTACAGCTGATACCTTGGTTTGGAGACTTCTTAAACAAACGCTCGTGGGGCTTGTGCATCTACCAGACCACTTCAAGCTGTGGTCAAGATGTGAGTCTAATATGTAAACAACGAAGGGAACAAGATTTTATGAAGGAGTGAGGTTCAAACATAAGAGAAGTAAGAATTATACAGAAGAGGTCAGATAAAAAAAAAATATCATGATGTGCATTATATGTCCAGTTTTACATTCTTCTCCCTTTTGCTTGTGTGAGATGCACTAACTGAGCAATGCTATCTAGCATTTATCTGATGCAGTCTCTAACTGTGTAAGACGCGAGCAAAGCACTGTATTTCTCCCTCGTACCCTGGTAACCTAACTTGAGCTTCATTGCTAAACATGTCTTACCTGAGCTTCACTTAACCTTTGTCTTCACATTTTACAGCTAACTCCACATAACATCCCATATCCAGTGGTTAAAGTGAAACCATAAAGGAGGTACCCTGTGTTGGTGACATTGTTCCCCTTCACAGTAGGTTTCAAATTTTACATGGCATTCTAGTTTTGCAGCCCTCCTTGGACATCGGAACATGCTTATTTTAGTATATGATGTCAAGGAGCAGGGGTGCTTGAGATCGGAGTGAGTTGACATTAATATATGACATCGTGGAGCTCTTCAAGCCCTGATCCCTTCTCTTTTTCCTGTGCAGAACACTTCACCTTCTTTACTCCTTAACTCCTACTGCTCTTGCCACTGTCCTGCAGAAAGCCTTCATTTTTATACACAGTAACCCCTGTAGCTCTGTTCAGTTACTTCTTAGACCTAAGGTGAGAAAAGGAGTATGTGTGTTAGAATAGTACCCTTGCTACCACATTATTATTGACGAATAACAAGGAATTAAAAAAAAACAAACACATGGCTAATTTTCTTTTTTCTAGAACATCAACATGGCGGCTCACATAGTTGCAGCAGCTCGGTGCTCTCCCCTTTGGAGTTTGTTTTGTGTGTGTGTGTGTGTTGATTTTAGTTCATTCTACATTATGTTGGGTGAACATATACTACAACCGAGACAATCTTCTTAAGATCGGAGTCTGCTGTGAGGGGAGTGTTATGGCAGAATTCATTCACTTGCACAGCATTCCGGTGGATATAGCCAGGACACCCGGCTCCCCGTGGATTACCATCCCCGGAGGCTGACGACAAAGGCGGCGCAAAGAGAGGAAGCAGAAGTGAGGCTGCAGGGCCGGCGCGCTACCTAGACTACGGAGACAGCCTCACAAACCTCCACTTCCAAGCCTTTTCCTCGCTAACACCAGATCTATTGTCAACAAGATGGATGAACTGAGGCTTCAGACTGCAACAGACATGCATACCGGACTTGGCTATTGAGCTAACAGGCTATACGTTGCGGCGTTAAAACAGGACTCAAGACTCCGGTAAGAGCAGAGGAGGGTGTGTGTGTGTGTAAATCAATAATAACTGGTGCACGGACGCAGTGATAGTGGATAGACATTGCTCCCCTGACTTGGAGTACATGACTGTGAAATGTAGACCTATGTATTTACCGCTGGAATTCAATGTGGTGATGATCACTGTTGTTCACATACTACCTGCTGCTAATGCTAACTTGGCTCAGAGACATTTATACAGTCTCTGTAAACCAACAGAGCCGTTAACCCTGATGCAGTGTTCATTATTGCAGGAGACTTTAATCATGTGGATTTAAAAGCAGTGCTCCCCAAACTCCACCAGCACGTAAAGTGTGCTACTAGAGGAGCCAACACACTAGGCAAGGTCTTCTCAAACATCAAGCTGGGCTACAGAGCTAAACAGCTTCCACACCTGGCCAGTCTGACCACATGTCACTGCTGATGATTCCTGCATACACCCCTCTCTGCAAATCTGCTCTTATCTCCACAAGATCCATCACAACCTGGCCTGTTGACACCTCTCTGCAGCTGCAGGACTGCTTCAACAGGACAAACTGGGGCATTTTTGAAAATCCAGACCTGGAACTCTACACAGACAGTGTATTGTGTTACATCAAAACCTGCATTGACACTGTCACAGTGGAGAAACTTATCCGTGACATGAGAGGTTCAGCGGCTGCTAAAGGAAAGGAACACTGCCTTTAGATGTGGTGACAAGGCTCTCTACAGCATGACACGGTCCAACCTGAAGAGGGGCATCAGAGAGGCTAAGAGGGACTACAGGAGAAGTATTGAAGAACACCTGGACAGTAATAACAGCAGGTAGGTTTGGCAGGGAGTCCAGCACTTCACCAACTACAGAACCAGTCATGGAGCTGCTGAAGGTGACGCCTCAATGGCAGAGAAGCTGAACCACTTCTTTGATCGCTTTGAGGTGGAACTACCAGAGGCAGTTGTTATACATGCAGCAGCAGCTCACAACAACATCACCCCCTCCCTTAAGGTGGAGAAACATGAGGTGAGACACTCGCTTCAAGCTGTCAGTCTTAGGAAGGCAGCAGGTACCGACGGTGTCCCTGGACGTGTGCTGAGTAACTGTGTAGAGCAGCTGGCTGGGGTCCTTACAAAGATCTTAAACCTGTCACTGTCCCAGGCCTCAGTTCCTCTCTGTCTGAAATCCTCCATCTTACTCCCTTTACCAAAAAAATCACCCATAACCTGCCTGAATGACTATCGGCCAGAAGCACTCACCCTGGTGTTGATGAAGTGTTTTGAGAGACTGGTCTGGAGTCATATCATGTCCTTCATCCCTCCCACCTTTGATGCACACCAATTTGCTTACAGGGCTAACAGGTCTACTGAAGATGCTGTTGCTGCTGCTCTCCATGCTACTCTGTCCCATCTGGAGCACCAGGGGAGCTACGCACGTCTCCTCTTTATTGATTTTAGCTCTGCTTTTAATGCCATCCTCCCTCACAGATTGGTGTGCAAGCTGCTAGCCTTGATACTCCTGTATTCCACCTGTATATGGGTTAAAGACTTCCTGACAGACTGCACACAAAGGGCTAGGGTGGGCCGTCACATCTCCTCGGTCATCAGCATCAGCACCGGCTGTCCTCAGGGCTGTGTGCTGAGTCCCCTGCTCTTCACACTGTACACAAATGACTGCGCCCCCGCCCACCACAGCAACACCATCGTCAAATTTGCAGATGACACCACCGTGGTGGGGCTCATCTCTGGGGAGGATGAGTCCGCCTACAGGGGCGAAGTGGAGCGGCTGACAGCATGGTGCACTGACAACAACCTGCTCCTGAACACAATTAAGACCAAGGAGCTTAAGGAAAAAGAAAACGGACATCAAACCACTTTACATCAGAGGGAACTGTGTGGAGAGGGTGTCAGACTTCCGCTTCCTGGGAGTCCACATCATGGAAGATGTTCTGGGGTGTGAACACAGCTGAGCTGGCGAAGAAGGCTCAGCAGAGACTATTTCCTAAGAGTCCTTAGGAAAAATAACATCCCCCAAAAACTGCTGGTGTCCTTCTATCACTGTTCTATTGAGAGTATCCTGTGCTACTGCCTCTGCGTGTGGTTTTCCAGCTGCACAACAGCGGAGAGGAAAACACTTCAGCGGACCATAAAGACTGCCCAGCAGATCTTCGGTTGTTCTTTACCCTATCTGGATGAACTACACAGCTCTCGCTGCCTCAGGAAAGCGGAAAACATCTTGAAAGACTCCTCACACCCCACTCATGACATGTTCCAACTGTTGCCAGGAGCATCAAAACAAAGACAAATTGACTGAATAACAGTTTCTACCCTGTTGCTATTAGGGCACTGAATGCCACCTAATCACCTCTAATGCAGCAGTGCATTAGAAGACATTTGTGCAATAGTGTTTCATATGTAATTAATGTCTTATATTGAATGTTTGTGTTCTACCTTATTTCTTCTTGTCCTTTCTTATCCTTTTGTAATTATATTTATTTATATTTTGACAATGTAGGGACTGCACCTAATTGTGTTGTATTTGTTACAATGTCAATAAAGATATTCTGATTCTGATATTTCAGTCCAATCCATAAAGGCATTTTTGAAATTTTGCAAGGTTTAGCTTTTCTATTGGGGGGAGGTGGTGGTTACCCCAAAATTGAGATATTCTGAAATGTCCTTTCTTAGTGGATACCTACTGACATCCTGCCAAATTTCAGCATTGTAACAAAATTTTTAGGGAGTGAGTGAGAGAGTGAGTGAATGAGTTGGTCAGCTTTGCATTATACAGTATATATAAGTAGATTGTGTGGAAATTGTTCAAAGGTTCCTCAGCCAACATTTTCAAACAAGTAGTAATTAAGTATTAAATATTAAATGAAGTATGTGCATTAATACATGATACTGTATACTAGTATGCTCTAACTGATCACTCAGTATTCAGTACCTTCAGATAAATTGTGTTTTAAGAATACACCACAAGAGGGCAACATTGCCTTTATTTTTATAACAATAAAAAGCTTTTTCATGTTTTCAGCTTTTATTTTTAAAAAGTTTGTTTTTTTTCTTGTTTTTATTTAAAGTGACATTGACTTACTATTTGATGCTTAGAAAAAAAAATTCCAGTTTCTAAGGCTGATTAGAAGTTACCAGAGTTATGGCAGTCTCCACAAATCTAAACAAGCATAGTCGGTTAAAGAAAAGGAGTTATTTACAAAAAAAGTGTTTTCTTGTTAAAGGAATCAAGTAAACTTTTCATGTAATTTTTGTTCTTGAATATTTTCCCAAACTACCTGAGAAACTGACATTGAATTTTAAGTTATAGATAGTTTTATTCTTGACCTGGATGGTCAAAAGTTCAAAACTTCACAGTCCTAATTAAACACTGTTTATGAATTTTATAGAGAGCATGATTCTTGTACTTAGTATTTTTGGAAATATTTAAAAAAATGTAGGTATAATTGTGATGTATATGTTAAAATTCTTAAACTTACATTACTGATAAAAAGTTTGGACACACCAAGAAATGTACATGTTGTTGATTGAAATTGATACCTTTTTTGTCAAGATACCATTATACTGATTTAAAAATATAGGCCAGACATTACTAGTGTTTCTAATGGCAATTACTGTCTGAAGTGACTGATTTTTAATTTGTTTGGCTACAAAGCCCCATTTTCAGCAGTTATTCCTTCAATGTCCTAATGGTAAACTCCCTTAGGTTATCCTTAATGTTATGTAGAAGTGCTAATTGGTTATTAGAGAAACCTTTGTAATTGCATTAGCACCACTGAAACATGTTATTCTGTTCAATTGAGTTGCAAGGTACCTGCATGCCAAAGGTTCAATTTTGGGTTCACACATTGCCGCAATGAAACAGGTTCATCAAGAAACATGTCAGTTTTGTTTTTTTGCAGAAAACAAATGTTGTTTTATGTGATAGACTGCCAACAAACTAAAGAATTCCTACAAATGGTGTCTATTTTTGTCAGAGAGAAAAGGACAAACTGGATCTAACCAAGACAGAAAAAGAAGAGGAAGGCCCAATTAGATAGATAGATACTTTATTAATCCCAAAGGGCATATTCACAATTACACAACTTCTTAAGAGAATAAGGACATCAGAGTCTGTAGTTTTGAGGAACAAAAACCTTAAAGGTCCTCAGTTAACTTCTTCCTTAAATACACGCCAAACACCAGTGTCATCTGCATCAATGCAAATACAGCTCCATAAGGCTGACCATAATATGCTTTTCCAGTCATCTTCCATCCAATATGTTTGATTTTGACAATTTTAACTTTTTGTTTTTGTTTGCCTGATTCAGGTGCCTCTTTTTCTTTGAAACTCTGCCTCTAAGACCAACATCCTAAAATTGTCTTTTCTCAGTTGCAGGTGAATTTGAGCAGTCTTGCTGATGGCAGATGTTTCTGACATAAATATTGTTTTGCTGTGCTTGGAACCACATTAAAATTGTTTTTTTCTGATAGTTATTTACTTTCAGCCAGTCTGATTTAAAGTTAACACCTGACCGCATAAAGCAGGGACTGCTCTAAAATATCACTTAATTTTGAATGTTCTGTAAAACATGTCAGTGTGTCTTTTGTGTATTGTGATAAGGATGACTCAGAGACATCATAGGTTTGGGGTAGCCACCCATATATTGTGTCCTGGCTGCAAATGTTTTTGAAAATAATAAACAGATCGGAGTCCACAATTGAACTGAACTCGTTGACTTTAGATGGCAGCTTTAACGGCCAGTGGAAGAGATGATGTCATCAGGGCTTGAACCGGAAATGTCATCAATGGGACAGGAATTTACATCATCTGGACCGGAAGTGACATCATCAGTAGTGCCAGAACCAGGCAGGATTTCCCGAGAATGGTCTGTAAGGGATTGAGAGAGACAATTAGTGCACCTCGCAGCCCCCTGGTCAGGCATGGAATTACAATTATTCAGGCCCTTTAGTTGTCTCCTATTAGCACGTGTGTGACAGTATATACATGGATAATGTGCGTACAACACTGTATGGTAGGGGATTCATTGATTTCAAGTTCAATGGTTATGCTAATATCTTAGTTGTGTTTCAAAGTTTGGTTTATATCTCATTTCACATGGAGAAAACAATTAACAAATTTAATTTGTTATTTAGGAGAATACACTTGTTTACTCTATATCTATGCAGAAAAAGTATAAGAAAAAAAATTAAAAGAAATAAAATAAGCATTTTTCAAATGGGAATAAATGTCACTTTTCTCATAAAGAGCACACCAGCTGTAGTTATATATTGTAAAGAAATAGAAAGTCTGAAGTTATGTATCAATACATTATAGTAGTAAAAGCAGTATAAGGTAAGTTTTATTTAGACTTAAAACACATGACTAGATGCCACATATTCTGTCCCATTTAAGGGCAAAGTTTACATAGGCAGGAAATTAGGGGAAGGCATAGCATTGCTTTGCTTTGCTGCTCCATAATGTGGCTAAATCAGAACATTTATAAAATGAGGCTAGTAAATGTGCATTTAATAAATAGACATAACTTTTTGATCCTTACTGTTGTAAATTTAACTTATTTAGCGATATTTGGTAGATGCCACAATTCACAAACACAATGTATTCTTTTATTTAGTTTCCTTACAACCAACCTCCTCCTCTTCCACCTTACAAACAACAGTTAGTATAGAACATCATTAAAGTTTTTCCACTGTAGGACTGACAGACTGTGAATAATAGAAATATTTTATTACAATAATAAGTACGCTGACTGTTTTTAAGATATGGGTAGCTTCTGAATTAAATAAAAAATCAAAATTTTAATTTATTACTAAGAAGAAATAGATTCCCATATTATACATTTTGAAGTAGCTTACATTTTTGGTAAAATGTTTTTTCTATCATATGCCTGTGTGTACTTTAACATAACAGACCTTGTTCTTCCCTTTTTTCTTTTTCTGTTACTTGGTGTATTTCATTTTTATAATTTTTTTCTTTTAATTACAACAACCATAAATGGGAATTCTGGTTTACTTGTGACTTAGGACAAATAAAACTGAAACAAAACTTTGTCATGTTTTAAGAGAGCTCACATTTCAACACTATGCTTTTCCTTTCAAAAAAAAAAAAAACACTAAGCAAAGCTAAGTACATAGAGTAACTTTAAGTAAAGCTTGCCAACATGGGTAAGGCTTTAATGCTTAGAAACTAGTATCTTTACCTGCAAAGAGTGGTAAAACTCAACATTTTATTATATTTTCTCCCAACGAGCCCATGGACAACCTTTTACATTTTAAGAGACTTCTCAATGTATTTCTCTCTCTTCAAGCTCAAAGTTTTTAAATGAACCTGTAACTGAGGGAACTGCATGTATTTTTATGTATAGAGTTTCAATGATTGAATGTAAAGAGAGATTAAACTTATGTAAGTGACTAACATTTTGAATGAATATGTGAAACATTACACTTCTAATATACCATACACAGGTAAGGAGGGTGTTCTAGGTAAATTAGTTTTCCATATACAAGACATAACAGATTTAGTTGGGTGTTCACAGTAAAGATCTAGACCCCTCCCCATTCCAGTTTTGGTTTTAGCCTGGTGCCAGGATTGGCTCCCTGAAATCATACAAAATGCATTATGCAGATTCATAAAATAAGTGTATAAATGCATGTAGTATAAGGTTGTCATTTCTGTGTTCTTCAAAACAACAAAGAGCTTGGATAGTATTGTTTTTAAAGTAACTGGCTTCCATGTCAGTGTTTTGCTTGTTGTCTAAGCATATTTCAGAAAGTACTGCATCTTTAGCAAAGCTGTGTCCATTGTAAGCGATGCTTTTCTACTTGTTTCCTTTACTCTCTTTGTTTCATCGACTCATTTTTCTTTCTTTATTTAGACATTGTATTCAGGTGAATGTCAGTTTTCAGCAATGTAACCCTGAGGGTCTGGTTTTAGAGTTAGTTAATGGGATCCTCTCCCTTGACTAGGAAACACTATGCCCTTAAGCAAATGTGTCCACCTGGGAAATAAATGCAGCTTTCAGACAGACTTAAAGTGAATTTATTTGAAATCTGCAGTGTTAAGCTGATTTTTTTATTTTATACATTTCTTACTTTCAAGTTTACACACTTGCACACTCACACTAAAATTGGCTTTGCATGTACTCGTTAGTGATCACTTAAAAGCTCTTTTAGGAATAAAATGTTAAACTGAGAATGCAGTTGGTTTCTAAGCAATTATCTCAATAAATATTTTTTGCATAGTGTACAAGTAAATGTTTTAATGTTCCAAAAATAAGTGGTAAAGGAGAGCGATATTATCAAGATTTTTTTTGTAATATGGAAACCATGCAAACATGGAAAAAGTATATAAGCAGTTTTTCTTTACACCATTTTGATTTCTGATAAACTAAAACACCACAGATTTTAAAAATGTCACCAAATTATAAATCAGTCTTACTGAAAAAGTTCATATTGTAAAAGTGGAAACGAAAATCATACAGGAAATATAACAAGGCTTTGTGATTGATGTTACTGCAGAAAGCTAGCTTAGAAAGTAAAACTCATAGAGTGTCAAAAAAGACCAGTTTGCATATGTTCATTTCATTATGCAATATATTTTTACATTTGCTTTTGAGAAGAGTAAGAGTGTGATTCAGTTCTTACTTTTTAGGCTGTCACCACTCCAAATGAACTAAAAAGAATTATCTTAAAAGCCTTGTATGAAATAAAGTTGTGATAATTTTAAAGCAATGTATGCTGAAATGCACAAAATGTACATGCAATGTACAGTAAATGAAAATGGAGCCACAGTAGTAACAAGTGAGTGACATGAGATGAAAGCTTTAATTTGCAACAGCGCACTGAAAGCTTTGGACTGACCTGTTATGTTATATTGCACCATTTATCAAGAAAAATGATCAAAATGAAAATGTTTCAATAGTAAAGGCAGTAGTTTTATTTAATCAGAAGCTGTCACTCACCGTTATTTGATCTTTTTTCTTTATTTAAAAAAAATGTTGACTATTCAAATGAATTTTGAATCCAGAGATATTATGAAACTCACAGAGAAATTTTATTCTTATGGCAAATATGAATATGGTTCTGAAATATAAAGCACCATATTATTATCATATTTTCTATTCAGGGTTTTATCTCTGATTGCTTACAAAGATGGATAGTTAGGGGTTCAATAACAATCACTAAAGCCACCGTTTCATTCCACATTACAATATGAAATAATTCTAATGTATATTATTAATAAAGACTGAGGCTTCTGCACTTACAAAGAAGAGGTACACTGAAACTAAATCCAAACTTAAACAATGCAATGAATAGATTTCCCCATTCAGCTCTTTCAAAGTTTTTGTTCTGCTTTTAGAGATAGTAGCACTTTTTAAATTCAAATCCAGAAGGAGATCATGTTATATAGCACATATACATTAAAAAAATATCTAGTTTGATCTTGCAACTTTATAGAGGGGGGCATTTTCTCATTTTTTCAGCCAAGACTATTGCAAAAATCTTAATACCATCATTCACAAGTGAAACAACTCTATATGATGTGCATTTGAGGAACTATTTATTTTTCTTTTGAAAGACTGTAATTGATGCTTGGGTTAATGGTGTAATATTTTTACTAGAATTTTATTTTTTCCACTATCAATAATTGAAAAGGTGAAAACCTTTTAAAAATTTCATGGGATAACTGTTCGAGTCTGCAACATTCCCTGTCTGTAATGAATTTCAAAAGGCCTCAAAGGTTTATCAAGCTTCTCTACATAAACTATCAAGCTTTGGTATTTTTAATTTATCAAATAAATCGTTGGCTTGATTATTAGGTATATAAGAGCATATAGTATTGCTTATATATGTTACTTATTTCTTAGTTCTTCCTAATTTAATTTCCAGCTACACTGTTAATGCCTATACAGTAATTGCATTTCTAACTTCCTGCTGATGTATTTGAATAAGTGTGTTGTTTAGAGAATTCTCTTGAATTGCAATCCAATTTACAATAGGTCCCTTTTCGCTTTTTGTCACAGAACAGTTTAAATACCTGGAAATTATTATTACTGGAAAACCAAAAATTTTTTTAAACACAATTTCATTAATATGATGAATGATATTAAGCAAGTAGTTAATAAATGGTCCTCACTCTATGGTCCTTCCTCAAACTTATTTTAGCTGCAAAATTAATTTAATCAAATGAATATTGTTTCAAAGCTCCTATATTCTTTTCAGAGCATCCCTATATTTATTTACTAAATTCTTTTTAAAGAATTTAGATTCAATATATTGTAATTTATCTTGAATTCAAAATGTCTGAACATTAAAAAGGTGTCTCTACTGAGATCCAAAGCTATTAGGTGACATTGGTTGGTGGGATTATTCCCCCAGTATAACAGGTTTTATAGGTTTGGGTGGAACTTCAGGTTGGGGTTTGTAAAGAATGCTATTAGCATCATGAACTTCCTGACTTAGTATTTTTGTGTTAAACCAAGCATGATTTGTAAAAATAGGTGTTAATCCTGCAATATCAATAGCCAGAATTCAAGCCATACTCTAACTGATTTGCTGTTGACTAGTTAGGGTGAAGATCCAGGCAACATCTTCAAAATACATCTACAAATTTCTCGGAATTTGCCACCTGATTATTGTAGGAAATTATGCAAAAGGGATCATTTTATTAAAATTTCAGGAAAAGGAATGGATTTCAGCTATTAACAAAATACATTCTAGTTCAGTATGTTCCAAGCATGCCATAATTCATCTAAAAATTGTTCACTGTTTACTTACACTCACCAGCCACTTTATTAGGTACACCTTGCTAGTACCAGGTTGGACCCCCTTTTGCCTTCAGAGCTGCCATAATTCTTCTTGACATAGATTCAATACAGTGCTGGAAATGTTTTGGTCTATATTGACATGATAGCATCAGGCAGTTACTGCAGATTTGTCTGCTGCACATCCATGATGCATTCTACATCCCAAAGGTGCTCTATTTGATTGAGATCTGAAGACTGTGGAGGCCATTTGAATACAGTGAACTCATTACCATGTTCAAGAAACCAGTTTGAGATGATTTGAGCTTTGTGACATGGTGTGTTATCCTGTTGGAAGTAACCATCAGAAGATGGGTACACTACGGTCATAAAGGGATGGATATGATCAGCAAAAATACTCAGGTAGATTGTGGCATTTAAATGATGCTCAGTTGGTACTAAGGGGCCCAAAGTGTACCAAGAAAATATCCCCCACACTATTACATCACCACTATCAGCCTAAACCGCTAATACAAAGCAGAATGGATCCATGTTATCATGTTGTTGATGCTAAGTTCTGACCCTTCTATTGTCCAGTTTTGGTGATCTTGTGTTAATTGTAGTCTCAGTTGCCTGTTGTTAGCTGACAGAAATGGCACCTGTTGTGGTGTCCTGCTGCTGTAGCCAATCTGCTTCAAACTTTGATGTGTTGTGAGTTGAGAGATGCTCTTCTGCATACTCCAGTTGTAACGAGTGTTTATTGGCGTTACTGCTGCCATTGTGTCAGCTCAAGTCCTTCTGGCCATTCTCATCTGACCTCTGACATCAACAAGGCATTTTTGCCCTGAGAAGTGCTGCTCACTGGATATTTTCCCTTTTTCTTACCATTCTCTGTAAACTCTAGAAATGGTTGTGCATGAAAATCCCAGTAGATCAGCAGTTTCTAAAATACTCTGACCAGCCAGTCTGGCACTAGCAACCATGCCACATTCAAAATCACTTAAATCACCTTTCTTCCCTATTCTAATGCTTGTTTTGAACTTCAGCATGTCGCCTTGACAATGTCTACATGCCTAAATGCATTGAGTTGCTGCCGTGTGACTGGTTGATTAGATATTTGTGTTAAGAAGTTGAACAGGTATACCTAATAAAGTAACCAGTTAGTGTATTTATCATTTAAATTGGTCAAAATGTAAAAAAAAGGTAACAAATTCAGCTTGTGAGTGAGGTTATCAAGCATGACATTACTAGGTCACGCGTTCTGAGAATGTTCTACACTCAAACCATTTGGAGCAAAAAATATTTGTACATGTCCCAAATATCCTTGGATCTAAAAACACTCTTAACGCTTTTCCAGTAAAATCTCGAATAGTACTAGATGTGATAATGTGCTGTGACAAATCTGTTATAATATCCTATAGTATAAAATTTTGATTAAGATTTTTTAATCCATCTTTAGTTGCTCAGTGAAATGTGATGTTCTGTATTATCACAAATTGTTGAAAATATGTTATTGGACTTGTTTTCAGATTGTTTTTCAGAATTTGGCAAAAAAATCATGAATATAATTGTAAAGTGTGCAGGCCTGACAAACCATTCTTGGTCTTATAGGTCTCGGAGTTGAGAGGAAGTTGAGTGGTCTGTTCTTTTTTGTGGGATGTCTTTATAACATATTGCTAAATTTGCTGTGTTTTTTTCTTTTTTTCAATTGGATAATGTTTTGTTAGTGAATTTTATTTTTTTAATAAAAAATCTAATTTTCTTTCTTTTGATTATTAAGAACTCTGTTGTGGTGAATATATTTAATCTTAATAAGATATGCTAAGTCTGTATAAGAAGGGGGCATTTCAAAACATCTGATCCAGTGAAGTAGCTGTCTGATATCTCTCTCAACAGTATGCTCTTGACCCACACACATCTAGTCTAAGTATAGAAAGGCCATGTTTGAGGTGTAGTATTTTTGAGTTATATCATGTTTCCTACAGACTGAAGAAGAATATTTCATATTGGATTTATTTCCCTTCGTTACATCTCAATAAATGGTTTTGTTGCCTGTATTATCTAAAATTATGTACAAATGTGTTCTTTCTTTTGAAGGCATTGATACAGTTTGTGGATGCTGTAAATTTCTTTTTGCAGACAGAAATGGTAATTTTTGCAGGATAATGCAATGGAAAGGTTAGGAAAGTTTTGCAGACTTTTTATCAAATTTTCTGACTTTCATGTAGTAAATTAATTGATTTCATTATAGATTATATTTGAGGCACAGGTAGAAATATTGTCCATATATAAATATCTAAAGGTTTGAATGTTGTGAATGTTCAATTTATGAAATACAGGTAGTCATTGACTTACAACCTATGCTTCTTACAAGCATTCGATGTAGCACGTCTCGCAGGCAAACAACAGTTTTTGCCATGTTAGCTCTATATGCTGTGACTCATTCATTTTGATCTTAGTTTACCTTCAGTGGTTTTGACTATGTTCAGTTACATTTGTCTTATAATCACAGGAATAAAGGCAATTGATCCCGGCACAAAAATAAAGGTGATCAAGCAGTATGAAGGAGTAAAGAATGTGAATGCGATTTAATGTGACTATAACTTATCCCATTGTAACCAGTGTTCACCACACGCGCTGTACTGCTGCACTCTGGCTTTGAATCTGGTTAGCCTTCGAAGCTTCTGCGTTGTGACTGATATACCGCTTTGTGTAGAGTGCTACGAAGGGGTAATAAAGCCAAACTGAACGTCTTTATCTGTTAATGTTTATTATTAACAAGATGAAACGTTAAAACAGAAAACTTGCAAGTGCTCAAACTCTGCTGGTACAATTCCTCCTCTCACAGTTAACACAATGAACACTGGGAGAGGCTGACACTGACATAACATAACATAGACAAAGAAAGGATTTGTGAAGCTGTTAAAGGTTTGGTACCCATGTGGGCAACAGTAATAATGACGCAAAATAATAAAAAATTAATTTATAAAAAGAAAGAAAATCTATGCAGTGTGCTAAGAATGATAAAACATGAATATAAAACGAGCAGGGCGGCACGGTGGCGCAGTGGTAGCGCTGCTGCCTCGCAGTTAGGAGACCTGGGTTCGCTTTCCGGGTCCTCCCTGCGTGGAGTTTGCATGTTTTCCCCGTGTCTGCGTGGGTTTCCTCCCACAGTCCAAAGACATGCAGGTTAGGTGGATTGGCGATTCTAAATTGGCCCTAGTGTGTGCTTGGTGTGTGGGTGTGTTTGTGTGTGTCTTGCGGTGGGTTGGGACCCTGCCCGGGATTGGCAGGCTGCCCGGGATTGGATTCCTGCCTTGTGCCCTGTGTTGGCTGGGATTGGCTCCAGCAGACCCCCGTGACCCTGTGTTCGGACTCAGCGGGTTGGAAAATGAATGGATGGATAAAACGAGCAATATGACTTAAGGGACTTATTATACAGTGCTATACATATGGTCAGGTTTGAATACATATATCAGTCCGTCTTACGTCCAAATCAACTTACAATTGGTCCGTTCAGGACTGATGACTACCTGTGTTATGTACTTAAGAGATGATTGAAATATATGATTGTTTTTTAATATACAGCAAAATCTCCTAGACTAATGCCAAAAATCTAAATAAAAGTTGAACCACCAGATTTGATCTTAGTTGGTGGTAGTTTAAAATAAATTAAAACTCAAAGTAAATCATATATTGAGAAATTAGTCTAGAACTTCTTTTACTTGGCTAACTGCAATGTATAATTTAATTTCTTTCTGATTTTGTCCATAGTAGAATTTGAAGTTACAGTTGGTATCTGCGTTTGATCTCTGAAGTAGTCTTTTTTTCATTCTAAGGTCATTTTGTGTTTTGAAATGGATTGATGGTAAGCACACAAAGATACTATGGACATTTGCATACTTTCTTAACATACCAACTGCATGCCAAAATTGAAACCCAGGATTTCCCTGCAGAACATTGTACAGCGCATCACACACTGCCTCTACCGGCTTTCCTTCTTCCTATAATGCATCCTTTTGGCATGTCTTCCCCAGGTAAAAGACTCACACACAGCTGGCCGTGTGATTTATCTGGTCTTGCCATCTCCATCCATTGCTCCATGGTAAAGTTCTGGCGCTCACGTGCCCATTGTAGGCGCTTTCGGCAGTAGATAGAGTTCAGCATCAGTACTGTGAACAGTCTGGTGCTACTGAACCCGATATGCAGCAGGCCGTGTTTTCTTATACCTTTCTTTCATGGCCAGCATTATGTTTTTCAGCATTGTATACTACTGTAGCTCTTCTGTCTGATCTGACCATACGAGGTAGTTTCCACTCCCCACGTGCATCAATGAGCCTTGAACGCCTGTGAGCCTGTTGCTGATTTACTAGTTGTCCTTCCTTGGACCACCTTTGGTAGGTAACTAACCACTGCATACTGGGAACAGGAACACCCACAAGAGCTACTGTTTTGGAGATGCTCTGACCCAGTCATGTATCCATCACAATTTGGCAGTTTTTAAAGTTGCTCAGATCTAACTAACTGTTCACTTGCTGCCTGATGTTTCTCACCACTTGACAGAAACCATTGTAACAAGATAATCAATGTTACTCACTTCACCTGTCAGTGGTTTTAATGTTGTGGCTGATTGGTGTAAATACATGAATATGGGCAGGATCATATGCAGAGTGTAACTGAATTGTTTTAGTTTGGCACATAGTGGCACATTTTTAGCAACTGTTACATTTGCTGTAAGATGTAATCTGTCATAGCTGCTTTGAGGAATTTGTGCTTGTAAAAGACTTTATCTGCCTTAGATGTGTTTGCACAACCCACTTCAGGACTTGATATTACAGTTCCATTTGGCTGAGTTCTTGACCTTGCCTTGACTGTGTACTGTTTGTGAAGTTACCAACTTAAACATGAATTAAAAAACACATTTATTCCTCATAGCTACAGCTAACATTACACTTTTGGCAAATTTTAGAAAAGTTTGAATAAGACACATTTACTTCATTTGAGAGATTCACCACATATTATTAAAGATTCAATTTCAATAATGATTGGTGTGTGTATGTGTGTATTTGTTAGTACTGTGTTTTTGTCATCGTTTTGATGAGACATGCAAGTAAGAATTTCATCAAACTTTGTATGCAATGTATTATTTACACAAGAAAATGAACTTGAACCTAAAATTGATCATTGTGTTCTTAATCCTGGCATAATCAATGCCCAGTGTAGAAAGAGTCACAATCATGAGTGTAATAGTGTGCTTTTCTTAGATGCTACAGTCCAAATTTGATCACATTAGAAAATGCATTTCATGTTCTTACACTTTGTTTAGCAATGTTGTAACCTACACACTATCTGGCAGTTTCTTAATATGAATAATATAATATAGATTTATATATCATGTGGTGGGTTACCCATTGTCTATTGTTTGCATCTTTTCTTGTAACTATGTATTATATTTTTTATTTTATTGTAGTGATTTTTGCCATAAAGAACTGAGACCTCATTCTTTTTTTCTTTTTAAATGATCAGCCGCAGTGCTTACAATATTCCTGTGGACATAGCACAGCTGATTATCTGGGAGGCCCTTAGCTTTTTACTACAGTAGATTCCTGTAATTACAATTATTGAAGCTACATTATTTCCTGGTCCCCCTGTGCCAATGCCCACATTTTCTCATTATTTCCTTAAGGTTGCTTTATTTTCTGAAGTAATGAAATGCTGGAGACCTTAGTGAATTCATAAATAATGACACTCAAGCCAGATTCAAAAGGTTAGCAAAAGAGAACTGGTTTTGTATGTGTTGCAGTATGAACAGTTAATGTGTAGCTGCTCTAATCAGTCCTAATACATTGTTTCAGTTAGGGGAGTGTAATACTATAATGCTAAGAGAAAAGAGCACAATAAGAATTACCAGTTAGGCTGGGTTCTGGTTTTGGTATTGCCATTCCTATGCCGATCAGCTTCATTTCATGTTACAGGGAGAAGATTAACATTTATTTTAAAAATGGGTATTTCATATCTTTAAGTTAAGTTACATTGACATCTTGATTAGTAAAAAATTCTTTTAAATATCTATTGTCTTTGGCATCAACCAATTTCTTGGTATCTTTTGCTGATTGTAGTGAATTTGCAAATGTGTTGTTTGTACTGCATTTTAAAAAAAACAGAGATACCCTGAGGATAATTTGTTAATATGTATTCCATCTGAGATAAATCTTTGAGGTGTAAGGAAGAAACATTTTTGTTGATGCGAATGACTGGCAATTTTAACTTGTCACTCAGGTACAGCTACCTGGTGTACAAAAAGTCATTTTTATTAGCATATTAAAGTGGAACAAGAATGCTCTTTTTTCAATGCTTGCATATTATATTGGACAGGCAATCACAGCCAGTCATTAATACCTCTCATCTTCTCCTGCTTGGCTAGAATGCTGAAAATCTTTTATTTGGTGTGTGCTTTGTTTCTGTATAGAAGGCTTGATTGATTGGTTGATTGACTGATTGATTGCCTTTATTGCAGAAGAATTGAAAATCACTGTGTTGCAGTTGGCAACATCACAAAACCATTGATCTTACACGCTCAGGCATACAGTCAATCAATTAATTAGTACATTAGACATGATTAAACAGACGTACTAAAATAAATGACTGATTATACCTGGACAGGTCTTAAGAACATGCTAAAGGCATTGTAGCCAGTTCTCTGGTTGCATTGTCACATTCATCTTATCATGTAGCTTTATTTTATTGTGGATGAATCTGCTTCTGGCTTTTTTTTTTTTTGAGAAATTTGCAGTCTTGCATTTTCTGCTTGAAAGAGGGATTTAAAAGCAGCTAAGCAGTGTGTATGATCTACTGTAATATTGGCCAATGTGTTTCCTTTACCTAATTATAGTAGTTTTCTGTTCACTTTGTTCTTAAACATCTACTTGGTGGTTTATTAAAGATTAGAAAATGTTACAGTTTTTTTGCAAAAATCATTTTACATCTTGCTCCTCATATAGGGCAAGTTAATTATTAAGAGAACACAAGGCAAGAGGCAGTGTTTGCTACCTGTTAAGTACTAGGTGTGACCATGGCAAACCATTCAATAATGTGAAAGGAGTTTATGGGTTTAGCAGATACTGTCGTCATTATTATTTTTTCATGCTCTTTGTGAGAAGTTTGTAGTGTTTAATTAGTCTGTCACCTGTATACTGTAAATTGCAAGATGAAGGGCAAATGATGGGAGTTCCACTTAAATTGGTTAACTTTGTTCCTTTCTTCATCATAGCAGCCTCCTCTCTTCTTTCTAAGGCTCAGAACATGCCGTTTACCTCCTGTCTCTTTCACAAAGTCTCTTGTCTTTCTAGAGTGGTCTTCTCCCACCCCCAGCCAATGAGTCCTTTCTCCAACTGTCATCCTGACTCAAAGTTGACAGCTCTGCTGTCTTACGGTCTGCTAAGTTCCAAGGAACTCCTAACGAGGCTTCACTCCCAAAACGTGGGAGCACAAGTGCTGACTTTCCATGAAACGTATATACTATAGGCATTAAAGAAAGATATATACTGTGACATTATTAGGTGTAATGTTTTTATAAAGTTATCAGAATTTTGTTTTGATAGCCACTGCTGTATGTTATTGCTGTACTTGTGTTCAGCCCTTAAACAGCAGAGACGTTTTTTATGAGGCTGATCAAAAGACAAGGTCAAAACTGGCAGATCATAAGTACAGACAACCAAATCTGAATCATGAGGCAAAAATCAAAGTTAAAACATTCAGCACACAAGATCAATGCTGGGAATTTCTAAAGGAGTTTTTAAATAGCAAAAATTCAGGATAAGATACAGAAGCATAGAATGGGTGATCTTTTAACCTGTCGTGAATTAATGCAGGGGTTACAACGTATGTAACCACGCCCCCAGCAACCATGATGTTGTCCCAGATTATGGGTACGCAGTATAGTAAATCCACAGAAGATAAAGTAGTGGTTGAAAATAGTTCAAAATAAAAATATAAAATCCAAACAAAATTTTGAAACAATTTTGATAAGAGAAATAGATTCTTTGGAGAAAATGAAACGGAAAAGAGTTTAATTAGATACTAAAATCAATAAATGGAGGAGCTAACAATAACATGTAGCACAAAGCTTGCATGGTCGCAATGAAAAGACTACTTAAGACAGTGGTGCCCATTAACTAGTACCTTACCTTTTGGATTAACCAAAAATAAAGCAATGTGGCCAAGATGAAACTGGCAGGTCAAAGACAGCAAAAAAAAAGGTTGAAGGAGAAAGATGGAATTGATAAACATCATTTAAGCGGACAAAATGAAAGCATGATTAAAAAAAAAATGTGTGGATCTAAAGTCTTGAAGACAAAAGTTCTAAATCCAAAACATAAACAAAAACACATAGCTCAGAAAACAACAGAAAAAGTCATAACCATTACAAATAAATCTTTGCTTTGCCTAGAACTGGCAATAATGATTTATTGTTCTTCAAGGTTTATGCAATAATTTGGATGCCAGGTGTTGTGTACCACCATCTTTTATAGTACTGTCATGACAACGTCATAAGGCAGGCACATGTTATATCACCACAGGACCAGCAATGGTGTTAAAACCTAAACGAAATACTTAAACATGTCACAGCTACAAAAAGAAAATGCAAAATGGTGATGACAACAATAAAATTAATCTAAAATGTCATTGTGGTGATGTCAGAAATACAATCAATATTAATCAATACTACTCACACTAGGCTAGCTTTCGTCATGACCATGCAACTTTATGTAAAGCCAAAACAAGATCCGAACACAGTGTGAAAGCATGCAGTAATTTTCCTTATTTTGTGGTTGTTTTGGAGTTGTGTAGGAAAGGATAATGTTCTGTCCTTTTACAGATTATTTGAATGTGCAGTGTTTTGCTGTTAATCATGCTGCACATCGTAGAAGATTTTGACAGTGACAAATCATGTTAAGGAAGGAACATGCAGCTTTTCTTGTGTAAGGTGAGTGAAATGAGAATTGCACTGATTTGTTAGATCATTGACGTCATGTTGGTTTTTCATGCTCGGACACGTTTAGCAATAATACTATTTTCGAATGCTACTTAACCGTCCTTGGGTCCACCTCATCTGAGCAGGCCAGAGCACATTATGGCACAGAGTGGTCACCAGTGTGAGTACACCCTAAGAGTGCAACATAAATATAATCAAATGGTTAGAACTAGATCAAAGTAAATTTACCACAAAACTTTACAAAAATAATATTGTCATTGAAAAGATCATTTATTTGGGGTACGGACCTCTTTGGTAACACTACTTTGACTTTGAAGTATGTCTGTCATTTCCGGTTTTGTTGCATATTCTTTTTAAAGATTGTCTGTTTTTTTTTTTTTGTTTTTTTTTAAGCTTTGCTGGTCTTCTCATTTTTCTTAGTGTGACTTTGTCACCTTTAAACTATTAAAACTATCTTCACTTGTGGCCTCTGTAGTAATATTCATAAGAGTTTCATCTTTTTCTTATGGGAAACCTTTGCAGCTACCTGACCATATAGGTCTATCACCCTATAATCCACAACATACATTTCTCAGTTTAGTGCCCTTGGAGTGGCACTTTTTAAGTACAGTGCCATAGTGCCTCCTAGTTTAGGCCTTCCTATTGCACTGGCATGATAGTATAAACCAGTCCCTTGTCATTCTTTCCTGTCTGGCAACAACTCACCACAATTTAGCCATAAGGAGTCACAATAAAGGAAACTTTTAAAAATCTAGCAACTCATGTCACCTTTTGTCTGTTTAAGTTGAGAAGAAAAAAAAATTAAAGTACACAAATAACTGATCAAGGATTTGTGCTTGATACAGTACATATGTAGGCCATGTGATCACTGAGCTTCTAACCCATTTAATGGTACTTTTTTTACTTAATGTGCTGTATATTTTATTCTTCAACAAACAAACTTTTATCATTTCAAGAAATTAATAGACTGTAATATCTCTGGAAGAAAAGAATCACCATTGTGTGGATACTCTGATAACAGTAAATTATGGCCTCAGTAATTGTAAAGCTTGCTTATTTCAGGTCTTATGTTGATCTTAAAAAAAAAATGTACTTTATGAGAAGGAGCTCTATACCAGGAATTAGAAATTGAATATGGACGGATCTGCTTGTAGTTTAAACAAGCTGTGTGACCCTTTTTTGCCTGCGAGATTTTGTAAGAAAATGGGCCTCAGTTATAATGATTCCAGTTAATCAGGTGTATCTGAAGTACTATATAATTAATTCTGTCTGTCTGTCCTCCCTGGCCATCGGACCTTACTCTTATTCTATGTTAATTAATGTTGACTTATTTTATTTTCTTACTGTGTCTTTTATTTTTCTATTCTTCATTATGTAAAGCACTTTGAGCTACTCGTACATTTTTTGTATGAAAATGTGCTATATAAATAAATGTTGTTGTAATTAAGTTCTTCTCTGTATACAGTATGTGTAGGTTGTTTTTATTTATTTTTTTCCTAAGAGGTAGTACTATTGGCAGGCAGTGAGTTGCAGTGGTTAAGGATTGGGACCCATGACTTGAAATCCTGAGGTTGTGAGTTTAGATCCTGCTGCTAACACCTTTGTGACCACGAGCAAGCCGCTTCACCTGTCTGCCCTGCAATTAGGGAAACTAAAGAAATTTAACCAAGTGTATCTCAAATGTAATTTGCTTTGGATAAAGTCGTCCTCCAAATTATAAGTAATAATAATAAATTATTTTGCACAAATCAATTGAAATGTGGCTTAGGCCCAGAAATGTAACACAAAGCTATTACTATGCACTGCAACGTGTATGATTGCTAACCCTATTGGCTTTTGTGTAAACACTTGTTCATCAGCTGTGTGGTAGAAAACAACTTGCCAGAGAAAGAAAAGGAAAAACAAAAACTTTGTTTTATGCATCCTGACAGAATGTCAGTGCTACTGTTGAAGTTTGGTTTGTTAAAATGAGGCTCTAGTCAATTTGAAAAGTTAATCAAATTGCTAACATTGTAATATTTGCAGTGGGGGAAAAAAGAAATTGAAATAGCAAATAGAATGGATTTTCCTTATACTGCTTTTGTTTGCACGTCTATGTGGTTTTGCTTACTTGCACAAAACCACACAGTAGTGAATTGCGGGAGTTATAAAACTGCTGCTCTTTTGTTTCACTCTTCAGCCTGGACTAATGCGCATACGTCATGTGTTTGGAATATGTCCATTAACAGTTTCTGCAGCCAGTGCCACTGAGCAACATTTATATCCCAGTCAGAGTTATTGAGATCTCCGCTTGTAGCCATTCATGCCCATAATACTATACTCTAGATACAGTCTGCTAGTGCATAAACTGTGAAAATTGCTGAGAAGAGATTTGAACATTTCCAAAAAAAAAAAAAAAATCAGTTACATATCTTTCATACTGCCAGGGATTTTGGAGGGGCCTTTTACCTTTGTAATTGCTTTTTAATACTCAAGCTGCTTATGTATTAATTGCAGTATTAAGTATGTGATATTCAGTGAAGCCTGAACTGACATGATAACTTGTAGTGGTGAACATATAATTTCTGAGGTGACTAGATCCTCAATTATACCTTAACATTTGAAGATATGCAACTTTGTGTTACTTTTGTATTTTTATTTACTTGTGCCAGATGAATTAAGTTTTCCTGTCTAGCTATATAACTTTAAGGTTAAAACATGCTTGTAGACACAGAAGTCCTTCTGCCTGGTACTTGCCCATTACAGGATATTACAAACCACAGTTTGTTTGCGTAGTTATACATAGTATACCTTGTTCATTTAATCAATCTAATGCTTAAAATTAGTTTTGTTTTCTAAGTCTTGTTGCTACAGGGCAAGCATGACTGTATTCTGTCATTACTATCAATGCATTAGCCAGTACTCAAACCTCCAGCGCAAGTTCAACTTGACTTTGATTCAACTATATGTAACAATCAAGTGTATCTCAAGCCCCTGGGAGTCAATAATCTTTATTAAGGTATAGCGAGTGCTCAACCTTGGTCCATCCACTGTTGGTTCACACAAAAGTATGGACATTTTATTTTAAAAATAAGATTGCCCAGAACAATTCCAGCCTAGTCCAGCCCTCATTCCCTCCCACACGGTCATTAAACAAATGTACGAGTAAATTATAAACATATAACATCAGAGCCATGACAAAAGTAAACTGTGTAAAATGAAAGAAATCAGTATTTACAAAAATACACAAAGATGATTTACAATGAAGAAACAATTGACAAGGGAGTAAATGAATATACAGTATTCCACTGTTTTACAGCAACTCAAGTACAGGTTAACACATTTCTCAGAGTAAATCTCTTAAGTTATTCTTACTAAAGATGTAAACACTTTACAAATTTTAAACCTGTAAAACAGTGTTCATACTATTTAAATAAAATCATTAGCCTGCTAATTGCCTGTTTGTTCTCCAATAATGCAAATACAGTTAAACCTATTTTCACAAAACATTGTACAATGTATGTGTGTTGCTGTTGGTCCAACTTAAAATATAGACTGTACGACATGTTGGGCAGAGGGGTTGTAGTGGAGGGGAGAAACCTAAAAACCAGTGTTGGCATGAGGACTACAGGTCCCATCAAGAATTCACTGCAGCAGGAGTTCAGTGGAGCTGATGGGAAGATACAGTTATCAGTTTGCACATATTTTTGTGCTGGCCAAAGCAGGTACAGCATTTTCTTCTTAACTAATTTAGGTAACAATTTTATTGTCGTTCTGAGTTACAGCTTTTGTGTTAAAGTATATAATCTTGTGTTACCAATTATTTTGTTTAGCCATGTCAAAGGGGTATATGATATTGGCAAACTCTTAAGGAGTAATATTGCTCTCTTTCAACCCTCCAAAAATTTTTAAATTTACAAAATACAATTTTTCTGTGAGTTTCACATTTGTAAAATCACACTTTAAACAAAGTTTAGCCTTAATTTTGTAAAACTGCATGTGAACAGAAACTCCACTGTTTTTCTTAATATTACCTACTATGTTGTGATGTTATATTATTAGCAGGTTTAGAAAGTGGATGGATGGATGGATGGATGGATGGATGAATGAATATTATGCATAACCAGTAAAACAAAATTCGGCCGCTGGACTAAGACAGTGGCAACCTTCTTCATGTTGGGCAAACCTGCAGATATGAATTTCATTTCACTGTTTACACTTGACAGTAACTTGGAAATAAACTGGTGACTCTACATTTATTTATGAAAGCAAAACCTTTAATTTTTAAGCAATTCAATGCCATTCTACACTGATTACTAAGTGTGATAGAGATAAGCCATGATAAAGCAGAATGAAATCATTTTTGTTTAGTGCTTGCTGAGTTGTTCAGAATATGGTAAAAAGGGGATGATTCAGCTTTAGTATCATTTACTATTCTTTAATGGTAGAAATTTTATAATAAAGTACTTATAATTATAGGCTTTAAAGTCAATACAGCATTAGAATTTGTAGTAATTTTTAATCAACATTGAAAAAATCAATCATTCAAACTGGTGCTGTCTCCTGTAATAATATGGAGACCAGCAACGATGTCTGTGAACTCCAACTCTCCCTGGCCCTCTGTACTGCAGATGCTTCCTGTGGTCCATATATTCAGTTATTCAACAAAACCATTCAGTTTATTAACATATAATTAAATAACTATTCATTAAACTAAACAAAACCAGGAAATTCAAAATAAGTAGTGTTCATGCTTCTATTTCAGCAAGAAGTTGTGACAGTTATGAAATCCAATCATACGCATAAAGAACAAGCTCTCGACTCAGTAGTCCTGAGAAGTTGATAGTTACTGGAGAAGTCATGTAGATGATGGAGCTGATACTTTCAGTCAGCAGTAAAAAAAAAAAAAGGGTCAACTTTAAAAAACAACAAATATTTGCATTCTTACTGTAACCTATTATACATATACACCAAAGCAATGTCGGGTACCTCAGCTACTGCCACATAATGCAGGGTGAGCCAAAAAGAAGTACCACATTTCAAACATTTATTCTACAAAAAAACTACAAGATAAAATATGTTTCATTATGACACAAGAAAGGGTATAAATATAGAATTTTTTCAGTGTGTTTTAAAAATGATGTCTTTAAGATGGTGGCCATCATTAGCGATACCCTTCAAGATGATTTCTGAACACTTGCACGATTCGTTCGGCTATTTCAAGGGGAATAGCTGCAATTTCATGGTGAATAGCGTCCTTGAGGGCTTCAATGTTTTGAGGTCAGTGTGTGTATTCCTTTGACTTGAGAGCCCCGCAAGAAGACATTGCAGGGAACAAGATCAGGCAAACGTAAAGACCACCCGACATTGCCACGCAGGGAGATCAGCTTCCCCAGAAACATCTCCCGCAAGACTTGCATGGATCTCCATGCTGTATGAGCTGTTGCTCTGTCCTGTTGAAACCAGGCATCCACCACATCCATTTCTTCCATTTGGGGGACGCAGAAAGTTTTCTAGCATTTCAATTTAACATTCTGAAGTTACAGTGACGGTTGCTTTACCCTCCTCAAAAAAGTAAAGGCCTACAATGCCAAATTCTGCAACAGCACACCAAACTGTAACATACTGTGCAGGGGTCTCTGAAGTTTACAAGGGTTGGTTTCAGCCCAATAGTGAAAGTTTTGCTTATTTATACAACCATTCAAATGGAAATGTGCCTCATCACTGCACATTTCAATGGCATCTCAATGAACTGTTTGCAGAATGTTCGTACACACTCTTTATGGCTCTCCCAGTCTCTCTCAGTGAGTTCCTGCACTAACATAATTTTGTAGGGATGGAAATTAAGGTCCTCATGCAAAATCCTCTGAAGACATGTTGGAAATGCCTAAGGTAGGAGCATGTTTGCACCCTGAACGTCTAGGAGACTGCAGAATTGATGCCCCTACGGCTTGGATGTTTTAAGGCATTTGTACAGTCTGAGAACAGCCTGGAAATTTTCTGCTCAATGTTGTACACCTGTCTATCTAAATTTAGCCACCCACTGAAGAATTGTTTTTCCGATCTGGTATATCTCCTTTAAGAGGAATGCTGAAGTGTGTACAGAAGGCACGTTGCGTAGTGATGATGGATTTGTTGTTTTTGAAGAACATCCTGACAGTGAAAGCACACTGCACACCAAACCAAGGCATGTTGCAGCCTGAAAACTAGAAAGGATCACCTATCAAAAGACCCCCACCCCAACCCACTCGGCTGCTTCTACCTCACTCAATGACCTTGAGAAATGTGATACAGTGATCCCTTGCTATATTGTGCTTTAATTTTCGTGGCTTCACTCCATCGTGGATTTTATATGTAAGCATATCTAAATATATATAACAGATTTTTCGCTGGTTCGCGGATTTCTGCGGACAATGGGTCTTTTAATTTATGGTACATGCTTCCTCAGTTGGTTTGCCCAGTTGATTTTATACAAGGGACACTATTGGCGGATGGCTGAGAAGCTACCCAATCAGAGCACGTATTATGTATTAAATAAATGATATAATTCCCGCGCGGTGCTTCGCATACTTAAAAGCCCGAACAGCACGTATTGATTTTTGATTGTTTGCTTTTCTCTCTCTGTCTCTCTCTCTCTCTTTAAGACATTCTCTGCTCCTGACGAAGGGGGTGTCAGCAGAGAGGCTGTTCGCACACTGGCCTAGAGGATATGGACGCTCCTCTAAAAAATGCTGAAAGACTACCTTCACATTGCTCCCTTCCTTGCAGCTGCTTTATCGTGTTGCTTCGAATACTTAAAAGTCCGAACAGCACATATTGATTTTTGATTGTTTGCTTTTCTCTCTCTCTCTGACATTCTCTGCTCTTGACACGCACTCCTTTGAAGAGGAAGATATGTTTGCATTCTTTTAATTGTGAGAGGGAACTGTCATTTCTGTCTTGTCATGGAGCACAGTTTAAACTTTTGAAACAGAGACAAATGTTTGTTTGCAGTGTTTTAAAGTCACTGTTTCTACAACTTCCTGTGTTTCTGTGCAAATCTGTGACCCAAGCATGACGGTATAAAAATAACAATATAAACGTATGGTTTTTACTTCGCGGATTTTCACTTTTCGCGGGGGATTCTGGAACGCAACCCCCGCGATTGAGGAGGGATCACTGTACTTCATTTTGGCTCTCCCTGTATTACACACTTTCATTCAATGATCGTTATAACTTCAATTATTGCTTTTTTTGCTTCCTTGGACTAAAAATTTTATTTATAAAATTATGATGACTCCTTATTAGGACAAAGTCAGCCTATAGAAACCTACTGGATAAATAAAATTTTTCGAACTGGCAGCATGTGATTCTGAAAGCAGAGTTCTCAAGAGGGAAAAGTGAATGAAAATTGTTGCTTTGTACTAAGATGCTTCATAAGACACAGTGATAAAAAAAAAGCTTGGCTTGCTATTGTTGATAAATGGAGAATGTTGCCTCAAATATGTGTTATTTTCTGTTGGTATCAGAAATACAAATTTAATTGGTTTTCTAGTTTTTAGTTATTGTAGGTGTGTTCTTTATTTTTAAGAATTATCACATTCCTATTTAGGAATATACCATATATTGTCTTTTTCTTCATTGTTTATTAAAAAAAAATCACATTTTTCATTTGATATGCATTTATGTTACTGTTAGAAACACTGGCTCTACAGTATGCAATTTGAACTTTCAGAATATTTTCATTTTGAATAGAGAATGTTTTAAGTTGTGGAATTAAGGTAATATAGTCACTTAACTTTCAGTAAAGGAAATATTACCATTTTAATGCAAGGGCTGGTTGAGATAGGCTTTATAGTAGCTAAACAATGCTGGCAAAACAATCTAAAGCTGTCAGTTTTCATTGCTTTATAAAATTAACAACAGAAACAAAAAGAATAGGAAGGAATTATGGGAGGTCCAAATACTGTAAATCACTTATTGCAAGAGTATTTTTATACTGAACAGCATTACTGGTTATTACATACAGGTGCCCTAAAACAAGTTAACACTGAATATAATATTCATGCATCCTTGCTTGTGAAACCAGCAGCACTTTAAATTATATGTGTTTCAAAAAACCCCTGTGACTGCTGAAGCATCCTGCAGGTTGCAGCGTGACATTTCTGATGTCTATGGGATGCATGAGACATGCTGGTCAGGGCGAAGGTCTCTCTTTCATCATTGATTCCCCTATTGGTCTGCTGAAGATCTGAGTAGGTTAGAAAAACATCAATTGATCATTCCCAATTACGGACCACAAGAAGAAAAAAAATAATGGTAACTTGAATAGTAACATGTTAAAAGTCATTATATGATTTTTTTTCCCTTTTAGCATTTTCTTTAAAAATGTTTGATTTTCATTTAAAAGGCCATATATAATTTTGAATATTGTTTGTAATGAAGATTATGTTGTTTGTCTTATCTGATCTGTTTTCAGTTTTTCACATCTGTTTTGTTTTCAGTTTTTTACATTTAAGGTGATGTGTTATTTGTTTTAGTGACAAAATATACTTTCAGAGTTTGGAAAACTGAGGAATAAATGACATTTTCAGCATCAGAAAATAACAATAATCAAAAGAGAGCAACATATATAATTGTGTGTTACTGTACATGAGTATTAAATACACATTTATTATCATGTTCAAGTTTAAAGTTATGGTCACATTGCTACAAAACTAAAAAGACCATGTGTAGTGGTCAGCATTGCTACCCTCACAGTTCCAATATCCTGGTTTCAAATCCTAGGCATATCAATGTTTGTGTGGCCTTTCCAGGTCATGCAGCTTAGACTGATTGCTGAGTCATTGTGGGTCTGTGTCTTGGTTCCTGCCTTGCACTTGAAACTGGAGGCCTGGACACCTCCTGCTTGGACCTGTTATTTAGGTAATGGGGTTTGCAAAATCAAGTAATAAACTTTCAGTATATTATGCCACTCTCAGTGGAAGAAAACTAATAATATGCCATTTGATTAAACACTGGCGGATATATTTGTTAAAGCTGATTCTAGTTCAGTTTTGATAATGATTGCTGTTGCAGTACTAATAGGGAAACACATTAATATGATGGCTTTACCTGAAGGAACAATCCTGTGTCCTTTTCTCTTCACTCTGTACACCAGGTCATGTCACTTACAGACATCCTTGGATGATTCTGTACTTATAGGGTGTATTGATAAGGGGGATGAGGCAGAGTTTTTTAGTGCAGAAAATAATTGTCTACAACTTAATATCAGCAAAACCAAGCAACTGGGTTTTAACATTTGCCACACCAAACTCTATATCTATTCAGGGAGTAGATATATAGATAGTGCACTCCTACAAGTATTTGGTAGTCCACATCAATGAAAGGTTAGACTGGTCTCATAACACAGAGGAACCATATAAGAAAGGCAGAGCAGGCTTTTTTTCTAGGAGGCTGCATTCCTTTAATGTGGATAGTGACAGCATTCATATCTTCTACAACTCTGTGATCCCAGTGTGATTTTCTATGTTGTGGTATGCTGGGCTGGTAATATGGCTTCAGATGAGGCCTGCTGAATCAACAATAGTCAGAACACCTTATGTATGACCCGTGGTGACTGTTATTTTTCTAAACAAACTCTATTAACATACATTCCATATTGTATTGTATTCATGTATAATTTATATTAAAATTCATTTTCAGTTTCTGTTCTCATATATCTGCACAGCTCAGCACACTGTAGCTGCTAACCTATTACTAGAATAGAAACAGTGTGCTCATAATGGCCCAACAAGAAAAAGTGAAAAGAAGATGACATGCCACCCAAATATAAATAACTTCAGTATTGTGAAAAGATGCCAAATACAGTATGTGCTGGTCTCATGAAGGATGTGTAGCTCGACACTACTACTGCTGCTGCTACTGTACTCACTTTTTAAAGTTGCACACATGTCAGGGTGGCCATCCTCTCGTAATTTACATGGCTGCTACAGCTCTACATGATTCTTTTGTCCTTTCTGCGGACTTGAGAACTGTATGTAGATAGATAGCTCATTTGTATTTCCACTCATGTTAAATGTGATTGCTATTGCTGTAGTCTATATGAATGACTTCCAGCCTGTTAACACCTGTTGTTTTAATGTGGTACCGTTTAATCATGATGCATGTTTAATGCAGTTATAAACAGATAAACTCTGGTTTAGTTACAAATTCTCACTTCTGTCCAGAGTGCCACTTTTACTCAAGCTTATTTATTGACCAGAACACATACTGTACATGTGCCCCAGTCTTTTATGGGTGGTCCTCTAAATCCCAAGATGCAATGTACTTGGTTTCACAGAGGTGTTTTCTACACTCAACCTCCTTGTTTCTTTATTTTCTTCAGCAGGTTTGTAGTTTACCTTTTAGGAATTTTGTTATTTATCTTATTTTGTGTCCTATTTTTAAAAGTGATGCAGATTTTGCTTACATATATTTTTTTTCTTTCGAAGCTGGCTTTATGTCTTATTGCTTAATTGGTCAGTATACATTTTACCACTCCCTAGCCTCTTTGTATATATCCTTATGATTCATGTAATTCTTATCAGCCTTATCTATGGAGCATGAATTAGCCAAAACAGTGAGGAGATTATTTCTAAACTCGCAAAGATATAGAAAGATGGGAGACAGAATATAATGTTGTAATGACCATTGAGGTACCCTCTGTTTCTTGTTTGTACAGTAAAATGGTGGTAATAGGTTGCTGATATATTCTGGTGCACTTTGGGTATATAAAGTGTTGTATTTGGCCCTCAATAAAATTGAGTTTAACACCCCAATCTAGAAAGAGTCAAAGGAACATAAAAATTAACTTTTAAATACAGTGAAAATTGTAAAATGAGATTCGTATCTCTTGCATTTACATTAATATTTAAGTTTGTTCTTAGTTTTAACTGAATGGAAAGATGTATTGCATTTCCTGTAAGACAAACAGCAGGTATGGGTAGTTGTCGACTGATGACCATGTCTGGTTCCAACAGATGGGTTGCAAGTAGATCTGGACATAAGATGGACCAGTATGTGTATTCAAACCTGACCATATATATAGTATTGTATGGTAAGTCCCTCAAGTGATACTGTTTGTTTTATATCCTTTTTTATCATCATTCTTTGAATGGTAGAAATTTTCTATTTTTTTTGTTTTTTGTGTAAGTTTTTTTTTTTTATTTTGTTTCATTATTACTGTTGCTCGCATGGTTGCTAAAACTTTGAACAGCTTCATGAACCCTTTCTTTATATGTTTTATGTTACGTCATTAGTGTGAGCCTCTCCCAGTGATCATTGTGTTAACTGTGAGAGGAGGAATTGTACCTGTAGAGTTTGAGCACTCACATTTTTCTGTTTTAACAATTCTGCCTGATAATATTTATACATTAACAGATAAAGGAGTTCACTCTGTTTTAATTACCTCTATTGGTGATTTGCACAAAGCGGCACAACATGACTGACAATGCAGAAGCTACAGAGGTTAGCTGGATCCAAAGCCAGAGTGCAGCACATGTGGTGCGCGCTGGTTACAAAGGGTTAACTTAAAATCACATGCAAACACATTCACTTTTTCCCCTCCCTTATACTACTTGGTAACCTTCATTTTTGTGTTGAGCTCAATTGCCTTTGTTCCTTTAACTGTGAGACAAATGTAACTGAATTTAGGTAGTTGAAATCATAGCATAAAATAAACTGAGATTGAAATGAATGAGACATGGCATATGGAGCTGGTCTAGCGATAAATGTAATTTGCCTGTGAGACACAGTAGTGGTAGTAAGTCAATGACTACCTGTACTGTTATTCACCAAGTTGCTAATTTAATATGGATGACCTTAATAAGAGTCTGTCATACATTGTAGGGTGATATGGGCATTGCCCATTCTCCTAAGCTTTTAGTAGCACACAAGGCCTGTTAACACAGCAGATTCAACAGGGATGCAGAAAACCATCTTCATCCCCAGCTACATTTCTGAGAAAAATGGCTTTACTGCAGCTTGTAACATTCTTGGTCAGTCCTGTACTTCATCTGATAACAAAGATGTAAATTAGTAATGAACTGATATCTCTGCAGACATTTTGACAAAAGGAGGCACCAAAAGGACACCCAAGTTCGAACGAAGAGCTATAATTCAATGAGTGGCTACTTTGAATGACAAAATAACATTCCTATAGTGGTTCTTTAACTGTACGTGACTTTAATCAAATCACCAGAATTTATACCTTCTTTTAAAACAAGAATTCATCTCTGAACTCTCTGCTTGCACTCTTTAAAAGCTGAGGACTTCTCTCTGAAACCTAAAAGCTGATGAGCTGCTCTCTCTTTGTGGAGCAGAAGGCTGACAATCTCTTCTGTTGGTGCACCTGAAAGCCTGAAATCCTCTCTGTTAAACCATGTACTGTGCCAGTGACTGATCCATATACTCTGAGAAGACTAAGTAGCAACAGTTACTTTAAGAAGGAACCTTTAGCATCTAACACCAGAAAGATTAATGCTTTTCCCTATAAAACTGAAGAGGACACAGCAGAAAGTTTAACTGTGAAGTGAGTAAAGTACAGCATAGCACATACAAAGGACCATTTATTATGTACAGTGCTGTGAAAAACTATTTGCCCCCTTCCTGATTTCTTATTCTTTTGCATGTTTGTCACACAAAATGTTTCTGATCATCAAACACATTTAACCATTAGTCAAATATAACACAAGTAAACACAAAATGCAGTTTTTAAATGATGGTTTTTATTATTTAGGGAGAAAAAAAAAATCCAAACCTACATGGCCCTGTGTGAAAAAGTAATTGCCCCCTGAACCTGATAACTGGTTGGGCCACCCTTAGCAGCAATAACTGCAATCAAGCGTTTGCGATAACGTGCAATGAGTCTTTTACAGCGCTCTGGAGGAATTTTGACCCACTCATCTTTGCACAATTGTTGTAATTTAGCTTTATTTGAGGGTTTTCTAGCATGAACCGCCTTTTTAAGGTCATGCCATAGCATCTCAATTGGATTCAGGTCAGGACTTTGACTAGGCCACTTCATTTTGTTTTTCTTCAGCCATTCAGAGGTGGATTTGCTGGTGTGTTTTGGGTCATTGTCCTGTTGTAGCACCCAAGATCGCTTCAGCTTGAGTTGACGAACAGATGGCCGGACATTCTCCTTCAGGATTTTTTGGTAGACAGTAGAATTCATGGTTCCATCTATCACAGCAAGCCTTCTAGGTCCTGAAGCAGCAAAACAACCCCAGACCATCACACTACCACCACCATATTTTACTGTTGGTATGATGTTCTTTTTCTGAAATGCTGTGTTCCTTTTACGCCAGATGTAACGGGAGATTTGCCTTCCAAAAAGTTCAACTTTTGTCTCATCAGTCCACAAGGTATTTTCCCAAAAGTCTTGGCAATCATTGAGATGTTTCTTAGCAAAATTGAGACGAGCCCTAATGTTCTTTTTGCTTAACAGTGGTTTGCGTCTTGGAAATCTGCCATGCAGGCCGTTTTTGCCCAGTCTCTTTCTTATGGTGGAGTCATGAACACTGACCTTAAATGAGGCAAGTGAGGCCTGCAGTTCTTTAGACGTTGTCCTAGGGTCTTTTGTGACCTCTCGGATGAGTCGTCTCTGCGCTCTTGGGGTAATTTTGGTCGGCCGGCCACTCCTGGGAAGGTTCACCACTGTTCCATGTTTTTGCCATTTGTGGATAATGGCTCTCACTGTGGTTCGCTGGAGTCCCAAAGCTTTAGAAATGGCTTTATAACCTTTACCAGACTGATAGATCTCAATTACTTCTGTTCTCATTTGTTCCTGAATTTCTTTGGATCTTGGCATGATGTCTAGCTTTTGAGGTGCTTTTGGTCTACTTCTCTGTGTCAGGCAGCTCCTATTTAAGTGATTTCTTGATTGAAACAGGTGTGGCAGTAATCAGGCCTTGGGGTGGCTACGGAAATTGAACTCGGGTGTGATACACCACAGTTAGGTTATTTTTTAACAAGGGGGCAATTACTTTTTCACACAGGGCCATGTAGGTTTGGATTTTTTTTCTCCCTAAATAATAAAAACCATCATTTAAAAACTGCATTTTGTGTTTACTTGTGTTATATTTGACTAATGGTTACATGTGTTTGATGATCAGAAACATTTTGTGTGACAAACATGCAAAAGAATAAGAAATCAGGAAGGGGGCAAATAGTTTTTCACACCACTGTATTTATCTGTCTCATTTGTCTTGAGTTCTTTCTCCTAGGTCAATACATATGCAGTTATCAAACATCCATCCATCCATCATCCAACCCGCTATATCCTAACACAGGGTCACGGGGGTCTGCTGGAGCCAATCCCAGCCAACACAGGGCGCAAGGCAGGAACAAATCCCAGGCAGGGCGCCAGCCCCACCGCAGGGTCTCTCACACACACACACACACACACATCAAGGACACACTAGGGACAATTTAGGATTGCCAATGCACCTACCCTGCATGTCTTTGGACTGTGGGAGGAAACCAGAGCACCTGAAGTAAACCCCCACAGACATGGGGAGAACATGCAAACTCCACACAGGGAGAACCCAGGAAGCGAACCCGGGTCTCTTTACTGCGAGGCAGCAGCGCTAGCACTGCCGCCCAGTTTGCTTTTATAAAGTTTCATAATAGCATAAGGAAAAAAATCAGGCAAGACTGTGACATACTGCCCAAGTCCTCAGATATCTGCTTATGTTGTCTTCAGGAAGTTGGTGGATATTTAATCTGTTAGCTTGGGCATGGCAAATATAAAAGGTAGTTTACTTAACTGCTGTAGTCTTTTTTCCCAATTCATTCTCTCTGGTTTAAAATAGGATATGATGTATTTTGCTTATTTTAGCGGCTCTTTGATATACCTTTAAATTCAATTTTGCTTGCCACAGCCATTGTAAAGTCTGATGGAAAATATTGTGTTTTAGTATCTTAAGTCTGTTTGTGCACATATGTTTAATCTAAATTAATAAAACAGCCACAAATGCATAACATCTTCAGTATATCAATATAAATTATACTGTATATACAATTTACAAGGTGAAGCAAAACATCATTGCTATATTTGAATTTTATTTATTCATAGGAAATATATCTATTTGTTAACCAGGGCTTCTGCCCCTGCTCAGTTTTCCAACTGTCCCTGTGGGTGGTCTCTGTCTGTGCTACTTTGTTTGCTTGTATCACTAAATCCCACATAGTTTTGATGAGCCCCATTGTCAGACTTTAGTTTTATTTGTCTTCCTTCATCAGCATTAGCCTAAGAAATGGTGCCTAGTAAAGGACTTGACCTAAGGTAACTGAAATTTGGGACTCAACATTTGTTTTTCTTTGCTCCATCATTCCATCATGCATATGTTTAGTAAGTTAGTGAAAAAATGTTTATATTGCAAGATGTCCTTAAGCTCAGCCTTGTTTTTTTGTCTTCCTGCAACTTTGTGATTTATATCAGCTAATCTGTAGAGAATGTGTATGTATTTGTAATACTGTGTAGCACACCAAAGATATAAGTGAATTTTAAAAGAATTAACTAAATTAATATATTTTACTTCAGTGACTCTACTTTTCTAGGGAATTTGGTCCTAGAGCCTTTACAAATCTTTTTAAATTCACTTGCAGTTGCTGTTTACATGAAAGGAAAACAAGAAGGTGTACTGTCAGGGCCTTCTGTTATGATGTGGCACATCTTTCAAAAACACATCATTTCATTATACTAAAATGTACCTATAAAGGGAGAGAATAAACAATTTCAAGGTCCACCTGGTGTTTTATTATTTTTTTAAAGTTGACAAAATTTTCAATGAAAAATAATGACTGTTACAGGGATAGACCACCTTCTTTCTATTATACCCCCATTGTGTAACCATTGGTATACACCAGATTTTTATTGTTTTCCCTGCAAATTAATCTAACAGTTTTACAAGATGAATCATCTTTTAATACAAAGCTGGTATTCAATGATACCGCCATTATTACTGCCAAATTCATCACTACAAGATGAATTAAATCACTTTGGTGCAACTTTTGTAGTGTGAGTTGATTAGCCAGAAATATTCATAAGATCATGCACCACTTTAGCGGTACTGACATATTTTTATTTTACTTCATGCCTTAGACCCATTTGCATTAGAAAAATATAAAAAATCTGCTTATATTTGCTTACAATTTCAGGTACATATTCTGGACATTCTTTATATTTTGTAAAAGTTTCACGCATTGCAGTCTTATTTGTGAATTTTCCATTTAATAAAATCACACATTTGTTTGAGAGACAGTTTAAAGATGTACAGGGTGAGCTGAAAAGAAGTACTACCTTTCAAACGTTTATTCTACAAAAATGCTACAAGATAAAATAAATTTCATTATGACCCAAGAAAGGTTATAGAAAATTTTTTTTTCACTGTGTTTTAAAAATGATGTCTTCAAGGTGGTGGACATAATTAGCAATACACTCTTCGAGAGATTTCTGAACCCTCACATGACTTGTTCAGCCATTTCAAGGGGAATAGCGGTGATTTTCTGGCTAAAGGTCGGTGTGTGTATACCTTTGACTTGAGATAGCCCCACAAGAAGAAATTGCACGGAGCGAGATCAGGCGAACGTGAAGACCACCTGACATAGCCACGCAGGGAGATCAGCTTTTCTGGAAACATCTCCTGCAAAACTTGCAAGGATCTCTGCGCCGTATGACCTGTTGCTCTATAATGTTGAAACCATGCAGCCACCACATCCATTTCTTGCAGTTGGGGCCGCAAGAAGTTCTTTAGCATTTCAATTTAACGTTCTGAAGTAAAAGTGACCGTTGCTCTACCCTCCTCAAAAAAGTAAGGGCCTACAATGCCAGATTCTGCAATGGCATACCAAACTGTAACATGCTGACTGTGCAGGGGTCTCTGAAGAAGTTCACGAGGGTTGGTTTCAGCCCAATGGCAAAGGTTTTGCTTATTTATGTGTAGTGCCCTACTATTTGGATATAATAATAAACTTAGTAGTTAGCCTCAGTGACACAATGATTTTTTTTCTTCTTTTTTTTAGGGGAAGCAGGAATAGAGATAAATAAAATTAGTGCTCTTTACTACCAATCGATGAATAGCGCGCTGTTAGTTCTCCAGTGAGATTAGTTTTTTTGGGAAGGGAGAGAGGGTGAGTAAAGAGAAAAATGGCGTGGAGTTATGATCCCACCAGTGAAATTTCATCCTGTGACATAAGTAACTTGCAGTTCAATGGTGGTAGGGCTATATATGCAACCATTCAAATGGAAATGTGCTTCTTCACTACACGTGACGGTTTGCAAAATGTTTTTCGCACAACTCTCTATGACTCTCCCAGTCTCTCTCAGTGAGTTCCTGCACTTACCATCATTTTGTCTAGATTGAAATTAAGGTCATCATACAAAATCCTCCTCAAAGACATGTTGGAAATGCCTAAGGCAGAAGCATGTTTGTGTGGTGAACGTCTGGGAGACTGCAAAATTGATGCCCTTACAGCTTGGATATTTTCAAGCATTAGTACAGTCCAAGGACGGCCTGGAGATTTTCTGTTCAATGTTGTACCTGTCTGACTAAATTTAGCCACCCAATTGTTTTCCGATTTGGGACATCACTGTTAGGAGGAATGCTGAAGTGCATTCAGAAGGCACGTTGCATAGTGATGATGGAGTCATTATTTTTGAAAAATGTTCAGACAGCAAAAGCAAGGTGTGCACCGGACCAAGGCATGTTACCGACTGAAAACTACAAGGGATTGCCTATCACAGTACCCCCACCTCAACCCACTTGGCTGCCTCTACCTCGTGCAATGACCTTGAGAAATGTGGTTTTTCATTTTAGAACCAGCTCATGTCATCTCCTTGTCTATTATTAGATTTCTTCTTTGACCTTATATCTTGCGACACTTTGCCAGAAATAACTCTACCACTAACATAAGGTTCCACGCAACATGCATCTAAGTTTTACTTGGGAAATGGAACTTCTCTGTCACACCAAAGTAACAATCCTAGTAGGGATAAATCTAAATGAATGCACATGAAAGTGCAGTGCAGTGTTTTTTTGATTACTTTAATGTATTTTCACTGAAGAGTGTGGTGCAGTGATCCAAGAGAAGCACAGTTTTATAAAGAAATCCATCTCTAAAAGTTGGAATATGTTCCCTCTTAGGAGACTTTAAGGAATGTCATTTCTTTCCCTTCACTTCTCTAGACTTTTTTGCATGTAGCATTCTTTGCAGACTAATTATCGTGTTCCAAAAAAACATAATGTGCTTTGAAGAATCCAGAATGCATCATTGTTAGCACTAGGGTTTTCATTTTGCTCCAATCTCGAACCTCGCCTGAACATGGAGCATGTTATTGTAGAATATATTTCATGCATCAAGAGTGATGGGGTATCACTCAGCAGCTGTCTTATCTCATTCCAGAAACCTATCTCTTATAATATGTGCTCTCAGCCACACTGCATGATATTGTAATAAATGTGGTTTGCAAACTATTACAACTGTGGTCCTGTCTCTTAGCACATAAATTATTCTTGCTTTACTGGAAACAGCTGTTTGGTATCTAAATTGCTGCATTGTTTCTTTGAGCCACAAATGTGCATGTGTTTTTTTTTATTTTTTGGTCTCCAATGGATGCATGTAAAGTTTTTCCCACATCAATAGGCTGTAGATAGAAAAGAATGAATTTAGATGTTCTTTTTGTTTGCTTTGCTGTGAAATGCAGATAATTGTCTGCTTTTTGAAATCTAAGCAACAAGATGATAAAACATGGCCAAATATAAAACTTTTAATATTAAATAATTGGTACTCATTAAGCATTTTATATCTGTGCTTAAAAGTGATTTCAATAAATGCGTAGATCTCTGTATTACCATTTTTTTATCACTAATTTTGCCATTACTAATTGAAAGGTTGAGAGAGACTATTAATTTCAGTGTGGACTAATGGCTCAGATGTTGAGCTAACTGTACACCACCACTGTGTTATATCGAACAACTCATTCATTTGACAAAGTCCCTGCTGATATATAAATAAAATTGGATAAAAGTATTCCTGTTACAGACAAATGTAAATGTAAACAGAACAGGTTTCTGTAATTTCTGATTATGGAAATCAGATGTACTTTAAAAATGTTTATTTACAACACATACTGAAAAATTTATTAATATCTAACTATTGGATTTAAACTTATGCTTAAAATAATAACAGCTGTACAATGTTGAGGAAGGTTTTTCTTAATTCAATCAGTAACAGACAATGTGGATTATTTTTTTTTAATGTTAGCAGTTGCTTCATTTGCTCTGAAAGCTTGTGATTGTCTAACAATTTTAGTTTTTGCACCCGTAAAAACACACACGCTAGCACACACACACACACACACACACAAACACACATGTACTCACAAACATACAAAATAGTCTTCAATGCTTTTTATAGTAAATAAACTGTATATACTTTATGTAATAAATGCTTTTTTATTATACTTTTTATAGGAAATATTATTTTATTTACGAGCTCAAGAGATTGTTTCTCATTATATGCATCACACCTGAAGTGAGAGAGAGAATGTGATGCAGTACTCTGTCAGTCGACAGCCTAAGGAGATCTGGCCTTGAACCTAGAGACAGGCAATCAAAAATACATAACATTATGGTACATTTTAAAAGTATACTATATTATTCTATATATTGAAAGACTTTTTTAATTAAACAGAGACTACTTTTTGAAGACCATACATTTATATGTAATTGTTTTCATATGGATTTCATGTACAAATATCAGTAATAGTTTGACTGTACATCTCTTGTTATCAACAAAACTTATAACATTTTCATCACATAATCACAAATATCAGGTTACGGTACATCTAGCCAACTTTTTATTACCTATCACCAACACCTTTAGCTATTTTGTGCCAAATATCTTTACTTGTTTTTTTTTTTCCTCTTTTTTACAGGCAGCTTTACCTTATTCTTGCCTTTAAATGTATCACCTTTTTCTGCTTTCTTTTACAATACAATCTGCAGAAGAGCTTCTACCCCCTTATTTCACGAGTTGTTTTGGAGATATATTATAACATTTGTCTTTTTTCTCAGATGCATGCTTTACTTTCCTTCTTAGTGTGCTATCAGGAGGCTCATTTTCAACTTGCAATGACTGCTGTCCCTCTGGAAGAATCTTTACTGGCTTATCATCTAAATCAATGTCTCAAAACCATCTCTTGAGATTCTCTGTTGGCATTTCTGCATTTTTACAGCAATTACTTTAAATTATAGCATGTGGCACTGAGCATCTTAGGCAAAAAACCTACTGCATTGTGAATTTCCTGCTGCATGTGAATTAACTGTCCAGTTGCGCATCTACAGTGATGTTATTCTTTATTAATACTGAAGGCTTTATTACTGATTCATTCATTCTTTGCATGTTTTCTAAAAAATTCCCTGTTCTGTTATTTAGTTATTAGCACAGACATTTTACAAAAGAAGAATTCAGTTGTGGAAGAATACGCCTTTACACCAGAAAAAGGATTGTGGCAGCCACCCGTATACATGAATAAGGCTGCAAAAAAGTAGGCAGTTAGATGAAAGGTTCTTTATAGATTCGAGTCCAAAACAGAACTGAATGACAGAAGGAAGATGGTTACCGTGCCTGGAACCGGAAGTGATGTCATCGGGTCCAGAACCAGAAGTGACATCATCAAATCTGGAAACTGAAATGGTGTCATCAGATCCAGGCAATATTTCCTGTGTTTTGTCTGCAGGGTTAAAAGAGAAAGTATTATTGCACTCTGCCGTGCCCTGGCCTGACGTAGAATTACTTTCTTTTGAGCCCTTACATACAAAGTTGTTTCTGTGTCTGTGTGGTATAGCGGGTCCACAGCTCATGTCAAAGGGCCTTTTTTAAATAAATAAATCACAGCACTCGTGGCTTAGCAAGGGGGCGTGGTGGTTGTGTGGCTGAAGCGGTTCCCGGGATGATTTGTGATGTGGGCGTTTCTCACCTAAGTACACAGGTGAGAAATTGTCCGCATCCGTGATTGTGATTGGGGCTGTTAATTTGCCACAGCTACCACGTCCTCTTCATAAATAGAAGCGTGAGGCAGCTAAAAGAGAGAGAAAGCAGAAAGAAAAAAGGAAGGAAAGAAGACAGATTGCAGGAAGCAGCAAGTGGTGTGTAGAGAGAGAGCCGGTGCGAGTGAAGGCTCGCAGGCAGGCAGCTGGACAGTGAGCCCTAGCAGGGGTGTTTGGCCAACACCTAGGGCAGTTGGTAGTGGTCGCTCCCACTGAGCATACTGAGGAGCAGGAGTGACCGGTAGTAGGACAGCTGGCCGCGTAAGGCCGAGAAGGCAGCGGGAGTCGGGAGGCTTGGGTGGTGAATTCACTGACATGGGTGTCCTGGTCACCAGGGAAGCCAAGTCTCGGTCTGGAGAGTGTGCGACCGAAGCCAGGAATCGGGAGGCCTCCAGACCAGAGGATTAGAAAGAAGGTCAGCTGCTGGTAGGGTGACTCTCCTGTTGCGGGGCCTAGATGGGAAAAGCAAGGGAGCCGCCAGGTAAAGAAGTCACCGGTCTTTGTGTTGTTAAGGATTGCTTCCAGCATTGTTTTAACCTCGTTGTTTTTAAAAGACTTTTTCTATTGGATTTTAACCTCCACTTCACTCCTGTTTTTGTGAATTTATTTATTTAATGACTTTTTGGAAGGCACTGCACTATTTATTTGAACATTGTTTTGTTTATTGATTTTTAATGAAAGCACTTGGCACTTTTTTACACCATCCCCTTGCTCCATTTGTTGTGCCTCACTGCCGAGCTCATTGGTGACATTACTGACAGTGTTGGGTTCAAGGGCTCCCAGACAGACAATGGGAGCATGCAGTGAACCCACGTCATCACAATCTGTTCTTCCATTTTTTTAACACTTGAATCCCTGAAGCCTACGAAAAAGGTGGTAATGCCGGGCCACCTTAAATCACGTCTTCGTTAGCGCCTTTGTTGTGCAAATGTGTCAAGCAGCACAGGCAGCAAGCAGCCTGCTATCCCATCCCCAACTGACGCAGCTGAAGTTGCACAGAAGATCCTCAGAACTCAAGCCTATTTATCTGGGTGTGAGATGCCTTGAATTGTAAGGAAAATAATATATTGTCTTTTGGAATACATACATTTCATGTGTTGTTCCGTGTCTACAACGATCTTTGTAAATGTAGGATGACAGGAAATGTGAGGCAGGAAAGTTGACACATAACTTAAATAGAATTTTTTTTCATGTTTTACTAATTATTGTCAAAATTTGTCATGAAATATATAATGTGTGAAGACTGAAGTCCAAATATGAAATAAACACGTTCACAAAAGGTATAACAAAACAAGTGTGCTTTTATTCAAGAATATAACCAAAGAAAAAAGTGACTGGGTTAGGGTACAAGGTAGATATGCCTGCTCTGGTTGGTGTTTCATAATCAAGAGGGTGCTGGTTCAATCTGGGGTCCTCCCAATAATTGAGTAGGGAGCTGCTATTTTTATTACTATTATATAATAAAAACATACATTTGATTTGAATCAGAAGCAACTGGTGTGAATTTATGGTACGTGTAAAAGTTATTTTTTTTCTTTTTTTTTCAGTTTTATTCTGTCAGTCACGTTCACGCTCCCCCCGACCTGACACTGTTTGTTTTCGAATAAAGACATGGTATAGCAAACTTGTTTTGTTATACTACCTCCTTATTTGAAAACAGTGTCAGATCTTGTGCGTGAATGAGACTGGGACTGGGAAAACTATGGACGTGGGTGTGAGTGGTGTACGTGACTGGGAATAACTGTAGATGTGAGTGGTGTTTTGAGACAATGCAACTGGAAATTACAGGGAATTCTCTGATGTGGATGGATTGTCACCCTTTGCATTTCATCATTGTCATTTCATCTAATAGCTCCTGCTGCTATACTTCTCTTTCTGATTGTGAACCACTGTGGTAGGCCTGTAGACCAGCTGCTCCAAATTCCTCTTCCAAACAAGTGTGCATTTTATCTGTAATACAAAGAGAAATGTCCCTGCTCCTTTTTAATGTACAGTCCTGTGTATTTAACTATCTGTAATTTAAATATGAAGTGTGCATGTCCTCTGGTCCTTTGCTTGGGATTCCTTACAGAATTGAAAGTCATTGGTCCCATTGCACTGATTGTAATTTTTAATTTGTTTATTTTGAGTGTAGAATAGCATTAAGTGAGTTTTCTTGTCTAGTGCCGATTGCTGATTGAGTATGAATTTCATAGCACTAACAAGAATGGACAGATAGTTACGTAGGATACTGTTTCAGTCGCCTAAATTAGGTATTTTTTGAGGTTACTCTACAGAGGTTTTAATATCTTTGCAGATAACATATTTATATTTTTAAGAAATGAAAAAACTGTCAACATGTATAGTGGTACGGTGGTTAAAACCCCTGGGTCACTTACCTTGTGTTTGTGGAGTTTGCACATCCTCCCTTGGTCTCTTTATTCATATAGCCCACGAGTGTTTCTTAATTGGTAGATGTATATTCACCCTACATATATGTTATGACCAGTAAGGGGCTTAACAGTGCCCCAAATCCCCAAACACAACTACACAACTCAGTCCTGTATTTAAACAGAAGATGTTGTGTTTATTTTACAATGCCATCTTTCCACAATAGTACTACACAAAATCATCTTGCCTCCTTCCACAAATATAAAATATTTTTGTCTTCTTCTGAACCTCCCATGTAGTGTCTTATCTACTCTCCTCCTGACTCTGACATTCATCTAAGGAAACTCTACTTCTTTCATGCTGGATCCTATACCCTAAACTGGACTAACTGGGTTTAAAAAACACAGTAATGGATGGACTGAGAATCACATAATCAAGAATATACAGCATAGAATGATTTCTCGAACTGTAATGTCTCAAAGGTTCAGAGATTAGGTATTTTTTTTATTAAGTCTGAGGTCCAGATAGCAGGTTTGGTACAGTATATAAAAGCCGATAAGTGCAGAATGCTAAAACTTAATTTGGTTATAGAGTTCAGCTGTAAGATAACAGGTAGGCTTCTCATATTTCCTACGCATTTTTCATCCACCATTTTTTAAATGTGAAACGGGGGACTTAAAAAGCTTGGTCAATTGCTGTAGCAATGACTCAGAATGAGTGGAACAATCACTGATCTGTCTCTTTCCGAATTTTTATAAAATAATGCATATCAACTTCTTGAACCTTGGCTCAAGTGTTAGATTTACATTTTGCTTTGTCTGTTTTACCACTGTAGTTTTCTCCCATATCCTAAAGACATTCTGATTGGGAAACTGTAATATAGGCCCAGATAGAGTTAGCATGAGTGTGCCATATGATAGCCTGGTGTCCAGTCTACTCTTGATCTCAACCTTGAGCCCGGTGGTTCTGGGATAGGCTCCTAAATCTACATTTAGTGCATTGAGAAAATGAAATAGATTAGAGTGGTGCTTTTCATGGATGACTTAGAGTTTATCATTACAGTAATGCTAGTAATTCCTCAAAATAGCAATATCTGCTATATGGAGTACATTACGGGTAAAAGGAACAGTAACTTTTTATAATAAATTACATTAGGTTTGAAAAGTGCAGAATTCCCTTTTGTTGTAGTAAAGAAACATTTGCTTACATACAGTATTTGTATGCTATTATTGGTATAAAAAGGCTGATGGTAGGAAGGCTGTAATGAAATACATGGTAATTCACTAAAGCTAGTTTAGTTCACCACCTGTTTGCCTGTTTTTGTATGATCCATAACAAAGTGTTTAGTAGTATCCCGGAGCATTCTGCATTGAGTCGCATATTGTCTAATTTGTTGTAGAACACTATGAATTTTCATTTTTGAATATTAACAAACCTATGATCACAAATTAAATTTGCTGCATTAAATATTCGGTGTTGTTTGGTTGGCATAATAAGCCTTAACCCTGGGAAAAGTAAACATTTCCAAATGGGTAAGTGAAGGAGCAGAGAAAGTCAAAGGTTGGTTGAATCAATGTTTATTTTGAGTTTAAATTTAAGTGCTTGAAAGCTTTAGGTAAGTGTTAATCATTGCAGGAAAACAAGGAATAATTACTGAAGATACTGATGAGGAACAACATATAGTACAGTACAAGTTTAGTGAAAATTTCTTCATATTGGTGCTATTTTTATTTTGTTTCAGTTGTAAATGGCAAGTTCAACAGGAAAAAAATCTTTGCTCTAACACCTAGAGCTGGATAACAGTGGCTGTCCCTACATGAGTGAGTTAGGATTGGTGATTTTAATTATTTATGATATTTGTAATTACTACAGAATTTCCTGCTCCAATGTTAATTCTATAAAGAAGGTTTTTTTGTTAATTCTTCCCTTTCCTATCAATGATTATTTGCTTATATGACTAGTGAGCAAAGTTAATCATTGTATATCGTGTGCTAACAGATGTATACTGTATATCTGTACAAAGTCTGTTATACAATGTACTTTGAATTAGGTGGAAAAAAAAAATTACTATGAACCAGAACTGTGTAGGGTACTGGGATGACTAGGTACAGCCTGTGATAGTGAATTCTTATTGCATGACCCAGGTTATTGCTGCCTCCCAAGTAAAGCTTCCTTTCAATTTTTATTTGATTGTTATTATTTTATATATTTATAATATTAATAATATTTAATTTAATTTTTAATTGGTTAATTTGTCAGTTGTGTCCTTTCATTCTTGAAGGGTCTACAGATGATTTGTTGGTTTTCTCTGCTGAGGATGTACAGTGCTTTAAGTCCCTCAATTGCTTCAGTAATTGTGGGCAGTGCCCATGATTACCTCATACATTGTGTAGAATTTTCCCTGTTATGCTTTATAGTACTGCCACCTAATAAACTGAATGCTGCCAGGAGTGTACGTAGATCATTTATATCATTTGTCTCTTGTGAATAGATAGTGTGGAGAGGGGGGCTGGTTGGGGTAAGGAATCTGGAAATTGGAGAAATAACATCAGGGGAATTTTAAAACATCATTGCAGTAAAGTGTTCCAAGTGATAATTTCACATATCGGGAGATAATTATTTTTAAGCTGCTATATTTTGAATGATAACCAAGTGCTTTTATGTGTTCAAACTTCGTTTCAGTCCTAATGGGCTGAGGATCTTGTCTTGTCATCACAATTGCAGTTCCATTCTCTCTGGGAAGCTGAACAGCAGATGTTGGCAGGCAGCCCAATCTGCAGGGACCAGGCGGAGGCACAATTGATATTCCCCGTCTGTCGCATGCTTGCACTAGGGTCAGTGCAGAGCTTCCTTGGGAGTTTTCTCTTAATAAAGCCGTCTTGGTGAGTTAAGATTTCACACCCGTGAGCTACATCTGTCAGTGTTTACAATTACTAGGAGTCCTCAATTAATTTGATAAAAATCACAGAATATAACCGACTTTTCCAGAGCAATGTATCACAAACATCCTCAGGCTGCCGAGCTCCCCACCCCCTATGTTTGCCATTCCAGGATTTCAATGTAAGTGAAAAGAATAAAAAATATCTGCATTTTAAAATGTACTTAGATCAATCTCCTCCTTAATACCATTAGAATTGGGTCTACTTTACAATTTATCATAAGTTTTGCTCAAGAATCTAAAGATTCATTTAAGTGTTGGGTGTGCAATAATGCTTTTTGCTGGCAAATCTGTCAAGTTCATCAAGGAGAAAAATGCTTTCATGTGTCAAACAGGATGCTAATGTTTTGTAAGTTTGTTCCGGTGCCCTCTAAGGAAAAATGCTAAATTGTGTTTGATTTCCAGTATCTAACACAGTAACATTCATCGGCCTGAGCAGTAAACACCAAATCCACAAGCCTTGTAGTTTTCTAAGGGTGTCTTGAATCTCCCAACATAACTCTCTTCGTGTGTGTGTGTGTGTGTGTGTTTGTGTTTTTTTTCTTTATTTCGTATGATACCAGAAACAAGATTCCCCAAACGGAAAATTGTTATTCACACTGTTAGTTGTGATGCACTCTTGTATGTTGTGACCCTTTCCTTCTTATGAGGAAAGCATATAAATATCCCAAAAATAAGCTAATTATTGCTTTGTGAGATTTTCTGCAGCCTATCCTAACATTCAGTGCCCTTACCGTGCATTGTTCCTTCAATTCACGTGTGTAACCCTCCTCAGTGTGATAAAGTTTGACAGCAAATCAATAGTTTTTTCATGCTAGATTTGGAGATGATTGTCATAATCCTGATCTAGGGCTTTGTCTGTGTCTAGGAATTCACCTTTTTTATTGCAAGTGATGTCCTTAAAAGATAGCTCTTGTCTTTTACTAGGAAATTTGACCTGAGGAAACAACAATAGCATTAAACAGCACTCCATTATTACAAAGGCGATATTTAAAGCCTTCCATTATTGATAATTCTGTTTATAGCTGAAAGAAAAGCCCTGTCCAACCAACATACAGCTTATTGATTTTTTTTTTAGCTCTTTAAGTTTTTTTTTAAACTGTAGATTTTCATTTGTGAAGTTTCTCTATGTAAATGATACACATGTTGAAAGTGAAATGTGTTCAAGCTGAGGTATTTAAATGCATTCAATCATTCATTTTACAGCCTATTATACTGTATATGGTATATGAGGGAGCTCAAGTTACAGACAGAAGCACTAGGGGTACGATAAGCACCCTTCTTCTGCGATATGGCTAGTCAATCACTGCGATAAACAGATATTGATTTAAGTTAACTGATTTTTTTTTTCTTTTTGAGAGAGAAGTTAGCTGTGCACATAAATGTTAGTTGGTGTCCTCTAGTAACAGAGGTGTAGCTTCATATATGTTCCTGTTTTGGTTTAATGTCATCTCTCCAAGTCAGTTAATTAGTGAATTGATCTCTCAAGGCAGGCTTATGGAAATATGCTTACCTGGTACTTTAGTGCTGTATAATTTATGACAATTATCTTTTGTTGTTTATTCCACTTTTCAAATATGTACCAGAAATATTTAGCTCTACTGGGTAGCCAAAAACTAAACTCCACAATGAATTCCTGTTTTTCTTCCTTCTGCTCCTTTCTGCTGCCAAAATATTGCATGTAATTCACAAATGATGAAAAAACTAATTACCAAAGAAAATATTCAAAGAAACTTGTAGCTTTATGGCAACAGAGTTGAAATTGAAGTAAGAGTACATAAAGCATGTATCGGTAGAAATTTAGCATGAGATTGCCTTTTAGCTAAATGGTTTTGTACACGCACTTCAGTTGAGGTGATTACATCTAATATTTATAGCTTTGGACACGCAAACTCTGCAGCATCACTTGGAGCTTTGGCATTATTTTACATTTTCCACATGATTACTACCAATCACTGTTTGTCCTGAACCAGAGTATTGTTTGAAGCTGTAAATATTCCTTTTTCTGTCTTTGTAATTTTGTCTCTTTTTTCATCTTCTACTTGTATTTGTTGTGGTATGTTAATGTATTGTAGCTCATACAGGTTAAGTTCAAAAAAGAAGGCTAAACATTTTCACATCTTTGCAGTCAGATATTCTCATGGTGTAAAATATGTCCTTATTTGTCTAAATGCTTGGAAAAATTTTATATTTCCCTGGGTAAGAAAAATTACACCCCAAGTTCTCAAACCTCTGTCAATTTGTAATTGAAGCTGCGGCATTCATGTAAGCTTCCAGAAGATGTGCCCCTAGGGGTGGAATGTTACTATTAAGGGAGACCTGTAAAGAAATGAGAGGTAACCCAGACTTCTTTTCATTTGGTTGAGTCTTCAAAAAAATATATATATTTTTGTAAAAATTTTATAGTTGTGTACTTTTTGATTTGCTTTTGTTTAATATTTTCTCTGGCACTTCATAGATCACTATTAATAAGCTGCTGGAGAGATGCATTTTTTTTAAAAAAATCTTCCAAATTATTCTTAACATACACCTTTTTAGGGGAAAATGAATTTATACCGTAATTGTGAAACAATAACTTTGTCTTCATCTGTTACCCTTTTAACACCACAGTGAAAATTACATTTCAGTTATTAATGTAAGAGTGTGTTGTAGTTTTCTCAATTTCTAAAATCCTTCAGAATCGGTCAGAATAAAGATTGCATACAATGTTCATTTCCATAGTTATGTATGATGTTTTGGCAAAGGCACTGTGTAAACCAATCACTGTCTGTCTAATTAAAGCCCCTGACTCACTGTGTGACCCTGAGTGAGTCTCTTAATCTGCCTGTTACCCTGTTGTCAAAAATATATGTAAAGAGTTATGTTGTTTTCTAAAGTCACCTTAGGTATAGGAATCAGACAAATATACAAGAATGATATTAAGTCACCTATAAAGATTATTTTGTAACGATAGAAGGTTACAAAAATTTCTGCAGAATGGTGAGTGTTCATGAAAGGTCTATAATTATATATCCTAACTCTAATCCTGTGTAATTTGGTTTGAAAAATCTAAAGCAATGAAAACATTAATCTTAACTAGAGTTTGGTAATTATTTTAACAGATTTCAGTAAAATGTAACAAAAATCAATTGAGATTTTAATTTAGGATATGAATTGTTAAATAAATCCTCTGTGTATGTATATTTTATTGTCTATATTGTTTGGTCAATAGCATTGCTTTTTGTGTGTTTGTTGCATGTCTTTTAGCCACACTATATTTGTGATAAATGCATAGTGTGCTGAACTCTTAAGTGGAACCGTTAATATTAAGAATTCATTGAACCTAAAGTTATCTGTATTTCAAAGCAAACACACACTAAGACATCCAGTGTCATACTTCTTAACCTTCTTGGCTTTAACCCCAAGCATGACTCAGGCTTGGAGTTCTATGTAAATATAGGAAAGCCTGGGTCAGTATTATGCTGCCATCTAGTGGATGAAATAACATCATTGCCCGAATTGAACGATAGTGATGATTTGAATTGGTCATCAGACATTGACACAGACAGTAAAACTGACAACTGTTAGGTATATTCTGACCTGTCAGGTTTCAGTGATGTTTGTGTTTGGTAATGGCTTCATACTACAAATGACAATCCTGCACGTCCTCATTGTCTATTTATGGGTATCCCCAATGTAAAGATTATTTTGTTGATCATGATTATTTCAACTACAGGTATTTACAATTTGTTAATGATAGTCTGGCAGAGAAAATAGTTTTGAAATTAATTGCTATTCTGAGCAGTGTTGGAAAGGTCACAGTAAACCATTTGCTTGTCGCAGGTACTGCAGATGACATGTGGTTGTTTTTTAGTCTTCTGATACTGAAAAGCACAGTGGGTAAACTAGTCCAGAGATAGTACTGTTATGCAAACCAGTTGTTGCATACACCCATTTTTGGCAAAGTTATGAGTGAGTATTGTTTTTTACTCATTATGAAATGACTGCATTTCACTTATATGGAAACTGTGTAAAATATGCGATTTGTATCGGTCAATCATCAAAAATATGCAGAAGGTATATATTCCTGATGATGACATAAATATTGATGAAAGTTACATCTAGCCTGAAGACGGGGCCTGAGTTGCCTCGAAAGCTTACATATTGTAATCTTTTTAGTTAGCCAATAAAAGGTGTCGTTTTGCTTGTCTTCTCACTACATTCATAATGGCTAACACCCTAGTACTATGGGTTACAAGGGAAAGAGACAGTACCTTGCATCCAAATGGGCACGATTCAGTAATCTTGTTCTATATGCTATGTAAAGCAAGTTCTGGGCACATCTAACTTGATACTTTACACCAGTTGACGGACCAAGAGGAATGGAAAGTACAGTCGGTACAATAGTGCAGGTCAGGCAGTAAGATTATATCCTCCTATGGACAAGTAACAGAAAAAATATTACAAGAAAATCTTTTGGTATCTGCTCGAACAGTGCCTATGTGCATTGGTGACTGTTTTGAAACACATCACATGAAGCATTTTATACTAAATCTGCACCAATGGATGCTAGACATATCTTTCCTGTTGTGTTTATGTTAACATTTTGGTATTTACATATTTCTGTTACACTTAATAACATTTTTTATTGTTGGAAAAAAAATCCACAAAGTTTGCTAATTTTTCCCGGATTAACATAACGCTATGTAGGTTATAGCATTTTCAATATTTTATTTACTAAAAAGTGGATGTTGAATAGTCAGGGTTTTCTAAATGTAAGGTTGAAAGTTATGTTACCATATTTTGAGATAACATAGAAAATCCCATTTATTTAGGTTTGGGTCAAAGTCTTCTTTACTACACTCCTAAAGATTGTCCCACCTATTTACAACGTCTGTGCTTTTAAGATGCTTTCCAAGTTCTTTCCCCAGCAGCCAGCTATAGACTAGTTGTTGTCAATATACTCTTGATATGAAACACATAAAGAATAAGAACAGTTTTGGTCACTCTGTCCCAAGAAGAATCAGGTCCAATTATTTTAAGTTTTCATAGGTAGTATTTTTAACATTAAGAACTCTGGAAGAAATTCAGCTTGAACAAATATATTGCTAAAAGCAGTACTACTGTTCTGGGTCTGAATCATTGACTTGCAAGCAGACTGATTCACCAGTAAGCCCACTTGTGTCATGAAAGTGGGATGCTGTAGTGCTCCTGCCCAAAGCCATAAGTAATGACCTGTATCATTGGTGCCATGACGTTAAATTGAAGGCCCTCTCTGCATCCATCTGCAGTAGCGGTACACACAGAAAGTGTACCACCCAGCTTGACAAGCCATTCATCTTCACCAACATCTAACATCAAGTGGACTGCTCGAAAAAGCTACATACTAGCAGCTGAAGGTCAACATAAAGAGGAAGCCCCAATATTCAGATACTGTGGAAGACATTACCCTCATGACAGATATTGTACTAGTTTCTGAATCTTGTAGGCAAGTAGATTTGGCTGCGCAGATTGTGGTTTAGGAGGGCTGGATAGAGGAGATAAGTGAGTGTAAGTACGCAACTATGCAGACTTGGTTCTTGAGTGCTGCAGTAATGGTCTGAATGCATAGTGTGGTGATGCTATGCTACATAGGGTTTGCAGCTCACATTCTCTGCAAACACTATGGTCAGATGTACATATCAAAAGAAGGCCATTAGGACAATCACCAAGGCTGCCAAAAGGACCTCTAGATGGTTGTGGGTCAGAAGGAATGAGCCATGGACTTGAAATGCTACTTGCACACAGGCTGGGATTTAATTCCCCAACCCGAGCTAGATTAACTGGGAGAGGGCACCTGAAGTTGAAAGATGCAAAACAACCAATCACCCCAGTAACATCATTGATATTGTATCCCAGTGCATCCAGGTTTGGTCTCCTTTGATGATGCATAAGCTGGTTTTCTTTAAATTGAATGTTTTGTGGTGTTAGGTAGAACTGATGCCGAACTGGCCATAGTCAAATTATCTAAATGGACTAAGTCAATCTAATTGCCTTGTTGCTAGGATCCTAATATGCCTATCAAATTCATCTTCCATTTCCATCATTTGTTTATTTTCTTGGTATTTTGGAATATAAAATTCTATCTAATTTTACTGGTAGTATTTTTGCTTGATTTACCATACAGAACAAGAGATCTAAAGCATTCTGTGATTGAATATAGTAGGAACAAAGTACTTGTTTTGATTTAGAATTCATAGCTCAGTCAAATCTTTCACACTTAGGGAATACTATAGCAAATGGTCACTAGGTGCTGATAATAGAAGCCTTTTGTGACGATTGTAGTTTTTAATACACATCTTCTCTAAATTATTGTTGCCAGGTACTTAGACAAGCCACTGTACATGGTCCCAAACCCTAACTTGAAGCTGATATATAACAGTGCTATCTGGCATTAAGGTGGTAATGCAAATCTCAGAATGCTTACAAGTAAGATAACATAAGATAAGAACGTTATTCATCCAAAGGGAAATTCTTATGTCATTGGCATGTTCAGTGCAACACGAGAAATAAAGATAGTACAATAAAGATTTAAAAAGAGAAAAATAGTAATTGTGCAAATATACAAAAATATGACAGTTGTGCAAATGTACAAAAATACGACAGCATATGACAAGCATATGACAATTGTGCAAATATACAAAAATATAACAGATTATTATTAAATACAGATTATTAGTGTAGGTTATGAAAAGTGACTTAGTACTTGTGTCTGAGTAAAATGAGCTAGCCACTTGCGTTGACAGGATGGGACAAACATACCACCATAAAGGCTGAAACAGATCGCCTACAGAACGAAGAGGAGTTATAAAGCCTTATTGCCACAGGTAGGAAAGATTTCCTGTGGCGTTCGGTACTGTATTTGGGGGCAATGAGTCTTTTGCTGTGTGTGCTCTTGTGGTTCCTCACGGAGGCGTGCATGGGGTGAGAGGGGTTGTCCATGATACTGAGGAGCTTTTTCAGCATTCTCCTCTCGGACACCTCCGTCAGATCCTCTAGTTTGACGCCTAGGACAGAACCAACCTTTTTAATCAGCTTGTTCAGCCTGTTATGATCACCTATCTTCACCTTGCTGCCCCAGCTCACAGCTGCAAAAAACACCACACTCTCCACCACAGATTGATAAAACATTGTCAGCATTTTCCTGCATACATTAAATGACCTAAGCCTCCTCATTAGGTATTCCCTAATTCCCTTTCTTTAGCACAATGTCTGTGTTCTTGGACCAGTCAAGTTTACTGCCAATGTGTACTCCTAGGTACCTATAGTCCTCAACTACTTCAACCTCCGTTCCTCTGATAGTGACAGGGGTGGGAGGAGGAGCCCGCTTCCTAAAGTCCACCACCAGTTCCTTTGTCTTTGTGATGTTTAACTGTAAATGATTCTGCTCACGCCACCCAACAAAGCTTTCCACCACACCCCTATTTTCCTTCTCCTGACCATACCTGATACAGGCCACAACAGCATAGTCATCAGAAAATTTCTGCAGATGACATGACTGAGACCTGTACCTGAAGTCAGACGTGTAGATGGTGAAGAGGAAAGGTGATAGGACAGTTCCCTGCGTTGCCCCCGTATTGCTCATGATGCTGATGATATTGAACCTGAACTTAATTTTATGCCTTTTGCAGGATCTGAGGAATTTTATAATGCTACCTTATTCTGTTTTCTGTCTAGGCTGAAGTAAACAATCCTGAATTTGCGTATCATGACATTTAGTTTCTTGACCAGATATAATAGCTGAGAGAAATGCATCTTACAGCATAAAATCATTATGTCACAAGGCCATCATTTTTACACTTGACACTTGTGGCTGGAACAACACACTTGACACTTCATAAAAGCTTTAAGTGACAAAAGCAATTGTTCTCATTTAGTTTTTAATTAACTTGCAATGCTTCTTTTAACTTAAGTACCCTAAATGACATTTATTTTTATCTGTAACAGAAGACCAGTTTAAGAAAGAAAGAAAGAAAACAATGCCAAATGCTAAGAGTAAGTGGGTTTCTTCTGAAATAGAGGAGATCTTCTTTGTCATAAATCAAATCATCTCTCAGGTGACTAATATTGTCACTGAGGTTAGAGTAATTCAGTAAATGTAGAATGATTCATAACAATAAACCTGTTGCTTAGTTATTTAGTAATGGAACGGAAGCAATTAAAAGTGCAGTATTAAGGATAATCCATTTGTTTATGGGAAAAACTATGATCTCCAGCTGCTAAACAAACAACACATATCATTAAAATTCAAACTTACCAAATTGTTCAGTGTTTTATTTTAATGTTTTACTAGGTGTTTAGTAGGTGTTGAGATGTGGCATTTTTTATTCTGTACTTTTTCTGTCAGTAAACATTATCTCATCCTTTTAAACCTAAATTTATGTTTCACGTGGAAAGTAAGCTGGTTTGATTTAAACTAAAGACAATATTCATAGTTTGCATCTTGTTTCTCTGAGGGTACGTATGAAACTTATAATTAATGTTGCTGACTATCATCCAGTGTGATATAAGAACCACAGTTCTCAGAAGCAGAGGACTGAATGCTAAAATACACTGTAATAATATTGTAATTTCAGTTATTTCACTTGTAAAACACCTGAAGATTCAGAGTACCTCTGTTTTTATGGTGGAGTTTGGCCCTGACCTTGCATGTTCTAGTCTGTGTGTTAAGTCTGTGTTGACTTCATGTGCCATGTGGCATAAACTGACACTAATGAAAAGTATGTTTTTCTCACTTTTTGTTTTAAACATGTTATTTTATGTGCACGGAAGAGCTGTTCACCTTTTTATTATAGATTAGTCTATTTCATTACAAAAGAAACAAACTCTCTTTTAAGCACTTTAAAGCAGAAAGCACTTTATTTGTACTCTTGGTTATTTGGAGAACAGCAGTTCTTCAAAGGAACCAATTGCTCTTTAGAGGCAATCTAAATTGTTATCCCTTTTGAACAATGAATATGTAGATTAGGAATTCCCAATTTCTACTTAATCCATAGGTTTTCTAATGGTGTAATAACTATGACTGATAGTTCCGTACTCATTACATTAATTTGTATTTTAAATGTTAGTTGTTCCAAAGAAAAATGTTAATTAAACAGAGTATATCACTTTTAAGAATGTTATTAGCAAGTTCTTTTCTCTTGTTCTTCTTCCTCTTTCAGCTGCTCCTGTTAGTTGTTGCCACAGCGCATTATCTTTTTCTATATCTTCCTGTCTTCTGCATCTTGCTCTGCCACATCCATCACATGTCCTCTCTCACCACATTCATAAATCTTGTCTTTGGCCTTCCACTTTTCCTTTTGCCTGGCAGCTCTATCTTTAACATTCTTTTCCCAATATACCAAACATCTCTCCTCTGCACATGTCCAAACCAATGCAATCTCATCTGTCTCACTTTGTCATCCAACCGACCAACATGAGCCGACCCTCTAATGTACTCTTTTCTAATCCTGTCCATCTTTGTCACACACAATGCAAATCTTAACATCTTTAACTCTGCTACCTCCAGCTCTGTCTCCTGCTTTCTAGTCAGTGAAACTGTTTTAAACCCATATAACAAAGCTGTTCTTACTACCGTCCTGTAGATCTTCCTTCTCTCTTGTCGATAACCGTCTGTCACAAAATACTCTTGACACTCTTCTCCACCCATTCCACCCTGCTTGCACTCTCTTCTTCTCCTCTCTTCCACAATCCCCATTACTCTGTACTGTTGATCCCAAGTATTTAAACTCATCCACTTTCGCCAGCTCTACTCCTTGCATCCTCCCCATTCCACTGACCTTCCTTTCATTCACACACATGTATTCTGTCTTGTTCCTACAGAACATCATTCTTCTCCTCTCTAGAGCATATATTTACCTCCCCAGGGTCCCCTCAACCTGCTTCCTATTCTTGCTACAGATCTCAGTGTCATCAGCAAACATCATAGTCCACGGGGACTCCTGTCTAATCTCATCTATCAACCTGTCCATCACCACTGCAAATAATAAAGGGCTCAGAGCCCATCCCTGATGTAATCCCACCTCCACGTTGAATATATCCGTCACTCCTACCACAGACCTCACCACTGTCACACTTCTTTCATACATATCCTGCACAACTCTTACATACTTCTCTGCCACTCCCGATTTCCTCATACAATACCACAACTCCTCTGGAGGCACCCAGTCATATGTTTTCTTCAGGTCCACAAAGATACAATCCAACTCCTTCTGGCCTTCTCTGTTCTTCTTCATCAACACCCTCAGAGCAAACATTGCATCTCTTGTGCTCTATCTTGGCATGAAACCATACTGCTGCTCACTAATCATCACCTCCCTTCTTAACCTAGCTTCCACTACTTTTTCCCATAACTTCATGCTGTGGCTCATCAGTTTTATCCCCCTGAAGTTAATACAGCTCTACGCATTCCCCTTAATCTTAAAGATCAGTTTCAGTACACTTCTCCACTCCTTAGGCATCCTCTCACTTTCTAAGATTCATTTAACAATCTAGTTAAAAACTCTGCTACCATCTCTCCTAAACACGTCTATGCTTCCACAGGTATGTCACCTGGACCAACGGCCTTTCCATTCTTCATCCTCTTCATAGCTGTCCTTACTTCCACCTTGCTAATCCATTGTTCTTCCTGATTCACAATCTCCACATCATCCAACCTTCTCTCTATCTCATTCTTTTCATTCATCATCCTTACAAAGTACTCTATCTTCTGAACACACCCTGCTCGCTTGTGAGTATGTTTCCATCTTTATCCTTTATCACCCTAACCTGCTGCACATCTTTCCCAGCTCACTCCCTCTGTCTAGCCAATCGGTACAGGTCCTTTTCCTCCCTCCTTAGTGTCCAGCCTCTCATACAACTCATCATACGCCTTTTCTTTAGCCTTTACCGCCTCTCACTTCACCTTGCGCCTTATCTCGTTGTACTCTTATCTACTTTCTACATCTCTCTGACTATCCCACTTCTTTGCCATCCTCTTCCTCTGTATACTCTCCTGTACTTCCCCATTCCACCACCAGGTTTCCTTTCCTCCTTCCTCTGTCCAGTTGTCATGCCAAGCACCCTTCTTGCTGTCACCCTTACTAATACTTCTGTAGTTCTGTAGCTGTCTGGTAACTCTTCACTGCCACCAAGTGCCTGTCTCACCTCCTTCTTAAATTCAACCTTGCAGTCTTCCTTTTCAACTTCCACCATTTGATTCTTGGCTCTGCCGTCACTCTCCTCCTCTTCTTCTTGATCTCCAACGTCATCCTACAGACCACCATCCTGTGCTGTATAACTACACTTTTCTCTGCCACCACTTTTCACTCTTTAATCTTTCACATTGAATCTTCTGTATATAAGATATAATCTACCAAAGTAATTGTCACTGTTGGTACCACATACTGTACTGTACATATATTATTTTTAAATCAAATGGAAAGTGCACAGCTTCAAACTTTAATGTTAGATCTTGTAGCTTATAAATGGACCTAAACGGTTACTTTACAGACCTAAGTAACATTAACATCACCAGTGAAGAAGCATTATTAACAAGCAAAGAATTTAATCTTACAGGGGAAAGCATGGTCCCTAAAATAGCTACAGTATGTATAAATAGAGTTTTACCTAGTCTACTTCAAATATGGACATGGATGGTATTACACACACGAAGGAGAGATGGAATGGGCATCTGTGCAAATATTCATTCACATAGCTGACAATTAATTAGCTAATCCATTGGCTATGCTTCAACCTTAACTAAGCATTTGAAATGCACACCTGCGCTTTGCTGAAACTTGCACTACTGGATCTGCAGTGTCAAAGGAGAGATTTGAATGTTGCCAACTGAGCTGTGCATTTTGGTTTAAGTGTACCAGCTTTACTTTTTCGAATGCAGGGCAAACTGCTGTTGTTATATCTGCCTTTATTAATGTGATCACATTTTAAAGAAAACATTTAAAAGTGGATCAATGTTTTATGTTAATATGCTAAAAGGGTGAAAAGCAACATTTTCATGTTTTGATATATATGATGTATGGGGCACAGATCCAGTCTTTATTAATCACTATAAATAAAATTATGTCTAGATATCTAACTTTGAGTATGTATTTATTTCATGCAAAGATTATGTGATTCATTTTTATGAAGTATTTGTGGAATTTTTGGTATAGGTCAACTTGGACTGTAGGCTACTCAAATTTGCTTATGCACCATCTTGAAACAAAATGTTAATTATACATTGAAAACAATTAATTATGCAGAAAATAAACTGATAAACACTTGATTATTGGGTTGGCTTTGGATATGTTTATATTTAAACAATTTTAGCAGCAGTGAGAACTTAAGGTAGTAGAGAACTAGGCTGAATCCTCAAAATTACAGTAGAGGACTGTTAGGACTTTTGTGCAATTTAAGCCCTCTAAAACAGTGTACTGGGACCTAAACCCAAATTAAAAGAGATATCTTTGGGATGCGAATGTAAGAAGAAGTTACCAAATGAATGAAGAATTGACACGGGATGAAACCTTGGTGCCTAAAGCTATCAGAAGCAGTGTTTTCCACCATCACCATTTTTACACTTGAAAAAGACAAGATTAGAGGCACACGTCTTAATCAGATGTATACATGTGTATATACAGGATATGTCTATGTGTATATATATATATATATATATATATATATATATATATATATAGTATATATGCATATATACAGTATATATGCATATATACAGTATATATGCATGATCTATATTTAGTTATTTCATTTATCTATTTAAATGGTGCTGTTCAAAAGTTGAAGGGCACTCAAGAAAATTATTTTTAAAGTTTGTTGTCTGGCTAAGTCAGTGTTTGTTCATGTAAACACTATATATATCATTTGAATTAACATTAGCATTTATCCAATAAAAAGTAAGAATGTGTAGTGTTTTCCAAAAACTAATTGCTATCTTGCTAGGGCAACATAGGTTTGTTTCTACAGTACTTCTGGCGTCCCAGCCATTGCATACAGTACAGGCCAAAAGTTTGGACACACCTCCTCATTCAATGTGTTTTCTTTATTTTCATGAC
>JANRMT010062835.1:56534177-56582413 GCA_026402145.1 Polypterus bichir lapradei | reverse complement strand
GTATATATAGACTCTAATTTAAAAATTGGAACAAAACAAGGTAAATGGATAATAAAAATTATAGTTTAAAATGCAGCTTCTTCATCTCTGTTTTTCTTCTCTCCATGCTACTAATTTATGTCTCGTAGTGGAGAAGTAGGAAGGATTTATATTGATCATTTTGTTCTGTTTGTACACACTGCTAAGGTAGTGAGAATAACTAGCTCTTGGGAAATGCTTGGTGATGCTTTCAGATGACACCAGAGATGTGTATATGTAAATGACTTAAAGTTAATGCTGGCGCTGGTGGTCAAGCTGCTTTTTCCTGGAGTTGCCATTAGAGATGGCGACATATATGCTGATTACTGATGCCCTAGCATTTAGGAATTTATAGCTTGCGTCTAACAGGATAAATATGATCCAGATTCTTACAGTTGGCAAAAACTGGCTGCTAGTATTATGATCTTTAAGTTGGCTTTTTATATTTTTTAACTGAATTTTCTAAAATTAATATAAAAAACACTTAAGTGGGAAGGGTAGCTTTATTGTTAACAGAGGAGGTCAAGCAGGATGTCAGTTTCATTGTGTGAAGAGATTGAAAATACAAACAGGATTTCCTTTGTTTAATTGTCACCCTGACTGCGAGGGAGAAACAAAAAGTGTCTGCTGTGTGTGGTGAATTGATGTGATGTGATACATGAGCCCACTTGCTGCTGTGCTGAATAGTACTGCAAGCACTGACAGTGTCCTGAAGTTACTGGAGTGAATAACCAGGGGGATGTCAGCTGACTTTGTTGCTCCAATGAGATAAGCTGTGATGTAAGTGTTTAGCAGCTGCTAAGATCAGATTTAGCGTGGTGAGATCTGAAGCGGTGCAGCATGGCTCTAATGTTGTGGGGAGGAATGAGAGAACGTGGGCACTATCATGGATGAGTCCAGCATACTTAGACGGAGAGGGTTACAGGTAGGAACCTGATTGCTAATTCCTTTTATGCTATACTTCATGGTAAAGGCTGAGCACTTAGAGATATAAAAGAATATAATTATTACACTATCAAAGTGCTCATGTTTATATTTTTAATGTTTTTTTTCAAGCAGTATATTAATTCTATGCATAACCTTGCAGGTTATTTATAAATGATAAATATGATTTTGGTTTCATTCCTTTCAGAAAATAACAGTAGATATAAACCTTACTACTTTTTTATGACTTTATATTTTATAAAGGTTTGTTAGTGTGTGTCTGTTTTGTTTGTTGTAATGTGTTGTATGCAGTGTGTTCATGATACTCACATACTAAATTCAATTTACTTCATCTGTACCCCTTGCACTTTTCATTATTTTTCCCTGTCTCAGACTTTTTTTTTCTTTTTTTCCAAGAGACATTCAAGCCACGCTTACAAGTTCACATATCACTGTGCTGTGTTATGCTTGAGGGCTTTTTTTTTTATATACTTGTATTTAGAAAATTCTTTTCTTGTGATAACTGACTGAGGCAGTACAGCCGCTCTGTGTATGCCTTTTGAGCAGAATCTGACTGGAGTCTAATCTTTACCGCGCTGTTACTTGTATCTGACCGTCAAGCAGTAACATTATTATACTGCTGCATGTGTTCTTCAGCTGTCCTTTTCTGTATTAAACAGTATATTCTGGCACAGAGCTGCTGAAAGTTTGCATTCCTTCTGTGTAAATTGTATTGACCATAATAAAAAAAATTCTCAGACACTTGTGTTGTAAATTATTGATGCTAGTTCCTTTTGGTGTGAAATGAGAATGACTTACTGTTTACTAACAGTGTACTGTTGTAAATTTATGAATGGAAGCGTAGTGCCTGTACATACAGCAGCATACACTAGACTCTAGCCCTGCCCTGAAGCATGCTAGTAACTTCACTGATCAGCAGCTATTTATTACTCTACAGTGATAATCTTATTAGGAGAAAAGTTTATAGGTGAGTGTGTTTGCAGTTGTTTATGAAATATTTTACAGATTTATTGAAATATGTGAATCTTAAAATATGAAATATGATTCTGGAAACTGAATATTTTATTGTGGGGGAGTTCAGGAATTTTAATCTGTTTTAGAGTTGATGTAAGCTTCTTGTCTTTTTTGTAATACTTTCTATTTTTGTTATATCACTGAGTAAGTTCTAACTTTCTGTGAAATACATTGGCACCTGTTAATCTGTTCTACGTAAATATCAAGTAGAATATATCCCTTCAGCTGAAAAATGATGACCGGTTAGATGCATAGTAATGCTGATGGCAAATTAACCGAAATTTGTTTTTCTAGATATTTTAATGCTTTTGCTGGTTTGCCTTAATTAGAAATTCAGATTACCTCATAAATCAGCACAGTAGGTCCACAGTTTTAAATATCTGAGATCAGCTCATGGCTTTGTTACAGCCTGTGTGAAGTTTACATGTTCTTCCTGAGTCCAAGTGTGTTTTCTCTGCATACTCTGATTGTAATGCCCATGTTAAATATTTGCAGGTTAGATAAATTAGGTACTACAAAGTTGATGGGGTCTTACATAGAAGTTAGCACTATAGCCACACTGGCTGAAAGTCCCGGGATGAAATTGCAACCAGTCAATTGACTGCTTAGAGTCTGCACATTCACGTCATGTCCGAGTTATCCAAAAAAGGTGTGCGTTAATTAAATTGGTGTCTGGAATGGCACTCCATCCTTTGCTGGTTCCTGCCTTGGGTCTAATGTTACCAGGATAGACTCTGGCACACGTGACCCTGGCCTAGACCATAATGGTCTGCACAAGTATGTTTTCCCAATTTAGTTTATTTTTTTAATATTTTGAATTTTATATGTGTAGGGAAGGTCTGGATTTTACAAAAACAAAATTGAGAGATAATCTTTTCAGTCAATCACTTTTTTCCTACTTTCTCACCTTTATTGTATCCACCCTATTCCTGGCAGCAAAGTGAGTGTTGCCATCTTTTTTTTTTTCTTCTTTTATCTGCCTCATGGACTACCTGCTTACATATTCATGTTGCTAGTTCCACATCACACTGCTCACTTGAGGAAAGATGTAACGCCTTTTTTGCTCACTTCCCCCACATAGTTAGGCCAGTGGATTTTAGCAATGGCGAAGTGCTTGTGTGCAATACACCATTATAAGTTGTGCCATGATTTTGCATAAGGAGAAGACGGCTATTGATGAGACGACAATATATGTGCTGATAGTGCAGATTTACTTGTGATGATGAGTTATTTGTGAAGTGAAACTCTAAGTTACGCTGACAGTTTAGGTTGTGTGAATTATTTCACTTATTGCTCTGTGGCACTTTTTGCTGCTCTTCTGCTATAGAAATGGGAGGAGAGATGTCATCTCTGGCTGAAGCTGCTTAATTTGAAAATGCAGTATATGAAACTGTATGTATTCTTCTTACACGTCTTTGACAGACAGGCACCTCTACATCGAAAAACGGCTTGGTATGATGCCTATGTTTTAAAGAAGTAAAATGTTCCACAGCAAAAAAAATAAAGGTTTGTGGGAAATATGCTAAACTCAAACTGTCCAAATAAAGTATGGAATGCTGTGTTCGAATCATTTAGTGAATGATGTTTGAAGGTTTATTACCTGTTGAGAGCCATACTACTACTAATAATTACATTTATAAGCACTTTTCTCGCTGCTCAAAGCACTTTACTTAGAGGGGAATCACTTCAAGCACTACCAATGTACCACGCACCTGGATGATGTAACAGTAGCCATTACTGCGCCAGTACATTCACCACACATTAGCTATTAGGTGGTTAAGTGGTGGGGGAGATAGTCAATTTAAGACAATGGATGATTAGGGGGCCTGAATGGATGAGTCCGTAATGGGCGATTTAGCTGGGATATAGGAATAAACCCTACTGTCTTTGAAAGATGCCCAGGGATCTTTAATGACCACAGGGAGTCAGGACCTCGGTTTTAAGTCTCATCCGAAGGATGGATGGTGCCATGTGTACAGCACAGTGTCCCCATCATAGCACTGGGGCATTGATATCCATTTACAGACAACAGGGTAAATGCCCCATGCTGGTTTCACCAATACCTCTTCTAGCAGCAAGCTTTGCTTTTGCTAGATGGTCTTCTGTCCAAGTACTAAGCATACTTAGGTGGATGACCTGTTCTGAAGTGCATGTGGGATGGCTGCTGACAAGATTCTCAATCAATTGTGTTGTTGCATCAGTTTAGGCGGTTCACAAATTGTGAGGGTAACAATTTAAGGAATATTTTCAAATTGGTATTGCTGTATTTTGAAAGATGTCAATGTCCGAATGGTTTGCAATCATCAAATACAAAATGAGATACACCAGGCAACAGCAAGTATTAATGTTGGTTAATTTTTCACTTTTTCACTCTGCTGCATTGCCCACTTTTAGATCCATTTGTCACAAAGCAGTTCAGTGTGGCTGCACTGATGCACCTCTTTCAAGATCGATTTTGATGAACAGTGTCTGCTTGAGGCTATACTCAATTTATCCATTATTATGGAGATATGATATATAATAGTAATCTCAAAGAAAATATCCTTACTTTTCACAAAATGCTGTGGCTTTGCCGCTTGACTTTCCCCATCAAGCAGTGCAGGAGGACCTCAGTGGTTACAAGCACTCGACAACTTAGTGAGCACCCATGCAGTGTAGTTCTTGCCTTTGTACCACCACTTTTTAAAAAAAAAAAAAAAAAATCCTTGACATTAACGGTGTTGAGGAAAACCTGAAACAGTTTACCTCTGTGGAGGCACTGGTATGTTTTGGTACTATTTAAGTACTCATCATCTTACTGTTCACTCAGAGAGATAAACCTAATTGAAATATCCAATTACATCACAGGCTGTCACTAATGTATGTTGTCCCCTAATTTGTTACCTGGTGTGGATATTGGGATCCATACTCCATCAGAACTTGATAAATAAAAGGAACTGTGCTGCCAGAAATTTGGACATGCTACCATGGAGGTGTTTCCAGAAAAGGTTGGAGGTCGATGTAAGGTGGATAGGTAGTCGTTGATCTAAATGGTTATACTTGTTGTTTTTGTATTTTTTTTTGTTAACCCCCCACCATGTAATCAACTGGTGGCAAGGAGTCTAAGACTTTGGTAAAATGTTAACTATTCAAAGACACTTTCTAACATTGTGGCAAAAACTCTTCAATGTTTGTTGCTCATTCCAATGTGTTAACTGCATAACACATTTTTCTACATGTAAAATGTTTAGTAATACTTTTTAATATAATTTGTGATTTTTATTGACTTGTTCATATTTTACATATTTAAGAAATTAGAAGAGTGTGAGTAAAAGATTGTTATACAAAACTTAAAACAATGTTATCAGTTCATTACTTTTACTACACCCTTGTCCTTCCCTTGGAGGTGAGGATAGATTTTCTAAAGACAGATGGATGTGTCTGACAGCATCAACCTTTAGACAAATTACTGAAGTGGTGGCCGTCTGCACCTGGGCTGCTCAGTCAGGTTACGTCGCTACTCTTAGTATCTCTCATTTTCTCTTGTCAATCATCGCCACACTCCTTGAAGACCTTCCACCATGATTGAGGCATCACCCCCTTCCACATATCTGTTTTTCATGATATGGCACAGGGGTTGAGGACATGTTTTCTTTTTAATGTCAAGGAGAGACAGGAAGGGAGAGCACAATCAATATAGAGTACACTACTCACAGGCAATACAAAACAGTAGGAAGAAATTGGTGTGGTACATTGATTTATCTGTGGTAATGCATGTGGAACACTTAATAGCAAGTCTGTGGATTTCGCTAATTATTTACAAAAAAAATGGCACCCAGTAGGGTGAACAGTTTAAAGTTTTTATTTTATGTTTTAAATATCAGGTAGTCACATAATGTTCAGTTGCTATATAATTCAAAATCATGCTTTTTTTCATAGTGATATATGAAGCAGAAATGTTTTAATCATTTTTCCAATGAACTTCTTCATTCAGGTCTTCTTTCTGACTTGTACATATTTTTGCAGGATAATATAGAATCCTAGAAACATTTGATAGGCAAATATAAATAAAAAAAGAACAAATAGATTGATATAGATGTTTGCAAGAATGCAGTCTATTATAGACAGTGTCACATTCAACTTTTACACTTAGTGCATTGTGGACAGACTCCAGCCATTTATCACCATGTAATACTGTACATATTCAGAAAATGGATAGATAATTGAACCGTGATATGAAAAAGAATTCCATTGAACACAAAAGAAAACATTGCTAAGATTTCAATAAATCAAGTAAAGGAATAGTAAACTTTGAAGAGAGAGCTGCAATATAATAATTTAGTTGGAGCTATTTCTATCACACTTTATGACCACCATACTTACTGTCCTGTGCATAGTAAGACTGTCTCAGTAAAAATATGATTGTAATGCAAATGTGCTCACAAATGTATAGTTCAGTTAAAGGCTTAGAACATCTGGCCTGGGTATTTCACTAAATAAATGGATCTGCCTGGTTTTTAGTTTTATGTCTCCTAGTAAGGATATTTTTTTGGTTCATATGCAAGTTTATCTATATTCTAATTTCTGACAATGTCTTCTTTCATGTGCAGTGTGTACTTATTCATGTAGTATATACAGTAGATTATTCTTTAACTGTAAATAAAGTAAATCTGTTTAAATTTAGGATTGGTAGTTTGCTTATAACAGAACATTTTAAGGTGAATTGGGTATGAATGCTAAACTATGCCTGCAGAGTGTCCGTCTATCAGGATCTAAAGTTTGGCCTAATGAATTTTCCTGACATTCCTAAATATTGTAAAATAATCACAGTAATAGCATGTTATTACAAGACTTTTTACTATGCATGATTTCTTATTTTAAAATATTCATTTCATAATAAGAAAACCACATAATAAAAGCAGAGAAATAAGTTAGCCTTTATGTGCCTGGGCTGAGTTCTCTGTTTTACTTGTACAGTGGAACCTCGGTTTACGAGTAACTTGGTTTCCGAGTGTTTTGCACGACGAGCAAAAATTTTTAATAAATTTTGACTTGATAAACGAGCGATGTCTTGCAATACGAGTAGTATGGATACACTTTGTCTGCTGAGCGTCATGTGATCACAACTGAGCTGATGGTTCTTCTCTCTCTCTCCTTATGTCGCTCGCTCGCTCGCCCAGCGCGTCTCTCTCTCTCCTTATCTCGCTCACACAGTGTGTCTCTCTCTTTCTCCTTATCTCGCTCGCTCGCCCAGCGCGTCTCTCTCTCTCTCCTTATCTCGCTCGCTTGCTCGCCCAGTGCGTCTCTCTCTCTCTGGCAATCGTCTCCTATTCTCCGTCTGAGTCTATGTGCCTCACTCATATAGTCAACATCTGTTTACTACAGCATTGTGACTGTGTGTGTGCGCTGTGAAGTGCGAGTCCCCATCTTGCTCCCCAAAACACGAAGCTGAGTCTCAGTACTTTAACACCAGCTTTATTCAGCTTGAAACAGCAACAGCGCTGTTATTTATTGTACCGGGATCTTTATAATGTTCCTTGTATGACCCATTGACGACAGGTGCTTATAGCATGTCTGCGATCTTTTTGGATGCGCTTATACGGCGAACTGGTACAGCTCTGGGAGACTGCGATTGCTTTGGGACGCTCTTCCGCGTGTTGTCCCGTTGGGTGGAATCCCACATGAGTTTAGAAACTCACACCAGCCATGATTCTTTTTAAAGGTAAAGTGCAGGTTAATTTGTATTATGTATTTTACTTTATATTTTGTATTAATCATTTTTATATGAATAGTTTTGGGTTGTGGAACGAATCATCTGAGTTTACATTATTTCTTATGGGGAAATTCGCTTTGATATAAGAGTGCTTTGGATTGCAAGTATGTTTCCAGAACGAATTATGCTCGCAAACTGAGGTTCCACTGTATTTTACTGATGTCAGTTTTCTGGATTCTCATAGTTGAAGCATGGCTGCAGTCAACATACATGAAAAGTCTTAATGTAACATGACTTTCTTCTGTAATTCCAGAGTGGAAATATGACCAAAGGACTCCTCTCTAAGGCAAACAAGTCACTCATCTTAACTGTAAGACAGTTATGTACACAAAGAGTAGAGAGTTTTCTACAAAAACAGTTGTTTGTCTCACAAAACAACTAGTAATAAAAGAAATATTCCTTTTCTGCAAACCTCATTTGTGTTATTGGTATTATAATACTTGTGTTCAGAGTGAAAAGGCAAAGATTATGAAAGCTTTTTGCTTACGTTTTTAGTTTTTGGCTTTACTGAGAAAAATTTAAATCTCTGCAAGAGCAGTACTTCAGCCTTCAACTGCATTTTCTCGGAATAGATTTATAATAATAAAGAAAACTGAAGAAGAGTGCAATGTGTGTAGATGTATATGTCTTCACATTATACAATACAGTGGTAGGGGGTAATCCTAGTAAAACATTATTTTTCACTACTTTTGTCATGTTTAGCCTGACAATTTGCACATTTATCCTGATTTGTTATTCTCTATATTCTTTTTAAAAGTGCTGAGAGGAATACTGTCTGGTCATTAAAAGATGTGCATTAATCAATCTCTTGTGGGGAATGGGGCTTCTAGATTGTAAAGATTTTTTGTTAACAGGTCACATGAAGTAAACTGCCTTAAGTAGAGTTTCATTGACATTCTAGATATTGATCTATTGTTTGTTAGAAAAAATAACCTTTTGTCCTTTGTTTCTGCTTTTTATTTTCAATTTGCAAATCCAGAGAATGACAATAAAGAAATATCTCTTGTAGTGGCATATATCACTTGTGTGAGAGAATGTACTGAAATGGGTTAGATATAGAATGCTTGTATTAACTATGACATTGACTTGGTGATTGTTTTCCTCCTGTAATAATAATAATATTTATTATTATTATTAATAATAATAATAATAATAATAAAGCATTTAACTTTAGCAGGAAATTTTCGTAAATAATGTTACTGATGTTTAACAAAGAGGTTGGCTACTATTTTTGTCTAGTCTGACCTTAAAAAGATTATCCATCCATCCATCCTCCAACCGATTATTTCACTGAAAAATGAAATTCAAATTAAAATAGTATTTTGGGTAAAATTCAAATATATTGTGTCTCTATCTTTATATTTTAGGTGGCCTAATAATACATATCTTGTATCTAAGGTATAGTACGTAATATATTGCAAATAAAATTTTATTCTGCCTGTCACTAATGTTGCAGATCAATGAGTCACCACCACCGAGTATATGAGGTTCCATCTGCCTATCCATTTTCACACACTTGATACAATTTAGACTTGTGGGGCAGAAAACGTATCTAATCTGCCTAGGTCTTAAGACCAGAGTTAATCTTTGACCTCAACAGGGATCCAGTCCATCAGTGTACACTCATTCATATGTTCACACAAGCTATTCATATTAGGCCAGTTTGGAGCTGCCAGTTAACCTAACCTGCTTGTGAGTTAAAACCCCATGTACACCTAGCGAGAGCATGCAAACTCCACACAGGCTGAGGTTTAAACCCAGTATCTTGGATATGTGAGGCAGCAGTGCTAACAGGTCTGTTGATCCTGAGAATTATCTGGATCAGCTGCGGCTCATTTCCACCACTGAACTTGACAAACTGTAACTTTATATAACCCAAATATGATGAAACATTTATTTAGCACAATATACAATAATCTAATATATAAAGCAGAGTCGATGTATGTATGTGTGTATGTTTGTTTGTCCGCCATACAAATCTGCACCGGGCGTCTGATCGGCACCAAACTGGGGATGGGGCTCCTTTGTGACCAGAAGAAGGTCATGGGGTATGTTTGGTTGGGAAAAATGTTTGTGGAGAACCGCAGGACACCTTTTCACCGACACAACGTTCGGCACACGTCCCCGTACTTATCATTGACAAGTTGGCCGCACGTTGCAACAGATGTTCACCGCGGCGCCATCTAGCGGCAGCTTTGGTCTCTGTGCGTCGCTCTTTACTCATGTTTCTTTCCAAGAGGTGGCGGAAGTGTCCAAGCATGAGAAGGCTGACTGCTTTGATCGGCTGAAGGTAACTGTCGTATGCATGTAAAATGTGAAGACCCAGTGCGCGTGACAGGCTGACACACCCGCGTTTCCGCACGTCACACTCCCACACACACTCATAATGCTGTATTTCATTCGCCAACGTCCATTATATGCAAGCACATTTGAACAGAGACTTGCCTTAAAAAAACAGCATCCTTCCCCCACCACTTTCCCCAAACGCAGCACTGGTTGTATGTCACTTCTTTCTGTAGTTACCATTGCCAACGTCCATTAGATGGCATCACGGTTCAACACAGGCGCTCCTTACAAACAGAGCACCCCTTCCCCCCCATTTTTCCCAGTACAGTTTCAGTGCTACTCTTTCTCACTGGCTTTCCGTATTTGTGGTGCTATTTGCTTTCCGACTCACAGTACAATTTTAGTGTGGCTCTTTCTGACTGACTGGTGCTATTTGTTCGCTTTCCGACGTATTGTAAATAACATAAATTCATCTCACTGTGGTGGTTATTCCGTATGTAATGCCATGTAACACATTATAATTGTCCTGCTTTTCGCTAATATACCCATGCCACCGAAAAAAAGACGTAGAATTGGAAGGTCCACTTCAGATGCCACAAGAAAGTCTATTTCAAGAGCGTCTGAAACGCCACAGCAGACAGTATCCAGAGTGGAGGAACTTATAATAAAATGTCAATCAGAAAACTGTTTGTTCTATTTCTATGTTCTGTTTCTTTCATTTGGGAAATTCACCGGTTATAGATTCCCGGACAATGCCGGGTACTCCTGCTAGTGACCTATGAAGTCAAGCCTTACATGCATCATGAGCAGTCAAATGCTCCTGTTCTATTTCAATTGTCAAGAAGAAAGTAGGCTGTTGGGATCCAAAGCTATATATCATTTTTTTTTATACTAAAATCCAGTCAAGAAAACTACATCACTTATTTTGATTTTATGTGATCACAGCGTCGCACAACTACATACATGATAATTGTGTCTTGTCAAAATGTCTTAACTGTACTGGGCAAGTAAAGGATCAGCATGCCTTCCCCGCCATTTACTGGTTAATAGCTGATCTAGTAACTTGTAAAGCAGTAGCATAATGTCCGGTTTTCATGAAAGGAAACATTCAGAATTAATTCAATAATGAATAGTAGTACAGAAAATTTGCAAATGTGTTAGAGCATTGCATGGATGAAACAGATGTCTGAGTAGTAAGAGAAAATAAATTTAAAAACACACTAATCCAGAGCATTAGAAAAAAGAGAGATGGGATACTAATTTGTATGTGCTCATGGCTAGATCTTTTTAAATAAATAATAAAAGATAAAAATGCTGTCACAAAAACACAAAGTACAGCAGTGAAATTCCAGTGAAAGTTTACTTGTATACAGGCCAGCATAGAGATATGCACAATGAGAAGCTCATCACTTTAAAAGAAACTGCACAGAATCAATTTAGGAACTCTGATGAATGAACACAAGTTTAGCAGTGAGGGAATTATATGATGGTTATGCGCTTTGCTCCTGTTACAGTAGATGCTAAGTTTTTGAGCAACATAAAAGAAAAATGTAGGTAACATCTGGGGTCCTTCCGATCTTCTATGCATTTTATTGAGATTTGTTCATGCCTGTACTGAAAATGAGAATGGGTATTAGATATCTTTATTTACATGTGTCTAAATTAGTAAGTTCAGCTGGAGCATATTACAGGTGGATTTTATTTTCTTCTAGACATTATTATCTTAACTGTCAATCACATTTATCTCTAACTATTTGTTCAGTTTTAAGGTAGTTCATTTATGGCTGTAGTTACTTTTTCACTTCAAGTCTTACAAGTAAATTGAAAATATTTTCACCTGTTTTGCTATAATATTTGCATTGGTTTTAAGTTTTAGGATATTGAATTCCGAAATCCTACTCAGTTCTTAGGAGTATGAATAGATTTACATTTGATTTTTCTTAAAATGGGCCACTGGCAATTAAGAAAGCTTTACCTGAGAATATGTTAAATAAAATAACATCAAATTGAGGACCTCCATATTATAGTGCTAATGAGTACAAAGAGGCTTTGTGAACAAGTTTGCTGTTTTTCTGGTTGTGGATTGGTTAACAATACCGGTATTGAAGGACATTCAAGGTTTTTCACCTATCCAGATAGTCTTTTTTGATGATGGTAAATGTTAATGCCTTGGTATTTTTATTTTTTTTATCATCCAAAAATCCTTTTTAGATCTAAATATAAATGCTCACACCTCTAAAGCACTGATGATCCAATGATCTATGGTATACCAATGACATTAAGTCTTTTTTCTGACATACAGTAACTGTCTTGATAACTGAGCATTATGTGTTAGTATTTTAAATCTGTACAATTTTATGTGACTTTTTGTTCAATGTCTCTATGATGGTCTAATGATGATTTCATGTTATTATAGTAAATCCATGATCACATTATATGATCAGTATTTGATTGCAGTTCTGCTTTATTAATTTTTTTTCAACTTGATTCTTTAAAATGTGCATACAGTATGTTTTGTGAGTGAGGTGGCCGAACGCATTTCAGAGTCCTAGGAGAGTCTGTTCAGCTAATGGAGCCATTGTAATAGTGAAGATACTTGGAGGTCTTCCAGGAAATCTGGCTACATTATCTTACTAAATGCAAACCTTCTGAAAATGAGAACTGCCTGGCTGTTTCTCTTCAATGTTCTGTTTTGGATCAGTTGAATCAGTTCCAGAGACCCCTAAAAAGGTAGTGTCCACAAATTAAAAAAACGTGTTATTTTGTCAATCAAAATATCAGATAATGCATTTTTTTTTTCTGACTGACGAAATAACAGATTTGTTAGCTTCATGGAAGCTTTTAGTACTGTCTTCTTTTTTTAGCTTAAAAAACACCTATGCTCTGTCATTAGCAACTAAACGTCTACCGCTTCCAGCAACTGAGAGGTCATATCAGCAGTTACTGACTCCAGTAATTGCACAAGAAAAGCACTTCAGCAGAGGCTCTTCAGTTGTATCACAGGCGATGTTTGAAGGTATTTGCTGCATGTTTTTGCATTTTGAATCTAAAAAAAAATCGGCAGCATTAGTTTTCTCTTTCAGTTAAGCAAGTCAAGCATTTCTTATCATTATATATGTGTTTATTAGTTTATTTTATAAAAGAAGCTTTCTGTTAGATTTTAAAGTATAAGTGGACTCTTCACCAAATTTATAACACTATGTGGAAAGTGAAACTGTTAGAATTTAATCTTGGTGGAAAGCAACAGAACTCTAATAACAAAATCTTCTCATTACATTTCATCTTGATGCAAACATTTTTCTCATTCCCCATGGACTCTGATTTGAACATGAAGAAATCAACTTAAATGGATAATATGTCTACTTTTTCTTTTTTACCCTTACCCTAGGCTTGATTGAAAGCTACCAAATATAGCTATATGTGCTGATACAAAAATAGTTACAGATTTATTAAAGAGTATTCAGTCCTTTGAGAATTTTCTGAATGTTTGCATTTTATGACATATTGTCATATTTTCATCCCACAATAAAGCTACACTTCTGAATAAAGAACACATAATTTTAATGCTTCTAAAAATATACATTTTAAAGTTTTCCAACAGTCAGTGTTCTTGTTAAAAATCATTTCAACTCACTGAGATTCAAAAGGTTTTACCAAGGAATGATTTCGACATTTGTCAACCAATCTGTAATATTGCTGTGTACAAATTCTGAGAAATATTTTAGTGATGACACTCTTTATATCACTGATATTTAAGGGCTTTCCAGCTTCAGCTGCTTACATCAGATCATGCCACAAGATTTGTATAATCTTTGGGTATGGACTTTAGCTTTGACATTTCAAAAATCTGAATGTTTTGCTTGTAGATGATTTTATGTTAGGGAACAAAGTCTTGAATTGCATTTGAGCTTTAGCTGATAGATGCATTGGCACCATCCTGTAAAACTGTTTTAACAACGAGCAATGAGTAGCTGGTTCACTAATGTTAAGTTGTCCAGGCCCCGAGACAGCAGAGTATTTCAAAATTGTGACACTGCCATTTCGTGTGATATAATCGGTTCTAGGCAGCTCCGCTTTTAACTATGTCGTTAGAGATAAGAACTTTTTCTTCAGAAGGATCATCCAAGTGTAACTTTAAAACTCGAGACATGTACTAGTGTTCTTCTTAACAGTTGTTTTTTTGCTTTCTTCTTCTGTCATGCAGTAAACAATATTTTTAAACAGTGATGGTGGGTAGCAATTTGGAGAATATTTTTTGTGTGTATGTGTGCGATTGCCTGAATGGTTTTCACTTTGTGCCTCAGAATTTTGTGGTGATAACTATGAATGTGGATGAACTCCATCATCTTAGGCTGAGGAACTGCAAGTCTAATAGACTCACTGCTTGATACCTTGGATACGATAAAGCTTTCTAACATTTGACTCACCTTTGTATTTCAAAAACTGCCATCACCCAACAGTCCCCTGCCAACGCTGTAGTGAACCTTTATGCCCTTTTGTTTGCTGTTCTCCTTTTTTGTGGGTTGCTCTTTTGCCATCTAATCTTTGTGTTAACTCCTGTACTGTAGTACTTTGTCATACACTATTATTTTCAATAGGCTGCTAACTTTAAAATACCTTGCTGAGTTCTGAAACACATGTAATATTGCCTATGTTTTTTAAGATTTCTTAGAGGTGTTAGCCAAATAAATAAGAATATTTTGGCTAATGCTCAAATCAGCCCTTCATTTTATTAAGACATTAATATATATACTTTTACACTTTGGGGGAAGATGTTTAATCACTTTAGAATTGTTACTTCTTTATTGTCCTTGCAGAACTTCAGAAATATGTATCTAATGTACTGTACAAAATAAATATTGGTTTAATTATAACTAACAACTGTTCTGTCGTACCAAAAATGACTCCGGAATCCAGTGTTTGAGTAACCTGCACAAATACAGCACTGAGTTGTGGGATAAAAGAGTCTGTCTTTTGAGTCTTCAAATAAGGAACCAACAGAGGGTACTTGATAATATTTCATTCTATTACAACACAGAACAATGCACTAAAAACACATAAGAATCAGTTGACTGCAAGACTTGATAGAAGGAACAGTAAAATGTAGTCAAGTAACTTTTAAAAACACCGAATGCTGCATACTTAAATATGAAATGCATGTGAGTAAATATGAAGTTTCAAGAATTCTAAATAGTGTCATTCCTGCTTCCAAAGAAGGAAATATGTCGAATGGAAGGACAGCATGTCACTCAGTATTTTAATTTGTATGTGTTAAGTTTAAAATGCCCGTTATAATAATCTTCATTGTAGTTGGCACAGTGAAGGAGTGTAGATTCCAGGAACAGAAGCAAAATGTCTGAAAAACCACAATATGTTGCAATTTTATGTTTTAATTAGTGGGGAATAAGATCTTATGTTGCGCCCAAATATACTGCCCAAAAAAATTAAAGGAACACTTTTTAATCACTTTTTAACTTTTTAAGTATAGCTTCAAGTCAGTGAAACTTCTGGGCTATTGATCTGGTCAGTTAAGTAGCAGAGGGGGTTGTTAATCAGATTCAGCTGCTGTGGTGTTAATGAAATTAACAACAGGTGCACTAGAGGGGCATCAATGAGACGACCCCCAAAACAGGTACGGTTTAACAGGTAGAGGCCACTGACATTTTTTCCTCCTCATCTTTTCTGACTGTTTTTTCACTAGATTTGCATTTGGCTATAGTCAGTGTCACTACTGGTAGCATGAGGCCATACCTGGGCCCTACAGAGGTTGCACAGGTAGTCCAACTTCTCCAGGATAGCACATCAATACGTGCCATTGCCAGAAGGTTTGCTGTGTCTCAAAGCACAGCCTCAAGGGCATGGAGGAGATTGCAGGAGACCGGCAGTTACTCTAGAAGAGCTGGATAGGGCCATAGAAGGTCCTTAATCCATCAGCAGGACCGGTATCTGCTCCTTTGGGCAAGGAGGAACAGGATGAGCACTGCCAGAGCCCTAAAATATAACCTCCAGCAGGTCGCTGGTGTGAATGTCTCTGACCAAACAATCGGAAAACAGACTTAATGAGGTTGGCCTGAGAGCCCGATGTCCTCTAGTGGGCCCTGTGCTCATGCTCGGCACCGTGAAGCTCGATTGGCATTTGCCATAGAATACCAGAATTGGCAGGTCCACCACTGGCACCCTGTGCTTTTCACAAATGAGAGCAGGTTCACCCTGAGCACATGTGACAGATGTGAAAAGATCTGGAGAAGCCGTGGAGAACGTTATGCTGCCTGTAACATCTTTCAGCATGACCAGTTTGGCGGTGGGTCAGTGATGGTCTGGGTTGGCATATCCATGGATAAATGCCCAGACCTCTACAGGCTAGACAACGGCACCTTGACTGCCATTGGGTATCGGAATAAAATCCTTGAATCCATTGTCAGACCCTATGCTGGTGCAGTGAGTCCTGGGTTCCTAATGATGCACGACAATGCCCGGCCTGATGTGGTGAGTGTATGCAGGCAGTTCCTGGAGGATGAAGAAATTGATACCATTGACTGGCCCCCATGCTCACCTGACCTAAATCCAATAGAACACAATCTGGGACATTATGAATGGGTCCATCCAATGCCGCCAGGTTGCACCTCAGACTGTCCAGTAGCTGAGTGATGCCCTGGTCCAGATCTGGGAGGAGATCCCCCAGGACACCATCCATTGTCTCATTAGGCACACGCCCCGACGTATATCAGTATAGACATCCAGCATGATTTTTTTTCCCATTGAGATCTGATGTGTTTTCAAAGTGTTTATTGAAAAGTTCCTTTGAGCAGTTTACATGTTTCAATTAAAGAAAATAAATAATTTTGAATTGACACCATAAAAAAATTCTCTTTACTAGTCTTTACTAGACAATAAATAGGACATTTAAAGATCACTGATAGAATGACTCCTGATTTACATCAAGCCTGTATCAGTGTGTGTTTCTACCTTTCTTTGTCTAGTTGTATTTCAGTATGAGATTACCTTTTACTTATTTTTGTTTCATTTTGCAGATATACAATGATGTATCCTTTTTATAGCTGCTTCTTTAAAATCTAAACGTCAGCCTAAATATGTTTCCTATTCCTTCCAATTAGTGGAAGCTTTTTCAGTTGAGTATTCACTCGAAATCTCTCACAAAAAAGGCATAAATGGATTGTTTGCTTGTTATTTACTAGTAAATGAAATTCAGGATTCCATTTGACTCTTTTTTTTGTACAAATCAGTAAACATCACTGTAGCATTCTGAACAACAAGGAAGAGCAGCAAATGTGTTCCAGGCAGAATAGAGTGGGATTAAAAAAAATCCTAGTCCAAGTCATTTAACCTTTGATAAAGTGTTAGTTAGTCATAGTTTAAAAAATGGCCATTACGCTCTTGCATCTGTTCAGCAGAGCCATCTTATCTTTGAAGACACTTTCACTACAAGGTGTGTAATAGTCTTCAAACACAAATGCTTCCTTGATGAGTTACATGAAAGACATGGAATTATACAAATTATAATATTTTAAGGATTCTATCCATCATCTATCAAACTCTCTTGATTTACTTCTCAGTTTAATTTTAGACACATCTATACAGAGCAGTACACCGTATGTGTGCATGTAAATTCCCTTCTGGCATTCTTTTACATACCTTAGGATTTTGTAGTTTTCAGAAGTAGTAGCAAAATCCTACAGCAACACAGTTTCAAGTATTACTGTTTTTTGTTTATACCGAAATATTTTGGCATTATGCCACACTTGCAACCTCCACCCTTAAGTCATTATTGAAAGCAGTGGGTCTCAATGACAATATGGGGAAGAAAAATTGATTTAGCTTTAGTTTTGGATAGATTTGTTCAGGGAAATAGCATGTTCTACAAGGTGAGCGATGACAAGGTCATAGAATGCCTGCTCAGCATTCGGGCACTGTCACATGTACGATCGAGAGCTTCATTTTGTCATGGATGCTGCATATAGTAAATGAACTCCCGGGGCTTCAAAGAATGCCTGTCCTGTTTTCTGATTGCTGGTGGCTAATTCCTAGATAGAAAATAAACAGCAGAAGAAAAATTGTGGCATGCAGAGACTATTTATTGCCTGTGTCTTCAGTGGTTAATGTCCTGATCCCAAAAGACAAGTGTGTTGAACATATGCCACAGTCTGAGTGAGACATAGTTTATCGTGAGATGCTGATGAAAGCTGTTTCAAATTCAGTTTTCAGTGTAGGTAATTTGACAACGATCAGTTTATTTGTGTACTGTAAATGACAGCTGTGATAGCAGTGAATGGTGCCTTAGTAGAGATTTTTGGATTGAAATATTACAATTAGAGAGAAAGGAGGGATAAAAATAATAAAGGTATGAATTTTAAAGTGTGATATTTTAACAAACACTACCCTTTCCTCCTAGATTATTGTAATGCTTCTTGTGTTTCAGTCTAAGGTGTTCAAAATCCTTCAAAGCATTTGAAAAATATCTCTAAGATACTTATCAAGGACATTAATGGACATTAAGTACAATTCCTTTTTAAGGTGACCATTAGGAATAAATGCCTATGTGGAAAGAAGTTAATTATGTAGACCAAATTGTTGAAGTATATGCTACACTGAATTTCAATAAGGAAGATAATGGTGCAATTCCAGTTCAGGATTTACTCTCTGGCCTGAGCACAGTTTGTATTATATTGCCCATTTATTTGGGTATTTCTGGATGTTACTTTCTTATCCCAAAGATGTGAATATTATGTTAACTGTCAGTTTTAATTTGTTCTGGTATTTATTTTAACTGACATGGAAGTTGTTACTGGATATTGCATTTTGCCCAGTGTTGCCTGGATAGGCTCCTGCATCCCCAGACTCCAAACTGAATTAAGTGGTTTGAGGAATGGTAGATGGAAGGATAATTAGTAGCTAGCATCCTTAACAAGTTAAACAGAAGTGGTAGTTTCCTCTTGCTTATAGTATGTTCTGATCTATTACCTTTACCTGTGGAATATTACACTATGTGGCTGAAAATTCAACTTTCTGATAAACTCAGGTGATGCTCTTGTAACAGCCCAACAGTAAGACTGACTCTGTAGACTCTACCCGATAGCAGTTTGGCTTCAGTTTGGTTTTTAGATGATAGTTTTTTACCAACAATTATCTGCTTATACACAACCACTAGAGTATTTTAATAAATCAGTGGGATAAATAAGGCAAAATAATGCTTGTACCCTCAGGTGGATGTATTTTACCAAAGCATTTTTGTTGATTAGTAAAGTTCCTGTTTATCCATCCATCATCCAATCCGCTGAATCTGAACACAAGGGTGTGCTGGAGCCAATCCCAGCCAACACAGGGCACAAGGCAGGGACCAATCCCGGGCAGGGTGCCAACCCACCGCAGGACACACACAAACACACCCACACACCAAGCACACACTAGGGCCAATTTAGAATCGCCAATCCACCTAACCTGCATGTCTTTGGACTGTGGGAGGAAACCGGAGCACCCGTAGGAAACCCACGCAGACACGGGGAGAACATGCAAACTCCATGCAGGGAGGACCTGGGGAGCGAACCTGGGTCTCCTAACTGCGTGGCAGCAGCGCTACCACTGTGCCACCATGCCTCACAAGTTCCTGTTTATCACATTTTCAATGGTTAGCAATTTGGTAATCTACTTGGTTCAGACATAGCCTTGTAAGGTTTATGTTATCAGCAAATTACCTGCAATATACATGAAGAAACACATAGTACAGGATACAAACCTGCCTCCTTGCCTCAAAGGATTTATCATTGAGGCCTGACATGAAGATGATACCGTAGCTTTCGCTTAAAATGGTAGATGCCTGATAAGCTGATGTGCATAAGAGAAAGAATTCTACTTTTGAGTTGTGTCGCCTCAAAAGAAATATTAAGGGCCTGCCATATTAGGTGTCTGTTTAAAGTGGACATCGCCACTGGAAGTTAGTGAAGTTACAAATTTATTACAGAGGTCAATCTGTTCCGGCTTTCTGATAGAAAGAAAAATAGTGAAAGTGAGTGGATACTGGGAGAGAAAATTGAACATCAAATTTGGCATCAATTCATTCATAAACAATGTGACTACCATTATCATGCTTTTACATAATGGGCACACTCATCGAAAAAGTTACATTTTTAACTTGTTTAGCTATGTAGTACAGTTGCCCAGGTTCATACTTAGAAATTTGAAGAGGGCACTCGTGTCCTTTGCAGTGGCCAGTTTTTTTTTTTTTTTTTCACTTTACTTTTGTTCCATTGACATTAACGTCTGTATTAACTATTCTGTAATTAAAAACTACTTTACCCTAACAGTGTTAAATTAGAGGTTAAAATGAAACAATGTAATTCAGTAGTTGATAGAAAAAGCAAACTCCACGCAGGGAGGTCCCAGGATGTGAACCCACACTTAATAAACAAATGACAAAATAATCATTTTGTTTCTTTGCTAAACTGCTAACTTTATCTTTAGTATTCCAAACTTGCTTTCTAAATTTTCTTCTCCTTTTTAATTAAACTGCAAAATCTCCTCTAATTTTTACTGTATTTCTTCTGAATATCTCTGCCAAATTCTTCCTATATGACCTGCTTTGCTAGATTCACATTGATATTAGGTTCTTTTCCTGCTGTTACATATTGAATTATATTTTTCCTTTCTTCTGTTCTTAATGTACTACTTCTACATAGCATTTTTCTTCTTAACCACTTCCCTCACCCCCTCATCCTGCCTTCGTTTTTAAACTTGGTTTTTATATTCTTTCTTTTACTCTCCTCTTTTGCAGTATTAAGAAAGAACTCATTCATTCACAACCACATCACATTTACATTGTTATTTTCTTTCCTCTTTTTCATCAATTCATTCATTTTGTCTACCAGTTTATTCTCATATTCACTTCCCTTCTTTTACATCTGTATTTTCTATCATATGTTTTCTTTTTTCTTCTGTTGTTTCTCTGGAAGCTTGGTGTATGTTTTTTTTTTTTTTTCTCCTATTTATCTGCCAATTGCACCAAGGTCTGATTTGCATTCTTTCTTAATTACAGCACTCTGATCATTTGTGAACATAATATTTATTTTTCTGTTTTCTGAGGAACTAACAACTCCCACAAAATCCACGTTAAAGGTCTTTTTCACTAGTATGTGCAAATCCTCACTTGTGGTGTTCATCTGTGCAACAGTTAAATCATTTTATAAATACAAACCCACCATTATAATTCTGGGTCTAATTGCTTTTCCTAGGAGTGGAAATTTTCACTTGAATGAGACAGTTTGTGAAAACTGTAGAATGAACGATGATTTATAAATAAAATGCATATATCAGTTTATGTAAAACAAAATAAATTTTTGACCTTAACATTTCTCTAATGTGAATTTTCCAAGTCATCATAATGATTTTGAAGCACAACAAAAATGAAGCAAATGAAATATTAGATATTTAAAGTAGCCTTCACTTTGGTGCTTTTGTTAAAGTTTATAATCAACAAGTTATTTCTAATTATGTAACCTGTGATTAGCAACTCAGTCCCATCAAGAAAGATTTTAACTTTTGGCTTACCTGTATAGTGTTAAGTATTTATAAGACAAAGATGGAAAAATAAAGTCGGCATGGAATGGTCCTTGTAGTTCAGTGTTAATTACATTTTAGTGATACTTCCGGAAATCAGTAAATGGAAGATTTTACAGCACAACACCACCAATTGTGCTGTACAATTATATAGAATGAAGAATATTAACCTTTATAATATTTATTATGTGCATAAATATATTTAGAATCACATAATCAATGACTTAAATAATGGTTAATTGAACCTAAACACATTGGCGACAAAGGCCTTTAGGGTCTCTCATGGAAAATTGTCACCAGGCTCTGGAAACTCTTTGACATAAAGAACATTTCAGGTGTAGAATGACTTTTGTATAAGCCTTTCTCATTTGTACAGTATAGCTCTGATTGTGTGCTAGTAGAGCTCCAGAGCCTTAAAAATGAAAATGTGAGCCTTTCCAGACCGATAGACATCAACAACCCACTTTTGGAAGGCATTCAGGAATTTCTTTTGAAAATCATTTGATGTGTTTTTAGAAGATGTGTACTGTCAGCTTCACTTTTATGGTTTGTGCCAAAGTTATTTAGCACTATTTTGAGCAGAGCTAAATTGATATTGAAATATTATGACACTCACCAAAATAAAAGATGTGACATACTGTATTTTTGCAGGTACTGTATGCCTGCGGATACTTTTATTTTCTTAAAACCCTGCTATGATCCCTCAGACTCTTTTAGAATCACATTAAATGTCTTCAAATTTCTAAAACATGTAGGATTCCTATGATCTGTATGATAAGGGTGGTGTTGGTGTCTTTCACCTACATCTTTCTCCACACAGAGCGGTCTCTGTTTCCTGGTCATTCATTTTTCCTCTCTTTTCATCCTTCTCCTGTCATCTTCAAGACTACACAATGTTCACTGAGCTGCCACTGTTATTCACCCTAAAATTCACTTGCAAACTGAATAAAAAAAAAAAGCTCAGCAGCATCTCTACATTTATCTGGTACTTTGCAGTATTTAACTTTCCATCAAGGCCACTTTTAATTGGTTGAGTTCAGTATGAAGGCAGTAACTTCACTACACCTTACAGTGCTTGGGCTCTGTTTCATTACTGTCCTGGGGTGCCTTGTATGTGAGATTTTCTTTGTTCATCTTATATTTATGTGGGTTTCTTCACAGTATTCTAATTTCCTCCCATGGTTTAAAGATCAGCAGCCTGGCTAATTGCTGTCTTTGCCTATTGAGTGAGTGTCTGTCGCTCATTTCATGCCCTAAGTAATTTCCTGAGAGGTCACACTTTATTGTCCAGTAACACTCCCAACAGGACATGCGCTGTAAAAATTAACAGCATGGATGGAGTGTTGCTACTGTAGATGTGCATAGGTCTGATTTAAAGATCTGACCAAAAGGCTATAAATAGTAGTCAGCAAACCTAACTTGTTAATATGTTAAAAGAGTTAGAGATTTTAATATGTAATTAAAAACATGATTGTTTTTTAGCTGTACCCATAATGTTTGGCCTGTTACCATAATGTTTGATTTATCCGTAACTATGTTTAACATTTTTATCAGTTTTTGATTTCTGTTCTCCCCCTCCTCTTGAAACCAGGATAAATGACCTGCCTGAACCAAAAATTGCACCACCTGCTACTGTTGTTAGAGCTGTAGAGCAATCCTGTCCAGAGCTGAGAAGGCTCTGCCTAGGAATACATTGAAGGAGTAGATATAAGGATTAATCATCCAGGGATTCAGTAAGTGGCCCATTGATATTTATGTCACAGACACTAACCTTTCATCAGGTGAAGTGTTAAACTGTTGGCACATTGTATCACAGAAATGTCTCAACTGTAATGGGCTGGTTTACCATAGAGATCACCTTTCCCTTCATAGAAAATACAAAAATCAATACTGGTATGTCTGCGTCTGGCATTTTAAAGCAGTAGTTCTATTTTTGCCTGTGTGATTCATTTAACAATATGAAACTGTGTTGTTTAGCGTTGTAGACATAAGATTTGTCTCAGGAGAAGTTTTCTGTTTGGTTCATATCTTTTTTTTTTTTATTGCATCAAATTTTTTAACCACTGGAATGAGTATGTGTTTTTTTTATATTGCCTTCTAATCATGGTTAGCACCTCTTTCCACATGCTAAGAATACAGTATACAGTATGCTTTCTTTTAGAATGAAATTGAATCGTACACAGCCTTATTTTTTGGCAACAGAAACAAATGTTCTATCCACAGTTCAGAATTATTAACCCAAAAACACAGCTTTTTATTTTTACAGGTGAGTTACTTTTATTGTTACAATTTATCTTTTGCAAACAAATAGCTACTTTGCCAAGTTGACTTTTTGATTTACTTCTCAAGAGTGCTGGCTTCTTTACTGTAGCATTAGCAGTTCTTCCCAAATACAGAAATGTTATTTTGACATTTTTGACCAGTGCTCTGTAAAACAGCTTTTTAAGCTTTTGTTTTCAAATGTTCTGGCAATTAATTTTAATGGAAATTTGTAACTAAATATTATAAGCACACATTTTTCAGTAAGAATCATATACATAACTGCATAGAAAAATATTGTTACAGTACTGAAATCTTTATTTGTCCACACTTTGGCCCCTTTCAGGTACGGTCTTTATCTTGCCTACTTAATACAGCAAATTCCTCTATTAATTCAAGTGGGCAGTTGACTCCAGATGGTGTCAATTAAAACGTTCCTCATCTGTAATGGACACAGTGAAATATGAACAATATGGATTTGAAATTAACTTTATCTGTCAATTATCCAAGTCTTCCCACTGTTATTTTCCATTAAAATCTGAGCTGAGGCCCTCTATTGTCCATGGATACTGCCAAATACATTCTGAGCTCCTGATAGGTTTCTGTGTCATATTTATACTTGTAAATTTGAATCAGTTTTGTAGTTTCAGTGGTCATCTTTTTGGAGAAAAATTACCCCTTAGTAAGTGTGATTACATATTAAGTCATTCTATGAAGGTTTTACACTGCAGTGTAAATGAAAATGTACCCCTCTATTTGCCTTGTGTCTCTCTTGAAATTTTCTTTCTTCTTTGTCATCACTTCTTTTCTTGGACATTGTAGTGAGTTAGGATTGGGACTGACACTGGCACTGAGGTAAAAAATTATGTTAGCATTAGGGTGACCAGACATCCAGCTTTAGGCCTGACATTGGCTTTTAAACGCACTCCTCAATCTGGTGCCACCTCTCGCCAGATGTTGATTTGCCCTCCTTTTTGGGGTTTGGAAAGATTCTGGTAAATGAGTCTGCCGTGCAGAATTAACAGTGTGAGACACCATAAACGAATGTTAGTTATAACAACAGAGTGCATAATTTGTGCTGCATGTGGGGAACATCATAACTTTTTTGCCCTTTGACTCTGCCTTACACATTCTAAGATATAGTATGGTATACAGATTAGCAGACTCGCCTCAAATCAGATTTGGCTACAAAACTCCAGTGACCTGTGGAAAGTGGTTGACTCTTTTGTTCTTGCTTGAGTCAAAGATCTTGTAACGATCCGCCAGCTGCCTACAACACTTCAGTTGGCTTGCTTACCAATATGTGATAAAGTCGAACCAAGAAGCTGGTACGTTTTCTGACAGAGATTGTGGCAATAAGACAGCTCCACCAGTTGCCCTTTGTGCATTGCTAGTGTGCAGTATGCTAATTGCAGATTCCACATGCTCTGTTCTTACAGTGCAATGAATCCATTGTTTTACTGGCACAAGTGCCATGCATTTGTTAATGACAACCCTAAATGATTGCTGAAAAAACTGTCATACACTATGTACACTATGCCGTTGTGGTATGGAGATTGGCACTGGAAGAAAGAGAGGGGTGCAAATGACACACTTAGATGTTCATTCCTGACAGTCCATGGTAAAGAGACTACTTCCTTTGGTTTGTGCCTGATTTGCAAATAAATTAGATTTTTTATTTAATAAGATAATTAAAATGATCATCCATGAGCACTTATTGTATTTGCAATACATTTAAAACTAATAAAAATGATCTACTCTTATACAAGTATACAGGGTGGTCCAGATCTAATTATGCAGATCCAGATCGTCTGGATGACTTTGATTTATGTGGGGACGATTCCAGTTCGGCGCAAAGACGATTCTTCATGTCGTCAGTTCGCACACTTCTTGATGGTCCGTGATTTTTCGGGTGATTTTCTATGTAATAAACTTAATAAGTTATAGTGTAATGAAAATTGCATAATTAGATGTGGATCACCCTATACTTTTATCTAAGGCATCAATAGGCTTGCTTATGTACTTTATCTAAAAATTCTTCCTTCTAACTGCTTCTCTGTATCGGCATTATGCTCTGACTAGGGTGGCTATTTTAAAATTTCCAAAAAGGATGACATGTGGGGATATATAAATATATATAAATTTTAATTTTGGAAATTGTACATTTTAAAATAGACACCCTAGTCAGAGCTTAATGTCGACAGAGAGCAGCAGTTAGAAGCAAGAATTTCTAGACAAAGTACATAGGCAAGCCTATTGATGTCTTAGATAAAAGTATATAATAGTAGATAATAAACTTAAGTAAACATTAAGCTATGAGAAGCACAGTTATTATTAACTGTTCTAAATATACATAGAATTAAAATAAAGGTAAACATGTAAACATATATAGGTAAATAATAAATGAATTCACAAATAAATTAAGTCACAGTGAAGATTATGGTCAATGTAATGCTCATGAGTTCCACATGGGTCATGTATAAGTGTATGACTATGTGTGGTTGATGTAGATGCTTAGTTTGATCTGTGGTGGTTTCTGTTATAGGAAGGGGCAGTGATCGCTGTGCATTTAACAGGCTGATTGCTTTGGCTTAAAAGCTGTTCTTCAGCCTGGTAGTGTGGGAATGCAGGGCTCTAAAGCGCCTGCCAGAGGGTACAGGAGTAAAAATGCTATATGCTGGCGTGGGTTGGATCTTTACAAATGTTCTTTGCTTTTCTGCTGCAGCAGGTAGTGAAGATATCTTCCATTGATAGTAGCTGAGAGTCATTAATTCTCTGAGCCGTTTTAATGATGGTATTCCTTTTCTCAGAGGTGCAGCCAGAGTACCACACTGTATAACAGGATGTGATGAGACTCTGTGGTGCACCTGTAGAAGTTAACCAGCAGCTGTTGTGGGAGTTGTACTTTCTTCGGGCTCCTCAGGAAGTGAAGCCTGTGAAGACCTTTCTTGGCCATTGCTGTTATGTTTGTTGTCCGTAGCAGGTCCTGGGTGATGTGGACTCCCAAGAATCTGCAACTCTGGAATGTCTCCACCCTCTCGCCATCAATGCTTATGGGATGGTGACCACTGTAGTTCAGTCTCCTGAAGACTAGAATAAGCTCCTTTGTTTTCTTGGAATTGAGTGCAAGGTTGTTATTATGGCTCCAACTCTCCAGATTCTCGACCTCTTCTCTAGGCTGTTTTTGTCATTATTGGAGATCAGGCTTATCACTATGGTGTGGTCTGCAAAACTTTATTATGATATTAGTATCATGGATAGGTTTACAACAGTCGTTTGTGAAGAAGGGAGTAAAGAAGAGGTTGCAGTACACAACCCTGTGGTACCCCAGTGTTCAGTGTTACTGAAGAAGAGAAGTGTTATCCATGTGTATAGTTTGTGGTCTGCTAGTAAGAAAATCTAAAATCCAGTTACACAGGTCTGAGTTGAGACCCAGGTTGTTTAGTTCGATAGCCAGTTGGTTGGAGGGGATGGGGTGGGCATTGGGTATTGAAGGCAGAGTTGTAGTCAATGAAGCAGTATCCACACATTGCTGTCCTTCTGCTCCAGGTGTGATAGGGCAGGGTAAAGGGCAAGTGAGACAGCATCCTCAGTTGACCTGTTTGCCTTTTAATGTACTGGTCCCTAGCTGTTTTGTAAGTATATAGGTCTCCCATATAGAAAGCAATATCATGTGCCTTCAATAGGTCTTGAACCTCACTGTTCATCCTGAGTTTCCAATTAGGGAAAGTATGGATGCTGTTAGAAATAGTGACACTCGTCCATACAAAAGTTAATGTAGGGTAAGACAGAGGAGGCATAGGCATTTACGTCTGTGTGATTGTCCTTTGTAGCTGCCTGTTTTGAACAGTTCCCAATTGGTATCATTAAAAGCAGTCCTGTAATTCAGTCATAGCTCCTTCAGGCCCTACTCTGACTGTTTGCACCTTAGGCTTTGTCCTGGTGATAAGATGTTTGTATGCAGAAGTCAAAAACAAAGAAATGTCATGAGATTGTCGTCGGTGGGGTTGGGGTGTTGCTGTATTGCAGTATATATGATCCAGCTTATTATTTTCTCTTGTTGGGAAATCAACAAACTAATAAAATTTGGGAAGCACTGTTTTAAGGTTGGCGTGATTTAAAATTGTCCACTAAGATAAACATGCTGTCTGGATGAATATTTTGCAGACCATTTGTAACATCATGTAGTTTAGTCAATGCCAGCTTGACATTAGCTTGTGGAGAGATACAAACTAGGTGAGGAATACAACTGTAAATTCCCTCTGCAGATAAAAAGGTCTGCACTTCAGCATTATGAATTCTAAATCCGGAGAGCAATTTACACCTGCATCAACATGTGTCATGATTGGATTGCGCTTTGACAGAAACAGATAGCGATCAAATTTAATAAGAGTGGAAATGCAACAATGAAGTCAGCAAAAAAATTCAAAAGAATTGTGTAGGGTGGTGAGAGCAGTCAGGTAACCCATAGAAGTGTGGCCAGCCTGATACCAGATTAGCTTTAAAAAGTGAACAGGGTGGCAGCAGTGACAATTTCCTTCATTAAAATGTTAGTTTGGCAACATTTTAAAACACTTAAGTTCTTTATAGCAATGTACCATTTCACCCTGTTTTCACTTTTTATTGTTGGGTCATTAAGAGCAGTCAGTTTACTTTCTAACTACATGTTAGTAGTTGCAGTGTGTTGGGCTATGCAGAGAAATGCAAGCAGAAACTAGAGACGCAGTTTAATGCCGGTTGCAAGTTCAACCTGATTAAATTATATACAGATACAATCTACTTATGAAGGAAAAAATGCTGGGGGTTTTCCAGAAAAGTAATGTCCCTCTTGGGTCATATGTAACTTCTTTTAAATATTCATTCAATAGGCTCCTTTCTGAGTTTGACACCTCTGGCCAACTCTAAAAAGAAATATATTTACAGCAGCTGTTATGTGCTTTGTAGTAATACAGCCACCTTTTTTGTTAACATAATGAGGCAAAATAAAGTCTCTGAGTATCCAGCATTACAGTGTTGTCAAATATGTATAAATATGCATATCCCTGTCTTGCTATCTGTGTCCATTGCTCTTTCCTTTTTAAACCATTGTATTTATCACATTACTCATTACACATACAATATATACTTATGACAGGATATTGTCCTAACCAAAATTGCCTGCAAACATTTGAATTGTTCATGTTTTTAGTAATAGCTTATACTTCTGAGTGATTCATTAAAGCTATTCATTTAAAATTATAATATAAAACAGTAAGGAGATGTTTTAGAAGTAGTTCTTTGGAACTGTTTTGTAACTGAACATTTTTATTGGTTAAAAAATTAAATATGCTGTAAAATCAAAGAGTAGTGAAATATATAAACCCTCCCCCACCAAAATAATGGAATACAGGTATGCTATCTCACAAATATATCAATATGGAGGGCATAAGAAATGATGAAACAAGTGCATTTTAGTTATTGGAAAGAAATAGGAGAGTGGAAAGAGAACAAGGGACAGTACAATTAATTTCTGTTAGAAGCCATGACAGCTGATGGAGCAGTCAGTCCAAGGTTGAATGTCAAGTGCTAGAATTCTAGCTTCCATGGAGATGCCTATTTTCTTTTTCAGCAAAGTTTGGTTTCCATACTTTCAAGTACTGTAGTTCTAATAACTGTATGGTTGGTTGTTCCTAAAAGGTTAAAGAATTGTTTTAATGACTTAAGTGAGTACACTGAAAACGTACATACCGTACTGTACATTATTGCTCTTCTACTTTTTCAAATTGTCATAAAAAGTTACATTTTTGCATAATAAAAAGTACATTAGTCTATTTAATTTCTTATCTGTAATACACCATTGAGTTAGAATAAAGTATGCTTTTGCTCCCCTCTCTGATAATCATATAATTACTTGTATTCCTATTTTTTGTGTCAAAAGTTAAGTGTAATATTTATTTCAAATCACTTACAATTCACTATGAGCCCCTGTGTCTATTAAGCTATTGTTAGGTTTACAATCTGAAAAATGCTCCACTGTGACCAAACAGCACAATCTGAACTTTCCTTATAAAAAGCATTTACATTTTGAAATGCTCCAATAATTCTGTGAATTTCTGTACTATATTATATTAATCCTAAGGGAAAATTACATTGCCAACCCAACTCATTAAAACAAAAGGAAACGACAGACACATACAATTACTACAAGAACAATGATGTGTAGTTCAGTACATTTGATATGATTATGCAAACCATACAGGACATAGATCATAAAAAAGAAAAAATACAATTAGTAGTCTTTAGATAAAAGTCCTTTGCTTTATTATGCTTCTGTGCATCAATAGCTGCAAGTAAAAAATATATTAATATCTTGATGTGTTGGAACAGGGGTCTTATTTATGAAACAGCTAACTTATTAAAAAGTTTAGTTTAGTCCAGATGTCCTGAATGCCAAAACTATTCACACATTTTTCTTGATACAGTGAGTGTGACCTTAATAAATCTGATGCTGGACTATAACAAACCTTTATCGCAATTCTGTCCCAGACATGATATCCATCCTCTTAATAGTTTCATTCATCCAATATATTTGCTCAAAATGCACAGACATTAAAAAACCCAGTAAGATTTAAGTCATTGCTGCTCACTTTTTTGCTTGTAGGTATTTGAGTTAAGAATCGGAAGAGGTGATCAGTTTATCCTGTTGAGGATTTCCATTGAAGAATGCATTCCCAAATACTCTGTATCAACATTTGTTTGAAATGTTCTGCTGTTTTTGGTTTGCTGAGGGAGAAGTTTACCAGTTTGGTCTTATGGGTTGATTGTGATAGTGCATTACGACATAATCATTAAAAAGAATATAGAAAATGCTATGGTCTTGTAATATACCTGGCTGGTAATTTCTGTATTAGTGCATTTAATGTTGCTGTAAAACTTGGAAGATGAATAAAAGTTCATAAAATCAAAGAAACAGACTACAAAAGTTTGCTTTATACACTACCTTGCTGCAATTAAAGTTATACTTTGTTCCATTTTAGCTGAAAAAAACATTAAGAATGTATTTTTTGAGTAGAGAATTTGAAGTTCTATTAGCATAATAACTTAGAGTTGACTTGTTGACATTTCAAAAAAAAAAAAAAATCAAAAACACTGTTTATTAACAGCACTGCTGGAGAAAACAAACTCTGAGGTTCAAGATCAGCATTAACACACAAAAAAGTCAGACTAATGATGACCTAGGCATCTATCCTTCCTTCCCATCCTGGGAAATTTAAATTGATGACCAAAAATGCAATGTATCCATTTAAAATTAACCTGCAACACAATCAAGTATGCAGAAAGTGAAGGTGTTTGAATACTTTCTAAATCCACGGTACTGTATATAAAAGATGTCTGGTGTGGTACAGTGTTTCTAAATTAAATTAAGGAATTAAGGGTGGTAAAGTCTGAAGAGGTATTTTAAACATCTTGTGTCAGGGATGCCAGGGGCGAAGACCCGGCCGGGACGCCTTGAGGGACCGGAAGAGGGTCAATGCCCATCCTGGATCACGTGGGGGCTGCCTTCCTGGTTGCTTTGGGGGCCACGGGTAGAGGGCTTGGAAGCCCAACCCTGTAGGGACCCGTGGTCACCGCCAGGGGGCACCCCAATGCCTTGGGGACCCTGGACCTCCGCACTTCCGCCACACCAGGAAGTGCTGGGGGGAAGAAGAGAAGGGACACCCGGAGAGCTTCCGGGAGAACAGCCGGCATTTCCGCCACAATGGGGTGTGTCCAGGGAGGAATGCCAGGACACACCTGGAGCTCATCTGGGATGAGATAAAAGGGGCCGTCTCCCTTCATTCGAGGCTGGAGTCGGGTGGAAGCAGGACGAAGCAGAGAGGAGAGTGGAGGCGGCCCGAAGGAGAAGGCATTGTGTGGCCAGGACTGTGTTGGGGTTTGTTTGTGTGCACTTGATCGTATTGTAAATATTGTAAATAAACGTGTGGTGGTGGAAAACAACATGTCCGCCTGTCCGTGTCTGGGCCGCGTTCACACTTGGTAAATTGAATATAGGTTAATGAGACAGAAAGCCAAAAACACTTGATGTACAAGTCACAGGGAAGTCAAAGAGCTCGTATCAATTTTGTGTGAGACATTCATTTTTAGCTCTTTATTTATTCAGTCATATTTATCCCAGGTACTAAAGAGGTCTCCGCCTATAGAAATATGATTATTTCGCCCGTATTTAAAGCAGTAAGCAGCTATTCTGTTCACCACACGTCTGTGCTCTGCCTAGTTTAAGTCTAGACTGTAAAGATATGAGCTTGATATACATTTGAGCTGAACAGATTTTGTGACGTGTAGACAATCCATTTTTTGTTCTGGTGCTTGCCAGCTACTTCAGGGGTCTAACTTTAAACTTTCCATTTCATATGTGAGCCAGGATATAAGAGACAACCAGCAAAATATTTTGAAAAATTTGAATTATTTACATGCATTCTCTGGAGCCTAATGGACACAGTCTAGGTCATTTGTACCTTCTTCATAGAGAATTACATGGCAATACAGCCAATGATATACAGTATAACATCAGGAAAGCAACAAGACACAGAAACAACAATCACTGCAAACGGGGGAAAAAAACTGAATTGTGACATTGTATTCATCACTTAATGCTTTGCATTCCTTCTTGATCACTTAATTTTTTTATTTTGGTTGATGATTTAGCAATATATTTGCAGCTGTATTGCAAAATAATGGCACTGATAGTTCTCACTTTCTCCATAGCAAGTAGCTAAAGTTTACAGTTGTCAAACATGCTTCTTCCAGTTCCATGAAAAGTACAGAAAAGAATCTCATATTTGTTACCTTAAGAACTGCAATGGATGGTGACTTTTTAGAACATGTCTGTATTATCAATCAGGTGAAACTGTTAAAGAATAATGTAAGAACCAAAAAATTAAGTTAATGGTAAATTTACACTTAATTTTAATAGAATAAAGTTTTCGTATAGCATATGTATTCACTTTCTATATTTTAATTTCAAAGTGTATTGAGACATTAAACTGCATACGTTTAATGAAAACTCTGGAAGAATGGTATCTTTTAACATGTTTGACCATTTTAGCAATGGTTTTCTTACTGTCACCTGACCTGTCAAACCTGCAGCTCAAAGTCTTCTCTTTACAGTTGAAAGTGAAACTTGCTTACTTCGACCACTTATAAACTGCGCTTGAAGCTGTTTTTCTATGAGGTACCTATCTTGCAAGGTGTTAATTCTCAAAAACTAGTCTTCTTTTGCAGTTGTGGCTTTGAGTCTGTCAGAGTTTGGAAGTTCCTCTTGATAGTATAGGCAACTGTACTCAGTGATATCTTTGCTTTCTTTGCAATTTCTCTAAAGAAAATAAATACTCTTTCAGGAGTTATAATGGCCTGTCTGGCTTTCTTTGTTACCTTGTTTTAAATGTAATGTTAACTATATACAGTACAGTGCAACATTGTCCAAATAATGCTACAGATGGTGTAACAACGCATTTTTTTTTAGCACCAGAGGGACAGAGAGCTTCTAAGTAATCATGAAAAGTTCAAATGTGATTCCTCAGCCAACAGCATGCATCTTACAGTTGTCAGCTATAGTTGGTGTTTTGTGTCATTATATACTTCTTCCAACTCCAATTGCATTCTTTATAATCATCAAAAAAGAACCATGTTTAAACGTGAGCCTGATATCTTGCACATGCCCGTGGTTCAAAGTTTAGTCTTAATTATTTGTGATATGTAATTTAAAGATTTTTTATCTGTTACCTTGTGTTGTTTGTATTGAATATTTTATTAGGTCAGAAAATTCCTGATACAGTGGGCTTCATTGAAGATGCAGTGTTAACAATACCAAACAATATTAAAACATTCATAAAAAACATCTCAAATTACTTGTGTTACATTGTGTTGCTTGTGTTAATTCAAATGTCAAGTATCCAGTCATATGCTTTCAATATACATGTGAACAAATCTGTTCTGGAAATTACACAATAGAGAAGCATGTTCAAATGTAATCAATGTTTTGAAGTCCTGCTTTCCCCCTCATTCATTCATTGTGGAACTACATTGCAGTAAATCGGGATTGTTCAACTGCAGTGTGTGAAACTACACTGATGAACTGATGTTGATGCATCTCAAATATGCACAAATACAATACATATAGTACATGTGATAAATTTTTCACTCAATTTTCTTTAACTTTTATTCTCTAATTGTACACTTTGCTTAGACCACGTTGTGCAATGTTTGTATCACTTAAAGTGATATAGTAGCTTAAAAATCAATTATTAAAGAATGAGGGGAGAGGTAGGTCTTTAATTCAAATGATCGTTCCTATTTGAATGTGCTTCTGTCTTGCTGAAATGTATGAAAGCATTTTCTAGAAGTGATTTATTCAATGACAAATAAGCACAACATAAGTTATATCTTAACTTGAGAAACTGCAGGAACTAGTTTCCCAAAATTCTTTAAGTGTTTTTAAAATGTTCCCTTGATTCAGCAATGTACTGATAAATTCTTGAGAAATTCTTGAACCTGTAAGTGTGAAAAGAACTACTTGCTATCAAATTGAGCAATACCTTCAACAGCTTTCAGAATAAACTGGCAAGGCAGATTTGCTCTGTGTAACAGTTTTTTGCTGTGTACAACAAATGATACTATGAAACTGACACACTAGCACAAATTATTCATCAGAAATGTGTAAAGAAACACTACTGGGGGTCCTTTATACCAACAGCAATAATGCTTGACTGGGACTTCCAAGTCCGAATATTTTCTTTCTTTTTAATTTTTTGGCTTTATAGTCATTGTGGTGTGTGTTCAAACCAACATCTATCTATCTATCTATCTATTGATCAAATATTGCTGTTCTTCTGGTGTGTTAATCTGCTCAGTGTTTTTTTGAAAAGAATACTTTGCACCAAGCAAATTTGGCCACATCATACATAAATTTATTTTTTATTTTTTAGGAGAACTGTACAGGGCTTAACAGCTCAAGGAATGAATGTATAAAGTTTGCATTTATAAATCTTTTAAAATTATAAAGCTACATCTAATCGACCCTGATTATTCAGTTTTAGGGCATCAGAAATATGCAGTGAAATACCAATGCATGTACAGGCCCTACACTTTCAAAATTAAGTATATTTGGTGGTGCACAGAAATAAATAGAAAATATATCAAGTGTTCATGAAATTGGGTTTCCACTGTTGTATGATGGTTGCTAACATAAAATCAAAACCCTAATACACATCTCATTTCATATTGGTGATATTAAAGGATTGATGTCAACAGCTTATCATGAACCTTGAACATAGTTTTATCAAATGTGACCCATGTGTGGGCACTTAAATTAGATTTTTGAAGCTGAAATTAATAAATCATTCAGAGGTTGTATTAAATTGTACATACTGGATTAGGAGTTCCCAAACACTGGACAATGAAGAGTCTTGTGACAGTCTCCACAGAAATTGAATTTTTCATTGTTTTATCCTTTTCTTTATATTGTCAAATGACAAATTGAAAATGTATGCAGTTATTTTGTGTGTTAACTGCTTTAAAGTGTGAATACACAGACACAAACATGTACACATATACACACATATGGTATGTGCAGTATGTACATACATACATATGTTCATTTATGCATGCACATACTACAGTACATTCACCACTGCTATGTGTACTATTTATCTCTTGAGTGCCAATCCTACTGGAGCAATTTTACTCAAAATAAATAGGCTTCTAGCATATTCCACTGTTAATAATTGAGCCAAGTTTTTATTCTTTGTGATTTCTTTGTGTTACAAAGACTCCACATCCTGGAGCGCAAAAAGATACACAGGGTTGCCATAAAATATCCTTGAATATGCATATGTTTACAAATCACATCTTTACCATTTGTTGCACAAATCATTTGCTTGGCATGTCAGATTTTTGGAAAGGCAGCCAAAATGTTTTTGGGTAATTCAAATTTGGTTTAGCTGATTGTCATGTTTCCATTAGTGCAAATTTATAAATTGTTTAGAAGCAGCTGAGATTTTCGGGGTAAAAGGACATAATTATTGCATAGTAGTGGGTTAATGACTTATTTCAAGAATGATAAAAAATTCAACTATGTGCTTTTGACAATGCATTTGCTTTAGTTTTTACTGTGACCTGCGGTTTGCAAATGACCACTTTGTGGCCCAGCGTGTCGTTTTAATTGCAATAAGTGGATAAAATCTGATACGGCATGTATAATTAGGAATGCATTGGATTCCCACCTTTTCCTTTTCTTCCCTCATTGAAGTCTATCAGTACTGCACCAGACAACAAAATAAATGAGATTCGCTCACAATAGAGAGTTCATAGTGTATAAGAGAGACAGAATGTTGATAGAGATCATTCAGAAGAGAGAATGGAAGATAAATTATTCATTAAGTCCATGTAGCCTGCGGCAGAATAAAAATACATCAGTTACTAAAGGACGTAGCTTTCAAAACTTGTCCTTTAGAAAAAAAAACAACAACAGTGATGGGAACAGGTTTATATTGCTTTCCATTTGACATTAAAGAAATGGCTTTAGTAAGAAGTTAAAAACTTGATATGCTTGGCTCTCTTTTAATTATTGTATATTGCCTTCAGTGCTGTGTCTGTTTGCACTGTTTGGTTGTTTCTAAACATGTTATTGACAGTTGCTGCTTCCTAGATAATAATTTCCTGCATATGATTTGCATTTATAACTGTTTAATTTATTATAATTTCCTATTTATCTTCAAACTGTTTGGTAGTTGGTTCCTTAGTTCAGAAGAACAGAGGTTAGATTTAAATGCTTCCGAAGGGACAACCTGGAAAAACATCATTTACCACTGCCTGCGGGCAGGTAGCCTGTTCAAAGAAGTGTGCTGATGGCAGTGCTGCTCCTGTGTCTCTGAAGATGAAGTGAATAGCCCAGAATGCTTTTGCTTTATGCCTGTGAAAGCCTGGTGACATAAAACCTTTAAGTTGTGAAATTGATTCCAATATGCACCCATTTTAAGGAGGTCAGTTAGTTTAATAAGAAAAGCTGGTCACTGAAGGTGTTTGAGTTGAGTTGTTTGTAAAATGTGCAGACTGATGAGCAAGTTGTTTTTTGCATGACAAGGTTACACCAAGAGTGAAGCTAATCAATCAAAATGTATTTTATATAGTACCTCCCATAGCATGCATCACATTACTATGTAGTATCAACATACATTATTCTTTATTTAGCAGATGTCTTTAACCAAAATGATCTTCAAAACAATCAATATACCTGAAATACCTAACATTCAAAGTTAGTAAATGGTAGAGATGAAAAAATAAAAAAAAAATAGTAAATTACCCTATTATGTATTATTCTGTACAGAAACAATAAACAGTTGCAAAAAACAGTACTTAGATGTCAGGAGGCACTTACAAAGACAAATGGCTAAACAAATAATCATAAACAGAGAAAATGACAGAGGGACATATCCTATTGGGGTTTCTTTGGGTACAATGAGGAATCTAAAATCATGGCGATGTAATGGTTTTGTTAACCTTAAAGAATGTTGGCTAATACATAAATACAAAATACTGCTTCTTTGTAAACTACTAGGAGCAAATGACTGTCTATCTGCCTGACTGGTTCATCCACCCTTTTTGAGGTTGGTGCCGGCCATTTACCTGCAGATGCTGGAATGACTCTTATCTTTGTAACTCTGGATTAAGCAAGTTTAAAAACAGATGAATGATTAATTCATCTTCCAGAGGGGGAAAAAAAAGCTTAAAATCACATATTTTGAAGCACATTGTGTTTATATTGTTTATTTCTAAATTGCCCTTGAGGTGGAAAATGAAAAACTTTTAATATAAAATAAATATGCTCTATAAACGTACGTAAATCTAGAAACCTTGCCTTTGTTGAAAAGCATTGTTTCTGTTAGGTTGTCTTGGTGTCAGAATAAACACATAAATGCAGTGTCTTTGAGATGCTTATGTGCGACTGTTTTCCTTTCATCAGAAATCAGACAAGACATGACCAAAAAAAACTGAAATTTTCAAAACTACTTCTTCAAAGTCATTTGGGGAGGCAGCTGAATGATTTTATATTTGCTTATCAAAGGCTTCAGATTCAAAGACGAGTTGGCTGACTGTGTGTGCTTGGAAGTGTGCAAACTGTAATCAGGAATTTTATATGAATGTAAATATTTTAGATTTTATTGAGTGTAAAGAGGTGATAATAACCCAAAAGAGAAAGCCTGCAGATGAATGAGCATAATTGTCATATAGCCGGCAATGGTATTGTGCCAGTTCAAGCCACAGGCAGCAATGTTATTTATGTTTATTGTACAAAATATTTTGAAAAAGGCTCCCCTTATTGACAGCTTCTTCCACTTTTGTTCATTTGTTTTCAGCTGCATACATGCCAAGTTTCACTTGATCCCTGATGTCAGGTAGAGCCTAAAAGAATTATGACAAAGCTTTACCTCGTGTCATGTCCCTGTTGCTGCTCTTTTATAAAATCTGCTTGTTGTCATTCTTTTTTTTGCGTTGAACAATATGCTTTAAGTGATAATTATTCACTGAAATTTTCAATGCAGGATTGTGTAAAGTAAGCAAAAGCTGACACCATTTTATTGTTGCACTGGAGAGAATGTTTTCATTTGGTAAAGTCATAGTATTGAAGATACAATTAATGTTTTTCCATTCTTTTTCAATGGATGTGTCATTTTTGGAGTCATTAGCATGTTCTGAGTTTTTTTTTTTTTTTAATGTGACAGGCACTCCTGCTGAGTGCCATATTAAAGCCTTCCATTAACTGAGCAGTAGACATGAGCTTTAATGGAAGTTCTCTAATGAGGAACATTATTTAGAATGCCAAGTATAATTTGTATATCTGTGAGGAGCATACAGGGAAACTGTACAAAAGGGTCCCTGCATCATGCCTCCATTATCCTCCCTTCTACCCCACTTTTTGAATCTGCATTGTAATGGGCTGGTATATGACTCATCCTAAACCGTGTACATTAACTGTACGTATGCAGAAATACACAATACAGAGAAAAAATTCTTCATTATAAATAGCAGGCCTTTGCTGAGGACTTGAATAGGTGTGAATAGGTCAACTTGAGGTTTTCATTACATGCCTTACTACATCCCTTCTTGATCACACTGCCCATTTTTATTTGCTATTATTATTATTTGTTATTATTTGTCTGATTCCTTTATCCAAGCTGATTTACAACATTTGTGATACAATTTTTCCAGCAGGAGCCCAGGCAGGTGAAGTGGTTTGCTCATGGTCACAGAGTGTCAATAGCGAGATTTTAATTTAAAACCTCAGGGTTTTAAGTCCAAATTTAATAGCCTTAACCACTATACCACAATGCCTGCATTTCTCCATAAAAGGTGACTCTGCCATTATAAATAGAGGATATAGTTATTCTTTGAGTTCTACTGATTTTAACTTATGAGTAAAATTCGATGTGGAGTTTGCACTTCCTTCTTGTGGATGTGTGGGTTTTTCACAATGTAGTGTGGTTTTTCCTCCACACACCAAACATTGTCACATTCGGTTAACTGAAGAAGCATTAATCCCTGGATGGGATGCCATTCTTTCATGGCACGTACTCATCCCAAAACCCAAACTCAAGCATGCAAGTTTAATTTATAGCTGTGACTCGACCTTAACCAACAGAAATATGCTTTTATAATGTCACACTGTAACTGTGATGGTCATAACAAAGCTGCTTGGGTAAAGGTTTCAACCTTGGACTTTGAAATTGTGAGGTTTGCAATGCACCTACTTGCCCCCGAAAGAGTGTAGCATTTATGTAAAATGATTTTAATTAGAATTTACCACAAATGCAATTCTATAAAATGAGGCTTGATTGATCTTCTTAACTTTTAACACATTTTTCTGCAAGCTATTTGGCCTTAATAAAATATTTATATTTAAGTAAATAGAGCTGGGTTCATTTTGTGTTTTGTTTAAATGTATTGTTTTGTAATTAAATCCTGTAATTATGTATGAGCAGTAATTCCCAAGTGATACGAAATAACAGCCAAAATAGCTCATGCCAGGAGCTGTCAAATCAATAACTAAATGTAATGGGCAAACATCAGGCCTCTGCCAGTTTCAGCGCTGAGACACTCATTTTCTAATGGTGCTTTACAGTATATTGTAAAGGTTGTTACAGTTGTGCATGAAAACTCTATAAAGATGAATGAGCAAAGAGCTGAATGATTAGAAAATGAAAGAGAAAGTACATCATGAGACAGGTAAACCTTACTCTTTTGTTTAAGTATAACTTGACAAAAAATGAAGCCATATTTATTTTATATCATCCTTTATAGCAGCTCAGTTTATACAAATATATTTTTCATTCACTTGAACTGGATTGACACTGAAATGTTGTGATGTTCATACTTAACCTAAGTGAGTACATGACTAACCTGAAAGAGATCTGCTTTATATTACACAGAAGGAGAAGACAACTTAATAGTATATTGAAGTATTTTAACACTAGTGTAGTTGTTTCTTCATTACACTCAAAGTGGAAACTAACAATCAGAACTGAATGTTGCAATTTCACATTTACACTTAACATTCCACAGTGTGCGTGCTGGTGGGACTACCTTGTAGTGAAGTACAAATACCTTCCCCAAGGCTTTGCATCTTAATTTAGGATGTTAGTCAAGCAGGGTTTGTGAACTGTATCAGTAAAATAATGCGTTTTGTGATTTAGGTGGTGGTGCATAGGAGCCTTGTTATCAGGAGCTCCTGGACAACTTGTCAGCCTTAGCTGACATGAGACAATGACAGGAGGTCATGAATCACCAGTCTATCCTGAGGCTTTCCGGAGGATATTGTAACACTTGCAACGAGACAATTAAAAGCAAGCTTAGAATGCATTTTTATAATGGTGAATATCAGGAATTCTGCAAGTATGATGTTGGTATTTTGAATGAGAGTAAATGAGTTCTCTTGGGCCAAAATATTTGTTAAGAATGTATGCAGTAGAGTTCATTACTTTTTCTTAGGCACAGACCAGATGGCTAAGATCTTGTATTGCTGAGTGGTTATGAATTCCTCATCTGCTTTGGTGTTTACATTTGTTGAATTGGCCGTCAGTACAATATTTCCCAGACATGGTTCTGGTGACCCATGGTGTTTTTTTTTATTGTGGCACAATTCCTATCTTATAAATAATGGTCTCAGTCCAGTTCATTTACTTGATTGCTATTGTGATCTCCACTTTAAACATTGACACACTTACAGTATGCTGACATGGAAGAAAAGTGTACTTTATGATAAACAAATAAGAGTATAAAAATGCATACTGAAAATGCAAGGACCTCTGGCTGATCAACAGTTCATGGAGAGGGGTTACACATCGTGGCAGTTGTTTAAAACTGGAAAATTCAGCAGGAATGTGTAAACAAAAAAGGTACCAGTAGATAATAAACTATTAGTCCAAGTTCTGGCCTTCTGTTAATTGTGCCAGATTTTGTCCAATTCACAGTCAAGAGTCTCCTAACAGGGAATATTCTCTTAGATTGGCCATCTGGCCAAGCAGGCAGATACCTGTAGAGCCCAAAAAGGCTAGTAGCCTAGCATGCAAAACGGCAAGTTAGGAGGCGCACAAAAGGATCTTACCACCTCATGGTTTGGATCAAATGCTTGGTAATGACTAAAAGATGCACCTTTCTTACAAGCAGAAAGCAAGGCACCCAACATTATAATATGAAAGAGATATGGTGGAAAGTGCATATATTCACGTATTGTTAGTTGGCTGAAGTGCCAAACTGATTCCAGTGCTATTGGGACAAGTCAGTAACAACCACCACACACACCTGCACTCTCTCTTATGGAGCCTATTCAAAGTTGTCAATAAACCTCAGACACACATCTTTGGGATTTGGGAGGAAAGCCACAGTGCACATGAAAATAATCTCTATACAGACATGACTGGGCTGAGATTTCAAACTAGTTCAAAATCTGCAAAAGGAAATTGTTACATTATGTGTATTGATTGTAGCCGGAGAAGTCACTGATAGTATTGTGTGCTCTATACTAACGCAAAGCCTAATGGGAAGTCGATGGCAATGGACCCCGTACCATGCAGCCTGCAGATTCTTTCTTTTTTAACCCTTATGAGACTGACAAGACCCCAATCTAATCAATTAACAATTTGCTGCAAAACAAAGGTGCAAAAGATAAACTACAAATGATGGGAAGGAATTTCACTGCCAAAGGTTGCAAATGTAAAGAATTGCAGGTTCAAAACAAAGTAAAGAAAGATTGCAATAAAATAAATGATTTTTGTAAGCACAAAAGAAATGTCACAAAGCTCTCATTATGAAAATTGTAGAGATCAGAAATGTTAACAATTTAATTGCTGCAAGCTAAGTAAACATGGCAACACAAACAAATGGCATATACTTACAGACATGAAGAGATATTGAGGCACTCCTACCTTGAACCATAGTGGCAAAGAAATGACATCTATTATGCTGATGTGAGAGTAGCAGGAAATGTCTTGTAACCAAATTAAGAAAACTAGAAGCATTTTAATTCTGAGTATTAGTGCTTTCAAGTGTTATAACTGGAGATCAGAAAAAGGAAAGCCAAATCAATCATGCACTACTTTCAAAAGAAGCATTATATTGATAATGAGATCAAACTCATGCTCATGCCTAATGTCTTAACTTCTGATGAACAGTGGAAATAAAAGCAAATATTTGGTTTGTCTGTCTTTGTCTGTGCAGCACATTATGAAAATATTTTAAGCTTCTTAGTTTAAAGTTGACATGCTCCTAGTTGAAAATCAGCCTGTCTTCATCAAACAGTTCTTGGGTCAGGTCAATGCACAGATTTTTGTTTTATTGTTTCATTATGTTCAGTCTGAATTTGATTTTATTCTGTTAAATTTAAAAAATATCTGTGTTAAAATGAAAAGGATATTAATGTTGGTAATTTGAAAGGAAAATAAAACCTTCTGTAGCCTAAGGATTGTGCTATACTAGTGATTGCTGTTATCCTACACCATTGCTTAATGTTACTTTTGTTAGTTTAATAAGTTTAATAAAAGATGATACATTTCTTTGTTGTCTTATTGACCCTTTACCTGTTAGTGTGGAGATGGTGGGACATATAGGATACAGATCTTCATTTATCCACCACTGCTGTGTCTCTCAGCTCCTTAATCACAATTTTGTTCTCTCATTTCTCTTTTCCATTTATTTTGTCATTCAGCACATTACACCTGAAGAGAGTCATGACTTAAGAGTGTACAAAATATGCAAGATGAAAGTCTGTGTACACCGATTGCCTTTTTAGTCTTATGCCCTTTAATAAAAGTGCATTTGCTTTACATGGAAGCACAATGTTGCCTTGCCAGTCTCCAAGCCAAGATAACTATTCTGTTCAAATGAACTAGATTGAGCAAGTTTGAGGAAATATTTATTTATGTTCACGTAGGTTACTTTTGTGAAACTGTTTTATTTTTTATTTTAGTGCTGTACTGTATATTGATAGATAGCAGTGGGTATAGAAAATGAATGAATAAATAAGTTCATGGCTAGGCATTACTTGGCACACCTTAATTGAAGACTAAAGAATAAATTCCACAAACCATACCTGATGGTTCAGTTTGTTTCAGATTCCAGTTACTGGAAAGAGGAGTTCTGCTGCTTAATTTGAAACTAGAAGGCAGTTTGCAAACCTGGAGTAGCCCCTTTGACCCAGTTTTCCCCAGTGCAGAGAAGACAGGCAACCTGCCATCTCACTTCTCCGGACTCCTTTCATATTCCCCCTGGTGGACAATGTTTTCTTTCCTCATCTCTCCTTCCTGGAGTGATCTGACCCCTCTATTCATTTGGTTTCCCTTCCGGGCTGTGTACATTCTTTTGCATTTCCAGTCCTTTCCTGAAAATAGAATAGAACAGGTTTTGAGATGCACTAAATTCTCAGTCACATAGTGGGTTGATCTATGATGATACAAATTACTAATAAGTAGTGTACATTTTAACAGATATTAATACTTACCTGCTGACTTAAACTATATGACACCTAGCCATATTTTCTTGTGGGTTTTTAGTTTCTTTTTGTTTTTCCCCTCTTCTCCCAATCCCCATATTTGCATTTTTCCACACAATGAATGATTTGGTTGCTGTTCACATTTTGCCAAGGTGACAGGCACAGCTCCTTTTTAATTCATTACATTACTCATGTGCACACAAGCACACATATACTGTCAAATCTTTTCGCCTTCTTGTTATGATATTTTCTTGATTTTTTTTCTCTCTTTATTCTTAAAAAAAAGAAGATGAGTTTTGTAAAAGGCTATGCACTCATCTCATTTTTCTAAAGATATCTCAGGAGAAACACTTGAAGCATCTCAATAATTTTGCAACCTTACTTTTGTTCTGAAACACATTACTAACTTTTTTACAATATACAAACATTCACGTATGTTCAAATCATTTCTTTCATTTTTGCTAATCCTTTTAAAAGCACATTCTTCAATTCTTTCTATCATAAATAGAGAATCCATTTCATCTAACTCCCTCCACTGTTTCACTGGTAGAATCCTGTAATTTATTTTTAAGTAAGGTTGTTCACCTTTGTCTATATTGCTAGGAGTTATTCAACCTGGTGAATAGGGACACTAGGTATTGCTTTTATCTGTTTCTTTTCATCTTCATTTGATCCATTGGGGGAAAGTCTTTATAAAGAGTTCCCAGATAGCTCTCTCATATGGGAATCTCTGTTTTTTCCTTGACAGAACATATAAATAATAAAAAAAAACAAAAAAACCTTATGTTAAGAATTAACTCAGTAGCTGAATGTTGCTTATTCGATTGCTTCCAAAATTATACTGAGTCAAGATCTGGAGGGACATGCATTTATAAAATAAATACTCAAAATGTAATTTTATCCTGACATTCCTTAAAAATTGTCTTTAGTTATCCGTTCTGCAATGTTTTTTAAATTCATTTTCAGACAAATTGTACCTAATCTACAGCTTCAAGCATATGCAGTAAAGTCAATTGGTGTGTTTACTGCCTTATTGTGACTTTATATGTGTGGTGAGAAAGGATATTTTTTTGAACTTTATTCATTATTGCTGGACCACATAGTAGGTTCTTGTGACCTTGGATGGAGTATTAATGAAAACAGTGCTCCATATGTTGTGGACTATGGCTGGCAGCTTATCCCAGCCAATACACCCAAGCCGCCAGGTGGAGCCCTCCCTGCAAAGTGGAGATGCCCCGAATTCCAGCAGGGCATCATGGACATTGGAGATTCCCTTCACAGCCCTGCTTGATACCATGGGGGCCACCAGAGGACACTGCAGGGAGGCTCAAGGACTCGTATGTTCAGCATAGCACGGAAGTACTTCACAGTCACGAAGACAGAAGAAATAAAGTACTTCCGGGCTGAAGAAAAAGAGGAGTTTTCACCTGACCCGGAAGTGCTGGGTAATCACATGTACTGAGGGATCAGAAGCACTTCCGGGTCAAGGACTATTAAGGACTGTGGGAAATCCCAGACGGTTGAGCTGAGGTGGGAGGAAGGGTGACAACGCGTCTGGGAGTGGAGGATTGTGATTATAGTGTATTGTGTATTATTTTTGGGTATTGTGGAGTGGAAGGTGCTTTGTGCACTTGATTATTATAATAAAAAGTCAAGAATTTGGACTTTTATCTGGTGTCTGGCATCTGGTCTGAGAGTTCAAGGGGATGACAGCACCCCCTATCTGTCATAATGTATAATGTGTGATGATCGTTTGTGGCCAATGGACAATACAAAATGTTTTGTATAAACATGTTCTGTATATGAACCTTCATAATTGTTAGGAGGAAAGAAGTCAGTCAAAACCTGTTCATTTCATTTTTTTTTTTTTTTATTACTTACCCTTTGTTTTGTGGCTGTTAGGCAAGTGAAGGCTTTCCATTTTTATTGAGGGTTTTGAATCTCTTCCATTTATTTTATGTATAAACTATCTGTACTATCTTTATAAGTCATAACATCACAGTGCCTGCACACCCACACTCCTTTCATGGATCAGACTGCTAGGCTTTCAGTAATGACAAACTTGGGAAAGAAAATGAAGTAGAATAGACAATTTACTGTACATTGAAGCAGAAAATTTGGACCGGCCTTAGGTTACTAATGTTGGCAGTTTAAAGATACAGCTTTCATGTGAGAAAAAAGGTCTTTTTTTGTAGGGTTAATATTTTGGTAAAACTACCATGGTTATGAAAAAATTAATTATTTTAAGTTTTTATTAAAAGCTTCTGTACAAAATATGAAAGCAGACCCATTTTCCAACCTGTCGTTAGTGTTTCCTACCCACAGGTGCAAAAAATCCTGATACTTTACCAGCTGCAAGTTTGTATAATCTATTTAGCTAAAGAATGATATCCATCTAACTAATGTCAGTAAGTATACCTGTATATACAGAGTATGTAATTTAAGACAGTGAGAAACAGAGTTAAGTTTAATATTTTGTTCTAAGTGCATTGAACGTGGCAAATGACCAGTACACTGTAGGTCTTTCTAAATTTCAAGATGCAATCCAGGAGAGTATTTGTAAACTATCCAGTATTGAGGAATAGACATTGACTTAATTTATTGCATGAGTTAGCCCATGACCTTATGTTTGAGTGTTTAGCTTTTCTTGAATAGTTTTTTCAATTCACCTATAGTTTAAAAGGATATTTTCCTTCCATCCATTATTTGTACTTGTTTTGTCCAATCCAAGGTCACTGCAGATGTTATCCTAGCAAAACTGTGCTTTTTTTATTGCAAAGTCATACAGCAAGTTCTCCTATAGAGTGTTTTTTTAGTGCAGTACATATGTGATGTACAGTATATTGTCAAACCTGCTTAATCCAAATCTTATCTTTTCCTGGTAGCAATAGACGCGAGATAGTAACCATCCCTAGACAAGGTGTCATTCCTTAAGAGATCCAATAAGCTACAGTATATTACATTTAGAAACAACATGGCAGCAGTAGGTTTTTAAAAATAACAGAAAGCATTGATGTTCTCTTTTTGGTGCTTTTTGAGATTTCCTTTATTTTTTCAGTATACAGTATGCTATGTGTTGAAGCACACCTTGGCAATGCCCAGAAAAATATTAACAGACGAAAGGAAAGGGGAAAGGAGGGAAATAGAAAATACGGACCAGGATCACAAGATAATAAAAAATTAAATGAAACATGTTGAAGTAAAGAACTACAAGTGAAACAAAATACACATTTAAAAGAGATTATGGATTTATAAAAACTTAGAGGAAATTCTTGTGACACATTTTGAATCAATTTCAAATGGTTTTGAGGAGAAGTGTTAGCTATAAACTTTTCAGAGGTGCTTTAGGCGTTCATTTTCTGTGACCACAATATGTAAGCTAAATGAAACAGGCTTGACTTTTTTTCCTTTGTCGTGAATAATTGTTGCTCTTGGATGATTCCTAAGGAAAGCTTTAAATATAATGCGTGGAGTTTCAACTTAGTTGTTAAATAGATTATTAAAAATGTATACAGTCACATTCTGCCACTGTGAATTGGGGTAAATCTGGTTAGGCTGAGTGCCTGGGTGCAGTTCTTAAACTCTGTTGAAGTGTAATTGAACAACTCTGCTTCCTCCCAGCATGATTGATGATAAAAGATTGAGTTGTTCATTCTCAACCATATTGATGCCAACATTTCGAAAGACATTAACAGCTCATTCACTTTAACACTGATCCTAGTTTGCCAGATTCTTCCTTTGTTTTTTATTTATTTATTTTTTTGGAAAATGTATAGATTGCTCTTTCTTACCTGGCACCTTTCTTTAAGGAACCTCTAAGGACCAGACCCCAGAAATTCTCACTCTGCTCCTAGATTTCATTCCATTAGCTGAACCCCTATGCATTTTTGATGTAGTTGACGATGAAGGAAGAGTCCTCGCATCCAAAAGACCTCAGCTGACAACTTCATTCCAGAGCACCAGAGACAGCACTCTAGGGTCATCTTAGATTGCCAAGCTCCTGACATGGTTACACAAAATTAGCCAAGCACTTACTTTTGTGAATTTCTGTACCACTGATCTGATTCCTTACATCACTACTCAATGCTTGTGGTGATAAATAAGGAATAGAACAAAGATTGGGCACACTGGTTGTCTTAGGATTCTACCCCCATTTCAACACAACAGCTGGTCCCATAACTTCACAGTTTCCTCTGCTCTTTTTCATTGGTTGGTCTTGCAGCTATGGTACAAGGGATTGTAAGTAGGAAACCAAAACTACCTACGTTTGGCCAATTTGTAGGAGGTACTTGCCATTAACCTCCAGAGAATTCTGCAAACATATTTTAGACAGAACCATGAGAACTGTTCAGGTTATGCCACATAGATCACATA
>JANRMT010062835.1:56519927-56533777 GCA_026402145.1 Polypterus bichir lapradei | reverse complement strand
TTTTGTTTTTTTTTTTTTTTTTTCTGTCCTCCCTGGCCATTGGACCTTACTCTTATTCAATGTTAATTAATGCTGATTTATTTTGTTTTCGTATTGTGTTTTTTATTTTTCTATTCTTTATTCTGTAAAGCACTTTGAGCTACTGTTTGTATGAATATGTGCTATATAAATAAATGTTGTTGTTGTTGTTGTATCTTGTATTTGGATCCCACCAAAGGTACATTTGTGAATGTCTTGATGAGAGTTTTTTATTTTATTTATTATACTTAAATCCAACATTGGTACCTGACTTTTATCCAGTGCTGCTGAGATAGATAGTAATTCTTTGCACCCCTTTATTGGACTTAGGTAGGTAAAGGAAACAAGGCATAATGCATTTATTTAGTGTAAATATATACTTTAATCTCCCTGGCTGATCAAAGCTGATTTGAAGTGATCTAGTTGTTCCTTTAAATATTAAATTATATTCAAATATTTTTGTCAGTTAAAATGCAAAAAAAAGCTTTGAAGTTGTGAGAACGAAATGAGTGTTTGAATATCTGTACCTGTACACTTTCATAGCAGAAGCCAGTCCATTGCTGAATAAATGATAATTGAATGTTTACAGTGGTCAGTTCTCAAAATGGCTACTTCTGTACAAGATACAAGAGGGGACCAATCATAAAAACAGAGTTGTTAGACTACTTAAGGTTCAGGAGCAGTGATCTAGAAAACCTCCTGACTGGAACACCAATGCATTACCTTTTTATATTGCCAGATTTTATAGCTACTATAAGTTAATTGTAAGGCTTTTTTTAAATGAACTACTTTTATAGGCTAATGTACAGTCTCTTAATTCAATTCATGCATATTAGTAACTGACCTTGACAGCAACAATTAAACTGTTTGTTGATGGGCAGAATTTTTTTGACAGTAAGAGGGTATTCTTGCCTTACTTATGCATTCATATAATTTTGCCTGGAAGATCTTTACTTACGATGTCATAATGTGCAAACAGTTCTAAAGCTGCCTGGCATTTTTGTGTTTGGACAATGCAGTTGTGTCCCTAGTTTCATATTTAGTCTGCATTATCTCCCATCTATTTTTGCCGTGAATTTCTGAACATGCAATATTCTGTCACTTGGAGTTCAATCTTTGTGCAGCAGATCTGCCAAATGAATGAGGTTTTTCCCCCTTCTATTTAAATATGTATCTTTACTATCTGGCAAGTTCAGTAAGAATGGGAATGTGCATACCATTTCAATCTGTCTGTTCATACTATAGGCAATTACTTTACAATTTTATTTTCTGTATTGCAGGAAGAGTTTTGCAGGTTTCTTCATGATTGCCATCTGGTGAACTGGAAAGTAGGAATAGGCAATTCATTATGTTATTTTTATGATCTGCAAAAGTCATATTATGTTTATGACCTGCTGCTACTGCTGGGTTAAAAAATATTCAGCAGATGGAGACAGCATACATGCAGGTATTGAATCCAACCTCTACTTCACGTTGCACAAAATCTTATAGGAATGAGGTCAGGGAGCTTCAATTCTTTGTGTAAGTGGTGAAACAAAAGAAGATAACTTTGAGATGTAAATGAACAGCACTAAAGGACAAAGCTAATGATTTACGATCTATATGAAGTATGCTTGCATTTAGTTTCTTGCTTTCAAAATTAGACTGCATAAATGTATAAATAAGTGAAAAAGATTAGAAAAGTCTTCCCAGAGGAGGACAAAACACTTAATAAAATAAAAAAGACATTTCGGCTCTTGTCATCTGACAGCTGCTGCATTTGCCAATAGTGAAAGTAAAGCATACACACAGTATTGATACTTGTAGGTAGGAACAGGTGAGTTGAGTACAGTATATAAAGTATCTTTTGACATATGTCTTCAATGTAATGTTTTGTCTGTGGATTCTTAAACTTAAGTATTTGATGTAAGACCGAATAAAACCTCATCCAAGCATATGAATGCCACTGTACGTAACATGCACATCTAGAACATGTGGGAGGAAAAGCATGGTACATAGAGAAAACCCCACTTAGACATACGGCAGAACATGCAGAATGTCCACAAGCTTTAGAACCTACGTAGAGTGCATAGCTTTGAGGCAGCATTCATCACCACCCTGCCACCACTAAAAGTTTCAAATAGTATCAAATCAGGATTGAGAAAGCAATGTAAATAGTACAAAAATGAATACAATAGTTTTTAAAACTGGAAAAATACTGTACATGCAGAGTAAAAGCAGAGTTCAAACACATTCAAGTAACAGGAATATTAATTACAAAGGCAACGAAAGCTTAGGTAGAAAAATCAAATTATTAAAAGGATTTAAGGTTGTTAACACAATGTTCTAACCCTCCAGGCAATATGCCGAAGCAATTAAAAAGTCTAATAAAATGTTAGGCTGCACAGTGAAAGCTGTGGAATATAAATCAAATGCAAAAGTGCATTTGTAAGTCAGTATTTGCGGGATTGTCTGCCATTTTGATCACGTCACAAGTGGACAGATGCATCCTTACATCTGATAGTATACTGTGTTGGGTTATGGCAAATAATCTTAGTTTACAGCTTAGTTGTCAGCATTGTTCCACTGAATAAAGAGAAATATGATGTTAAGGATATTTGGATAAACTAAGGAGCACATCCACTTGGTGAATCTGGAAATACTTTTTTACACCAAGTTTTCTTGTTGTTTGGTCAAGAGGTAGATAGATGAAATATTCTAATAACGAAGCTATTTGTTAGAGCAAATGAGCAGGGTAAACTGGTTGATAGTCTTCCTTACAGTATGTTGTGTTCTTCTTTATGTATTATCAGGTGTAACTGCCTGAGATTATGTGACCAAAATATTAAATGTAGCAAACACATTATTTGCTGCAAAAAAAATCAAAGTGTGGCTATGTAACATACAAATTGAGACTCTTTTTTTTTTTTTTTTTTTTTAAGTTATTAGAGAACGAGGACCAGAGGTTATGAATCCAGACAGCAGATCTCTTGCTGTCAATTCCCATATGCCTTTTTTTAAGGCTGGATGGGGTGTCAGTTTCAGAAACACATTCATTCATATGGGTGCCTGTTAACCTAACATAAATGTGTGGTTTGGAGTGGAAAAAACTTCCAGACAAAACGTCAACATAGATGAAAGGAAAAAGTGCAGGTTCCACTCAAAATATCAAGACTTGAACCCAGGAACTTGGAGCTATATGGCAGCAGCCTTAACTATCATGTCACCATGTGCCCTGGGTACTGTCACTCAAACACTACGATCAGAACAATTTAGAAGCTGTAATTAAGTAATGTGCATATCTTTGTGGTATGAGAGAACTCTGGGAAACTTGCACAAAGAATGTGCAAATAGTGACTGGGCATCAAACCAAGGTCCCTGGACCTGTGCAGCCACAAAGATAGCACTATACCACCCTTGGATTTAATGAAAAAAGTTTATGAAATAAACAAGGAACAATTTAAGTCTTTCCTGTTTGAAAAGTCTTTTTGCACTACAATTGTATTAAATTCTTTTGAAAGCTGTATTGAAATGTTTAACGTTTGTAGTGCCCTCTGCTGTCACTTTTTGGTACAACAGGTGATTATGACGCTTATGGCTTGAGCTGTATTGCTCCAGTTTTAATTCTTTTTCAAGTGTACTTAAAAGCAAAGTATATCTGAGAGACTTTTTAAAGATTCTGCAAGAACAGTGCCAGGTCACTGGGTGCTTAATGAGATAAAAGCTGAACCATGGAATAATTTCCTGAAAGGAATTAGGGTTCTTTTTTCAAGAAGACATTTATTTAAATTAAAAGTTTAAGGAGTTGTATTCATTTATGGTCCACTCTGTTAAATTTATGTATGTTACATACTATACTTTTGTTTTTTTTTTGTAAAGTCCATTTCTTTACATAGTCCTGCGATGTTGTTTTTTTCAGGCTAAATTTAAATTTTAAATAGTTTTCCTTTTGCCCTTTCACCTATTTGTTTGTCTTCCTTAGATGAGAAAAAGTGAACATCTGTAGAAATGTGTTCCTACAAAGAAAGGAAATAAACAGTGAGTGATTATTCTCGGACATGTACAATCGTTAAGTGATGCACATCCACTGGGAATGCCCTGTGTTTCTAAAGATACTTTGTTTTTGTAGGCAGCTACTTCCTCTCTTTTCTGCATTTATTATATTGTGTGAATTTGATTAATTGGGTTTGAAAAGTTATGTATGTAAATATGTATGTTGTGCAGTTAATAGTACTATTTTTTAGCATAATTAAGTTATTTTGCATAAGAATAATTATGTCTCAGCATTCATTTTGAGTGGAAGCTGGGGGACATAATGGTTTGGAGAGGAATAAATAACTAACTCCTTTTTTGAGGCTTGTTGTAGATGCCCTGTAACTCCGGTGAGATATACAGACCATGGGGACATAATAAGTATTTTCCCTTTTCTGTCAAGCTCTGTTGAATTATATCATTTTTGAAAAAGTACTGCCTCATATAAAGAACTGCTACAAGCACATTTAGGAAATATAAACAAAGGCAGTGCCATTTTTAGAAAAATAAAAAGAAAACGTTAACAATTGTAATTAATTATAAGTAGCAAAAAAAAAAAAGAAAAATCTCATCTGATGACTAAAAACTAATGATAAAAATCCTAGATAACATCTGGCTTATTGCTGCATGAAGAATAAATGCTACTGCTACATTTGGAGCAGACAACTCATTAGAAAAAGCCAAGCAGGTCATTAAGCCCATTCTGCCCACCTGGTGACAATCTGTACTTTGTGAATCCACACACTTAGCAGCACTGGTACTGTTTGTTATTCTGCTTTGTAGACTGTGGCAACTTCAGTAACCAGATATTGTGGCACCCACTAAACATGGCTTGTTTAGCAGTTTATATTTGTGTGAAAGCATAAAATTGAATTGCTGTGCTTGTTTCTACATATTTTGACATTGTATAGTATTTTTGTATTAAATATTATACTTATTTTGTCTGTTCACGTGTTTAATTTATTTTTCTTTAAAACTTGACCTGTTTAATTTAAATTGTATCTTATCACTGAAAATGGCATTGAATATCTTTCATGCAAAGAACCATAGACACATGGAATAAATTACTGAGTAGTGTGATAGAGAGTAGAAGGGTTTTAAGGACCTTCAAACCTTTCTATGGGACTGGCAAGCCTTTTGGGGTGAATGGTCTGAGCTTGTTAAAATGTTGTAGTGTTTGACAGAAGTATGATTCAAAACGGACAGTAAACATATGGGACATGAGTGTTAGCCAATTTTGTTTAACTGTATTTGGTGCGGAGATAACCAATCATGGCAGGCAGTCTAGTATAATGGCTAACATAGTTGCCTTTAAACCCCACAGCCCCTGACCCAAATCCTCCCTCTGCTTTTCTATTATAAAGGTATCAGCAAGTGTACAATTATAATATATTTTTATCAGATTATATTCTGTATATCTTGTGCAGTATCTGTCAAGTCACCTTGATCTCTAGAAAGAGCCAAAAGACATACCACTTCTTCCCCTTTCATTGGTGCTAGAGTACACTATATAAGGTTGTACAGTAAGTTTTCTAAGATGCCAAGACACTGGAGCATAACTTTACAGCAAGTGGATGGAATTCAAGGTTTTTCCTGATTGGTATGCCAGTCCATTGCAGACACAATTCTTCAGTAAAATACAAAATAAAAAAGTTCAATAAGGTTAAAAAAAAGTTTCTCATTCCATGGAGCCACAATTATCATAGAGCCAATGCAATGAAATACAAAGTGAAGCATCAAAACACCTTGAATTGTAAAATAATTGGGTTCAGTAAGTTAGAGGGCACTTGAAAACATCACAGCCAAATGACGAATTTTGGTAAATTTCTTTGAACCCAATATCTGTTGCAGTACTGAAGATGACTCTAGCTGTGATGCCGCTGGGGAGAATGTGCAGAATGTCTGTGAAATATCTGATAATAAAATATCCCATGTGCTCTCTCTGATGTGTTGAAATGTGAAATTGATAAAATGCTATATATATTTCATTGAGTATTCTTCACAGTTACAGTTGGAGACAGGAAGGAAAGCATTTCAACACGTAATTACTTTAAAAGCAGAAAAAAAATGTATTCATGGGGGAGAAAAATCTTATTAAACATGAAAACCTTGGCATTACATTAAATTACTTTGACTAGTAGTTTTCATTCTAGCCTAATCTCACTTTGAACTGAATTCCTTTACTAATTAAAAGTGCTGTTTCATGTGTTTACACTTATTACCTAATAATGAGCATATTTTCTCCTGAAAGTGTTATTTCTCCAAAAAGTACTTGCTATACTTTCCCACTTTTTATGTCTTTTTGAGTACTTTTTAAACCAACCACTGATCGATGAAAGTATAATGAAAAAAAGGAGTTAGAAGCTCCCTGTGTAATATATAATGTGCATTAAGTGTTGTTCACCTGGTAAATGACAGCTTACATATTTCTCTTAATAGTGTTATAAGAGAAGGCAACACATAAAAAAATTGCGCACTTAAGTAAATAAAGGAGAATTAAAAAGGAAAAACAACAAAATTACCAAAAACAAAACTCAAACAACAACCCTTCTGCTTCTCATGACCTAACTGTACAGGAACTGGTCCCTCTCTGTTAGATGGCGTGGCCTGCTCAGTTGCTGAAATCAAAAGCACAATAAGCCTCTCCCTTTTCTAGCATCTATTCCCATCTCTCTCTTTTTAATTCTGGCTGACCTGTCTTACTATTCGAATCATAATTTCAACTCACCTTCAGACTCTAATATACAGATTTAGACCAGAAAGGTTGACTGTCACTTTTGTCAGAGGAACACTAGTTGCTTGTATCTGTTTTTGTATCAGTTTTCTTAAAAAGGTCGCATCACCAAAATAGCTGTTCTTGTCAAGCACACCACAAGCCTTTCTACTAAGACCCCAATGAGGTATTGAGTGAAGTAGTCCTCTGTAGAGTAAGGGCCCACTTGTCCTGTACTATTAGGGCAGCTAAGGAAACCTATAGACATAAAATTCATAGCTACTTTCAGGACACTAGCAGCATGCCATACATGTGGCAAGGGCATGTTTATTATAACATTACACCACATGACATTATGTAACCCTCCTGGATGCACTGAATGACTTGTATGCATGAATCAACACACTGAATATTGTACTACTAGGGAAGACCACCTCTCCTTATGTGTTTGTCCTACAGTGTGTAGAGAAGTTTAACCAAAGTCCTTCCATGTAAGGCTTTTAGATCAGACAATATACTGTTCCTGGTTGTGTACTCAGGAAATGCTCAGGCCAGCTGGCAGATATCCTCACAAACATCTTTAATACCTCCTTGAACCAGGCAGTTGCACACATGTTTCCAGACCAACACCATCATGCCATTCCTTAAGAAGCTGATTATCTCTTCCCTTAGCACTAATGTCAGTCAGGATAGACTGCTTTGAGAGGTTATAAAAACTGCACTGCCTACCTCACATCTTGATCACGTCCAGTTTGTATTATCATTCTAACGAATGCCATTCCTCTTCCCTTTATTTGAATTATTTCCACTTGGACTAAAAGAAGATTTATGTTAGTCTTTAGTTCAGTATTTAAGATTATCATGAATTGCAATATCTCAGAACACAAGACCCTGGAGCAGGTAGTAAACTTTGCTGAGGGTATCATTGGGTTTTCTCTTCCACCTCTTTATTACATTTATCATAAACACTACATCCACAAGACATACAATATAGTGGATGACCTACCTTTCCCACGAGCTCTTTGCTCCAATGCCTTCTAGTAAAAGGTACCCCAGTATTCAGACTAGCTCCGAAGACTGTATAAATACTTCTTCTCCCAAGGTGTTAGGATCTTAAACATGCTGCTACCCTCAACTATCTGTCACTTACTTAAGAAGATTTAAACCACACCTCTCTGCACTAGCCACTTTATAGCTTTAGGAACTTTATCAGTCAGAGACTGTTCTGCTTTTGTTTGATATTTTACATACATGTATATCTACAGTTTATGTATGGGGCTATCTATGATGTCTATTTTACACATGCAGCCACAACTGAACTTTTCTTAAGTGTTATGTTTAGCTGTCTTGCGTGTTTATTGTATCATACACCCCAGTTTAACTGCACTAGGTAAAGTCTTGTGTACAGTGTTATAGTACTTTTTTCTTTTAAATATACTTGAACTATGTAAAGTCCCAGACTCCGGGCATTATTGTTGCAAAAGGTTACTGTTTCATTTTACTGTATACTTATATATGGTTGAGTTCACAATAATGTTAGCTTGATTTACTTTAATTTGGCTGGCTGGTTGACATCTAAGTGGAGCAATGTACTCTCTGCTCTACCACCCTGTTACCATTAACTGCTCTGTAATGGTCCGAGATCTGTAATCCTAAATACACTCCAGTATGACTGTAGTCTTCTTGTAATATATGCATATAGAGTCATCTACCCCCCAGCATCTTGGGGGAAATTTTGTACTCCCCAGCTACATCTCATTCCCTGTCTCCCAACTCCCCCTATCTTTAAGTCTTTTAAGGCATCTGATTCTGTGGTAGCCCTCACTAGTACTTGTCAGTCCTATTTCTCCTGCATGGGCATGATGAAGTATGTTGCCATTATCAATACACACTTCTTTGCCTCAGTCTTGCCCTAAGCTACACATCTCGTTAGTATCTACTGCAGTAACATTCATCTCTTTAAATTTCTAACTTAATCAAAATACTGCTTGATTTAAAGCTCCACAACAATAAACCCACATAAGCCAAGAGTATGATATAATCAGATTTGTTTAGGTGCTTTGTAAAGGCAGGACAGGGGTTCATCTGTGTGTTATGTACAGCTGAGGCCCATCACTTACACTATATAGTGTAAGTGCCTCGGATGGCACAGTGCCACATTTGCGAGTGTCAGCTCAAATAGTGATCTGGCTACTGCCTCTATGGAATTGGATTAGATAAACTTTATTAATCCCAAGGTAATAATTAAGATGTACACAGCAGCAGAAATGTAAAAAAACAAAGACACAAACAAATAATATAATCAAGCAATAGAAAGCTACTTAATAAAACCATTAATTAGTAAATAAATGAATATATATGTGAAGAAATAGTAAAATTAACTGAGCATTTAATCTGGGATTTCAAGAGAGAGCATTGGATGGCCTGATAGCAACAGGAAACAAAACCCCCCCAAGGGTGCACCTCATGGAGTAGGTCTTTCATGATGGCATCTAGTTTTGCCATCATTCCATTTTCCACAACAGCTAGTGTGTGCAGGATTAGCTCTATGAAGGAGCAGGCTTTCCTGATAACTTTGTTCAAGCATTGTGCATCTTTTGAGTTCATGTTGCTTCCCCATGAAACCATGGTGTAGAACAATACACTGGCTAGCAAAGACTGGTAAAACGTTTAAAGCAGTTTCCTGTACACATCAAAAGACTTCAGTATGCTGAGGAGGTACAGTCTGTTCAGACTCTTCTTGTAGAGCACCACCATGTTGTCAGAGCAGTTCAGTTTGCTGCTTATGTGAATCTCTAGGTACTTGTAGCTCTGCACCATTTATACATTCTTCAGCTGAATGGTGAATGGTCTCTTAGCCTCTTCAGCATGCCAGAGGACCACCACCAAATTTTTTGTTTTGCTTATGTTGAGCTGCAGATGTTTCTCAATGCACCACATGACAAAGTCCTCCACAAATCTTCCTGTACCACGACTTATGTCCATTATTAATACAGCCTGTGATGGACGAGTCATTTGAGAATTTCTGTAGATAGCAAGCGCTGATATTGTTATAGAGATCTGTTGTGTAGAGGGTGAACAGGAAAGGAAACGGGACAGTTCCCTGAGGAGCCCCAGTATTGCACACCACCATTTCTGAGACATGGTTCTTGAGCCTCACAAATTGGTGTATGTTGATCTAAGAGACAGTGGGGGCATCAAGATACATAGCCTTGAGCTTTTTCCCCCCAAGTTGATGAGGCATAATAGTGTTAAATGCACTGGAAAAATCAAAGAACTTTGCTGTGGTGCCGGCTTTGTCCAAGTTGGGGTAGGCTGTTTGGAGCATGTGGATCATAGCATCCTCCACACCTACATGTGTCTACTAGGCAAACTGCAGAGGATCAAGATGTTCTGAAACCAGGGATCCAGAGCTGTTTCAGTACCAGCCTCACAAAGGTCTTGATGATGTATGAAGTAAGAGCAACTGATCTGAAGTCCTTGGGATCACTAGAATGCCCCTTCTTTGGCACTTTGACATCACAGAATATTTTCCACAGCTGGGGAAAATTCTGCAAACTCAGAGAAAAGGAGAACAGGTGCTGAAGGACCCCACAGAGCTTGCTGGCACATGTCTTTGGCATGTCTTTGGTCCTGCAGCCAGAAGAGTTTTCCCAGCTCTCTTCTCACTTGATCAGCAGATACAGACAGTCCTGGAAGTGAGATAGGACCGGAGATCATAGGTGTGATGTCATTGTAGAGGAAGGTCATGCAAGGTGGAGATGGCAGTTGAGATTCTGCACATTCTCGATTGTATTTATGTAGTTTTTTTTTTCCCCAGCTTACTTCAGTGTTACTCCCTCATTACAAGGCTATGCATGTTAGCTTTAAATGATATGAGACAATGCTAGTGACTACTTGTGTAAGTGAGTGAGTCCTTTGGTGGACTGGAGTTGCTTCCTGTCTTGTGCCCAGTGCTAAATGATGGGAAGAGTAGTCTTAGAATATGAATGAGTGGGTTTTAATATGTTCTAAATATAAGGTCACTTTTTAGTCACTCCCGTAAAGAAAAAAAGAAAAAAAAAAACTCATTTTAAGATCTCTTCATGTGCACTGTTTTAAAGCAAACACACTAATTACAAATTCAACATTTGGTTTTAATACAGATAGGCGTAACATCTGTGTTTTAGACAAGTAAATTAAGGGAGTCTTGCATACAGCATAATGCCTTCAAAAAGTTGATAAGTGTAGGAGATTATCCTCCAGGAATTTATGATAAGGAAAAGGGGGACAGGTGCCAGCAATTTTCAATTTTAATTCCGAACTTTTGTACAATTGAGTGATTACATTTCACATATCATAAAACTCCTCTTACCAAACTTCTGCTACTTCTGTCATGTCATTTATTTTTGTTTTAGTCAAAATTCCCCATTCTACTTTGTAGTCATATTAAAATAGAACTAATATGCTCATCTCTAAGGAGATCAATCCTGATCATTTTATAAGTGATTGTTTTCCTGTGGGGGCTTTCCTGTGTTTGTACAAGAATTTTGTTTTTGAAACTTTTCTGAACAATGTAATGAAATGGTTTACTTATGTTTCTGATTATTCTCATTCAAATTCCAACATATACATTTCATTATTGTGTCATTTTTAAACTTGTTCAGAAAGTTAAAGGCAAGCACATCTACACACACACACTAACTGAACTTGATGTGTGGACTCAGTAGATACTAATCCTATTGTAAATACAGTAACCAACTTTGAGAAGGCAAAGGCTGGAAGTCCATTGATTGGTATACTCATGCAAATACACTTTTCCACTCTCACTTACTCCAGCCCATTTCAAAGATTTCTTTTGTATCTTAACACTAGAACCACTGCTCATCTTTTCATTACTATAACTGCCATGGCTCCGCTTAGTGGCACCCAATTCCTTTTGATCTCATTCATAACCCATTGTCTCAGAATACTGATTGTGCATTCCTACTGCCCTTATTGTTTGCATATATTTTCATCTTAAATGTTAGCATACATTTCAATTAAAAAAGCCCTTCCCAGAATTACACTACTGCTTGAAAACTGCTTCAGTATTTATTACTATTTACTAGTGGAATGCAAAACAACAAATTTCAATCCGCTGGCTACATAAAATACCAAATGAAGTAGTATTTTTTTTTAATAAGCAAACATTTTGTGGCTATGTGCATATTTATGAACAGCAAGCAGTATGTGGGCTTATTACAAAGCAGTCTTATCAGCAATCAGCCCAGATTCTTGGTTTCTTTGTGAGACACTTTGTAAAGTTTTGTTTTTTATGAATATATTGGCTCACCTGACACTGCATTGTTTTACTGGGAATGAGAGGGACCCAAAGAGATGCTGTTACACAAGCAGCTTTCCACTGCTTCTTCGCATAAAAGTGCATTGGCGTTTAATTGTAAAAAGCAAAACAACACTTTTCAGTCAGCTGAAAACATAAAAATTAGAAATGAAATAAAAGCTAATATTTTTCTATATACAGAAAAGGATAAAATTGCAGCTATACTTGTATATTTCATGTAATATGTATGCAAATGAAAAGTGACCTGATGGACTGATTGTAAAACTGTCTACATCAGTGATTCCTAAACTCGGTCCTGGGGACCCACTGTGGGTGCAGGTTTTTGTTCCAGCCAGCTTCTGTTTTTAATTGGACTCCTTGGCTAATTAAGTGAACTGTTATTTCCCAAGTTCTATGTTTTGGGAACAATACAGAAATTAGAAAACTAAGTTTGATTAAAATATATATATATTAAAATGTACCAAACAGTTATATGGGAATAATGTATTTTTTTCTTTGTAACAATATTTTCATCTTGATTTTCATTCTGCTTTTCCAGGTGTTCTAATTGTTTAATTAATCCATTATTTACTAATTAGTGGGTCTGATGCTAAAGTAGTTGCAGTCTTTGATGATTCCGTGTTTGTCTGGGTATTTGCTCTGTTCGTTTTTAATTGTCATTAATAAGATACAATGAAGGGGGAAACTGCATAGAGAAAGGGCAAAACATAATGAAATCAGCAAAATAGTGTTAAGCATGTAAATCTATAGCAAAAGCAGAAATATTTCTAAATGCCTTATAAATGTAAAAATCATGCTGCTGTGCTTTTCTGTATGTAGAATACGAGAAAAAAAAATACCATCTAATTAAATGAGATCAGTGCTATCAGGTGTTGGTAATAATTATGAATCTTGCTGAAGCAAAAACCTGCAGCCACAGTGGGTCTCCAGGACCGAGGTTGAAAAGCACTGGTCTACATCAACAGTCTGAATTAATTTTTGCAGTCTGGGACAGGGTCCCATACACAACAGTGGCAGTTCGTTCACTTTTGTTTTGCTGCAAGGAGATCCTTTCAGCTGGAACTGTCTCTACACTTTATTGGTGCCTGTCTCCTTTATCATCTCATGTGTTGCCTTTAAAAATGAGGTGGCATCTTATGTCTCATTTTTTTTTTTTTTTTTTTTTTTTACAATTTCCCTTGCCATTTTAGTAATTTAGCTTACTTCCCATTGGAAGTAATATAAAAAGTTGACAATGGGGTAATTCCTTCCTTTGCCTGTAAAAGTTTCAGTGAGTCAACCATCACAGTTACACAGTCTTTTCCTACTAACTGAGTGTGCTCTTTCTCCAAGTAGGGAATTACAATTAGCATATAATTGTTATTTACATCAGCAGCTATCCAAAATTGAAATGCCATCAGGAAAAGGATGTGCCTGACCTCAATTTGAAGTGCTAAAACAAATGGTCTGAATACTTGTATAAATAGGAGTTTTTAGTTTTTGATTTTTAATAAATTAGCAATTCTATGAAAAGACATTTTTACTTTGACATTATGGATTATTGAGTGTAGATTAATGGGCAAAATGGCAAATGTATCTATTTAACATTAAATCTACAACACAATAAAGTGTGCAAAAAGTGAAGGGGTCTGAAGAGGCAAGGCATGTGGCCATAGAACAGGAAGTCATCTTCCAGTGTTTTCTTCTCCACTATAAAGGGAATGCAAACCATCTTGGTGGTTGTACTTCACTGTTGATCTTCCCCTGTGTTTTCCACAAAAACACATATGTATTTATATATATATA
>JANRMT010062835.1:56466159-56503499 GCA_026402145.1 Polypterus bichir lapradei | reverse complement strand
TGTTGCTGTCATCAAGGATTTGATTATCATTATTTCTTTCAATCAGGTTCGTATTTGTAGGATGTGTTGTGTTCAAGTTACATTCCGTGTTTGTCAATCGTTGTAAAGATGACAGGTTTCATTCATCGATTCGTTTCTTACTGCATCAATAAACAGCTCGTCTTCTTCTTTATCTGAGACCTGACACACTGCATGCACGGGTTTTTTTTTTACACTGTCTTCCTTTAGCGGGACATTGACTTTTTCCACCGTGTGCTTTGTTTCCGCAGTAGCTGGATTTATGAATATGCTTGTATGTATCAGACGCTTCATATTTTTTGCTGCCTTTTCAATTGTGTAATTCGGTTTTTGTTCAGCGCTCTTTGGAACTGTTGCTTTTTGTCTGTGTACTGCGTCAGTTCACGTGAGCCGCTCGGTGTACATGCATCGAAGTTTCCCAGCTGTGCTGGTGCCATCTCGTGCTATGTCCATGGCTGTATTTAATGTTACCGAAGTCCTGGCACTTAAAACTTTCTCTCGCAGTTTCGCTGAGTTTGTGCCAAACACCACCCTGACCATCTCATCTTCCTCTGCATAAGCACAGTCCTTCACCCGTGAATATTTAGTGGGAGTTTGCTATTGGATTGCCGCTGACAGACGGCCTTATATGGGCAGGCACTAAATTACAAACGCCAGCGGCAGCCTGTCTATGAACTTAATTTAAAGTGTAGGTTTACATCGTGCTTTGTTTCCGAAGTAGCAGAACTCATGAATATGGTTGTATATGTCACTCGTTCGCTTCTTATTGTTTCTCTGCCTTCTCAATTATATAATGCATGTTTTCTTCAGCGCTTTTTGGAGGTCTTCCTGGTCTTCTATGTACTGCGTGATTACGTGGGAGGCGTGATGATGTCACACGAAACACCGCCCCCACTGCGTTCAAGCTCATCGCCATTACAGTAAATGGAGAAAAACAGCTTCCAGTTATGACCATTACGCGTAGACTTTCGAAATGACACCTGCCCAACTTTTGTAAGGAAGCTGTAAGGAATTAACCTGCCAAATTTCAGCCTTCCACCCACAAGGGAAGTTGGAGAATTAGTGATGAGTGAGTGAGTGAGTGAGTGAGTGAGGGCTTTGCCTTTTATTAGTATAGATATAGACTCAAACCCATTATGACAGCAGCAATCCAAGCTGTGAGAAAACAGTAGAAAGGAGGCGTGTCAGACGTCATGGTACATTTTCTGATGCAGCTAGACGAAAACATCTTTGTGACGCTGCCGCCAAATACACAAAACAATTACTTTGACAATCATGTTACGTTATTTTTAAAATGTTTCCTTTTCTTTTTCATAACTTCTTTAACACACTACTTCTCCGGTGCGAAGCGCGGGTATTTTGCTACTTAAAAATAAGTGTCAGTCGTTCTAAAACCGTTCACATATGAGATGTCCGTGCACTGTGTCATCCCCGGGAGCCCGGGATTCCTGGGAATGACATGCAGGATTCTCGAATTCCCGGAAATTGATTCCCTAGTGTTGGCTGACAAAGGCTTACTGAAGTTTTCCTGAGCATGGGTCTTGCCTCAACCCATCGTTGCTCTTGAAGGGCAAGTCCTTTATAATAAGTCTAAAATTTAAGGCTAATACTAAAAGTGGGAGTTGGCTAAATAGTGGTTATCAAACAAAAACACCATTAACAGACACTTGGACATGAACCCAGCATATGCAGGTTTAAAAAGAACGTCCACATATTAAATAAAACTTTATCACCAACGCTCTCCAAACCCCACCTTTTTTATTCCATTCACCTAACCCCGCCCCCATTTGCTATATATTACCTTTGATTCCTGTAAGTCTAATCATAAGGGTTGAAAGCTTAGGAATAAAAAACTATTTTATTATTTGTGACTCATCCCTTTGCAGATTTCTACAAATCTGTATAATACTTAGGGTTTTCTGTCTGTAACACAAAACCTTGCAAACAACTGGGCCTTGATCTCGGAACTTAGTCTAAATGAGAGCTTATGGCAAGACACATGCAGTAGTAACAGAATTGGAGACACTGCCTATCTTTCTGATCAAATTGGGCCCCTAGTGACTCTGAGAGCAAGTCACTGCATAGAAAAGGCATGGCACCGTTTCTGTGAACAGCTCTCTGAACCACATTGCACAAGCTGCACGGATTGTCTACAAACTAATACTCCAATCGCCTAGAAGAAAGTCATGTACAAAATTTAATGTTGTAAAAAAGAACAAGAGCTGTGACTTTGGCTCATCTTTAAGCCAAATGGATGAGACATTTCATTGACAACAAATGAAATATGATGAGGTGGCAGGTCATTGCAGCACATACCAAAATGAGAGGTCAGCCTGACATACAATTCCATAATAAGAAAGTATGGTGATGGTGATCAACTCAGTGACAGGACAGGTAGAAAAGTGGCGCCTCAGTGGAGGTCATCGTGTTTCCTGCTATACTGTTACACAATTTCCTTACCTGTTTAACACCACAGTTTCACACAAGTCACATTCTCATTAATCTTAAACACCATCCATATTTTTTTTAAACAATGCAGTTAATTAGATAAAACATAAAACACCTTGCCTTTATACAGTTTTTGTTTGAATTCAAGTCCTAGTATATTTACAAATGAAATGTTTTATTACCATTTTCCATACTGCCCCAACTTTTTCATTTGCAATTTCGCCCCTACTTGTTAAACTTGTGGTGTAAGTTGCAAGTAATTCTGTTTTTATTTATTTGGACAAATGTTGTACATAATGCATTATTTGTGCTCCTGTTTTCAATGGAACAGAATAAAAAAATACCATAGTCATAACCTTTAAGCTTTTCAATCAAATCATTTGCTCATTTATTTTATAAATATTGATCAGTTAATTGAAAAGTTAAATGCAATAAATTCATTTTATAATTCAGAGTACAAATTTGTTATGGTAGTTTGATTTCAGTGCACTTGAAGTTTTTTTTTCATTGCATTTGATGTTTATCCTACAGCTGATCTCTTCTACTGAAGTGCTCCCTAAGGTTATACTATTGCCACTGAAATTCTTAATTAAATGACACTTCTTTGTCTGGCTCAGTGTGAACCATTTGGTGTGTAGTGGCCAAATAAGATGATTTTTTTAGTACATGCCTCAGGGGTCCTAGGCTGAGGTCAATGATATGTTGAAAATGTACTCGGGGGCAATTCTGAATCTCTCTGGATGCAATAAGGAAGAGACTCGCAGAGCTCCTGTAATTTATCAGTATAATGCACAGCACACCAGAGCCATCAGGTTTGGTGTCTAGTTATATTCTTCATAAGATCTGACAGGTATATGGATTTAACACATTTAAATTTAAGGACCACTTTGCTTCAGTGGACGACTGAAATCGATGCAGTTAGTTCTTTGCAAGTTTTATATTAAATCTAATAAAAAGGCTTCAGTTTGTTTTTTTTATTTTTTTTATTTTTTTATTTTTTTACAGAGGGAATAATATTGTTCAAATGTATTATTTCAAACATTTGTCATAATAAAAATGCAAGGGATAGGTTGGAGGTCCTGACTAACTCAATAAGACCCAGAGAAGACAAGAGTATTCATGGCTCCAGTGTCTTCCTATAATATAACATTCCTAAATTAGAATATACACAGGTTTATTATAAACTAACTTTATATGCAAAGATACAATGATCCATCAGGAGTCTTGCTTCTTAATATGCATTTGATTGGTTTATAATCGGTGCAATATGTAGATGACACCAAAACAAACCTGTTACCACTAGAAGGGACTGCCATGGGAATGTGGTACTGGAAATATATTTTTCCAGTTAGAAAGTGTTGCACAAGTTTTTTTTACATCTCTCTTCATTTGCATTATGCAATTTTTTTTTTGACTCCGTAAAAGCTAAGGAAATGCTGTGTTAATCATGTTTGAGTGTTTTGAAGTGCTAATTGCTTATAGAATCACTTAGTAGTATCAGAGGAGTGAAAAACATCATAATAGCTTACCAATCTTCTATTCAGCACACTTGAGAGTCATTGTATTTATGTAATGTAATTTGCGCATTATTGCAGTGTTATTTTCATTGATTAAATCGTTATGTCTTTCTTGAAATTTATCTCATACCTTCACAATCGTTAAATAAATTTTATGGATTGTTTTTGTGCTATAAAGACTACAATTGTTGCTTTTTCTTTTGTTTATTGAGCATAATATTAGGATGATAAGCATTAGACTTAGCTAGTCCATTGGTTATAATGTATGAACTCGGCAATGAAATTACTCAAGTATGTGATAAAAATCTTTTAATTATTCAGATCATTATTGTTATAAAATGCATGACCAGTGCATAGCTGACAACACACATCTGACACTATAAATCCAGCAAAAGTTCTGGAAAAATTGCACTGCTTCAGTCAGCTCTGACAAAATAGGGTTTATATTTTGTTCATATTCTTAAACCCAGTTGAGGGTTGAAGGTGTCCAGTGCCTGTACTATAAGCATTGAGCAAAAGGAAGGAGCTTAGCCCTATTAGGGCCGCCAGTCATTTATAGAATGTGTGCATACATACACAATCCCTTACTCACAGCAGGCCATTATAAATTCACTAGTTAACCAACTTATACAACTTTGGAGATGTCAAAGAAAACTGTTGCACCCAGAGGAAAACATGCAATTACAATCCAGGATACTGGATCCAGAAAATAGCAACTATAGCCACTGCACCACCTTGCTACCCTTGGAATACATAAAGTGAGTAATTAATTATTCAGTTTATTTTTTCTTCCAACTTTAAGATACTAGCTGTGTCAGTAATTACAGTTAGACTTGAAAATGGTGGGATTACCAATTACTGTAATACACATTTTTTGTCGCTAAATGAGAGACAAAAATCTAAATGTGTTAACTCTTCTGATATTCATTTTTTAAGCCTGTCTAATCCTATTATTAGGTCAAAGGATCAGAAAGTTATTTAGGCATCATCAGGCACATGGAAAGATCCACCACTGGATGGGATGCTTGTTCAACACAAGACGATGAAAAAACTAGGGTATACTATTTTTGAGTCATTAAAACCCTTAAAGTCCATTTGAGTCCCTGATTCTGCAGAGCTTTTATGAAAGCTTTCTTTCTATTCATTATTTTAAAAAACAACTCTATTGCTGAATAAATCAATTCCCTGTTTTGGGCAGTAATTATTAAAAACATAAAATACTCATGTATGTATTAATTTCTCCTTTATATTTTTATTCATTTTTAAAGTGTTTAGTATATTCTTTCTTTTTAATTTGGTTCTTTAAAACTGTTAATACATAGGATTGTTCAGTTATTGAACTTTCTTTGTACTGCTTTTGTTTTATTTTGTTAAACTTTAATATTACCCTTAGGCTTTACATTCACAGTAGTACTATATAAAAAATATTTATTTCGAGTTTAATTTGGAAGTTAACTACCAATAAATACCAGCCATTACAATGTTCTTTTTTAGGATAGTATATACATTTTGTATTGACATTAATTTACAAGCAGTTTGGATGGATAATTTGGTTCCCTTAATGGCCAGAACTTATCTCACTGAGAGCTAGGAGAAGAATAACATTCAGTCATTCACATGGTTGAGAAACTAATGTTTCAGGCTTTTTTTGAACAGGACCTCTTTAACACCATCCTTTCAGATGCCTGATTTTTGAAGCAGTGATGAGAATGCAGTACAAAAGGCTCTTCGTATACTGTAGCTATTCATTACACAGAATTGTGTTTCACTGTTTTGAAAAAGTGGGATAATATTTTATAGTATTGATGTGTAATTCAAAAATTAGACAGTAGAATAAAAGAAAATTGCAATTGAGATCAATCTGGAGAAACACCATTAATAACAGATCTGCAAATGTATGCACATAGAGTAGTTATATATTTTAGAAGAGACATCGAGCTTCTGGCAAACTTAAAATTACCATTTGTTTAATGTTTACTAAACATTTTATGTTGGCTATTAATTAATGCAGTATAGCGTTTTATACTTATTATTTGAGATATGTTGCTGAATGTATTCGTAACATTACAGTTAGTTCTCACAATCTTGTGCATGGTTTTTGTCAATACAACATGAGCAGGCTTCAAATTTTCTTAAACAACAAATCCATTTGACTCCTGTTTTTGCCAACTTCTTGTTTGTTTACTTTAAAATGTATTAAGTATTTAAAAATGCTATGAAGTATTTTGGTTTCCTCAGTTTATGAGTTTATGGTACTTCATTTATCTTTTTTTCTTACTATTTCCTGAACCTTCTTTTTAGTATAACAGCATGTTCCATAACAGGCAGCTTCGTCATGAACTATGAACTAAGTACTGTATACCCACATATAAGTCAGGTCTTGAAACTTGAAAAATCAATCATAAAATCAGAGCCTGACTTATACACCCATTAAAAAATGCGACACTTAAATTTTTAATTATTTATTTATTTTACACATCTTCTTGCCTCCTCCAGTCTCACATTAGTTTCTCAGATGCATCAAATTTTGTTGTAGCGGTGCAGTTACCAATTTCTTTCGCTACTCCCAACAACATTTAATTTAAAACCAGCTTCATATTTTCTTCTGATCGAACGCTCCACCATAGATAAGGGATGCTCTTACGATAAAGGTGTATGAGGGTGTGAGAAACAAAAAACACAAATCAGTGCAAACGTCGGAATAATTCGGGTATTACCGTGTGGTCATGTAGGCACAATACATAGAAAAAAAAAGGCACTGTGCTCCGTGGTTGCTCTCTCAGGTGGGCGTTAGCATATCATAATCTCTTGGATCAATTGCGTGAGTTTTCCGCATTCGACTTATACGACCGACATTATAAAATACCAGAAATTATACGGTATAATCAAGTCCCGACTTATCCGCAGGAGAACTTATCCGCAAATATATATGGTAATTAGATTAGAATGTAAATGACAATACCTGATATGATAGCTATATTAATAAAAAAATAATAGTTGCATCTAGCATGTTTGGGACATTTTGCAATGGCAGGGATGAGGATTAGAACCTCCAAATCTGAAGCCATGATCCTCAGTTCAAAAAAGGTGGCCTGTCCTCTCTGAATGGAAGGTAAGTTAGTAAGTGGAGGAGTCTAAGTATTTTGGGATCTTGTTCACAGAATGAGAGGGAAAGGGATGGCAAGATCAACAGATTGAATGGGGTGTTGAGTGCAGTTATGAGGCCAGTATACCGATATGTAGTGGTGAAGAAGGAGCTGAGTCAGAAGGCAAAGCTCTTAATTTACATGAGCTTCGGGTAATGACTAAAGGAATGAGTACATACAGTTACAAATGGTTGAAATTAACTTTCTCAGCAGGGTGGCTGGGCTGTCCTTAAGAGAGGGTGAGAAGTGCAGACATCCGGGAGAGGCTCAGAGTAGATCCGCTGACCCTCTGTGTCGAAAGGAGCCAGTTCAGGACATTTGGGCATCTGATACAGATGCTTCCTGGACACTTCTCTGTGGAGGTTTTACGGACATGACCAGCTTGGGGGATACTCCGGCCTTGAAGGGGGGTTATATCTCTCAGGAGGCATGGGAACGCTTTGGGATCCCACAGTATGACTTGGCAAGTGTGACTGGGTAAATGGACGTAAGAGCCACAGCAATCCAGCTTCAGATAAGCTATGGAAAATGAATGAATGAGTCACATGCACAGTCAGCAGTCAGGAGGCCTGAAAATGGCAAATACAAGTTTGCATGTTATTTATAATAATTTATTTTTATTATTTTTATTAATTGTGTTACAGGGAGTGCAACACAGATGAATTAAGTATGTCATCAGTACTACATTTCAAACATTTATTTTTTAGATTAAATCAATTTCAGCCCTCATCTTCTATAATATAGTTTGGCGAGGTATTTGATCAGGCAGCCTGATATTAAGAAGTCCCTCTTAAATATCAAGGCATGAAATAAATTCAGCATTTTGAAAACCATGAGTAAATTAATGCAAAATTCACTACAAAGACTAACATGTTGAGATTTTTTTAAATAAAAATTCTAGGTAAACTAAGACTTATTTTTATCAGTGAGTTACTGAGTATATACCTGTTTCACACAAATTAATGAAGAATTTAAGTATCTTATAGCTGGCTAAATTCTGCTCATTACCTGTGATTATAAAATGCTCATATTGCCTTAGATCATTTAGCACTCCTTGACATGCTATAGGTTGGCACAGTCAGATACATTTAAACTGATGTCACATTACATGACTTTTAATCGTGGAGTATATCAAAAATACCTGCTGCAGTTGCTGATCACATTGTGAGACCGTGTCAATTTAAATGACTGAAAATCACTAGCCATTTCACATTTTCTGACAGCGTGTCAACCTTCCACTGCAGTTGTGCTCATCCCATTTTGTAACAGCTAAAAGCATGCTACCTGACAGAGCTGGTTCAGTACTAAAGGTCAACAGATACAAGTTTAGCTGCAGTCTATGCTCTTTTTTGTTCTTTTATTTATTATGCCACGCAGAACATAAGGCATCAGACAAATGAGCTTCTGTTTATCAGGTCCAAAACACCTGCATTCTTTAATCTGCTCTATTGAATTTTTATGCATTGTACTTATTCATTTACTAACAGCTCTCATGTTCACAAGCCTGTCCCTACGACTTAGACAAAATCAAACATATTTGATTTTTTTGGGGCAAGTTGTGGACTAATTGGAGTGAGTGACTGACAGTGTCACATTATGCATCTGGATTCACAGGAGCATGCCAGCAGTGGTATATGACTCAATAATAATATGTATATGAAGAGTACAAATAAAAATCATTTGTAAAGTTGCACAATGTGACAGGGCCTTTCAGTAGTGCTGTTTCAAGTATATATATATAGTCATGGGAGATCAGGAAAGATGGAAATTTCTGTTTTTGAGAATTAAAGCACAAAAAATTTAAGTGACTTGCCCAGAGTCAAATGGTGGATTGGCAGTCTAGAACCATACCTTAAAAGGCTCCATTTCAACTTTCACACAACACATCTGATATGGTTGATCGACTGAAATATTATTTCTATAGCTGAAAGAATTGAGACCTTTAGCATATGAATTATCCATTGAAGTGTGTCCTTTTGTTGTCTTGATTTTCATTAGGTCCTGTGTATGTTTCTTTAAATATACTTGACTTAAACAGGCATGCATGTTCCAGTTCAGCAGACTATGCAGAGTTGTGATTGCTTTTTACTTTATGTTTGAGTTAGTTCTTACAGGTTTTGTCAAAATAAGATTTTCAAAGCTTGTCCTGAAAAATGAACAGTTTCAGATGTTGTGTGATTACTGTGTGATATATAAGATGGGATAAATTAAGTCTTTAAATGAATTTTTCTGATCCTGGCATGTGCTCAGCTTTACTTGCATTAACTTTTCAGTTCTACTGACATTATGAATGAAACTGGTTATTACTCCAGACATTTCCTCAGTAACTGTTCCATTTGATTTAAAGTTTTAGATTTCAGGCCAGTGTACCTTTAAATCTATTGATCTTTTAAGATTTTCAAGATAGAATTTTGATTCCCTCTGGCTGTTTAGGAGAGACAATTGTTCTTTCAGACTTTTGTTATTATTATTATTATTATTATTATTATTATTATTACTACTACTACAATTCATATTTTGTTATAATTTTATGGTGGAAGTCACTCATTGAGATCTGAAATTAAATTGATGTTTTTTCTTTCCTACAACATAATAATCCACACATTGGGGACTGGATGTATAGTAAGGCTACGGTCTGCCACTGTAACTAATGCAGTGACTGAGTTATGGTATTGCTAGTTACTTCAGACAGGTAGAATAAGGTAATCTTCAGAAGGTGGCCACAGCCAAATACGGCAATAGTATATTCACAAAAACCTATGAAGGCATGCAGGCAGCAGGAGACCATTCAGCCTATCTGACTTGTTTTATTATCTTAACATTATAGAACGGGAATCCCTTTAATAAGCTCTTCCTATCTTGATTAGGTGGATTTGTGAACATGGTAAGTTCCTGCCTTACACTTGATATTTCCAGGATAGGATGCAACCTTCAGCAACTGGGTCCTGGAAAAATCAGGTTCAGGAAATCAATGGATGAATTATGAGCTACCATGTGTTCATGTAAGCTTTTTATAATTATATATTAGAAGTACAAATATAATGAATTTTAATGTGCTTACCTGCATACCTATATCCATAGGGTTTCAGAATCGGAATACATTCAATAATGAAAACTAACTTTAGCTGGTAATAAGTAAAACAAATATTATTGTACGAATCTTTTAGAACTGAGCTAAGTCTAGGAATAGACCCAAAGCTTACACTAGACATTCAATCATTAGAGATCCTGAAACCAGGGAATACAAAAACAGCCAGCTGCCACTGCGGTTACAGAACATTGCATGATTCACGAGCATCCAGGAGAAATTATGCACCTGTCCTTAAGCCAGCTGCCAAGGCCAAATGATAAACCACTCAGTTAGAGAGTGCAACTAAGGTAGATTTGTACTGCAGATGGTGAGATTCTTAAGGTAAAAAGGTGTAGTTTCAAAGTTGTTACAGTTTGTCCAGTCAGCTTCTTCATGTAGGAAGACAGTGAAAACATCTGAGTGCAATGAAAAAATATCCTTGATCTTGATAAATAATTACACTAAATCTGTCAATTGAAAGATAAAATTGATGCACTTCATTTACCCCTTTCTGTCTGCCTGTCTCTTTCTTGATGTTTGTGACAAGACCTTTATCTGATGAGGTTCAAAGCCAGGTTAGGTGAGAAAGCATGACCTGTAAATGATCCTTCTGTTAGATCAGAGCACCTGTAAGTACATATTGGCTAAATCTGTACTTAAACTCCTGTCCTGATTTATTAAGCATAGCAATTTACAGTTGCACAAACCTGTTGTGGCCTCATCGCCTATAATATTTTGGGGGTTTTGTTGTATTTTGTATTTTTTCTGTTTTTATTCTGTTTTATTGTTTCATATTCTGATTCAGAGCTTTGTGTATTCTGTATTTATTTTTTAATTAGTGTTTTAATGTTGATATTGTATCCAGTATTGTTTGTTTAACCTTTTTTCTTTGCTTTTATACCTACTGTTCTATATATTGAGTACAGGAAGGGCACTGTCTAAGTATAATGGATTATTATTATAACCAAGACTTTTTGATCAAGGCACTAAGCAGCACATACAAAGCAAATACACAATATGGACAATGATTACTTTTTAAGGTTTTATTTATTAACATAATCTAAATATTATGATTTCTCTAGCTAGTTACTTGGGTCTAAGATTATGTACAACTTTAATATGCTTAGTATGTGGTTGTTCTTCATACAGGGCTCACATGACTGAAGGGGTCAAGTCTAAAAACAGCTCATACTAACACAGTCTTAGCCCTGTGGTATGAATGAACATTACTCCCTCTCTAAGACACATTCAAGTACATGTTCTGCCAAAACAAGTATGCCTATTGTGTTATTGCTTCCAATATCAATGAAATAAGACATTAAGAAGTGGGGCATTGTAGATATGAAGTATGACTTTAAAAATAGACCTTGGAGTATGAGTCATATATGGTACTGTGGTGTCCTAAGTAGAATGATTTTTGGTGAAAGAATATAACGTATACTAACATAGTAAGATGACTAGTGTAAAATGTTAGTAGAAGTAGGCAGTCTTTTATAGTCTATTGAGACAGCTTATTGTCCTGTTGTTTAGGTGTTTTGTGCAGATCTAGTTTTTTTTTTTTTTTTTTTAAAAAAAAAAAAAAAAAACATCATTCTCCATTTTTCTTAGGTCTGTGAGAATACATTCTGTGTTTATTCTGGTCAATATTTCCAGTACCGCTACTTTTGCATTGTGTTGATTGACCTAAACTCTTGTCATTTGGCCCATATATGTCCTTCATTAAAGTCAAAGTGAGAAACACAAATTGGCAAAGAGCAATTCTGGAATAAAGCAAATTATTGTAAAATAAAATACTTTAGAGTAAGTGGTTATTAATGTTCTGTTTATTATTGCAAAATAAAATGATTCATCAATGTATTTTAAAAATAAAGCCAATATTTTGTCCGGTTGGGTTGAAGTCAAAACTCTTAGTTTATGTAAGCTGTCTAAAAATTATACCACACACCTGAAAAGCTTCAACTATGCATTTTATATAAAGTGTTTTTCAATTAATTATGCTATTTATGAGTCATTTATCATCTTGTAACTCCTCATTAGCTGCTTCAATCAAAAGACATTGCCTGGGGAAAAGCAGCAGTGGTTAGTGTGACCAACACTAATTTTAAGTCTAAAAGCAAATAAATTGAAAACAAACATACATATTCACAAATATACCGATTTCAATTTGGATAAAATTTTCTCATTAGGTTATCATGTTTATAATTCTGACACTTTCTGTTTTGCTAAGTTTCTTTACATTTATTTCTTTTTTATGTATACCACAAAAAGGTTAATAATTCATCAACTTATTTTCACAAATTTCACCAAAGTTTAGTTGTTTGTAATATTAGTTTTACATTAGTGGTTAAATAATTTGGTACATTTGGAAAAAACTAGCTAACTTTTCAAATGAAGCATCTATAAGTTGTTTTGTTCCCCCTTTTTATTAAACATTAAGCTCCCCTTTTGTTTAAAATTTAGGATTGTAGCTTTCACATTTATTTCAGTTGTTTAATCTAATTGATTATCATTTGTAATCTTGTAAAACTGCAGGAGAAACATACAGTGTGTTTACAGTATATCTTGGTATTAAGAATTAAATTTGCATCCACCAGAGGGTGGTGTATCTTTTTAGGAATACAATACAGAATATTTATTTATTTATTGGTGTGTGTTTGTGTGTGCAGTTACTCCTAGTAAATAATCCATTTCTAACCTTTTTTTTCTCTCTATCTTTAACAGAAGGAACTTAGCCTTCCAAGAAGAGGGAGTTTGTAAGTAAAAAAAGATTCTGATTTTTTTTCAGGGTCTTTTTATTGCGTCCTGTTTATTAAAAGCTTTGTAGTATGAAATCTTTTAGTGTTTATGTTTAATGTTACTAATACAGTAAGCTGTATGCAGTTTGAAAATAGAGTACTTTTTTGGCTTTGCAATTAGATTCAATTTTGGTAATGTGTTGCATATTGTACTGTATTCTGTACCACTTGATAATGGAGTTTGTGCTACACATATTTGTTGCCTCTGAAAATTGACATACCGGTAAGCTAATGTTGTTATTCAGAACTAGTTTGACTGTGATACAGACCACAGTAAAGCGAGGTCTGTAGAAAAACAACCAGCTTTTTGCATTCAACTATTTAAAATAATGTTTAGACCTGAAGAGATAATGTGACATGCTATTATTTATTGGTTTTTATTAACCCTGTTTCTATTACTTTTGGATTTAAACTGGTAAGAAGACCCTCTTTTTTTTCTTATTTGTCAGGGTTGGTATTAGCGGAAAGGACCTGACATTCATGAAATGTCATGAAAGGAGTTTAAAAGGGCAGATAAACTGATTGCTTCAATCACAAATAATTCTGTCATGTAGAAACTCAATTGAAACAGTTGTTGAATAAATAATAAAACGAAATTGTATGTAATTGTAGGTTATGGTTTAGTAGGTTTTAACCTCTTGGATATGCTACAGTGACTACTGGGAACATTTTCGCTGCTTTAATTAATGATAATATTGTGTCCAGATTGAGAAGGTCAAAGTAAACTGGTGCCAGCAGAAAATGGCACTGCTGAAGAAGGGACTTTGATGGAAAGAGCTTTTCCTTTTTTAAATTGCATTGTAAATGTGCATACTATTAATATTTTTTATCCAATATGATGACACGGAAAGTAGTTACCAGCATTTAAAAATATTATGTAATATTAAGTATGCAGTTAAGTTTGGTAATTGTTTCTGAATGTAAAAAAACGTAAAATATTTCTTTAAAATGTGTCAATAAAAGCACCATTCCTTGTTCTGCAAATATGTTGCACCATTCCACCTGGGAACTTTCTTTGTATATAGTCCAAGCATTATTATAACTTCTTTAGTCTTGCACATACGCGTATGTCTTACTATTGCTTGAAAAATAAGATCTGCCTTCCAGTCTTTTAAACTGGAATTAATTAAAAAACACGAACACATGCATCAGTCGTCTACTGAAATCATACAACAGAACAAAAGATGTCCCCCACCATTTGACAATAAGCCACAAAATGGATTATGAGCAATTCTTTCTCCAAATTCTGAAAGATGTACCTCACTAATAATGTGAATACCACCATAAGAGTCATAAGGAATATGTGTGATCACTTGAAATACCTAAATTGTTTAATAACTGGGGATATACTTTTGAATCAAATGTGCAAATGAAAACCTGTGTCCATATCTATGAAATGTATCAGAATTGCTCCTAGGAACTGGACTGAAAGTCTGACTAGCGTAAGCATCATGTGGATTGGTGGGGAAATGTATGCATCTGCGTATTACTACATGTGTTGTAAGGGCGTTCAAAGTTCAAGAAACGGTTAATTGTGACATACCCCAATCATCGGTATTGAAAAGTTACATTTTACACGTAATGTTACCGACACTTACCAAGCGTTACTAAACTTTCATTTCAGCAAACAGCGCATGTCCCATAGAAGTGATCATGTAACAAGATGTGTTGTGAATATTATTCCATCTCTGTCAAACTGATATTTTTTTAGGAGGCCATTGTTGTCCAGCACTTCCAAAACATTATGCCTTACTCAAAATATGCGTGCCGATTTTTGCCTACAGTAAATGCCAGCATCTGACAGCTCATAGTGAGTTAAAACTTCTCATGAACCCTTCTAAGTCCTGGTGAGGTAAAGAGTAGTTACCTAAATTAGAAAAAGTTAAAAGAAAGGTAAAGTTAAAGATAAAAATCTTTAACTCCTATTCCAAAGACTAGGACCAAATTTGTGTCACTCAAATTTTTGAGCCAGGTTAGAACTTTTTGTCCTACTCTGAAACACTTGATAAATGGACACCAACCAAAGGTGGAAAAAGTACTAAAAAATTCTACTCATGTGTGATAAAGTGCATGAGACAGGTCTGTGGCATTGTACTGTTTTAAAATAAATAAATAATTAAAAGTGAGCTTGCACTCAGTAGGTGTTTGGGTGTGCGTGGTTGCAAAGAGGAGCGGCGCTGGAGGTTAATGAGGTGATTGGTGTGAACCTTGACCCGGACACAGACAGATGGACAATGGCTTCTCACCCAACACACCCATTTATTATATTTACAGTATTTACAGTTCAGTGCACTTCCCAGTGCCTCCAGCACCGATCCCCCAAAGTCCAGGCCTCACAGTCAAAATGCCTTTCTCCTGGCCGCCTCCAGTCCTCTCTCCAGCTCCGTCCTTCTTCCACCCGACTTCCGCTACTGAATGAAGGGAGGCGGCCCCTTATATAGGAACTCGGATGGGCTCCAGCTGCTTCCCAGCATTCCTCCACAGACACGCCCCAGTGTGGCGGAAGTGCTGGCTGCGCACCCAGAAGCCCTTCGAGTGTCCCTGCTCCTCTTCCCCCCAGCACTTCCAGGTTCCTCAGCCATCTTGCTAAGTGTGGCAGAAGTTATTTTCTCCCGGGTTCTAGGAGGCTTAAGGCGCCCCCTGGCGGTGGCCACGGGTCCCAACGAGTTGGAAAGTCTCTCCTCCTCTCCCGTGGTCCTCTCCTGCTCCATGGCGGTTGTGTCCTCCTGACCTGGAAGCTTTTACTGGCACCTTCCGGACCTTCTAGGCGTCCCGGCCGGGTAAGAACCCCATTCGTCTGTGACATTATGTACAGACACGTTAGCCCTCTGGGGTCTGTAATCAGCAGCAATGCACCTGCATCCCTAGTAGAATAAAAAGGAGCTTGAGAAGGAAGGTTAGAACAGAAGAGAGTGATTGGAGGTTAAATGGCAAAGTAAATGAAGGAGACACACAGAAGGAGTCAGTGCACTAAAGAGTGGAGGTAAGGAGGAGGTTGGAAAAATGAACGCTCGAAGTGGGGCAGAGAGGGCACTCTTGCTGAGCACCCCAAAGAGCAGGAGCAACCGAGTGCTCCTAGTAGCCTCCTGTATTATGTGTCCTATATTATTGCTGATCGGTAGCAGATGGGAAACGGATGAAGGTGAGGCGCGTCACCCTGCAAATGCAGAGGGAATGGTGGCTTGGCCCATGCCTGTTTTCAGAATTTGATTTGCCTGTCAGGTGGAAATCTCCTCAGGTGAGCAGAGAAGACATTGTTTTGTGAAGAAATCAGTATGGATGTTTTTAAAAGAGAGATTCTGCCAGGTTTTTTAACCTCATTTTAATAGGTTTTTAACTTCCAGAATGTCACTTCCTTTAATGGATTATTTATTTATTAACTATTTGGAGCAGTGTACTTTGTATTTTTTTTTTCATAACTTGTTAAGTAATTACAGCCCTAGCACTTGTACTATGCTCTTGTCTCATTTTCCAGGCTCATCTCAGTCATGTTATTGAAAGGTTCTGTGTTCAAATGTTGTTAGGGCCCGTGGAGCCAACCTGGATTATCGCATCAAGCAGAAGTACAATTACAAGTACAATTACTTAGGCAAAAATATACAAGAAAAATATACAGGTATGACATATATACTACTCAAGTAAAAGTAACTCAAGTGAAAGTCCAGTTTAGTTACTTTAAAATTAACCTAAATTGGTAAATATCCTAAAATATTCATGCTGTGCTTTGCAAAGCTTAAGCATAATATAATGGCAGTGAATTAACAGTTATAAATCAAAAGGGATATTAATGACATACACACATGCAAACTTATAAGTTATTATAAATTGTTGTATACGGCAGTTTCCAGCTGTGACTATTATGTACACTCCTGGCAAATGTTTAGTAGGCAAATAATCAGAATCCTTGCTAAATATCAGTTGACATTGTAGTGTATAGTTACTAATTTGAAAAAGCTTAAGTGTATAAAAAAGAAAAACGTACAATAGGATACACAAGAGGTGAAAAGTGGTGTTTACACGCAAACAGCAAAAGGCTTTTTAATCTTATTGACACTGGGCAAGTATCATCTGCACAGTACCAGCCTAAATAAGCAAATTTTAAAACTCATATACTTTTGCTTGGGCCACATTCTCTTAAAAACATTAAGGTACTGAAAAAATAAATATGTAGGCAGTTGGTTCAGAAATTTTCTCAAACAAAAACGATTGTTAATTATTGCTGATCTGAATGACAGTACTTAATGTGTACAGGTACTGTATATTTTGTCATTTGTTACAGTATATAAGCTGCTGGTTATGTGTGGAGTCAATGCAAAATCACTTGTGAGAAGATGCAGCTGTTGCCTGCAGCCCTCCATGTGACCATTTCGTAGGAGCTGCACGAGCACAACAAGGATGCGGCTGTGCTCACCATAACAATTCTCACTCGAAACCTTTTGGCTGCTGTTGTTAAAATGAAAGCTTGAAAGGTGAGGCCAAAAAGTTTGCAAGAGCCCACATTCATACACAGAAAATTAAAGTGAAATATGCCAACCTTCTTAATGTATATTAATAAAATGTGTGCATGTTTATGTGCTAAGTGCACCTTACTTATGCTTTTTGTACTGAAGGGGGTGTCTTTTTAAAAAATGGTACCACATGTTATCATAACTTCCCTTTTGGACAACTAGACACTGCTTTAGTCTCAACAATTCTTGGTAACAGTGGCAGATTTGCAAATCATGTTGCCTTTTCTTTTAGCAAAGGAATGAAATTGATATTAGCAGACTTGATAAGGGCACAGTAACCTAATAATGTTATGTTATATTTCAAACACAATGTGCAATTCACATTACTATAATAAAAGACTAGGGGGATTCGCCCCCTGCTCGCTTCGCTCGCCAACCCCCATGTTTGGTTTTCCAGACACACTTTTAAGATTTTTTTTTTTCTTTGAATTGTTGCTATTTCATTGGTTTCACTTTTATTTAAGAACTTCTGTAAAAACAATATTTGGGGTCTGATTATTAGATTTGTTATTTATAATCTTAGAGAAATAACAGCGTCTCTCAAGACGGACTGTTTTATTGTATTCTGTTATTTTAACCTTCAATATCTCATAGTGGATAATCAGTTTAGTTTTCCTCCATTTATGCTCAGCTCTATGACATGTTCTTTTTAAATCAGACACTCTTTGGGTCTTCCATGGTATAACAATGCTAGAAGATTTTTTTAACTGTCTTTTCAGGTGCAACTATGTCAACAGCAGCTCTCACTTTCGAATTAAATTTTTCCACCTTACTATTTACATTATCCTTGCTATTATAGTTGGCACTATAAATGGACTGATTGCTTAGAATGTTTGTAAATTTTAAAGCAGCTAATGGGTCAAAAAAGCGTTTTTTAACAATATGCTTCTCATGAGTGTTTTCTGTCATTATTTCTATATTAAATAGTAGAAGAAAATGGTGTGATAGACCAATATTAATGATCTGCTTCACATCAACTTTTAGTCCTTTGGTAATTACTAAGTCTAACGTATGACCTGCTTTATGTGTAGGCTGATTAACGAGCTGTCTCAAATCAAAAGAGTCCAGGAGGTTCATGAATTCCTTTACTTTTAGGTCACATTGATTATCGATATGAAAGTTAAAGTCGCCGACTATTAAGTGTGTGTCATAGTTTGTAATTAAAATTGACATTAAGTCTGAGAATTCCTCAAAGAAAGACGCGTTAAATTTAGGAGGTCTATACACGGATAATACTAGAACGTGAGAATCTCCATGGATAATAATGGCGAGATACTCAAAGGACTTGAATTTACCAAAACTAACATCTTTACACTTTAACTGGCAGGAATAGATGTTTGCCAAGCCGCCCCCCTTTTTTCCATGGCGATCCGCACGAGTAAAACTGTAATTCGGAGGCGCAGATTCGATTAAAACAGTCGCGCTGTCTGAGCTAAGCCACGTTTCACTTAGTGCAATAAAATAAATTTTTCTATCACTAATAAGATCTTTGATAAAAAATGTCTTGTTAGTTAAAGCTCTAAGTAGTGCCAGTAGTGCCATATTTAATGTTTCGGAGGGGCAGAGCTGAATTCTATGCGCTTTATTGATATTTGGAACAGAAACTAGGTTATTTTTGTTAGCGCCGCTCTCTGTGTGTATTTTTTATGTAATCTATAATCAGTTTTTATAGTTTTAATGCATTTTTTGTCTAAAGTAATAATTGTAATTAAATTATTGGTGTTTATGCCGCACTGCCTAGATTTTTTACGTGCACTATGATTGGTTATTAGAGTATTAATGTTGTGCACTTTTACGGAAGACTTTGTTAAGCCATTATCATGTCCTAGCAAAGCAGTAGCATTACGGAAGGGGTTTAAAGTAGAAATAGACAGTCAAAATAGTCGAATTCCCTTAGCAATGTTTTCGGAGAGGACCCGGGCGCTGAATCTATTCGGATGCAGGCCATCCCGCTTGAAGAAACGTGGCCTTTCACATCCCATCCCCAGGAATCATGCAATGTGATTCCTTCTCTTCATTAGTGCCACCCCCTTGATAACTATCACTTTATGGGGCCATGCAAACCTGTATTAATACTTGTGTGCACATTAAAATGTTTTTTTGTACAATGTACAATGCTCATGACAGTGGAATAGGTTATTCTTAGCCAGTCTACTGCAGTAATTGCAGTGGAAAATGTGGTTAACAACCACACATGCATGGGAGAAAAATATTGTTGAATACTGTGAAACCGGTATAATTTTGAAAAATACCGTGATATAGAATTTTGGTCATACCGCCCAGCACTACTGGCAACTAAAATCACTGTTTAAAATGTAAGTATACTGTATATTCATTTGTCTTAAAAATATTTATATCCTTAAATGTGCAGCATTCCTATTGTTAAAATATTTTAACTATAGTTTATGTAATGTATTTTTGCACAAGTTTTTATGGTGTATTAAACAGTCATTCCTAATAGGTATACTGTATATATAGGTAATCTATACTAATAAAAGACAAAGCCCTCACTGAATGACTGACTCACTTACTCACTCCCTCACTCATCACTAATTCTCCAACTTCCCGTGTAGGTAGAAGGCTGAAATTTGGCATGCTCATTCCTTACAGCTTACTTACAAAAGTTTGGCAGGTTTCATTTCGAAATTCTACGCGTAATGGTCATAACTGGAACGTATTTTCGTCCATATACTGTACTGTAATAGACTGCGGCTCGATAGCCGTGGGAGGCGGAGTTTCATATTAAAGCATTTAACCAATCACATTTCAGCCATCATTTGTTGCCAGGCAGAGAGGCTTTCACAATCCGTTGTGTAGGCACTCTAACACAGAATAAATGTCGATTAACCTGTTGCTTCAACTAATCACGTTTTGAGTTGGTGTCAGTAGGGCCCTCTAGCAGGCGTGTGGCAACGTCACCGTATTCAGACCCATTGATTGGATAGAAGCCGATATGAGGAACTCTACGAGGCCACTGAACGCACCGCAAATGCTCCAAGCGAAAGATCGTCGCGCGCACTACGGCCAACTCCATGGCAGGATTCTGGATAATATTATTTGCCAGACACAGACCAGATTTCAAGACCACGAAAACCTGATGTTTGTCACGCTCCTCGAGCCCCAGAAGTTTCAGGAATACAAGAAAAATTTCACGCATGCAGCCTTCTCCAGTTTAACACGGAGCGCTTTTTGATCTGTCTCGGCTAAAAATAGAACTGACTGTAATTTATGCCATGGATGATTTTTTAGGAAAATCTCGCACTGATCTCCTTGACTACCTTCATCAGAAAAATCTGAATGAGAGCATGGGGCAGCTGTTCACATTGGTATATTTGGCGGTGAGCATTCCCGTGTACACTGCTTCTGTCGAGCGGACATTTTCAGCCCTAAAGCGAATTCAAACTTATGCCAGAAATACCATAGGGCGGGTTCGCCTTTCAGCATTAGCTTTGAATGCGATAGAAAGGGACGTTTTGATGGAACTGAAGCGCATGGATAATCCGTACGACAAAGTAATTGAACTGTTTTTGAGGAAAGAGAGGAGGATGGATTTTGTTTACAAATAATCCGATTTTTTGGTGAGTAAAATGTTGTGATTTTCCTAAATAATATTGCAAGTTTATGAGTTATTATTGATGTTTTTTATGTGATGTCGCGGCTGTGGCTGCATTAGAAAGGAACTTGTTCACCCCGGTTTGTCTATTCAATAAAGGCATTTATTGTGGCTACAGGAGTTATCTTTTATATATATATATATATCTCCCGATCTACATACTATCAAATAAACGAACCACACGCCGTGGCGCAACACGAGAGGCTTCGCCTCTAGCACTGACGTCCGAGGTTCGATTCCCGACAGGGGGTGCAGTGAGTGTGTACGCCTGATGAGCCCAGAATTAGGGCGGAACACATGCCGCCTATTGTTTGCATTATTTGACAGTAAAACTATTTCAATATATTCAATATATATAAATCAGCGCTTCCCGATTCATTTTACCCTCGCACCCCCTTGGTTTGAGAAGAAGTATGAAAAAACATGAGGTTAACGCAGAAAAACAGTTCACCAATTGAAGCTTTATGAATAATGGATACTTTATTCGCCATCAATAATTGTTTTGGTAAAGCCTTACTCAGTGTAATCCTCCTTCCATTTTCAAATTTTTTCACGACTACCCATGATTAAATGAACGGTAAAAAAGTAAGAGCGAAGCGAGGGTCACTTATTGAGGCAGGTAGGCGACAGCTCAATAGCTCACAGGCTCGATGTGGTATGCGTCAAGTCGCTCTACAATGCGCGATCAGATTCGAAAAAATATATCTTTTCAACTTCTATTTGGATATAAGTAGGTTCTATTTAGTCGACAGAAATATCTTTGGTAGGAATGTATGTTGAATTTAGTCTTTAAATTTCTATGGTGAAGAAAAATTTATGCAATGATGACTAAAACTATCTTACATTCCTACCAAACATATTTCTGTCGACTAAATAAAAATAACTTATATTTAAAATTTAAATAGAACTTGAACAGATACGATAGTTCATAATACCCACACAGCACTAAGTGCACGTAAGAGCGGGAGTCATCCGTTTTAACAAGCAGCATGTTGCACTGATACGAAATAGCCTGCCCATTTAATTATTTAGGAATGGATAGATAAATTAAGATTTTGTACAAATGTTTTTCATTTTTCTTCCTTGATAGATTCTGGCACCCCCCAGCAACAGCTGCTCGCACCCCAAAGGGTATATATATAATATACTATAATATATATATATATACATATGCAGTATATATGTATGTATATGTGTGTGTGTGTGTGTATATATATATATATATATATATATATATGATAGCAACACTCATAACAGTACACACAGAGAAATAAATAACACATTTACAAACCTTTTTTTTACTACTTTGTCAAAAGTTATATTTTGCAGTGCACAGCACTTGATAGATACAGTAGCTGAACTTAAAAAATTATGGTAGATACATTTTTGACACCCATTGCTGCTGTCTGACCTGCCTACCATCTTTACGCATTGTGAACAAAGCTGATATGAATGCAAAAATGAAGTGAGAGTCGATATGACTGAAACCTTGAAATTTATTTTAAGATTCACAGTACAGACTTGTCAGTTAATTAAAGATACTTAAAAAAACAAAAAAAACAAACTCTAGCTGGGCAATCAGTTATGTGGGAGCCTATATACTGCTTGGCTATCACAGTTTTACTGTGGTTTCTTCATTGCCATCAGCTAATCAGTTTATGCTGTATTATTTTAAACTCTCTGCTAGTTTAAAAAAAAATCAACTTCTGTGTATTTTTATAAATTCGCAAGTGTACTTTTACACAAGTGCCTCCCCAGTTTTTGTAAAATAAGGGTTTACACCACATAGTATTGCAGCTGCCAGCTTTGTTTGCCCTGTCTTTATATTATAAAGAGTGCTGCCTTTGCTGTCATTATACTGACAGCTTTCGCTGTACTGTACTCTCCATTGCTATCACAGATACATAAAAAGATGGCATGTTATATTTTAAGGCGTGGCCTTTTACAGTGTACACTCTGCTCCTGACCATAAACTGCACGGTCATACCATGTTATACAAAGACGCCCCCACTTATGAAGCTAGAGAGAAATTCACAGCCACTTTTTCATTTTACTAAAATGCTTTACACTATAAATAGTGATGTTTGTAGACTAGTTTTAATTGTCCATTAAAAATACTTTAAAAAGTGTAATTTCCTACAAAAGTATAGTCAGTCAGTCAGTCAGTCATTTTCCAACCCACTATATCCTAACACAGGGTCACTGGGGGGGGTCTGCTGGAGCCAATCCCAGCCAGCACAGGGTTCAAGGTAGAAACAAATCCCGGGCAGGGTGCCAGCCCACCGCAGGGCACACACACACACACACACACACCTACCTAACACTCACTAGGGACAATTTAGGATCGCCAATGCACCTAACCTGCATGTCATTGGACTATTTGAGGAAACCGGAACACCCAGAGGAAACCCATGCAGAGACATGGAGAACATGTAAACTCCACGCAGGGAGTACCTGGGAAGCGAACCCAGGTCTCCTTACTGCAAGGCAGCAGCGCTATCACTGCGCCACCATGCCATGCCGCTCAAGTATAGTGTTAAAAGTAAATATAATTCATTACTTTATACCACTGGCACCAAACTTCATTTTTAACTTTATGTCTACTCTGCTGTAGCCAAATTGCCACAACTACTTTGAATCCTCCTAAATGTTGGTCTCCAAAGAATTTGAACTTTTCCACAGTCTGTTCTTTGCTTTTACCACTTAAGCAGCTTCTTGTATTTTACTCCTCCAGTAGCACTCAATCCCATTTTTAAATGCGTTTATGAAATGAAAGAACTCCTTTAACTTAATGGCCTAAATAAGTACCTGCAAGCTTCCCCCAAATGTGGGAAAAGCTTTTTCCTTAAGGAAAAAGCTCATCTCAGTCTAAATTGAGATGTCGGCTAGGGTTGTTTCAGGTCGGCTTTGCTACTCTGTACAATATGGTATCAAGGATTTAAATAAATAATTTTTTGTCTACAATTCTACTGTATAGTATTAGGCTCATTTGTGAGCTAAATTGGGTTTGGAATAAAATGTGTGTTGTGGTTAAATTATGATATGAACTTATATACAGTGATAGTTCACATTCAGAATAGGATCACTGTTCCATCAAGTCCTGCCCGTCCAGTTGTGTAGATCATTCTCTACTTAGGTTTTGAGATCTCCTGGTAGGAAAACTTAAAAGGTCTCTTTATTTGTCACTTTTGTGCTTTTTAAAAAAGGTAAATATTGTAAATACTGTATCTTTTTCTTGTAAAATGCGCACAAACTCATCATCTTTGCAACAAAATGTTAAATTGAGGCAAAGTCTCTTTAGATATCAAGCAAAATTGGCTTTGATTTGGCGTTGTATTCAACAACAACATTTTATTTTTATAGCACAATTTTATTCAAACAATGTAGCTCAAACTGCTTTATAGAATGTCAAAGAAGTTGTTACAAACAAAGAATTAATAGAAGCATTTTTCTTAAATTTAGAATTGTTTTTCCAAGTGTGTTAAAGTCAGTCCGAGTATAAGGTTGGTGTGGCCAGGGTGGACAGAAAAAATGTTATAATCTCCAGTTAATCAATAGAGAAAAAAAACACACACACACATACAGCCCATGGAGCTTACTTTATTTTCTTTCCAAATGAGTAATGTTGATCACTTAAATTTGTGTTCTTTTTTTTTATGAAAATTCATAGTGGCTGTACCCAAAAATCTAACTTTTACTGATTACCAAAATGTAATCTTCAAAATTCACTTTGCAGTATACTGTAGCAATCAATACAATGATCATTTAATTATAATCCTTGTGAATTTTAAGGTAATGGTTCTGAAAGCAGAAAAATTGCTAAAGATTATGTAGTTTCTCTTTGAATACTCTCCTGCACAATGTGTACCTTGTTAAAATGAATTCAGTGTCTTCCCTTTTCACTGTGCCTGATTTTGTATAATTTTAATTTAAGAGAAAAAAAGTGTTGCAGGATGTCTTGGGGCCAGAGAAAAAATTTCATTTGGCCTGCTAATTTTTAGTCCTAGGTTTAAGAAATGAAGCTGATCAAATGGTTGGTTTAAATTTGATTTGTGAACACTTACAGCAATTGGGTCTAAAACTAATCTCACTTTTAGTTTTTTTTTTTTTTTTTTTTTTTTTTAAAGAGTTCTCTGTGGAAATATATAAGTGTGTATGACTCTTAATGTGTAGCCTTCTAGTTAGTTTGGAACGGAAATGCATTTAAGACCATGTACTTGTAACACTACGTAGCACACACAGTAATATGGTGCACATGTAGCGAGATATGAATCTTAAAGAAATGAATGGACATCGTAAATTTTATTTAATAAATAAGGTCTTGGAACTCTTGATTTTTATTAAAGGCAAATGTTAATGTTGTGTTGGTAGAGAAAGAAACAGGTCCACCTCCATCTGCAAAAGAGAAAACAGACCATTTTTGATGTTAGCTTTCATCAGCTTCTTAACATCCGACCAGAACATTATATTTGAACATTTCTTTTTCTGATCTTATTACTGTTGTAATTTAAAAGTCTTGAGCATTTTGCGTGTGTGATACTAAACAGCCCCAGTCTGTTCATTTTTAATATATTTCATATGTAAGCCTGTATTGGTATAAGCATGTTATAAAAATTTACAGTGGATTTTGATTTTATGAGACACTGAAATATGTTTTTTATTTGAAATAGTGAGTTTTTAATTAAACATCCTAAATATATGAGACAATATCTACAGCCAGGCAACGGCTAATAATGGAAAACTGTTTTTTCTCTGTATTTTTTCATATGCAAAAGCTTCACTATTTTTTTAAAAAGCCTGATTTTTTTTTACTATTTATTTGTGCTGTGTATTTTGATTTTCATAATACACTATATCATATACTGTTTGGTAAGATACAAGTTAAGCATTAAATCTGCATAAACCTAAATAAATGACGTAATATCCATTAGATAGCTGGGAAACTAACTAACATTTATAAACAGCTTAGCTAAAGACAGCACTCATGTAGTTCACAGGGCCAGAGTCATATTATATCTAACCACTGTTGCTAGGGGCTCAAATGGATTTGCCATTTTTGTTCTGTGAGTAAATTCAGCTCAGTGAAACTGACCCTTCCAAATCAATAGAACCTTTTCACATTCATATGTACATCAACCTGCTTCACATGGTGAGCTGTAGGGGAGAATCATGGGCCTTAAGTATTGCTTGATTTGGGACTTTGAAACATTTAAATTTCAGATTACCGTCCTCCTTAATGTTACTATTGAATGTGTTGAATTTAAAAATGGCTTATTTATACAATTTAATTTTTTCACTTAAAAAACTCTTCAAATAAAGTATGACTTACCTGAAAAACAAAGCTTTTGAAGCATCATTTTTTTTAGCTTTGTTCCTCTCAGGTCTCTGATAAGTTATCTGTTTTACTCAAAAATGAAAAGTGCCATCTAATTTGGTATGGATTTTGCTGCTTGAAATCCAGACACTTTTTTCTACCATGAACAAAGAAGAAAAACATAACACCTCCCCCTCCATATTTTCACCCCATGATGATCTATACGCCTGTATCAGTCCGCTCAGTGATGTGTTTCAAGCACCTTGGATTCTGACATGCTTGCCATTTTTTAGCAGCACATAATTGAAATTGAATGCATGCAGTCCACAAACAATAATGAAAAGCCATTTTCTAAATGTAATTATCATATAAATTTAACTTGCAGCTTCCCTGGAGATTCGATGACTGTGTCACCAGAAAATGGTATGGTGTTATTACATCAAATGATTTATCTCTTCAGATATTCAGATTTTGTTTTCAAATGGGTGTGACATGCATTTTTATTCTTTATATTATCTTAAATGCCTGTGAATAGTTAACATTTGAACACACATACTGGAAGTGTAGCTAGTTATTTACATATAATATTAGATTATAATTTAAATAAAGGTTTAATTTCAGTTGCCCTTCAAAGAAATACAAGCAGTGCTGATCAAGTATCACCAAACTATTAGCTTGCAGGTCAGCAGTGTTAAAGGTCTTTCACTAGCTGCAGTCATATAAGCATTTATTAATTGAAAATAAATGAAGGAATGGCTCAAGTCCTTTAGTCTTCTGTGTGTTTCATTTGTGTTTGTGTTCAGCTCATTCCCTTCCAGTTTTGTCTAGGTCATGATGTCCAAACCAGAGTTACGAATTAAGCCATTTCATGTCGCTTGCCCTACATGAAACTGATAAAGATGTATCTAGTGCTGATTACTTTTGCTTCCTGCTGTTGAGTGCTGTATCATACCAGCATTTTATAGATGATTTATATGGACAAAAATATATCCTGCTGTGCAGGGAGTATGATGTGTTTGTCTCTTTCAGAAGTGGGATTAATTTAATGCTTGTTCAACTGTCATTCTCATGTTCCCATTCTACTCGGATTACTTATTTCGCTAGTTTGTTCAGACTACATGTGGTTCATCTACTTAAACCTTGTTCCAAAAAAAACATAATACTATATGAGCAGTAGAGGGCGCCACCAAGCCCAGACACACAAGACCCAACACAACTTCAGGTTCAATAACAGATTTTTAATCCACACAGTTATATATATATATATACACATCTATAATAATTAATACAGTCAGTGTTTAGTTTAAATACTCTCTCTCAGTTTTCTCTCACTTTTTCTTCTCCAGTGAGTTTTGCCTGCTGCCTCCTGACTCTCTGAGGTATAACATCGGGCACCTTTTAAGCTGGACCCAAGAGTACTTTCGGTGGCACAGTGTGGCTTGTTGGAAGTACTTCCGGGTCATACAGAAACCAGGGAGGTCTCTCCGGCAGAGCTTTCAAACATCACCCAAAGACCCCAACAGAGTTGTGCTTCTGAACTCCAATTCCCATGCAGCCCTGTGGATGTCCAAACTGGGACCTCTTGAGATGGACACTGCCACCTTTTAATTTGGTGGGTGAACTGCTGTTGGCCTCCAGCTCTCACCAGTCCATCCTTTCTTCTGGAAGCCCAGTCAGGACGGGAATAATAAGGTGCCCCAGCTGGGTAGTGTCCGCAATCTGGCCATCCTTCCATTTTGACTTCCCCGCCGGACAAGAGATCCTTCTTGATCCTGGCCGGGATGCCTGTGCTTCTTCCTGGCCACTTAAAACTATTAGAGTTAATAAAGTAAAAGTGAACTCTAGACGACTGCATTACTTAATCAAAATGTCAGCTGATGTTTATCGTACACAAGTACTTGGGTAACTCCAATCCAAATGTAATTTTGCTTCCTTTGCATAGTTTTGCACAAATTTTGCATGAGGAAATCTAATTTAAAAGTTATTATTACTGGGTAACTCGTTGGGTTTGTCCATTATTGTAGCCAAGTCCCCTATGTGCCCTCTTTCATATGCTATAGTATATGTGTAGAATTGGTTTTAATTTTGCATATTTATCTTATCACTTTTTCCCAAGGTTACTTCAAGATTGAGATATACTGTGACTGTTCCCATATAGGCACACACATACTATAATATATTGTATATGTAATTTTTTAAAGTAGCAAGTAGTAACTGAACCTGCAGCTTTGTATCTTAAAATTGACCACTTCTGATCTACAAGGCCTCTCTCAGTTGCATTATTTTATCAGAAAAGGAAATGCAGAGAAATATGACAAATAACGTACATACAACTGGTGCTTCTGCTAAATTTCAGAAAAAAAAAATGTAACATTTTGATTATTTTCTTGCAACAGTGCAAACTACTTGTTTTATGAGAAGGATGGCTAAAGGTAGGTGTAAATAAATTCTGGCCAGAGTTATTTGACACATCTTAATTATGTTCCTAATGCAATTTCACTGCCAGAAGTGAAATGAGCAGAAAATGCATGACCTCTTCCAAGCTATTTTTACACACCATGCATATGTAAAAGATATTCTGAAAGCTATTGGGAGCTTACTGAACTAAGTCACGGGGCATACTAATGCAGGATTGTCCAAATGGACAGGAATGCATTCTTTACTATAAACTTTGTGTGGGTCTCTTTTCAACTTAAATTTGATACAGCATAATTACATTAGAACAGAAAAGATTTAACTGTTAGCAAGTTATTGTTTGGCTTTTGTTCAAAATTAAAATTTGAATTTGTTTCCGTAGACATACAAAGATGATTTATACACTTGAAACATTGAAATTAATGAAAAGTTGATTGAAAAATGTAGATTTATACAATGTAGGCTAATTATCAGTGTTTAATTTCTCAGTGATAAACCATCTGCAGTAACCTTATAAATATGTCATAACATTTGCCATGTATGGCGTTTTTCATAACATGTATTTAAAGTTCACAAAAATCAACTTCGATAGCTCAACATATGAGAAGTGTAATTGCCAACAGTAAGCTGTATGCTTGAGGAGCTTATAATTTGATTTTGTATTCCTAATATAATATGACATACTTAATAATCAGTTGATTTTTTTCTGTTATGTTTTAATTTTGTTCCATTTAATTAAAAGAAGTTAAAGAAATTAATTACACATTATGTGTAACAAGTTTCATTATAGCCGGGTTCTGCAGTTTTAACCCTGAGCGTCAAGCATCTGAAAAGACCAATACTCATCTTTAAAAAACCTTTGCATTTAATTAAATGCATTATTAGGTCTGTACAGTCATACATTTACCAGTATGAATGATTAAACGACCAACCAACGCTAATTTAATGAATAACATCATATCAGAGGTAGATTAAAGCTACTTTTCACCTCCAGAGGCACAAGCTGAATTCCCGGCCTGACCACACTCTATGAGGACTTTACTTGGTCTCCATGTTCCTTCCTACACTCACTCACATTACACAGATGTCACCGTATTTGGTACATTTAAGGGTTTTGAAGTTTGCTTAATCATACTTTGGTAATTGTTCTATGTAAGAACTTCAAAGTTGTTAAATATTTTAACATCTTTCCATGATGCCAATTTGTTTACTACGGGTGACGCCATTTTTGGCTTAGTTTGTTTGCAGGACACCCAGAGGTCATTTTTGTGTATTGATTTCCTGACTAAGACCCTGTGCTTTGAATTTGGAACTATGTTTAGATTTGATGACAGGTCAAGTTTTAATTTTTGATTAATAAACTTTGTGTAACTTTTGACAATGTTTCTTCTCCCAATCCTTTGTCATAAAAGTCTGCCTCAATTCTCTTTTTAACAGAATACATTGTGCAGGGACATGGATGTGAATGTAGGTTAACTGGTAAATCAAATGCATTGCTGAAAGACCTACCTCTTGCTTTATCACCATATTTTTGGTATTTGTCCATTACTGCTGTTGCTGTCTCCTCCCAACAAATATAAACTAAGCCATAACCTTAGATTTCGAGGTTCTAATTCTCATCCTTACTACATCATACTCATCAGCTAACAGCTTCTAGGCATGCCAGATGTAACTGCCACATGCACAAGAATGTGACACTCTGGTTTCTAAACTGTATATGGGTTGGGATTCTCTCAGTGAAAATTGTAATCAGAAGAAAAAATAAACAAGATGTACCCTCTGTGGTTTCCATGCCCCCCAAAAATACTCTGTGACATAACACAAAGTTTGTGAACAAAATTCTCACTGCAAATGTCCTGCAAAAACACAGGACGTCCAGGCTCCTTCCACAATGTACCGTTAGGTACAAATACATACATGTACAATATACAAATACAAAAGCTTTTGCAGATAGACAGGATTGGTAAACTTCCATTACCCTACTAATATATAAGCAAGGGCAAAGGTTTACTTTACTGTTCCATGGGAAGTACATCATGTGCTATGTTTCTTCTGGATTTGAGGTGCATCTATCAGAGGGAATCACCATTCAGTTTCCTGACATAGACTTTTCCAGTAAGACTTATTGGTTCAATCCCTTAGAAACTGTAACACATTGTCTTGTCTTTCTTTTTGACTCTGACTGTGGAGACATTATACTAAAATGGAAAGTGCATTTTGAGGAACTCTTAAACTCAATATTTGTTCAGCAAAAAGAGGGGACAGTGCCAAAGGAAATAATGAGGAACTGGGTAAATTTGGTAAATTTAAAGTGAGGCACTCTAAATTATAGCCATTTAAATAAGGTCTGCTGTGGTAAGCCCATTGGTTTGAATGAAGGTTTGTGTCAACAAAGTAGTAAAGAAATCAGAGACAGAGGTTGCAAAATGAAACTGGACAGGCTTAAGCGAACACAGGACAGATCCATGTAATTAAAAAATAATTGAAAACTGTCTTACTGATCATCAGAGTCTTGTTTAAAAAATCCCAGAGTGGGTCTTTTAAATGTTATTGTTAGAGAGCAATACTGTGAATGTACTGTATGTATGAATGTATTTGTCTCATTTGATAAGAAAAATCTTTTACTGACTCCATATGTTTTCATAAATATTAAAGGCACTATGCAACCAGCATAAACATCCTTACTAAGACTTTTCAGCATTTTTTATTCTATACTTGGCTTGGAGCTGATTCTGAAATCACTTTTTTGAATGGTATATTATCCCTTTAGAAATTAGGTTGTTAAAACTGTTAGGCATTCCTTACAAAGAAGCACATAAAACATGACTCTGTACATGAAAGTTAGGGAATGGTGATGCTTTACATCAAAGTTTTGATGCACTCACTATAGGCCACGACATGACTCTGAAAGTATGTGGAGCATTGAAGTTAATGTTGCGCAGGATTATGTACTCCCATAGTGGGGTGTCAAGAAGAAGAGTAAATGTCATTAACACTAAATAACCAGGTGACTGTGGAAGTTCTTACAGAATAAGGCTCATTCTTGTTTTTAATCTTATCTTTTTAGATTACTACTGTACATTTAATGGCTTACCATTTTATTGTATAGGGAGTCATGTCTTGATTCTGTTCATAGAAATCTACAGGCAGTTATATAATTTTCAGAGTCACCATGGGGTATTACCTAAGATGAAAGCTACTGGCAAATGTGCAGTTTGTAGCCAAAACTATTTAATTTACTGTAGGGTCATCTATGGTGTTTGAAATAATAATCATCAGAACCACTGTTCTGCCAGTCTGCTGGAAACATTTGATATTAAACTATTTTAATCTGCCATCACTTAGAAGTTACTATAGTAAGAGGTCTGGCTGGCCCAAACAGTATGAAGTGCAAACCTACATTGCTGTATATAACCTGGTCATTTACCAGGTTCCTTGAATCCCCTTAACCTTTGTGGAAGAGTTTACCCTGTCAGGAAACAGAGTTCAAGTCCATCACAGGCAAATTCTCAGGCATACTGTACATACACATTCTTTTGTTATAGACCAATATATAGTACTTGTCCATAAAATGTGGAAGAAAATTGTAATATAAAAAGTAAACCTGTGCAAATCAAATCCAGGTTGCTGAAGCTGTCAGACATCAGAAATGATCAATGTGTTACCAAAGTGGTCTATTTAAAAAGCCCATATCTTATTAAAAAAAAATAGTAATGTTTGATGAAATGAGGCCGTTGGACCCATCTGGGGTTGCCAATGGTGTGTATCATAGTTGTGTTTTCTCCATTAGCAGTCAGAGTTCTGCCATCAGAAGAACAAATGAGGGTGTATTCAAAAGTCTGTGAATCTTTAACTAACAAATCACCTTCCTTTGGACTTTCAAATTCTTCAGAAATGTCCAATATTTCTACAATAGACATTACCATCTAACCATATCTTTCCTCTGCTTCATCCTGGTACTATTTATGTGCCAACTAAATTTATGACAGTGGAACTTTGGACAGTTTGTAACCTTCCCTTTGATTCCCTTGCAAGATATTAACTTGGTCTTCCCTTGTCAGATCCTTTCCAGACTTTACATTCTGAGTTTTACTCGCTTTTCCTCAGAATTCAGACTCTTATCACCTGGGTATGAGCCTTTAAGTTAGGCTGGATTGCTTTATTAAATTTACTAACTTTTTGATACCCTCCAGTATGAAAACCCAGTTTGTCATTGCCCTTTTTCCTTTGAAAACATCAGAAAGATTGGCAGCTTGCCTTCCTTTCTGGTGGCTGCCTTGTGTAACAGGGTGGTATATCTTTATTGTTGCTGTAAATCAAAAGCTATAACGGGCTGAAGTATTGGAGGGGGGGGGGGGGGAACAGCTATAAAGCCTTCATCAGTTACTGCTTGAAAAAGCAATTATTGTATTTCATGCGTTTTCTGAAGAAATTGTCTTTTCTGTATCTAGTAACAGCTTTGGACCGATGCTTGTGGTTTTAGGCCACTACCCTCAATTGCGATGCACCCTTTTCACCTGCCACTTTTCTTTGTTGATTCTTGGTTAATTTGGTACTGACAATTTCAGCTCCTGACAGAAACTGTCAAAATGTTAGCATTAAACTATTTCTTTGAAATTTCATCTCTTTGAAGTTGAAAACCTGTGATGCCCTGTTGCTAGGGTAACATGAGAGCATCATCATTTTACTCCCAACTGGATTTTGTTATTTTTCCAGAGGTAGCAGAAAATTACCTGAGGTGCAAGAGTAGAAGAATTTTTGCAGAAACCTTATGGGGTTAAGCAGCTTGCAGATGGGTGTGAGTGAGAGAGAAAGATGGCTCTGTTGCTTTAAGATTATATTTGCCTTTTAAAATAACATTTCAGAAAGCATCTTTGTTTTTGAAAATGCTTGAAATTTTAAATTATATTTCTGTTTTGCACATCTAGCTATGTGACAGAAAAATTAAGAACAGTAGTTTTTTAGTAATAGAAGAACAATACATAAAATAATGATTAGAGATTAATAATTAGTTGGCTGAAAGAAATGTTTTAAGTGACAATTATGCTTTTCAGTCTTCACTTGTATACTCAACTTGCAGGCAAGAGAAATACTTGGTGAGTAATTGTGCTCTCTGTATGTGTACATTTCCTTGATTAATAAACCATTAAAATTATTTATTTATCTATTTCATTACCGTTTCAATTTCATTTTTTCCATAACCTTTGCTCAAGCAGGAATACCAGTGGGCATGCTGGACTCGAGAGAGTTACTAAATTTCATTATTGGGGGAAGTGAGACTTTAGCACAGTAATGCAAATAGCAATGTTATGGTCAAGGAAGCAAAAAGTCAGTGTGATCAGAAGATCTGCAAACTATGTAATATATAATTTACAGGAGCTAGTTTTGCATCTATGAGGAAAATTATAGTAGGTAAGAATTTTGATGACGCACAGATTATTTTCTGGAGCCCAAATGCTTTTATAAAATTATTTTTGTAAGACTGTATATTAATTAATGCACTAAAGACGTATTGAATATTATCTTAATATTGAAATATTTTCTTTTTAAGTACCAATTTGCTCTTGAGGAAAAATGTATGGTTTATACATTTCAGGGCCATAGTATTTTTATATCTAGCTTCTTTATCTAAATGAATAAAATTAAGATACATGCAAGTAGATCAGAGAAGGCTATGTGAGGAATACTTGGTTTATGAGCTTTTTGATTGAAGGCACATCAGTATGTCAGATAGTTGCAATTGGTGCTTTCTTTGGGTCTTTTTTTTTAATTTTGTAATTGTTTGTATATTCATTGAATTACAAGTGGCCATTGTTAATAAATTGTATTCATTCAACATTTCTGCATCTTTACCTTTGCATTAAAAGCACTTAATCAATGAGACAGAATAACTTTATTGTTAGAGCAACAAAACAAAACAATTTTAGGTTGAATGTATCCACCTGACACATGTCAGAACTTTAGGGTGTGATTCTTTACATGTGCTATCAGTTGTTTTACAGTTACCATACGTATGCTATGTGACACATACGAACTGAAGCTAGCTGAGGGCCTTGGAAATAACTGAAATTTTGTAAGCTGGTAAACAGTACAGATTTGCAAATTTGGAAATATTTCTGAAACAGGGATTCATGGTAACTTATTGAATTCATTCAAATTAAAATTGCAATATCACAGTATTTTGGTCAGTACCTGGTTTGCTAGAAAAACTTTATACTGAGTGAAGATTGCATTGTTCATTCCATGTACTTTCCATGAAAGTAAACTTCAGAAGTAGAAGTGATTTTATGGGGAAGAGTATTTAAATAATAGACCCAGGTATTGTTCCTTTAGTAGCTGAAGTGCAAATTTTCAAAGTATAGATTATTTTTACATAAAATCATTACAAAAGATTGACTGAAAATGTTGCACAGCTAATCAATATCTAATATAATAATATTCAGTGTAATAATATCTAATCTATCTGATGTAAAATTAGAAATACTAAAATTCTGATTATTCACAGAAATAGCAAAGTATAAAAATTGTAATTAAAAAACAGACTACACCAGTTAGCAGTATAGGAGAGAAAGACAGCAACTTCAGTTTGATAATAAAATTTTGGAAATAATACACCTCTGTGATTGTCATAATGTTGCTTCTTTGAGATACTGTTCATCTAATACCTGTAGTGTGGTCTTATGCTGGAATGCATCACATGTTCCTATGACAGCTCATAACTGACCTGTAGCTTGATTTCATGCAATATCATATTACTACTCTGCTAATCACAGGATTATTTGGATCAAGTTTTAGACTGAAAACAAAAAGAGGTTAGAATAGTGTACCTAATGAAGAGCTCTGATGACTGAAAGATAAGGGCTAAGTAAAGGTTCATCCTTTCATTTCATTGTAGAGTTCAGCTGCTAAAAATACAATTAAAAAATCCATAAGTAAAGGTGGGTGCTGTACACTGCCTATGCAATTCCTTTTATTCCAAGAGAAACCAGAGGTTCATGTACCATACTGTTGTCGAGTAGTGGAGCATCATTAATGTCAAAGTTTAACATTTGTCTGGTAAATATAGCCCAAAATGAAGCAGTTAATGCCAGCGTAGAATGAACAGCAGCTATAGAAATTGTAAGTTAAAGTAAAGTAATAGATGTTTGGCTTTGTTTGAAGTGAAAACTCTTTGAATACATCTATTCTGTAGTTCAAATCAGCTATGTCAGATGAAGCATATTAGTGCTTTGTTTTTGTATTAGGAAATATCAAGTTTTTTCTAGTAATAATATGCGTAAAAACTGAAAACAACTGAGTTTGCCTTGCTATTTGTGAATGAGTGCATATGTAAAATAGTGCAAATTTTATTGACATAAATATTTTCAGCTGTTAGCAAAAATTTAAAATTGTATAATGAAATATTTTTCTTCTGATGATGCATAAAGCCCATTATGTTTAAGCTATAAAGATGTACTTCATATATAACTTAAGTTTTTAATCTTTAAGAAACTCACAAAGCATTTGTCATTTTAGATTCTAGAAATGTAATTCACCTATTTAATAATAATAATAATTCATTACATTTATATAGCGCTCTTCTCAGTACTCAAAGCGCTATCCATACAGGGAGGAACCGGGAAGCGAACCCGCAATCTTCCACAGTCTCCTTACTGCAAAGCAGCAGCATGAGCATGGGAAGCATTTTATTGAAAATGGCTGACTTTTCCTGTCATACGATTTTTGCCTGTACTGTATCTGTTTACAGTATATTGTAACCATAGTTGAGTTCACCTTTATGTGGCTCATCACAAACCTACAGTGATATAGCAGGAGGTTCAGCGATGTGATCATCTTATATGTGCCACACAAATTTTTCGGCTATTCTGGTTTGTTTATTTTTGAGTCTGCTTCATGGCAGGTACTAAAGATAAACCTAAATATTTGCAGAAGCTGGAAATTCCTGGGGAAGAATATAACAATGTTTGATGTGAAAGTTTTGTGTGTGCTAACCCTGTCCCCTCAGTTCACTGCATTGCTAGCTGCGTGGGATGGAGAGGTTCTTGTTTAGCTAATTTAAGTCACCTGTCATTATTCAGCAGCATGGCTAAGTATGCAAGAGCTAGGGCTTGTTACTAATGAAGAAATAAATCACAGTGTTTTACACTGTGTTTCTGTGGGGTCCTAATACCTCTGCTCTATCAAATTACTTGTTAAAAGCTAATATACACCAATATTCATATTCTTACAGTAAATTTTATTTTGTGTTGGACTTAAGGAACATGTCAGTCTCTTGAGGTAAAGTTTTTTTCAAAGAATAAAACTATTAAAATAAATCTGAAAGTTTTTTTAGGCATGGTTTGAATGATTTACCTTGTTCAGAAATTTTTGAAATGGTAATCAGTCTGAATATACGTCAGTAACTTATCTATACTAATAAAAGACAAAGCCCTCACTCACTCACTGACTGACTGACTGACTGACTGACTGACTGACTCATCACTAATTCTCCAACTT
>JANRMT010062835.1:56438864-56456159 GCA_026402145.1 Polypterus bichir lapradei | reverse complement strand
TATATATATATAGATATGACAACAACACTCATATCAATTACAAAACAATTACATTAACAATCAAGTTACGTTATTTTTTAAATTTTTCCTATTCTTTTTCATTACTTCTTTAACACAGTACTTCTCCGCTGCGAAGCGCGGGTATTCTGCTAGTTTATTATAAAGATGAGTAAAATATACCACAGATGGTGTGAAACTACGTTTTAGTCTGTGTATAACGTCACCAGTGTCTATTGTGTACATAGCAGGTATTTGATGAAAATGCTGCTGAAATCTTACTTCAAATGTTTTCTGTTCCTATTTTACCTATTTTCTTTCTTTCTTTCTTTCTAATCAAAACAATAGCAATTTTCTTTGCTCTGGAATCGTCTCCTTTCTTGACATATAAATGTCCAGTTTTGCAAGATCCAATAAAAACTAACAATCCCACACATGTTTAGTAATTTCTTAATTAGAAACTCCACAAGTAAATACAGATTCACTTAAATATAACTTGAAAAATAATTGAATTAAGTACTGGTAAAAGTGGCTTAATCATAAAACAAAGCCAAAAATAATTCAAAACAGAAAGGAGGCTATCCTAAGGGTCAATTAAATGGAAAAATATTAATGATCCCATTTAAAATTCTCCAGTGTAGACCACCAGTCCTCTTATTCATCATGTACAGAATGCCTCAAATAGAGGTGCAATTTACTGTTTCTCCCCAGTCTATCCCTCGAGGGCTTGCCCAAATTCTGGCCGAGATAACAATGGTGTCTCACACTGTTGTTATGGTTATTTTGCTTCTGCAACATTAAAGGCAAGTGTTTAAAACTCCTGTACCAATTTCTTTGATGGACATGAGTCCTAATTTTATCTGCATATCACTGAATAATCAGTGAGAAACAGAAAAGGAAGTTTGCATAGTCAGTAATGAGGATCTTGTTTTTTTTGCTTGTTGTTTTAACATTAAGTTTTTTTTTTTGGTAATTGTTACTTTCTAATATACAAAGTATAGGGAAAGTATTAAAATCATCCAAAAATTTGATATCAAGATTTTAATGGGTCTCAACGTTTTAGACCTCTGAGTCCGAAAATACCATTTTTAGAATTATGTCTGTGAATGTGTGTGTAAACACGATAACTTGAGTACGCTTTCACTTAGGTCAACCAAATTTTAAATACAAGTATTGGGTACAAAACATATATTTCTGTCAACTTTTGGGCTATTTATTTTAACCGGACATGGAACTTTACCTTTTATTCATGCAGCTGCAGAGTCCGATTTATTCAACTTTACTTTTATAATAATTGTTCGGCATTTGATTTGACTTGTTGTTGATGGTTCTTCAATATACATAATATAAAAATATAATCAATGTCTTTCGGTTTACTCCTCAAATATCCATCCCAATATCTGATTTTAGTTTTATTTGAACGCTTGTATTTGTAAACTTTTTGATTAATTTCTGGTTTTTGTAATGGTCATTACAGAGCATTAAAGTTTATTTTGAAACTTGTTTCTTGTTTGTTTTTGGAGGTAAGAAATGCATTTTATTGTTTTAATTTTCAGGGGGTATGTTAGCTTTAAATAAGCAAAAAGTAAATTAATTTGTTGTGTGTTAAGCAACAGCAATGCAGGCAATAAAAGGTTAATGAAAAATCTGCACTTAGGAAAAATGTAATAGTCACACTGTATAATCTAATGCTAAATTCATTAGTGTTCACAGTGAATAGCCCTGTATTAAATAAAATGAACTGATCAAGTTATACTGCCTTATTAGACACGTTTATTGATGATTCAGACAGAAAATATAGTTAAAACAGAGCAGATTATACCTTCATTAGAATTTTGAAGTAATTAATCTAATATTGTATTACTCTAAGCAGTTCTACCATATTTTTATTTTTAAAGCATTTAGCCTATTTTTAGATAGATAGATAGATACTTTATTAATCCCAAGGGGAAATTCACATAATACATTTTATGTGTATTAAGTTCAATTGTGTTCCAAAGTGGAGTCATGAGCTGATATTAAAACTGCATGGAATATGTTGTGGCTTTCAAATGGATGAAGATTATAGTCTATTAGTGATATTACTGTGAAATTCATTTTCCAGGGGAGTTGTAGTGTATATATCTTCTGAACTGTATTACAGTACTTGAAGCACACTTTTGAAATACATGTGCTGTTTTTTGTTGTTGATGGTAGTGCATTGTTTGAGATCATACATAAAAGCCCAAAGCAATATTTTCATGTTAAAAAATGTTACATTTGCGCAGGATTATATTTAATATTTTATAATCAATCCTGGAGTAAACCTTTGTTACAACAAACGCTCCTTACTTCAGTTCAAGAATTTCTGCATCTGGGAAGAAGAAAATGTCTGTTAATGTGAACACATTTTATCTGTAAATGAGGAAGAGAAAAGACAATTTTGCGATCTGAATTATAGTCAACAAACAAAATTGGAAGTTCACATTGTTCACAGTAACATACTTAAAGCCTTGAGCATGATAATAGAGAAATGCAGATTCGCATGTCACTTCAAGGATAGTTTAAATCCCCACTTGCAACATTGGATAAAAATAAAGGGTTGGTTTAATTTTAAAAAATAAAGTTTGGCATTACTTTATATTAAATGTCTCTAATTACAATGTACTTACACTGTAGTTTTGTTCTTATTAACAGTGTAACTACAATGTAATCAAGCATTGTTTCTGTGTTATTTGTGAAATGTGCTGCAGATTCAGCTATCCTTTAACTTGACACTAAGGCTTGCTGTGTGCAACACTGAATTCACAGATATTTTGAATCCAAAACTGTTATTACTTTTATCACAACCCAGACAACTAAATGAGTATTTATGTTCAAAGCATAGCTTTATCACATTTTAAATTTGTGGATTTTACAGAGCTTAAGTGAATGAGAGGCAATATCATGATAGCATCTCTGCATATATGGTACTTTAAATTCTTTCATTTCTTGCAAATAGTAATTCTTATCAAGGTAGTTTCTTCTTCATTATCTGTTAGTTTTATCTATCTATTATTCAATCCATTTTTTTACTTTATTTAATACAATGTTGTAAAGAGGTGCTAGTCATAATGCTAAACTTTTAGAAAATTAAGCTATACTGGAAGAACGGAAAAAAGCACCATTAGCACTGACACAAATATCAGAGTATTATCGTAAAGTCTTCCTCCTGGTAAATGTCACCTGTATTAACTGTTTATAAAAGTAAATAAAACTTGTAACTTTATTTCCTCTCAAATATGTTTTTATTAAACCTGTTTATTCAATAAAGTTATTATTTTTCAGTATGTAATATCCATATTTTTGTAAGGTAGTGCATTAATACATTTTGGAAGACTGGCACTATATTGGACAATTGTTATGAGTGTGTCCTGAAATTGACTGGCACGCATATTGTGTTGGTTTCTGTTTTGTGCCTAAAACTGCTAGAATAAGACAAGTCTCCCCTTGATTCTGAAATGGAAAAGCATGATAAAAACATGATTGGGTGCATGGATGAAATAAAAGGCTTTGCACTATTTATTACTGCACTGCTTGTCCTTGTCAGAGAAATATGCTTTCTTTAGATTCACAAGAATAATTTATTTGCTGCCCATTTTTTGTATTTTATTATTAAAAACAAAGTCTTCTATTCTGCTTGAATATATTCTGGAAACTTTTGCAGACATTGATTCCTACTGAATGCTGAACAGTAGGATTACCTAATTCACATGAATGTGAAATCATACCTTTTTAAAATGGAATAAACAAATAGATGCATTCTGTTTAGTTTGTTATTTGGATCAGCAGCTGCAAAAAGGTGCTCTAGTTGCTAACCACCCTGCAACAAGTTGTATCTCGCTAGCAGATTGTATTTAATTGCACAAGTTTTGTCTACGTGTGCTTTGACTACATCTTGTAAAGTGATTTCATGTTTATGAAATGTGAGTCCCAAGTTTCACTCAGCAGCTTCTTGGAAGGTGAGGTAGCTGTAGAATAGTTATTTTTGAAAAGAAAGCAGTAAAGCTCAACATAGATTGAAGTGTCCTTGAACTACTAAAGCAGCTACTGTAGCACAGAGATAAATATGGACATGCATTAGGGTTAAGTAAAATTAATGTCAGGTAAGTCTGTACTTGTCATTTTGTATTTTTTGCCCTTTCTGTCTGGAAGGGACAATAGACTTATTTGACTAAAGCAGCAACTTTTCTCCCAATACATTTTAGCAAAATGGGAACATAACAACATATACAGTAATTCTGGCATCTTCAGCCTTGACATCCATTTTCAGTTAGCCTGTTGTATTTTTTGGAACACATTTGACTTTTCACCTATAGCGTATTTACACATGAAATATATAAATCTCAGATATCAATGCTAAAAATAGATATTCATGTTAATAAGTTAACAAACTACAGTAGATTGTCAGTTAAATGAATAAGAATAATGGCAGTATCATTTTACAAGTTCTAAACAACATCAATTAGAAAACTATTTACTTAAGTAAATATTCTTTCAAAATGTATACCTTATCAGCTAGTCCTCAAAGTTAAAGCTGGTGTCTATTTTGAATGCATGTCTCCAGATTTTCATGTTGAATATTGGCTTTGCTCTACCACAGTACATCTCTTCACCAAACCATCCTTGGTGTCCCACTGCACATGCCCAGACCACCTTACTTTGGTTCTTCACAGCACAACACCCATTGCCTCTACATCAAGTCATTCGTGTAACCCAGCATTCCTCTTCCTCTCACTTTGTGACACTCCACACATACACCTGATCATTATCATATTCTCATCTCTGTTCTTTTCGGCTTTGTTTCATGTGCTGCTTTCAGTGGTCACTTTACACTCCCATGTAGCATATGGATCCTCACACAGCTTTCATACACTTATTTTCAGAGTAAAAAATTGCACTTATTAAAATAACACTTATTTTGCTGTGATTGGGTTGTGAAGGATGACATGCTTCAAACACAGTATTTTGCTGTGTTTTGTCTTTTTTTTTCTATTTCATTTCTCAGCCATCTCTAAATGCAGTGGGTTAGGGTCTGTATTCTCTTTTTGTTTTACTTTTTTATTTATTGTTGTTGCAGTTTCCTTATTTGGCTGTTTCTTCTTTATTTTATTTAAAAATTAATAGAATATCCATCCATCCATTATCCAACCTGCTATATCCTAACTACAGGGTCGCGGAGGTCTGCTGGAGCCAATCCCAGCCAACACAGGGCGCAAGGCAGGAAACAAACCCTGGGCAGGGCGCCAGCACACCGCAGTTAATAGAATATTGTTTACAAAAAAATAACGAAAGCTTTCATATACTTTGGCCGTCAATGGCAGAGAGTCTCATACTTTCTTTATATAATGCATCCTTTCCCTTAATAAAGACAAAAAAACGCGTGTAGTAAACTATTGAAAAATAATGTTTTTTCTTCCTAGGCAAGAAATTACAAATAATCAAGAATGACAGCCTACAGTTCAGCATTTTGAAAAATTATGAAAGTATTAAGCTATTTAATGTAAACATGTGTATAACACAGTAGCCAAGTTCTGCCGTACATTTCCTGGGTTGGAGTTTGAGCCCTTGGCCATTGTCATTGTATCCTTTTCGTTTTCTCTGGATACTCTGGTTTCCATCCCTAACATAAAGATGTGTATTTGGTTAACTAGCACAAAGCTGGTATGTGAGTGTTCCTCTATGTCTTGCCCTTGATGCTCCAGGTATAGACTTTGATTGCCTGTGTTTTTTGTACTGGAATAAACAGATGCACACTCGGGTGTTTAAAAAGCAACAGGTTGTATTCAAGCAATAAGGGCATGATCTTGATGTTGCTGCTACCTAAACATTAATCTAGCCCATCTTTGTTACAAGTAATAAAATGCAAACTTGTCTCCTATGTATCCTACTATACTTGAACTTGCATTGTTTTCACCTGACCCACTGTACCTTTACAGTACATAATTGAAAGCAGGCTGTATCCTAAATCAATTACCGATTTGTGTTTTTTCTCTTTCATTTATAATATTCCTATAAAATTGAATAATGATGAAAGTGAAATTATGAAATTACTTCCGTGGGATTTTTGAGATTTTGCTTCGTTATGTGTTTTACATTTTTTGTTAAATATTTGTTGAATGATTTAAAATAAATATACTTCTAGGAGCCCTAATTTGGATGAAGTAGGTTTGTGAAAGTTATGTTACTGTATGTTAAATTAACAATATGCCATCCGGCAATGTGTTAAAAAATATATAGTTAATGCACATGTACACATGACAAAACAAAACATTTACACTTATAAGGTTAGTTGGAGTAACTCTGCTTTAAAGAAAGCCAACTAGACAGTAATAAATGGCTGACATTTAAAAGTGAGAAAGAATAACTGCTTGTGCTTGCAATGCAGTAATTATTCTCTTGAGCGCAGTAAGTCCTAATGAGTATATCTCTCCCACCCCATCATATTCACATTGGGGTTGAATTTTGTGTATACAGTGTGCAGTGTAGTGGATAAATTTGCCCGTAATGAACAGTTAAAACCAGAATGTGGGTCTGGGTGCTTTAGGCTTTGCTGTGCTTTTCTTCAGCGAATCAGAGCAAAGGGAGGGGGGGGGGGGTCTTTCCTCAGCCTCTGCAGGCAGCTGACATTCTTATCTGACAGCTAGGCGTGAAGCTGGAAGGACCCAAACTTAATGCCTTAAACCCCCCCCCCCCCCCATCACCCTTTGGCGGCCCCCCCTACCCCCTCCAGAGAGATTGTTAGTCCATTCCTTTATAGTAGTTCATTTTGGTTCTTTGTCAGTGCCGGGATGCTGGCTGTGAATATGTCATGATTACAATAGAGTGTGCTAACATACTGCGGCCATGAAAGCCCAGCGGGAGAGACTACGAATTCCAGGGCTGACCTTGGAGTGAGTATTTTCTTCTCTTTAATATTTTAATGATTTGTTTTCTTATCCTTTATCCATTGGCTATGTATTTGCTCTTTATAAAAGCTGTGGTGACTCGTGCTGCCATAGATAGTGTGTTCATTGATGTAGGTTAAAAAATGGAACTGCAGTGAGAGCTAGCAAGAAAGCCTAAATGCGTGCAGCATACTGATAGCAATAACCTCAGTGTTGTTTTATCATGATACACAAAAGCATTACATACTGTAATTATCATGACAGTCCATTGTAGTAATGACGACTTTGCAGGCCGTGACCGTTCTGTTTATATTTGGAGCACAACCATTTGCATTGTAGGCCTTTATTTTCAGTAAATATTTGCAAACAGACAAATGGACTTGAGCAGTGTTACCAGTGTGGGATAAAATTAATTAGCTGTCCTCTTTTGCATTTGTGCACAATGCACAGAGCTTTAGCATTTATATTTTGGAAAAATTATATTTAGTATTCCACAGTTTCTGAAAAGAAAAAAGCAGCAGAGAAAAAAACATGATGTGAAGCTTTCCGTTTCCATAGCACCATATCTGTTTACATTTGAGATTTGTAGCCATTGTGCTTCAGTTTAGCTTGAAAAATAGCTACCATGGCTGTTTTTTCAACATATTAAAGACTGCAGTTCATTTAAAGAAAAAGGTTACATTCTTACTGTTAAGAGACAAATTAAAAACACATCTCAGGTTCAAAATATAAATTGACTATTGTATAATTTTAATCTTTTGTTTAGGCTCAGCAGTTATACTTGTTAGTAATTGCTTTTGCTTATGTATATATATATATATGTATGTATATATATATATATATATATATATACACATACATATATATATATATATATATATATAAATATTTGAAATAAAACTAAATAAAAATAAAATTCCAAGTCTTTGGCCAGTTTACTAATACAGTAGTCCCGCGTTGTGCATTGACTGTCAGGTTATTTAAATTTTGAATTGCATCACCTGTAGCATATACAGTAACAGGTTTTGCAAACTCCCACACAAAATCTTATTTTCCTGGTGTGGCACGGCCCTGCAGTTGTGCAAACTCTGTGAAGACTGTAACAAAATGTCTTGAAGATGCCTTCGTAATATTGATCCAGTTTTTTTTCATTTTCATGACTCTGCAGATTGATAAGTATGATTACATCATTATGAAGGGTTAAAGATGTATTTTATCATAGGTGGAGTTATATTAGTAAATACAGCTCCTTGTGCATTTGTCTTTATTCAGTATTAAGGGAAGATCTTAAACTTTATTGTATTGTCACCAAATGTGTCATAAATTATTTATTAATATAGAAAGTGCATAGCTGCAACCATTTTCCTTTAGGTACACCAAAACACTATATATATTGATATCTTATGCAAAAGGTATTGTGAGCCACAGCAAAATTTTACACATTATTCAATATACTATATACATTTTACATGATGGGAAACATGAATGCAAAAACTGGAAAAAAAAATCAGAATTTTTCACTGCACGCAGTCATTTTAATCAATATTATTTAAATGTTAACATCCATTTTTTTAAAACTACCAGATTGCACAATATTTTCAGAAGATTCGTCATTTGTAGAAGTTATATGAATATTATATTAATAGTTTGTATTGCCCGCAGAACACGTTTATCTTTACAATTGAATCCTTTGGCACTGTAAAATTTGTCTAAAGTGGAGAAAAACTATCAGCCCAGTGGCACAGAGCAGTGTCAGTATCATGAATGTATGATCCCCAGGTTTCATGCATGTAGATTGCAAAACAGTCCTACTAGTACATACTTCACCTCAGTACTGCTGTCTAGCATGAAATTTGGGGATCAGTGCATATATGCTTGTAGATGTGGTATGTATGCATGCATGTACAGTGTGTATGTAAAAAAAAATTTAAGGTAGCCTAACATTTTAGACATTTTTTCATAACTACTGTACATTTCTTAGCTTTGCTTTAGTTTTTGTTACATTCAAGAGTTAGAAATAATCACCAAACTTGCTTGAAAGCATGAAATCCTGCCTTCTAGGATCTTCTCTTGGTGCTGCAGTTAAACTGATTTTACATTGTTTTTAGCTTACATGGTATTATTTAAAAATCATAGCTTCAAAGGACTTGTTTAATGATGCTTTTCCTGAACAGTGATTTTATTTTTCCCCTTTTGCCATTGTGAGCGTGCTATATGGACAGTTAACTATTTGCTTCTTTTGTGGACATATAGTTATTAAACTCAATTTAACTTTCAGCCTCACTCCCAGAAGTTTGAGTCCAACTCCCACAAGTCCCTGCAGCCCATGCAGCCCACTACATGCATTTCACTTTTGGAGGTAAGATATAACCCTTTGAGGGTGGTCATTTTCCTTCTGAAAACTATTAATTGAATAGGTTTATGTAGAGAAGACATTATGAAATTGAATCTGCATTTGAGCTGTGAGAGATATAAAAATGAACAATGAAGTTTTGGATTGTTATTCAGCAGTTTGCATGGTAATTATAATGGTCAAGTACTTTATGTGTATAGTAAAATATACAGTAATGTTATGTCAGTTTTTAACAGTTGAGTGTTGAAAAGCTAAATAAATGGCGTACTCTTTCTCAAGTTCTGTATTGAGCACAAGGTGAATTTCAATGTGATTGCAAACTAAGCCTGTTAGAATATCATGTTTGAACAAAAGTACAAAGTGCCCTAGTGTTAATAACATATTGGTTTGCTTTTATGTACTTTATGTCAATTTAAGGGTACTACCAGCATTGCAGTAAAAAGTGCTATCCTGCGTGAACTTTTTTTCAATCTTATGTTGAGAAGTACATAATTGTGTGCAGGTATATTGTTTAAATATTTTAAAGAGCTGTAAAAGCTGTAGCTGCTCCAAGAAGTAAGAGTAAAGGATAGATGAGAAATTGTGGAGTCGATATAGGATAAGGGGCTCTGTAAGGCAATTGAAGGTGCTTTTCCTCAGATCGGAATAGTGGGTCAGAAAACAGACATGCAGAGTTCTAACAATAGATGAGTTGTGTCTAGTAAGGACTCTAGAATGGGTGCCACCTAAATGATCAATAGGGGACATGTTTAACTGTGCAGATGAGCTATTGAAGGGGTACTAGTTTTCAGAAGCATCATGTTCTTGTCAGAAAATCTATTTTGTCTGCATCCATGCAAGTGGTTGCAACAATTTACTTTTAAAGAAAAGACAAGCAAGTTGTATGCATGCAGCATTAAGAGGTCAGCCAAGATGCTATCTTGGTGTGTGGCTGTTTGTAATGTTGCTTCAAATAATAATGGAAGCATACTTAGAAATTGCCAGTACATGCCATTCCATGATGGCCAGGCATGTTCATTCTTATTTTTTTACACGTTAAGTTACTTTGATATGAACTCTTTGACCAGCTGTTTGCATAGCTGCCTGCTGAATGCAATTTGCAAAATTAGGAGGGTAGATGGAAAGGATCACAAGCTTATTAATTAGGAGAAAGCATTGCCAGAAAAGAAATGAGCTTGTAACTAAATAAATAAATAGTAATAAATAAGGTAATGGCACCCTACGTCAAGAATGTGCTGTGTATTGTTTAGTTAGATTGACTAGAAACTTTTTATGCTCAGTTGCTTCTCACTTGAAGCTGGTTATACTGCATTTTCACTCATGGGCTCAGGAACATTTACATCTACTTTAGATGTAAATGTTGTCATGTACCTTCAAATTTTGCTAATGTTAACTAACATGAAGGAAACATTCAAGTTGTTTAGTGTTTTTTCCTCTTGTATTATTATATATTTATAATGTAATATTATAGCCCTGTTAGGTTGACTTTTGTTTTATTAACCAGCACAGCTTATTTGCATTTTCTTGTTAAAAATGACATTTTTCCCCTTTTAATTAGTTATAAAATATTTGAAATGTGGTCCTCAGTGTACCTTCTGTGTTTTTGTTAACATGCATAAACCAGCAAAATCCATGACTAGCTTTTCTTAGTAAGGTTCAGGGTTATATTTGCTGTATTTAGATACATCTCTGTTTTACTTTCAAAACTGGCCAGCATCCTCAAGTTTTATGTCACTGGTGTGTGTGTGTATGCTTATTTTATACTTATAATGCTTTATGATTTAAATCATAGGCTTTAGAAAATGTGGTAGAATTCAGTTTATATTAATCTAATAATGTTTAAAATTAGTATTGAGAAAGTTTGCATAACTCGTAAAACTTCTGAAATTCAATTCCAGCAGCAGTTATTTTGTCATGCTCTACAAATATGTCTCATGAAGTTCCAAGAGAAAGAGAATAGCCAGAAAAAAGTTCAGTCAGATAACTAGTGAATGCACATGTCCTGGACACATACTCTGACATCAACTACATGTTGTACAAAGGGTAAAAGAATATCAACATGTTGCAGCATAGAAGATCAGTTCTATTTTTAATGTGTAGGTGGGTCATAATGTTGATTAAAAGCCCAAATGTAGCCGTTAGCTGGCCTTAAGTGTCAGCAGTTTCTTTAAATGAGTATACTGGTTAACTGGTAAGGGCTTGGCATCATTCCTTTTTCACCTCTGCATAACATAAGAAAGATCATAAAGACTTTTTATAATAAAGGCCATTCAGTCCAACAAGTGTGACATTTTCTGCTCCTAACCCTTCTCCTTGAATCACTCAGGTAATGTCATGCTGAAACTGAAAACAACAAAAACTGCTTCTTTCAGTGACACTTCTATGTATCTTAGCCTTTTAGTACAAACACATTTGGCAATGTCCACCTATATTGTTGTGTCCTCAGTAAACTAAGCTTTTCTGGTGCATCTCATATGTTAGGGTTAACTTGATCAGTGAGCTTTTATTCCACCATTAACAACTTAAATCTCATATGAGTTATAAAATTTCAGTATGTACAGGCCAGCCTCTTGTTTTGTTACTGAAAGCAGAACTAAATTCCACTTGAACTGCACTAAATTAAAGTTGCCTTACATTATGTACTTTGATGCACCATTATTTTTCTGCTATTTTGACTGTTGCTAGGCATATCATGCCAACCTCTTTCCTGGTCACCTGCTCCCCAAGGCTCTTGATTTAAATGCCTGTGTAAGTTAGATGTCCAGTTGAATTCAAAGTGACTCGAGCTTGACCTTATATTTAATGTGATAAACATAGCAAAGTTATGCTTTATTCTTGGCAACTGCCTAATGCATTGTAACTGCAGAATGTACTTCTGACCACATGCTACAAGCCTATTGTCCTAGTGAAGTACATTTTGAATCTGAGTCATAGTACAGACTAATATAAAGAACATTGTTTTAATGCCCACCATAAATTGTACAAAGTCAAATATCTGATTGTTAAGTTTATTTTCTGCAGTGTTTGCATTCATCCTGGGTCTTTGGTTTTCCTTTCTTCTTTTGCCAATCTTTCTTTTAGAATTTTTTATATACAGGTAATGGGTAACTACAGTTGAAGTAGTGATAGTAGTAGTAATAGTGCTGTCATGTATACAGGGTGCAGTGAAATTCTTACTTGCATATTCAGCCATCACACAACATGTCCCCACTCTCCAGTATATTGCTGTTTTATTACTTGACCCTGTTGTTTTTTTTGCATTTGGACACTATTCTCTGTTTTCTGAGCCAGACTGTTCTGTAGTGTGTAATATGAATATAAATTCCAGTTTAGATGATAAGTTCAAAGCCACACAGGACATGTATGTCTACATTTCCTAAACTTTAATAAATGTTCATGTTTACTATTATAATATTTATGTTTCTGTCGATTTCAAAACCTATTAATCTTGTTCATAGTGTCTGGGCAGAAATTTGTTGCGGCAGCACCAGGTTGTAGGAGGAAATAGCTCTTGTTGTAGTGCAAATCCATTGTAGGGCACATTCACATTCATATTTACAGTGGACAATTTAGATTTGCTAATCAAACTACAATTTGTGTCTTTAGTATGTGGGAATAAAATGGCTGTATCTTCGGTTAAGGAGAACTTTCATATTTCACACAAGTACTGTCTGGGCTAGTTGTTAACCTCAGATTACATCTGTAAATGTATGGCAGCAGGATCACTCAGATTTTCTGATGATATTTATTATGTGTATTCTATGTCAGTTATCAATGGGTAACTAGTAGTAGTAGTATTGTCATATATACAGAATACTGTACAGTGAAATTCTTACTTAAACATGTCTTAGTATACATTCTTTGTAATTAGATATTACTTCTATATTCTCTGTATGTAGTATAAAATGGAATGTTTAATGGGAGTATGCAAAATCTGGTTGTCATTTAAACAAACTGACAAAAATTCAGACAAATTAACAAGTTAACAAATAAAAAAGATCTTGCAATTTTTGCTTCCAAAATATTGCACCTTTGGGTGTACCCCATTTTCACTCCAAGCTTCAAGACTAGATCATAAGACTTCTAAGGACAGTGCCCGCTTCCATTGTCTGCCACCATGTTTTTAAAACTAAATAGAAAAATATTGTTGCAAATGACAGGGATGTTGACCACAATCCCAAACCTGTTCTTTTTATGCTCTGCTTTGTTTCTTACAAGTCTGACTAAAATTAAGCCTTTCATTTTCATCCATGTATAGTTTTTGCTTGTCACTTGTTCCAATTTGATAAGCTTCAGAATTGTAGTTGGTATAAGTATGTGTAGGACTAGAACATGACTGGTGACAGCAGAAAGGTGCGATTTTACTTGACATAAAATGCTGGCAACATACACATTTAATGCATTACGTGTTTGAAGTCTTCATCCCTACCTTCAATAGAAAAGAAGTTAATAAAGACAACAGAATAGACATGTAAACAATAATGTACCGCATATCAAAAGAAAGATACCATTAATGACAACAAATGAATGAGTTCTGAGGTGGTATTTGCATCACAGCATTAAAGACAGTTCTATTTGAAAGTAAGTTAATTTAAATTTGTCAAGCCACATACTTATATAAATTAATTGCTGCTGCTATCCCCCGGCTCTCATTATAGGACAATTGGTTTTGGAAACTTAATGTTCATAATATGTGATTACTTAAAATATGTATTTTTTGTTAATTCCTTAGATCAGTGCCTTTAATGCAGTTATAATAATTAAAGTCTCTGTTTGCAGGTGGGACATGGTGGAGCACAAAGCAGTGATGCCACCTCACGGATCCAACATCTTGGATTCACTTCTTACACTCTCTACGCACATAATGTTCAAGTGTAAGAAGTGAATCTTTTGTTGGAATGGTACTTCATCTAGGGCTGGTCCTTACTGGTGCTGTCAGGCTAGTATTTGGCCCTTGGTAACTCTCAATTGGATTAACCAGGTTTAAGAATGTAATGTTACATTTGCTAGGTGAAAAGACATTTCCAAATAATAATGGGCATACAATAGGAAAGCAGTATACTAAAAGTGTACCTCCACACATAAACATGCTCATTTTTAATGGGCTGCCAACAACTGTAGTGCACACTTACTTATGCCAGCCATGTTTATGGCCAACAGTTCACCTAAATCAAATGTTTTTGGTGTTTGAGAGAAAAAAATTATGTTAAGAAAACCCCATGTGATCACGGAGAGAATATGCAAACTTAAGACACTCGTTTAATGGTTCTGGATTCAAACCTGTTTGCTTAGTGAAACAGCAGTGACAACAAATATTTGAAATGTACGAGGTATACTAATAATCAAGGTAAACTTATGGGTGACCCACTAAAAGCAAATTCATTTTATTTTATACCATGTTCCTTAGAAAAAAGTTAAGTAATTAAAGTCATAGAAGACCAGAAATTTTTAGTCATAATGGTCTTGGGATTATGTGCCGGCTAAAGTTTACAGGGACTTTGTGACCAGAAGAAAATTTGAATTTTATACCTGCTTCAGTAGAAGTGGCACAATAAATACTCCTCTTACTGAAACAGCTGTCTCTTAGTTCCTAGGGTCTTTGTAAATCATGTTGTTTAGATAGAATAAACCAATCAGTGAGTGCGTATCCATGCATACACAAAACCCCATTAATGTGAATGACCCCATTAAACCAGAGACCTGGTTTCTTATAAAAATCCTTGTTTACTTGGGCAAATAATCTTCTGGAGTTCGTCTGTGGTAAACTGCTCCGATGTCATTAAACTGATCAAAAAAAGATTTAAATGATTGGCCACTGTGAATCCAAAAATAAGCATGATTTCTGTGATAATTTTCTTGCTTTTTTTAAATATGTTTAGTCAAATTAATGATTTATTTATATATTTCTACTAGCAAAATACCTGCGCTTCGCAGCGGCAAAGTACTGCCTTAAAATTTTTATTAAGAAGAAAATTTAACCTTTTTAAACTGAGGGAAAACATGCCAATAATTATTTGTTAAGGATCTCTTTGTATACCATGTTGTCAGTTCGGCCCTCCGGTTGTAACATGACCAAGCTGTGCGCTGAGCTTACTCTTGAGCATGTAACTTACAGTTGGCCATGTGAACAGTAATCTTGTCTCAAATCTCACAGCTTGGATTGCTGCTGTCATAATCGGTTTGAGTTTCATGGTTTGTTTCAATTACGATAGTATTTACAGTTTTTGATGTGTTGAAGTGACATTCGGCATCTGTCAAGCATTGTAAGCACACAACCGGTTTCATCGGTAAAATCAGATCCAGCTTTTGAGAGTTTAAACACTCATAAACATCAAAGTGTCCACTACTGAAATCGTCACCTGTGAATCTAAGATGTTTAAGAGGCATTGGCGGTTGTCGAAAGGTGTAAAATATTTGGCCATTTCGGTACACTTGAACCTGTCCCAGTCATTCAATACATAAGACACAATGTTCCTCCGGATATCAAGAGTGAGCCTGATATGGCCGTGCAATATGTAACAAAGAGAATGGAAAAGGTAGGTGCCATCTCCGGGCATGGAAACCACTCAGTAAGTGACAGTTCTTTGATCGATAGTGATTACCTCGATAGACATGGTAATGGGGGTTGGAATGATAAAGAAAATGGGTACCTGAGCAATGTAAAGTAAGTCTAAAATACCTATACAATAACTATAATTGTAATAAACAAACAATAAAACAGCGGAGAAGCCGTGGATTAAATAAAAAGGCTGTAGTTATCAGTAGCGAGACGAGAATCCCGTGGCGAAGCAAGGAAGGGAATGTCTTGACCGGAGCGACGGACGGTCTTATATAGGCAGGCAGCCAACAACGTGGGAGGCGTTGGGATGGGGGACCCAACGCCACCTCACACAGTGACTGAGCTGCAGGCTATGGACGTATATATGTACGTAAGTAGGATTCAGTTAGCGTTGGGAACCCATGTACCAAATTTCTTGAAGATGGGCCCATAAGTAACAAAGACTGTTGAAAAGTTCAATATGGTGGCCTACAGTGGCATCATACCACCGAAATAAGTACGTACATTGGTTTCGGTTAGTGCAGGGAAGCCGCCTATAAAATTTCGAGAAGATCGGGCCATAAATAAGAAAGTTCAACATGGCGGACGTTGTTGACCATTATGACCATTACGCGTAGAATTTTGAAATGAAACCTGCTTAACTTTTGTAAGTAAGCTGTACGGAATGAGCCTGCCAAATTTCAGCCTTCTACCTACACGGGAAGTTGGAGAATTAGTGACGTTGGAAAGTTCAATATGGCGGCTGACAGTGGCGTCATACCACCGAAATAAGTACGTACATTGGTTTCGGTTAGCTCAAGGAAGCCACCTACCAAATTTCGTGAAGATGGGGCCGTAAATAAGAAAGTTCAACATGGCGGACGTTGTTGACCGTTATGACCGTTACGCGTAGAATTTCTAAATGAAACCTGCTAAACTTTTGTAAGTAAGCTGTAAGGAATGAGCCTGCCAAATTTCAGCCTTCTACCTGCATGGGAAGTTTGAGAATTAGTGACGTTGGAAAGTTCAATATGGCGGCCAACAGTGGTGTCATACCAACGAAATAAGTACGTACATCGGTTTCCGTTAAAAGTTTAATATGGCAGCCGACAGTGGGATCATACCACCGAAATAAGTACCAAATTTCAGCCTTCTACCTACACGGGAAGTTGGAGAATTAGTGACGTTGGAAAGTTCAATATGGCGGCTGACAGTGGCGTCATACCACCGAAATAAGTATGTACATTGGTTTCGGTTAGCGCAGGGAAGCCGCCTACCAAATTTCATGAAGATGGGGCCATGAATAAGAAAGTTCAATATGGCGGACGTCGTTGACCGTTATGACCATTACGCGTAGAATTTCGAAATGAAACCTGCTTAACTTTTGTAAGTAAGCTGTAAGGAATGGGCCTGCCAAATTTCAGCCTTCTACCGACACGGGAAGTTGGAGAATTTGTGACGTTTGGAAAATTCAGTATGGCGGCCGACAGTGGCGTCATACC
>JANRMT010062835.1:56410418-56420749 GCA_026402145.1 Polypterus bichir lapradei | reverse complement strand
GGGCTGTGTGTAAAAACTACAAAGTCCATGAGGCCCTGCTGGAACTCTGGGCACGTCCATGCTGTCGGGAGAGCTCCTCCTGGCGGCCTGGGGGTGAGGGCCGGCAACTCTTGCTGGACATCCATCACAGTTCCCCCCCCTTAGTAAAGCCAAATGGGGCGGAGCGTCCAGCCCCGCGAGGGATGTCCTCCTCCAGGAGAACACGTCAGTCGGACCTTGGCTATGTTGTCCATGTTCCGCAGAGAACCTTGGGGAAATGGTGGATCTTCTGTCCCACCGATTTCCTGTCCTCTGAGGACAGCTTCGCCACACGTGTCCCCGCCGACGACAATTGTAGCACCGACGTTGCCCTCCTGGTAGTAGTCCTCCGCGATACTGAAAACACCGCGGGAACTCCGTCAGCTCCGCCCTTTTTCCACCTTGTCAGGAGACCCACGGTGTATTTCGGGGATCCCCTGCTTACTCTGGGGCTGGCGCACAGCTTGAGTCTCTCTATTGGTATAAGAGAGCCTCTTTGCTGTTTGCATGCCCGTTGACTTTAAAATAACCAGAGGCGGCGTCTTCAGCACCGCATCGCTCCGAGAGACAGCACTTTTCAGCTGCTCTGGTACGATCGGTGCTTCCACCGCCCCTTCTGTCATCACACCACATTCACTTGTAGGGCTAGTAGTGACTTGGCACCCGCTACTAATTAACCGCGGGCCCGTGTCACTCTGTATCCCCTTATTCTGTACGGTACCGGTAAAACTCACCTGTACCGCCAAATCAATCATGATGGGAGACTCCCGACCAAATCGCCGTAGGAATTCATCCACCCTCCTTAAAGGCGCTTCGGCCGCTGCTCCCAGATCCCCAGCGATCTTCTTTATTGTCTCCACCACCTGTAAAAATTTGTGCACGGGCTGAAGCAACTTTTCCAGCTCGTGCACGTCCAAAAAGTTACTTAATTCACCCGGAGGCATGCTCGAGCCATCATTAGCCTTACCCTCCGGCTGGGAGCCAATAAACACGGCCGCTCCTGGCACGTGCTCAGACAGGTCCCGCAAGGGAGCCTGGGATTTGGAGTTCTTTTCGGAGGACCGCGGTGCCACTTTTGTCTGACTGCGATCCGTCTGTATCAATTTATCGACGGACCGATCAGTCATTTCCTGGACCTCCTTACCTTTTTGTAGGGAGAGCGGTACTTCGATCGCCTCCCCTTTCCCCTTCGAAAAACTCAAGTCCGTCTTTTCTTGGGCGAAGCCACAAACAGCTGGATACGGAACGTCACCTTCCTGGAATCCCTTGTGGTAGGTCACGTGTCCCTTGCCGGCACCCGTAATGCGGAAGTCCTTCGGGTTACTCGTTTGCCTGAATGAGAGCGCTCCATCGCCTTCGGGTCTGTCTTCTGCCTCCCGCAGAGCCTTCGGATGGACATCTGGGAGGTATGTACATGGGACATCATGTGTTAATTTAAAAAGATTATTCAGTACATTCCCAGTACATACCTCGTCGGAGACGTCCTCCTCCGGAAATCTCTCCCGAAATGCGTAGCCGCTCCATAGCTCCTCTTGAGCGCAGGCAATGCCGAGCGCTAGACCTCCGCTGTTGCTGGCGCTCTGCTTTGTCTTCTTCTTCCCCATGACGGACTTGATAAAGGTGAGGTTTCTGGCGATTTTTCCTGTGTGTGTTGTGACGCTGTCTTCCCGGGGTATTCTGTCCACAATAAATTTTTTAAATTCAGGTCCTCTGCCAAACTGACGGCCAGAGAATCCTGCCGACTACGCCATTTTGTGACAGAATTAGGGTTTGCTTGCACCCTTGTACCCTCGGACCACACGTCAGACTCCAGATAAAAGTCCAAATATTATTTATTATAATAATAAAGTGCACAAAGCACGCTCCACTCCCAAATACTCCAATAATAAATCACAAAAATACAATAAACAATCCTCCAGCTCCCAGACGCGTTGCCACCCTTCCACCCAGCTCAGCTCATCCGTCTGGGATTTCCCATAGTCCTTTATACTCCTTGACCCAGAAGTGTTTGTCCCTCAGTCCACGTGACTTTCTATCACTTCCGGGTCAGGTAAAACTTCTCTTTTCTTCAACCTGGAAGTACGTCATTCCTCCCGTTCACGTGACCAGGACGCACTTCCAGGTTATAGGGCACATAGCGAGGCTCGTAGACTCCTATAGCGACTCCTTGTGGTCCCCAAGGTATCCAGCAGGGCTGTGTGTAAAAACTACAAAGTCCATGAGGCCCTGCTGGAACTCGGTGCACGTCCATGCTGTCGGGAGAGCTCCTCCTGGCGGCCTGGGGGTGAGGGCCGGCAACTCTTGCCGGACATCCATCACAATATATATATATATATATATATATATATATATATATGCCAGCAGCACTCATGACAATGACAAAACAATTACGTTGTCAATCATGTTACGTTATTATTAAAATGTTTCCTTTTCTTTTTACTTCTCAACTGCCAAGCGTAGGTATTTTGCTATATAGATAGATAGATAGATATATATATAAATATGACAACAACAATCATGTCAATGACAAAACAATTACATTAACAATCATGTTACGTTATTTTTAAAATTTTTCCTTTTCTTTTTCATAACTTCTTTTATACACTACTTCTCCGCTGCGAAGCGCGGGTATTCTGCTAGTTATTTATATGAAACAAAACATCTGACATTCCATCTAACTTTGAAAATATACAGTATTACAACATACAAGGGTCAAAAGATGTAAAAATAACTTAATACTTAAAGTTTTCTACTACTGTCTTCCTTTGGTGCCCTAAGCATGTATTTATTTTTATTTTATTAATCCAGGGCTATGTTATTATCATCTGTGTTTGAAGTGAAATAAATAACCTGTGGTGCTCTATTAGCTTCAACAGTTATTGTGGGGGTGAGGGAATGGCAATCTTCAAAGTCTAAAGGTGCAATCAAATCTAAAAGTAATTCTGGACATCATAAGGGGGTGAGGCTTGAGGGTCGTCTTCAAATTCTGAAGATGCTTTCATAAACAGTTTTTAGGGTTTTCGAAGTGTTGTGTTTGTGTGCTGTGACAAGGAGAAGCATCCAACTTCAGAGCCATACAGCTCAATATTATTGGCGAGAATTGCCTTCACTTTCAGAAGTTAACAGGGCACCCATTCCCACCAATCTGCGTCTCTTTTGCAACAGGTTACAAAGGTGGCTCCCTGATGCACTTCTACCATAATAATAATAATAAAAAAAAATTATACCAAAGTGGAGTTTTCCACTTTATTTAATGGAAATTCCTGTACCCATTCTTTTATTCACATTTCCATGTTGGTTTTGTAAAGAAACTACATTTAAAAAAAAAAATGAAAAATTAAATAAAATGCAAGTAACTTCCCAAGACTTGTTATCCTGGAACAATGTGTACCACCATATTTTCTGTCACATTTACAATGTAAAAAAGTACCATCAAAATACATGTATGATTCTGAACACATTTTCTATTAGCTACATGAAATTAAGATCTAAAGTAGGTGAGGCTCATGGCTTGTTGTTTACCGCCTTAAATTACTCAGTGTTTTTGTTACACGGCTCCTGTGACGAAATAATTTATACTGTACATTTCATTTCATAAATAAATATTATCCGTAATGGGGTTGGTCTCCACCATAGATTTAAATATGGGAATATAAAGAGCTTCGTGGAGACAAATATTGCAAAATAAAGTTCCATGCAGCATAAAGGCAGGTGTAAACAGCTTCCATTATGAAAATGTATTTCTCCAGCTATCCCGATGCTATATATGCTGACAGATTTTAATAATTAATTTGTGTTTTTAATGTTTTCCAGATGTGGTGGTACAGCAAAAAAAAACAGTGTAGCATATCATACCTGCCACACAGTTTATCCAATAAAGCTTCATGAGTTTTGTTATTAAATATGAAAGTGAGTAGAATCTTTGGCTTCAGAATAATACCTTGTTTTATATGTTTAATTGTGCAGATATTCTTTTCCTAGAATCTCATACTGTTAGCCATTTGGCATTAGATGTTCCTTCCATCGGCCTATTAAAGAAGTGCATTTTAAATGCCCTTTGGTCAAGCTACCTAAACTCAACATTGCTGTCATTAGATTTTCAGTAAAGCAAGGCTGCAGATTAGCTCAGCCTTTCCCTGCCAGAAAAGCAGAGTTTGTCATGCTTAACTGAGACCGTGTGGGCAGCCCTGCTTATGTTTGCCACAACACCATATGTATTAAGCTGAATACATGCCTTAATTCATTTTACTCACTCTTTTTTTGTTTTTTAATATGAAAGAAGTCCATTGGAAATATATATATATATATATAAATTAAAATAAAGGAAAAACAAATAACAAAAGATAAGCACCCTTCCCAACTGCCACCAATCCTCAGCCCTTCCACTAATCCCATAGTGAGGATGTGAATAGATTTGAACAGAGGAAAATAAACAACATGAAAAAGCATCAATAAATTAATAATATCTTCAGTGCACTCACCCATAAACCAATATCAAAACTGCACTTCAACAATTTTAAAACCCGGGTACCAAATTCATCATTTATTATTGTTGATAAGGTACACTTTCATGCAATAATCATTTACAATTATACATAATAGTGTTTGATTACTGTATTACTCTTCTTCCATATGGTTATGGTTTTGTTCTAAGTAAGTGATAGTTTTGAATGGCATAGACTTAAGCTGAGAATTCAAGAAGTGCAATATTGTAGAATGAAGACTTCTAGAGTGAAGGAGTAGCCAGGCCCAGGAAATTAATAATGGGAGATAAATACCAACTTTGCAACAATTGAAGTAGTCATAAGAAGCCTCTGACAGACCCAAGACGAAGTGGGCTTTAGGAAGAGCACAACTTAAGTGGACAAAGGAATGAGGGAGGGAAAGGTGATGGAGATCACTTTAGACACATATTGCTAAAAGGTAGCACCATAATGGTAGTCCCACACACATGTAGAAAGGGTGCCAGGGAAATGAAGAGGGGAATCATTGAGGGGTAAGATTATTCTATAGATAAATTTATATTGTGTTTGTGTTAATGATTAGGATTTTTTGAATAATCTTTGATGTTTTGAAAAATAGTATTCCAGTACAGTTCAGGACTTTAAAAAAAAATGACTGTCGACCAGTTAGATATGATGGGAAAGTTTTAGTTATCGGTCTCTTTCTTATACTGCCCATTTTTCAGTGTTGTTTACAATGCATCCAAAGGCTAGCTTCATACTGATTCTTAACATATGGATGTAGCGACATGCAGGTCATTAATAATTCTGGATGCAGCTCCAGCCCACCACCCCATCACCCATACCACATCTGCTCTACACACTGTACTGTGTGCCTCCCCAGTACTTGGTGCTGGCTGAAATCTTCAAGGAGCTTGGAGGCCAGGGTATATAAGCCAGCTCCTCACACCAGAACACAATTCAGTGTACTTCAGAATTTAGAGTTCATTTAGCAATCTCCTACCTAATTTGTTTAAATATGTACTTATTTTATTTTCACGTTTTGACAAATGCTGATATTCTATGTATAAGAAGCCCTGGAAACACCAGATAGTTTAAGCTAGTTTCATACAAGCTGTAAAAGCTGTTGGGTATCATATAGCAAATGGAATCCTTATTTCTGATTATAGTCTAATATTGCTATGTTTAAAGTGGATTTCAAAATAATGGCAGGGTGGTTGGTGTTTTACAGAGATTACTGCAGATAAGCATGGATTTGTTATTAAGATGATTCAAAGGTGAATATTTACAGGTTAATTTAAAAATGCTACAAATCATGATGCTGTATTGGAATCAGACTTGAAAATTAGATCTGTATTATTATAAAGTGAATTTGAATAAATGTCTACCACCTAGAAACAGTTAAATTTACATATTAATTTAACTCACTCAGACACAATGTCCTCAGTTATTCTCTTTCTACCATCTTTTGAACAGAAACAACTAAGCATAAATTACAGAAAAAAATGCATTTCATTCTGTTTCATCATGTTTGGCTATAGTGATTTTTTTCTCCCCATTTCCTCTATTGTTTCATCATGTGTGTAAAAATATGCTCTAAAAAGAATTGGTATTGATTGGTATTTCAAACTTGCAATGTTTGATGTGCAGTATACTCTCACCAGTTTATTTCAGATTTATTATTTTGTGTACATAGTGACATTCATATTTGGTTGCAAGACCAGCAAGCCTCACTCTGCTGCCACTTTGATTGCCTGTTAAATCTTACTCCATAGGTTACATAAAATACTAGTCGTCCCCCGCGGCTCCGCCCACGTAGTAATCAACAACAACATTTTTTTTATATAGCACATATTCATACAAACAGTAGCTCAAAGTGCTGTACATAATAAAGAATAGAAAAATAAAAGACACAATAAGAAAACAAAATAAATCAACATTAACATCGAATAAGAGTAAGGTCCAATGGCCAGGGGGGACAGAAAAAACAAAAAAAAAACTCCAGACCATGAAAAAAAATAAAATCTGTAGGGATTCCAGACCATGACACTGCCCTATCCCCTCTGAATGAAATAGTAATGAAACAGGACAGTGAGTAGGGCCTTGCCCAGGTACCTACTCCTGAAGTCACACTTCCCCTCCCCTTGGCCCGCAGCCTCTGTCTCGGATTAGTGAGAATATATCGCTCCTATAAGTGAACTATGATTCTTAGCACGATGAGAGAAAATCAACCAGAATGTTCAAGCTAATTATAGAAAAAAACCTGATCTAAATCTGTTAAGTAGTTCTCTTATGAAAAGTGGACAGACAGACAAATGTTGTATTTATATATATATATATATATATATATATATATATATACATACACACACACACACACACACACACACACACACACATACAGGCTGTCCCCCGGGTTACGTGCATGTCGTCAACACGTCTGATGTACTGACAAGAGACAACTTCCTGCTCTCCGTAACAGTACAAGCAGGCTTGCTGTTGAGAATGAATTGAGGCGGCGAGGGTCAGGAGCAGTAGCTGCGCGGCGTGGTGGGCGGACAGCAAACTGCCCCATCAAGCCTCCGTCCTGCACACAAGCGATAGCTGTGGCCCTGGTGACTATGGACCACGGGTCACCGCTTGCCGCTGGGAGCCGCCCAAGTGACACTACACTGCGCGAGCAGCGAAATCGCCCCTCTACAGCCTCTGCCCAGCCACCGCTTGCAGCATCCCCAGGCCGACGATGACGGAGCAGACGTTACTGAGGTGAATGCGTCGCATCTGCGACCCCATTCGTAAGTCGTAGTTCGGATGTCTGTAACCTGGGGACTACCTGTGTGTGTGTGTAGATATATATATATATATATATATATATATATATATATATATATAGAGAGAGAGAAAATATAGTAACAGCACTAAAAGCTGACTAACAAGCTGCATCAGAGGAGGAACCATCAATGGAACGAGCCAACATTCCATCATGGAAATGATTGACTGCAAAGCTAGCTGCAGGGGACCCTATAAAAATGGTAAGACTGTAAAGTTGCATAAGAATTGCAACTTGTGCAGCAACAGTGAGTAGTCCTTTTAAGAATAGTAAGCTGCCTAAAATAGCAAAGTTATGAGTGAGACACAATGGACACGTGGTGCCAGTGCTACAGTATAATAGAGGGTAATGAGCAACTCAGCAAAGTTTCCCTTTGTATGCAGTTTTGTGAAATTGACATAAAATTATTTTCATTGTTTATATAGAAGTTCATAAAGGCTTTTTAGGGAGTGGAAAGAAGGAAACATTGCTCCTTATGGGTTTAGTAATGCAGTACACTCCTTTTTCACCCCTCTTTTGAAAAATGGCAAAATATAGGGTGGTCCAGATCTAATTATGCAATTTTCATTACGCTATAATTTATTAAATTTATTACATAGAAAACCACCCGAAAAATCCCGGACCATCAAGAAGTATACGAACTGACGACATGAAGAATTGTCTTTACGTCGAACTGAAATCGTCCCCGCATAAATCAGTCATCCAGACGATCTGGATCTGCATAATTAGATCTGGACCACCCTGTACAACCTGTGATATGACATAAAAGGACATACTGTTAGGCAAAAGCTGTAATCCAGCAATCCAGGCAATGAAATTGATGTAGAAGTAGTTGAGGAAAAAAAGTACGTGCAGTTTCTCCATTGAAACTTTGTATGCAGTAGACTGCTCAGGCTGCCTGCCACCCATCAGCTGTGGCACATCCCTGCTGATTGAGGGGAAATGTACTCCTCTTGTTGGCACTGATAAAAGGTTGCAAATGAGCCGAAAAGTTAGGGAGGAAAAAATATGTATATAAATAAATTGAACACCATTCTTCATGGTTCAATGCTACAAAAATTTCATGATACTTGTTGTGAAGCAAAAAAATTTTGCTGGAATTGTTCGCTCATTCCGAATACTGTATCAGGGTAAAAGTAGCTCAGGCATGGGCCCAAATGAAAAGCAGTTCCGTTGGCTATGTATGGGACAATTACTGCAGTTTTCCTGTAACGCCTCTACTGGGGCCTCATGTATAACGCCGTGCGTAGAACTCACACTATAACATGGCGTAAGCACAAAAGCGGGAATGTGCGTACGCACAGAGAAATCCAGATGCAGGAATCTGTGCGTACGCAAACTTCCACGTTCTTCCGCTACATAAATCCCGATCAGCGTGAAAAGTAACGCTTGTGCATGCGCCTGCTGTCCTGCCCCAACTCCTCCCAGAATTACACCTCATTGAATATGCAAATCAATATAAGTAGCCCTTAAGCTCAGCCTTCTGTGAAAAGACAATGAGAAAAGCACAGGGGAAATATAAGAATTTCAGTGAATACCAAGTGGAGGCAAAGAAAAACGTACTATTTGTTGGTTTAAACAGTGGTATAATCAACAAAAGGAAGTTGATCGAGTGACAGAGTGTCGGAGAAACTCGAAAGCTCAAGTTCACAAAGTCGCACAATGCCCGAAATAACAAAGAAGTTGTCACATATCAAAGCCGCCGTGAAAAGGCGAGTCGTAGCCCACCGTCTGAGTGTCATATGAAAGCTTATTAGGGTACAGAGAGAAAAAAATAGGCACACAGTGGGGGAAAAAAGCATAAAATGTCAACATTAATCTCGAAGTTTCCACTTTAATCACGTAGTTTATTTTGTCATTAAAATAGAACATCATAAGCTTCATCTTAAAATTGTTTAATTCACTAGTTTCTCAAATCCCATCGTAACTAAAGTAGCATGTTAAATGCTTTGTTTTGTATTTGATCTTCTATGTGCTCTATGTATGTGAATCACTACGTGCTTCTGCGCTTTCACTTTCTCCGACAGGACACAGAATCCATTACATTCGTAATATTACAGCTCTCTGAATAATTAAAATACGGAGATGTATACGTAATATCTTTTTCATGATGATAGTAATGAAAGCATGTTATTAAACATGGGAACACGGTGTCACAGTGATTGTGCGCGACCTTTGATGAAATTATTGCAGCAGTACTGTCTCTTTCAAACGTAATAACCTCCAATTCCTGTCCTTACTTTCCTTTCTCCAAATACCCAATCACCACACAATCAGCTCTGTAATAGACGTTAAACCGTTTGTAAGCTTACAATGACGATTCTTCAAAACTTTTAAGGAACATAGAATAATTAAACACGTACTATGAAGATATTTCAGTCCATCTATCCTTCAAGTGTTGCACCAGCCCAGCAAGAATACAGCACAAGGTAGGATCAATCCATGAACTAGCTAGCGCTGCGGTACCGTGTCCTCACATGTTTAATTATTAACAATACAGATTATTCATATGAAGTTAAAGTTTTATCTGTATAATATAATCAACATATTTTGCTGCATTTCATCTTAAAAATGATATCGTCATCATACGTAAATACGCGCTTTATAAAGTAGCGCAGGTTGTGCAATATTGTAACTGTAGTGCAAGTTTACAGTGGGGTAATTGTACTTATAAGCACAAACAGTTCTACAAGGAGCAATTGATTGAGTGCGTTTATAGTTCTTGGGATTAAACTGTTTCTGAATTGCGAGGTCCGTACAGGAAAGGCTTTGAAACATTTTGCCATGGCTGAGGCAGAGTGTGCTTGATGCTGTATACCGATAATTCTCTTTCTGATCAGCTGCTGCTGTGATTCCCCACTCAGATACAATGATATAAATTCTCCGAGTGGTGCAGTGAGAGTAACATGGAAAAAGATGATCCGCTGTGGCAACTCCTAATGGGAGCAACTGAAAGAAGAAGAAGAAGGTGCAGTGAGAGTAACAACGCTAAAGCAGTTATGGTATTTGGAATACTATGG
>JANRMT010062835.1:56391844-56410408 GCA_026402145.1 Polypterus bichir lapradei | reverse complement strand
TTAGTTTCAGTGTATTTATAAAGCCGCGTCAGGAATGTGGATCTAAGAAATAAAGGGTAACCACACAGGAATAGTAGCACTGGTTTGACGCTGGGTGCCGGCAGTCTACAAAACCGAGCGCAGAACTTGTGTACGACAGGGTATGAGGTACCGTGGAAATGTGCGTGGCTTTACGCCAAGTTTAGGTTTTATACATCGCGATTTGAACATGGAAACGTTCGTACGCAACATTTCTGTGCATACGCACCATTTATACATGAGGCCCCTGGTGTTTATCTTGTACTAGCAAAATACCCGCGCTTCGCAGCGGAGAAGTAGTGTGTTAAAGAAGCAATGAAAAAGAAAAGGAAACATTTTGAAAATAACGTAACATGATTGTCAATGTAATTGTTTTGTCACTGTTGTGAGTGATGAGTGTTGCTGTCATATATATATAAATATATATATATATATTTACACACACACACATAAACATATACCTGTATATATACATATCTATACATATACACACATATATACACACACACATATATACATACATATATATATATCTACATATATACACATACATATACATACACACATACATACATACACACACATATATACACACAAATACATATATATATATACATACACACACACATATATAAACATATATATATATATACATATACATACATATCTACATATATACACACACAGCTATTTCGTATCAGTGCAATACGCTGCTTGTTAAAATGGATAACTCCCGCTCTTACGTGCAAGTCTGCGTGGATATTATGAACTATCGTATTTGTTCAAGTTCTATTTAAATTTTAAATAGAAGGAATTTTTATTTAGTCGACAGAAATATCTTTGGTAGGAATGGTAAAAACAGACAGGAATATTATTCCTGAATAAATCAACTCAAACCTTAAACAACTTATAATATTTTGCTCTCCATAAAAATATATCCTGTCTAAATTATACAAGTTAGAAATAAAGTAAACGTTAAAAGAACAAACATTCAAATTTCTTTACTCTTATGTCATTTTATATAAAAAATAAACTTAGATTTTAAATATCCCAAAAGATTTTGCTCTCCATAAAAATATATCCTGTCAAAATTATACAAATTCAAATATGAACATGCTGCATAACAAAACCTGGAAATATAAATAAAATGTGTTCCTTTCAGCAATAACAAATCAAATCATTCAGTTGTCTTTGCTCATATGTCATTTTAGAGCTGGACGCCTGGCATCTTTTTTGGCAACAAGTTCGTTTATGTTTGGTGTGAGGTTCTGTGTTGTGGAGATTCTCAGGATGGACTGCAGGTGCTCATCAGTGAGGCGACTCCTGTGTGCTGTTTTGTTAGTCTTCATCACTGAGAAGAGCTTCTCACACAGATATGTGCTACCAAACATGCACAAGGTTCGAGCCGCATGTAGACGGACTTTTTTTGTTCTTCAAAGTCACCAAAGTGCCGTGCAAACTCAGTGCGCTCAGTTTATCAGCAAAGTGCGTATTTGGGAACACCGTAGTGACGACTTGGTTCAACATTACTTGGCAATAGGGAAAGTGGGGCAAGTTGCACTGGTGCATTTGTGTCTCCCATAAAAGCAGCTTCACTTGAAATCACTTTGTGATGCGTGCGTGCGTGCGTGCGTGCGTGCGTGCGTGCTTGCTTGCTTGCTTGCTTGCTTTGCCTTTTATTAGTATAGATAAGAGTCTCATTTAAATTCTTTCTAACAAAGCTTTCAGAATAAACCATTTTGTATCTTCCCCCCAGTATTGGATTACTAGGAGAGAGAAACACACAATAAAGCTCTTCAAATCGGGTAAATGAGAGCTTTACTTGCATATAACATGCTGAGCTCAACACTATTTCCTTTCTCTTTTCTATTAAAAAAATTTTAATGTATCTCTTTGTATCTCCAGCTAAATTCCAGTTAAAACTCCTAAACTGAGGATTCTACCTGTCCAATTAAATAAATATCTTTACATGTCATCCACTGAAAAGCAGTGCACTAAAAATGAAAAACATATATTAATATTAAAGAAGTTAGAAGCTGTACTTAGTGTTTTTTGAGATGTCTTCCTGCCTCAGTGCTGCTCTGTTAATTCAACACTGATGAATTTTGCCTTTAATTGCCCTTATTTTGTGTGCTTATATGAACCATTTATTCACAAGGTAAAAAGCTTTGTTGAACCTTGACACTGCAGGCCTATGTGCCCAATGTCCGGAGGTATCTAGAGATATCTGGTCATTATTAAAATGGATTTGCCTTTTTTAATTCATGAATGTGAATTTAGGACTGTAATATCAATTTTTGTAAGCTGTGTACAACACATTCTCAAAGTATCCAACTACAGTAAAAATTTATACTTAATACTGTTTATTTCAGTTATTGCCTTTGCTGCATATTTTACAGGAAATCAAGCAAGTGTAATTAAATTTGTTTTTACCCAGTTAGTACTTCCACATCTTATATACCTGTTCCAATGGAAATTGTCAATCATGTAACACCCATCACCAAAAAATAAGTTGAAAAGGTATATAAAAAACAAAGGTAAAAAAAAAACAAACTTGGCAGCAGTGGAAATTAACACTACCTGTATGCATCAGCATGGTGCACAAAGGCAGAGTGCAACAAAATAATAAACAACTGAGAAATAATTCTTGATTCCTAGTGCCATGTGATATTTTACTCACCGTTCTTTAATAACTTAAATTGTGTGTGTATTAGTTGCACCTAACTGAAGCAGTCCTGATTTATATAATTCTCCTTGATGTCTGGGTATGTCTGGGAGTATGAAAGCTACATTTTGGTGACTTATTCTACAGACAATACAATAAAGTTTAATAAATGCTGTATGCCGTTTCCATACACTCTGATACATGTTCATGTTCATACATGTGCTGAATTTTTGTGTATCTGTAAATTAGTAGACTGTGTAGGTTGATGCATTTTGTTTTTTTAACTAATAAATGATGCAGTGTTTCATTTCCTGCCTATATAAGAACCAATGAAAGGTTAATTGAAGAGCTGTAAAAGCAGCAGCTCAAAAGCAAATTAGATAAATTGCCTAACTGAAAGAATGGTGATCAGTTATTTATAACTATGCCTGCTGGATCGTGTCTCACTTCACCAATGTGATATGTCAAAGATGAGGAAAAGAAGTAATCTCGTGCTTCTAAATGAGTGTTTTCACTGCCTTGTACAGGTAATGAATTTCACCTGCCATCTGTTTCCTCACCTTAGCTTCAGGGTTTGCCTTGTGATGCAGAATGTGTGTGTCAGAGCCATTTATACTGTACAATTATTTACCATGGCAGAAGCAGTCACCATTGACCAGTATTCACATCGAAAGGTTTTTCAGAATACGGACAGTGACAACATGGGAGCTATTATTCATTCTTTTCAAATTTTGTACATGTTTTAAAGTCATGACTGTATAGAGCTTTAGAATTGTTTCATGTTCGTGGACTTGACTGCATTAGTATATTTTAAAGTCACTTTAGCAACAAAGACTTATTTTTGCATATTTATCACTAACATGATTTGATTGAATAGCTGGCTCTTTACATTTTATCCATTATTCAAACAGTCATGTAGGTAGTGCTATGTTTTAGTGCTGCTCTTGAATGTTTGCCATTTAGAATTTAAAGTTAAAACATTTCTTTATTTTTTCCTTCTTTTTTTATGAGCAATTAATAATAATGCATCTTTCCTTTTTTGACCCTGTAACATTTAGTATTCATTTAAAGGTTGTGTAAAACTCTCATATCTTCTTAAATACTCTAGGGTATCCTGGCAGGATCTTGAAAATGAACTTTATTAAACCAGTGGAAACAGGGGCCATCCAGTTTAGCTATTAAGGAGTATTTTGCCTAGTGCCTTCATAGTGTTTTCCCTGTATGGTAAGCCTTTGGCCTAGTACTGAGGAGGACATAAGTGGCTAAGACTTGCAAGAAATACTTAACTTTAGGTCATTTAATGCAGTTTGGGCATTTTAAACTTTTATGAGTGTCATGCTGTAAGATGATTGCATAATTAAAATGTTTGTAAATTCCTATTTTGGTTGGGATGAAGTCAATGTTTTACTATACTGTATAGTAATATATTTGTTCAGAAACAGTTTGACATGCAAAATGTTCCACTTCATTGTCGAGTTTTCATTTGGGCACTTTATAATTTGTTTAGATGTATTCCAGTAAAGACAGTGCTCCTATAAATAAGCTTTTTCAGGATATCATTTGTTGTATATAAAAGTAAACACTTTTTCTTTATGACATGACAATGCAATCTTCATGACAATGCAGTCCAATTAGTATTAAAATAGGTACAGCTTGTGTAAGCATTTAGTGGAAAAAATGACTTAATATTTCCAGGTTTCATTTCAACTGAAATCAAGTACACTGTTAAGAAACAAGCACATAATGACATTGTGTCCAAATGTCTTGTATTTTAGTAAAACTTGAGATAAGGAGAGCAGATTACCTACTAATCAGACCACATAATTTATTGTGTACGAGTTTCATAAACCACTCTACACTTTTACAGTATTTAGTTGCATCTCTCCTCTTTGGTCTTAGCGGAGTGGTGGCTCTGAATCTAGGGATCTGCACTGGCAATCGTAAGGTTGCCAGTTTGAATCCTGTAAACGCCAGAAGTGACTGTAGTCCATTGGGCCATTGAGCAAGGCCCTAAACCTACAGTTGCTTCATTCTGGGTATGACGTTAATCTGCATCCTTCCCTGCAAGCAGATCCTCCAATTTACAGGGAAACCTTAGGGGTTGGTTGCAGGATTGGCACTACAGCTGCTGTAAAAAAACCTCACACTGTTCCAGTGTGATGCTGAGGCGTCACCCAGAAGTGCTCCAGGTGCACTCTGATCTTATTCCCGCAGCACTCCCGAGTGTGGCAGAAGTGCTGTAGTCCATTGCTCTCGGACTGTCCAGGCACCCCCTGGCAGTGATCATGGACACCAAGGGTTGAGCTTCCAAGCTCCAACCCTGTGGCCCCGATGCAATGCAAGGAGGCTGCACTCGCGTGTCCCGGGAAAGATCTTGCCATTCTCCCGGTCCTTCCACCTTCCAGGTGTCCCAGCTGGGCAAGAGCCCCAGCCGTCTGCCATAACAGTATCTGTTAGTTTGTGTAGTACATGTACTTAAATGTTTGTATTTAAGGTACAATTAATGCTTGGCTACTCGTACTTGAATTCCCCTCTGGATCAATAACGTATCTATCTATTGCTCTATCTCATCTATCTATTTTGCTTTTGCACAAAGTACTCCTGAAGAGACTGGGAAATAATACATCATTTAGTGTTTGTGTCAGGAAAGTGTTTACTGAACTGACCACTTTTTGTTTATACTGCAGACATGCATGAAATCACGCGTCAGATAAAATGTTCCACCTGACAGTATTGATGACGTTCCCATGTGAGAAGCCCAGACACCTTTTAAAATCTTGTAGCAGATTTCATCAAAGAAATTGGGCAGTGAGAAAGTTTTAACATTATATAGATTGTGAAAACTGATGAATACAATTTTTAAGCAAGTGCATTACTTTATAAAGAGAGATTGCCTGTGAAGCAATGGCATCTCTATGAGAACTGGTTTAAGATTTTCAGCCAATTCTGATGAGAAAGTCTCTGGCTTCTCACAAACCTATAACAAGTTTAAATGGGTTCAATGAATTGGTAGATGGGTATTATCTTCATTTAAGCAACTGTACTAGTAATATTACACTTATTTCAAAACATTTTATTATACTATGAATGTAAGCAAGACTTGAAAGTATTGCTGTTTAAGCTGAATAATCACATGAACTATTTTTTTTTCTTCTAAGGGCATGCAGTACCCTATATATAGACACCATAGCGATTTTTTTTTTCTAATTATGTAAGAGGTGATATGGAAAAATAATTATAGTGCCTATTAAAATGTTGAATACAAGTTTAATTATATGCTGTAGTTCTGTTTTAAGTATTGGGAAGAAGTGTTTTCTTGATACCAAATCAGGTCATACAGTCTGGATGACAGATCACAACTTTGTTTTGTAAAGTTTTGGATCAGTTAGTGAAAAGGGATTGACAAAGGCCTGTTTAGAGTGATGTTCTTAGCATGCTACCAATGAATTTTATTTACATGCATCAAGAAAACTCTGATATGACAAAGCACTACACTGGATGTAGTCTCAGTGCTATATTTATTTCTTACGCAACAGTTGCTGAAATGAAAGCCCAAAGTTGTACACAGACACCCATACCATCTTGTTCCATTCTTGATTATCCTTTTCACTTGGGATAATGTACTAGAAATTGAGAACTTGTTTGTGTTGAATATGCAACAGACTGTCATGAGTCTCACACCTTCACAACCTTCTAAGTTGTTCATTAATGCCCAGTCCTCATTACATGAGCTGTGACAGTCAACACACATGGTATTAGAATTCCAGGTGACAGGTCCTTATTGTCTAGTCACCTGAACTGGATGTAATGAAATACACTTTCTTGTCTTGTTTTATGATTTGTGCAGGATGTGTTTGGGAGTATTGTAGGAACACTGAGATGGTTTTATTTTTTTTGGTTCACTTTATACTTTTATCACTTATTAACTAAAGTGTTGCCAAGTTCTTATATGCATTGGTTTTGTTTCTTGATGCTGTTGTGCATGAAATATATATACCTTGTAGTCAAATTAGAAAGCTAGAAATGAATCATTTATGAAATATAATAGTTGTTGTGGATTACACAAAGCTAAAAATCAGACCACTATGTTTTGGCATTGTAACTCAAAACCTTTACCATTTAGGCTGTAAAAATGCTGATATAAGATTCTTAAATGTAGATAGCTTGCAATGGGGCAAAAAATGAATATGCCTTCAGATATATTTAGTTTGGATGCATTTATGCAGTTAACACAACAAACACTATTAACCTCACCAATTGCCATTATGCTTTTAAAATGTATAATTATTCCATCAGTTAGGATTCTTCTCCTTCTGTAACCTTTCCTGTACCAATACACTGTAAATGCACGTTGTTATAATTCTAAAATTCCAATTTAAAAAAAGAGATTGCTGATATTTTATTTAGTTTTCTACAAGGGACATTCTTATTACTGCCACAAATAATGCTATGAAACCTAACTAGGAACTGCTGCCTCTCTTCTCACACTTAACTGTATTTGAACATCCCTTTCACCTCAAAAAAATCCACTCTTGCCTCTGTTACTGACTTCATTGAACACTGCTGCCCAAATATGAACTGCTATCTTTCTTTAGGAGACAACTAGATAATAATCATTGAAAAATGTCATACTTATAATCACTCACTTTGTTTTAGTCTGTGTAATAAAGAAGGTAATAGACAAATTTGAAAAATGTTTTCATTCCTTTTATTTCAGTTGGGCAAAAAACATAATATGGACTTATTTGAAGTGGCATCACACAGTGTTTTTCAAACAACTGTGAGTATGATGTGCACATCCAGCATCAATTTCCTAGTGTAATATAGGGAACATAGTGCAGAGTGGGCATAGCAACGTGTGGGTGAAGAGCATAATGTTTAGAAGGTGCTTAGCTTCACGGAAACAGGAGACTCAACAATGTATGAAAATGCAAGAATAACCAGTTGGTGTTCTTTGCCTGTGCAACATAAAGATGCTGCAATATATCTGAAATTAAATGGTGGCTAAAGCCAGAAGGACCAATGCAGTTTACAACTTAACCATATATGAGCTACTGTTTAGGGGTGTGGAGGAAGTTATTTTTATATGCATCTGCCTTCAAACCATTGTGCATGTACATGGTTCAGTATGTTCAACAACATCAATTTCCACAGAGTGAAAGGAGAGGATGGCACAGAGAGAATGGAGCAAGACAAGAGTGCAATGCTAGAAGGTGCTGGCATACTCCTGAGATTGCACCATGGTTGAAACCAGGAGGATCATTACACTTTGAATATTGAGTACATATAAGGTGATGTTTAGGGAAAAGAAAAAAAAATGTTACATTCTGAAACACATGCAGACTTAATGGCTATACAGCAGGTGTGCCCTGAAATCATGATTTTTATTCTGTAAACAGCGTCTCATAACATGCTGACAGCTTTACCACTATAGTAGACACTTGTCACACTTTTCAGAACTGCATCAAGTGTTATTAGCCAGGGCACAACATATCTACAAATGAACAGTTTTTCCCGACAAAATGTTGATGCCCTTTAACTCAGTACATATCAAGCCTGGCATCAAATTTTAGACGCTTTCTGATGCAAATAGTTTATATACTAAACACTATACCGTGTTTGGAGACCAATCCCACTCAACCATGTGGGCAGGTGGGGAGACTCTCTGAGACTGTGTTGCTGTAACTTACTGTAACACCTTGCTTTTCCCAGCAAACAAGCTGCTGGCCAAAGAGACAAGTCTGCAAAGTGCTGTGAACAAAATAAGATGGGAGCTGATGCCCCCCGACTATACATGGCAACACATAAAGACGTGTTCAAGGGAGCAACAATCAAGAAATTCCAAATACAGTGCCAGGTGGGAAGATGCACCCTCAAGAAAACAACTGCATAAAGTGCCAAAATGGGGGTAACATACTGTGTGTCACTATAATCTAACTACATTTCCCAGAAATTAGGTTGCAGTTGCAGTTTAAATTTTTGTAATCACATTATAGATACCGACTTAACGTGAATTTTGTTACTTGCATTACATATATACTTCTAAGTAAATAATATATAAGCGTCATAAATGCATTCCAATTTAGCATTACATCTCACATAACATATGAAGAGGCAAATATGGCTACACAATCTCTGTATTCTACTCAATTTGCCCTACATTTGTACTGTATTTTCATCCAGTATTTTTATCTATATAAATGAAATGTATTATTATTATTATCCAGGTATAAATTGCACTGAATTTTACAATGCTGTTAGATTTGTGTCAGAGTTATGTGTTATTTAATTTTCTTTTAAATTTCAGTTCACTTAAATATAGGGCACAAATACTGTAAATTTTCTTTGTTACATACCAAGAGTGTTACTGTTGGGTTACTCCAATTGGGCTGCAGGCGAGAAAGACATTTAATAACTGTGGTTTACATGCATCTGTTATCTTGATATTTTATTACTCCATATACTGTATGATTAAGTTCATGTAAATGAAAAAAAAAATGCAAATCTAGAAGTCTAATTCTGACTTGGCGTGGGAGACGGCAAACAGTTTTAGAAAGCTACACAATGTTTGTAAATTTTCTGATGTGGTTATTCTCTTAATGAGGCTAATTCAAGCATGTTGATAATAAGCTCTTTTCATAGATAACATCAAAGGGATATGAATTGTTGTTTTTAATTGATAGTGCCATGTTTAGTCTGCCTGATCACTGATTTTGATCTAAAATGGAGTAAATGTTGGATGTTGACTAGACAACAATAACAAACACACTGTCATTCTCCCTCTCTCTCTCTCTCTCTCTCCTAGTTTACTATCGGAAATTGAAAAATTACTTCTATCTAAAAGGTTTCAAACAAGTAATCGGAATGTGCTTCTCACACTGAATTTAAGATTCTGTCAGCTACTTCCATCCTGCTCTGTTACCAGCCTTGCCGTGATCGGAACTTAAACTCATACATCTCATCTCATTAAGGCTAAATTGAAAATGTGAATTGTTCATGTAGGCCAGTATATGTAAGCTGTTGTCTGCATGACTATGCTTATATTTGTGAGAATCATATTTCTTGCATTTATAAAAGTATCAGAAAAACTTTTTGGACAAGGCCACTCCATTTCTTTTGTTCTGAAGTCCATTCATGAAATAGTCAATATTTTTTTATTTTATACAAAGTGTGGTATTTTTTGTGTAAAACAAATATGTACCACTGGTCAAAAGTTTTAGAACACTTCAGTTTTTCCAGTTTTGCTTCAAATTTAATCAGTTGAAATGCAGTGAATGACATAAAATGGTGAAAAGGTAAGCAGTAAACTGCCAGAGGTTTAAATATAAAGAGTAGGTTAGTAAAAACTATAAAAGAGGAAATATCAGAATATTACAAATGGGTCTTCTACAGGGAGCTTGTGTGATAGGCACCTCACAGCACAACAGCTTCAAGCACAGCTTTACAGTGTTCAAAAAAAGCCAGTGCTGCAGGTTTGACAGGGCGAGTGGCAGTAAGAAATCCATTCCTTGAAGGACAAAATAGGATCTTGAAATACCGGCTATGGAATACTGCAGACTGGACAAAGTCACAGCAGAGACTAAGACTAGCATTTTTTTAACACTGTTAAGCTGTCCTTGAAGCTACTGTGCTGTGAGGCACCTATCATGCAAGTTGGTGACCCTCATTAACATGTCTTCTGATTGGGTTGTGTCTTTAGTTCTGCCAGATCTCTTCCTATCATAGTTTCTTCCAGTTTCCAATTGCCTTTGGATTGTGGAGAACACCATACTTAGTGACACTTGGATTTTTTTGTAATTTTTCTAAATGTAAAGCATATCCTTCTAAGGTTAATGATTTTCCGTCTCATTTCAATTGTTAATTACTGTTTTCATGCCATTATCACTGGAATATTGTCCAAGTACTTCAGAGGGTGTAGTAACACAATCTGTCCCAACTGTGCTTTAAGACAGACAGAGGATTTTTAAGTAATCAGCAGAAGCTTGGATACCTGTTCAAACTGTTTGCTTCAGCTTGAAAGGCTTAACTTAATTTAATTGCTGCAGAACGTCTGCAGATTGTGACCTATTAGATGTTCCCTGAAAAATACACATTTGTAATACAGTATTCTGATATTTTCTTTTTTCAGTTTTTGCTAATGTAAATTTTAAATTGAAACCTTTGGCAGTTTACTGCTTATCTTTTTACCATTTTAAGTTATTTATTGCATTTTACCTGATTCAATTTGAAGAAAAACTAGAAAAATTCAGGTGTTCTAAAACTTTTGATTGGTAGTGAAACTCTGTAAAACCTTTGATTTCGCTAGTGATTTGTCAATCTTTACTTAAGAGACCTGTCTCTGAGTGTAACATTGCTATTCTGTTATTCAAATAACACATTCCCTAATTTTATATTTATTTGTAAATTTTATACATTCTTGTCTAGGACTGTCCTAACTTGCCATTCAGCTATTACTACTCCTCTGGTGTTGTTTGGACAAAAGTGTGGATAATAAAATTTATTTATGAAATACTATATAATCGATATCCAGTATTCTGTTTAATTAAAGTAATCTATATACTGACATATATAGTTTTTTACTATGTCTTTAAGTTCAACATGTTAGTTATAAATTTAAGAAGTACATAGTGGTGTTCATTAGTAACAATTGTGTGTTTACTGTATATATAGCCAGAGGTAATTACATAGTAAAATGTATGTTTGTCCAAAAAAAGTATTCGTCTAGCAAAAATACAATATTCTTTTCAGAGCCTGCGGCAGAGAGGAGACTATACCACAAGTGTAGAAATTAATTAACCCCAAACTTCTGTATACCTTATAAGCACATATATCAAAATGGCACAGAGTACACAATCAGGTAATTATAACTAAAGTGACAAAGACAGCCTCTGCATATGAGTACTTAGTTGAGGTGAAATTATTTCTACAAAGACTTCTACTGGACAGCTTCCCTTTAACAAACAGCAAATTAATGCCTACCAGAAAACCTTCAGTTAATTTTCCAAAGTATTCAGTATAATGTAGAATGCAGTGTGTATCAATATTCACATACAAAATCAGTTACAAATCCTACTGATATTGTGATTTGCCTGACAAATCCTGACGTATCAAGCTGTGATGTTCTAATGCAAGTCTAACCAAGTACCACACCTTGTGTGTTGTCAAACATGAAACTGAAATAAAGTAGGTATTCTTCTTCATGTCAAATTTATATGTGTTATGTATATATTGTAATGTTAACATGTCACATTATGGTTACATTAATTATCTATGCTCTGCTTCAGTCTTACTTTCCAAATATCACCATCTTGTGTTATTTTACAGCAGGCAACAACAGTAAATAAGATGACAGCCTTAATACTGACAAGACCTTGACCTTTTGTATACAGTTGCTTGCATATTGCAATAGAGACCACTTTTAAATAAGAACTGCAGGAGGAGACAAATTGAGCTAGTAAAGGAAATGAGGAACCTCTCAAGTTGCATTCTCTTCTGTACATGAGGCTTTACTTACTGCACTATCCACTTATTTTATTTATAGCTTAAATATTTTAATTTTATTTTAAGTTGGTATAAATGTGTAGCTTAATAGAATAAGTTGAATTCTTTCACTTAGATTTAATTCTTAATTTATTCATTTTTCATTCCTGCTTTGTTCAATCCATTTTGGCAAGAATCATTTATAGATTGGTTACTAGTATTATTTTATGATTTTTTTACATACTGTATATCATTCTGAATAAATCAGTACTATTCATATCTTGTGTTGGTTGCTTCACTTACCATAAATAAGGGAGAAGCCACTGAAGAGGATGACTCTATCGTGGATTGCAATTCATTATTACAGTTTGTTATGACTAGATTTTTTTTTTTTCAATACTAAGTGCATTGTATTTTCTTTAGACTGTTTGATGCAGTTAAGAGCACATATTCTGTTCACAAAAACTTGCCTTCAAATGCTATAAATGAACAATAATAATATAAATGGTAACTGAATTTTTAAAGGGCACGCCATCAATCTTAAATTCTAGGAAGATGTCAAACCTAGTGCCGATATCCAAAGTTATAGGAAACTCCACACAATAAGGAGTGGAAAATTTATTAACATTGAGTGGAAGGTGTACACTTGGAAAAAAAAAAAAAAACAGCGTACGCAGTGTACATATTTAGCAAAAATGATAATGTCGTTCAGTGGGCCAGTCACAGTTTGGCGATAACTTGAAATTTTTGGCAATGCAATACGTTGTTAAAAATATGCCGGGCAAGGGTAAAGGGTAACAGTTGTAAGAAATGTACTGTATCCAGAATAATGTTACTTGAATTTTTATGCACTCTTCCATTATTTTATTAGCTTGTCCTAATCAGAATCACAGGTGTCTGGTCTTGCCACAATCCATGCCTCTACTCTGTGCTTAATGAAAACAGCAACCCAGCTTCCACCTGAGTTCTGAAAGGCCATTAGAACTTAAATGCTTTGCTTACATATAAAATTGCCTATTTTCTGTCTTTGCTAAATTACTGAGTCGCAATATTTGTTCTGTTCTTCTGAATATCAGAACTTTACCTTGTGATGGTTTTTTGAGGTTAAACTTTTACAAAAACACTAACCTTTTCCTTTACCTTATTTGACTTTGATATTTTTTCCATTTTGGTTCCTTTGCTTGTTTTGGCCATTTTGACATTATACTTCTAATATACTTCTAATATTTTTCTGTCTTACCTGTTACTTGTTCCATCCACTACTCTGCATTCTTCTCATGTCCATCTAAAGTCTCAGAATCCAACATTTAACATGTTATCTAATTTAGTTTTGCCATGTTTAGCCAAGATCTCTGAAATCACAAACAACCTTCTACTCACTGAAAGGGTTAAGTTGAGAAGTGAAGTTGTAGATTCATCTTGGAATGAGCAGGGAGATCCAGATGCTGAGCATGCACTGACATGGCAGTGGGAATCTGGAGCTAAGCCCACTAGATGTGACCTCAGCGCTATACATGGCGCACTAGCACATTCTCCTACACATGGAGCTAGATAAGAGTCTAACTGCATGTTGGTAGATATCGGTTCCACAGCAAACTTTAGTTTCCTTCCACGAGAGGCAACATTGGAACTCCACATAATTTTATAACACAGCAGAGAACAAACCGGGGTCAAAACTTTGGGAACCTTGTTATGTTTTACAGAGTCAATAACAATCTACTTATAAATATATCTGAGGAAGATTACAAATGTTTAATCAGTAAAGTTTTGTATGCAAGGTTACTTAAAATGCCTTTAAGATTAGATATACTTGATTAAAATGCATGTTAGCGTCCAGATTAATAATTTACAGGTCAATTGGGTATTTATAATTTTTTATTTGGATTGCTTAACAATAAAAAACAAGTATAAATTACATACCCAATTGTTATTGATTTTTCATTTTTAAGCCCTTCTTATGAATTGGAAGCTGGACTTAGAGTAATATTGTCCTGTGAAAGCTTATTTTGCCATAGAAATATCATTCAATTACAGAAAATACTGTTTGAAGCAGTTACCTTTTACTCTATTTTTCTTATTTTAAAGGTTCATATTGTAGATTTTTCTGCTTTTTGACATTGAATTTGACCATTTTGCCAAGTCTCTAACACAAACACCTACAATACATGTGAAAATTGCTGGTCACAAAACTTATCCACACAAATATCCCCATCTATCCATCCTTTAATTTACTGAAGATACTTCATCCAGCATTAAGGTAATGTGGAGTTAAATTGAAGGCATATCTTTTGGATTTGAAACGAAACTGGAATGCCCATTGAATGGCAAGATACAAAGAGAATGTGCAGATTGCACACAAGGAGTGAACAGGCCAGGATTCCAACGGAGTCTTGTGGAGCTATGAAATTGTAGGTACACTAATTTCCTGCCCAATCTCTAAGACAGGGGCATAAAGTCCATTCTAAAATTTGAGTCTGGGAGTGAATGTGTGCAAGCTCTGTGATGGACTGATATCTGCCGGGATTAGTATTTGTCCCTAGAGACCTTGAACTGGATTCTGTGCGTTTGAGAATGCTATATTATATACCCATTTATTATCATTATTATTTCCTGGTTAGTGTAAATAATGGTATAATTTAATTTAATATATTTTGCTCAAAAACACAGTTTCAGAGTATGTGCTTTATTACACAAAACAATTACTGCAAAACTGTAAAAGGAATGAAGCCAAAATCATTGCTTTTCTTCTGCTCTTTTTTTGCACTTCTTCTGCTTCTGCACTGACTTTAAAAAAGCAGAAAGTAGAATATGTATTAACTAGCACATAAAATAATCCCCTAAAATTAAAGTGTCATTTTCAGCAGTGAGCCCTCTTGCGCTACTTGATTTTCAGCTGGAAGAATTAGATTAAAAAACTTGGATGCAGTTGTTGCTTAATCACCACCTACCCCTGTGAATCTGGAAAGAGTACAGGTTTCTGCATGCATGTATCTTACTCAGACGATTGCAGCATAAATGTTTGCTGAGCACTAGCTGTGGTTTTGAAATTGAACCTCCATCTCTAAATTTATTTTTGCTTTTTCTTCCGCCCACCAACTAATTAAGGTTTAGTGCCTTTGTACTGATTAGGTGTAAAGATAAAATTATAAGAATATTGTTTGTAAAGGGAAAGTGAAACCCCAAAAAAATTATTTTGAAAGTAGCTGTTAAAAATCAGAAGGATGTATGTGTCAATGTATTTATGACTGAAACTGATAATAACTGAGAGGAAAAGGAACCTGGTTGCGTAAGTCTAAAAAGCTGTCTTAGTAGCTGAGGTTGTTGAGCTCTTCTGCTTTGCACCCCCATAGAGGATGCAGAGTGGTAGCTGCCTGTTATATGATATGGAATATGTTTGGCTGAGGGAGCTAGTGGCAGAGAGTACTTCTTTTACCAAAGGAGGAGGATAAATAAAAAACAGCCAAGCACTTTAATGCTGACACTCCAACCACTATAAAAAATACCTGGCTGGAAGAGACAAAAAAGATAAGAACATGAAGCTACAATCCTGTAGAAGCTGATTGCATGCTATTTCAGGAAGCAAAAGGACGATGTGCCCCTGCAGACCTGCTGTTTCTTGCAACTGGCTGCCGCTGTGCTTAAACAGATGAAGCTGTGCTGTAATTTCTCTGTGGGGAGCACCAAGAGCACCTTCACTAAAATAACCTAACATTGCTTTTATGCCGTCCTCATTCCTTTTCATTATTGGCATACTTTAGGGATTGGATGATGTCCGAGTCAAGCCTTTGGACTGTCCTATCAAACTTTTCCATGCCTCATTTTTTCAGTGGGACAAGACTTCGCAGGTCTAAAAGGTAAACTGTTAAAAGGTTATGGGGTGGAAAAGTGGTGTAGCTTGGAAGACTGAAAACCAAGTTTTATAAGGTTAAAGTTGAATAACTTTCTTTTAGATGCTGTAGTCGCACAGTATGATTTATTCAAGGAAACCAATAAAGAATATTGTGAGACTGCAGATTTTTTTCATAACCACTTTTCTGTTTATTTTTGATATTTGTTTCATTTGATGATCTAGTCTCCTTTCATATTCATTTTAGTCTATTATTAATCACTTAGTTAATGAATGTAATGAAAATTTGTTACTGGTATGCACTATATTAAACATAATTAGTGATAAATGCATTGTGGTTTTATTAATAGGTCTAGTATCAGCAACTGTTTTCTTGTGTGTAAATTTTGTTTTTCTAAATTAAAATAGAGAATTTAAAAGGTAATTATTATTATACAATAACTACATATAATTGAGCCCATATTTCATTTTGTATAATTTTAGTAAGGTGGCACAAGGTTTATAGTGTTATTTTTTAACACATATGTGCCTTGCAGTAGACTGATATCTCATCTAAGCTCGGGGTCCTCATGTTCCCAAACTTGATGAAGGTTGCACCACCCAGGATCCCTGTGCTGTTTACAGTGGCTTTAGAAAATAAATAAGTAGGTAAAATATTCTAAAACAGACTTGTGGCAAGTTGTGTGTGATAAGTAACTATAAACCTTTTGGAGAAAAAGTGCTGAAATATTAGAAATGGAATTGCTTACTCCTTTTTGGTTTAGATAACTTGACACTCCTGTACCTTCAGCTTTACTGTTTGGGTGTGGAAGTTGTTCAAAAGATGGCTGCCATGCAGACATACAGTATGTTTTCTTACAGATACATTTTCTCTTTTAAACTGAGCATATACGTGTCTGATAAAAAAGATGAGGTTTAACAAATTATTTTACAAATATTAAGAATACAAAATGATATTTTGCAAGTTGATTGTCTAAAATATCACCTCTAAAAGACATTTACTTGGAAGTTTTCAAATATTTAGTTCTACTCGCATTCTTGTGTTATCCTTTTCCAGGTGTTCATTGCAGTGCTTCTGGCCCATCTCCTTCTTTGTTGTGGTGTTGCAAGGGGAGAGTGCATGAAGAATTCTGACAATGCAATTATATGGAAGTAGATCATGTGGTGTACAGAAAATGAATGGTTCACATACTGTAAAATGTGAGAAATGAAAAAACTGAATTTAACCTAGTGGTTTTAAGTTTGTATAGTGACATTAAAAGTTTGCACCACCACATGTAAAAGCAAAAAAACAAAAAAACATATATATTGTAGATGCCCTAGAGGACATTTGGGTGTCCCATCCAGGATGGAGGTGGAATCCTTACCTAGCCGGGATGCCATAATGGAAGGATGGACTAAATGAGGGCAATATCAGACTGGGGCACCTTATGATTCACATCCTGAGTGAGATGCCTTAAGATTACAAGATAAGACAGGCGAGAGCAGTTAATCCCACACTTTAATAGTGTCCCTCGTATAGAGTCCCAGTTTGGACACCTGCAGGGCTGTATGGCAGGTGGAGTCCTGAGGTGCAGCCATGTAGGGATCCCTCGCTGATGATAGAGGGCGCTGCCAGGGGGAAGGACCTCCCTGGCTTTCTTATAACCCGGAAATGCTTCCAATTGGCTATGTCACGTCACCGAAAGTACTCCCAGGTCCTCAATAAAAGAGACTGCACTGCCTTGACCAGGCGAGTTGGAGTTGGGAGCAGAGATAGGCAATACGTGACTGGAGGAGCAGCAGTATGGTGTACAGAGAGAAAGAAGCAGAAACACTTGTGTGATTGTTATACAAGGTGTTTTGTAATAAACCCCTTTTTATTTGAACCTGGGACTGTTTAGTGCATTTGTGTTTCAGGTTTGGGGTCAGTGGTGCCCCCTAGACTTCACTCTCTATATATAAAAGTATAATTGATTAATTTTATAGAAGTTTGACAATTGTAGCAATGTAAATCAAGCACGACAGCAGCACAAATCTGTGAAAGATAAAATAGCCTTATAAGGTAATTTAATAAATCCTTGATTACATTTTTGGTCCTGCCTGTAAAAGTTTTTGTGATAAAAACATTCCTTTCTCTGTGAATATTAGGGACTGTTAAAACTTGCAAATGATGAACAGAAATTAAAAAGACAGAAACAAAAGTGTTGTCTTGCTTTTGGGACAGATAGAGCACCATGAACAAATCAAGGAAGACAGTTCCTCACTGAAGATCTATCTATTTTGTGATATTCTGTTATTGTTAATTTTCTTGAAACATTTTCCATTTTTGAAGTAAACAAGTCTAAGGACAGCATATACTCAGAAATGTAAAGCAAACAGGTTCCTAAGCATAACAGACAGTGGTTCATCCAGGGTTTTTTTTGAACCTGCATAAATGACAGTTTTGCAGGGTGCTGGAGACAATCACCAGCAGCATTAGGAATAAGGCAAAATAAACAGTGGATGAGATTTCAGCCTATTGCAGCACACTGTCATGTTCTCAGTTGTACTTATCTAGGGCCAGTTTAGAGTC
>JANRMT010062835.1:56362847-56384681 GCA_026402145.1 Polypterus bichir lapradei | reverse complement strand
ACATTTTAAATTGACCAACAAATTATATTGTTGTTGTACTTTCAATAATATAATAATTACATACACCATTGTTATTCATAGCATTCTTTTTTAATTTTTTTGATTTTATTAAAATCAAATAGCATTCCATACACAAGACTCAAGTTTTTCAAAAAACAAAAAAAAGCTTCTAAACAAATCAACCCCCACACCTTAGAAAGAGAGCTAGGCCCGCAGTGTAAAACGTATTCTATTAAAGATAAGTGAATAGATAAATTAATAAATGAATAAAGATAAATGGAGTAAAAGAGGGGAGAGAATCTGCTTTCTCAATTTAAATGCTTATTCTAAAATGTTATTGATTAGATCTTGCCAAGTTTTGAAAAAGTTTTGTACAGATCCTCTAAGTGCAAATTTGATTTTTTCCAGTTTCAAATAGTATATAACATCAGTTACCCACTGACCTAGAACAGGAGAGTTAGGATTCTTCCAGTTGAGCAAGATAAGTCTACGTGCCAATAGTGTAGTAAAGGCAATTACAGTTTGTTTGTCCGTCTCCACTTTAAACCAATCTGGGAGTACATCAAACCCAGCTGTTAGTGGATTAGGAGGGATTGTGACACCAAGGCTGTCTGAAAGGCATTTAAAGATATTAGTCCAAAATGATGTTAATTGGGTGCAGGCCCAAAACATGTGGCCTAGTGAGGCCAGAACTTGATTGCAGTGTTCACAGGTTGGATCTTGCCCTGGAAACATTTTGGACAATTTTAAAGGAGAGAGATGCGCTTGATATATAATTTTGAGTTGAATAACCTATGCTTTGCGCATTTAGAGCTCGAGTGAATTCTGTGCATTGCTACTTTCCACTCCTTTTCTGAAATATTGATTAAGAGATCCTTTTCCCACTGTTCTCTTGGATCTTTGAAAGGGAGGGACTGTAAAATAGTTTTATATATTACGGAAATACTGTCCTGAGCAAGATTTTTTCCGGCATAGAGGTAGGTGGGAGGTGAGGAAAACTGGGCAGGTTCTGCTTAACAAAGTTTCGAATTTGAAGGTAGTGAAAGAAATGTGTTGCTAGAAAGTTACATTTGGAGTGTAATTGTTCGTAGGATGCAAAGACGTTGTCTATGTACAGATCTCTAAGTGATTTAATCCCGGATGTTTTCCAGGCATTAAAAACTGCATATGTTTGAAAGGTTGAAAAAGGTGGTTCTCATGCAGAGGTGCCACAAATAAAAGCTTATCTGTCTTAAAATACTTCCTACATTGGTTCCATATTCTGAGTGAGTGAAGCACAATTGGGTTGTTAGTATATTGGCAATAACTTGTATTTATTGGGGAGCATAGCAAGGAATATAAATAAGTACTGTAGGATTTTATTTCCATTGTGGACCAAGCCTGTGTATGTTTGTCTATTTGTGTCCATGTCCAGGTTTTTATAGCTTGTATGTTTGCTACCCAGTAATAAAACTGAAAGTTAGGTAAAGCCGTGACACCTTCTGCCTTAGGTCTTTGTAGGGTCGCCCTTTGGATAAATGGATGTTTTGAATTCCAAATGAATGAGGTTATGGTGTAATCTAATTTCTTAAAAAATATTTCTTGATGTATATTGAAATGTTTTGAAATATTAAAGAGAAGCTTAGGAAGGATATTCATCTTAACAACGTTAATTCTTCCAGCTAAAGTGAGATGAAGGGTTGACCATCGATGCAAGTCTTGCTTAATTTTTTCCATACAGCAAAATTTTGTTAATAAAGAGCTTTATATTTACTTGTGATGTTTACTCCTAGGTATTTAAACTGATCTGTGATGATAAAAGGGAAGGTGTCCAATCTAATATTGTATGCTTGAGAATTCACTGGGAAGAGCACACTTTTATTCAAATTAATTCTGACACCAGAGATCTTCTGTAAGTGCTGTTAGGACTGCAGGCACAGTATTTTGTGGATCTGATATATACAGTACCATATCATCTGCATATAGAGAAACGTTTTGTTCCAGTCCTCTGATAATCCCCTTTATCTCAATAACATTTCGACAATGAATTGCCAGTGGTTCAATGGCAATTGCAAAAAGTATTGGTGACAAGGGACGTCCTTGTCTGGTACCACGCTGTAGTTTAAAGTAGTCTGAACTGATGTTGTTAATACAAACTGAATCTTCTGGATTGGTATACATTAATTTGATCTATCCACAAATGTTAGGGCCAAACACACATCTCTCCAATGTAGTAAAAAGGTAGTTCCTTCAACCATTGTTCAAACCGTATAAACTGATTTCAAATTATTCACTTGTAAAATATGTAAATATTTCTTTACTGCCGCTGTGGGACTCCTTTATGCCGTACATTTTTATCTTTTTTCATTTTATTGGATTTTAGTAAAGCATTAATATATAAAGGCCTTATGATGGGTTTAGTAATGGTTAGTTGCCACATTGTTGCTTCAGCCACCATGGCCACCATGATTTGGTTAAAGTTTTGATAATATTATGTCATATCATTAATAATTATAAAGAACAGAGACAATAAAATGTTTTATTTGTAACATATCTGAATACAGTATGTAGAACTAAGCCTAAAGAACCAAGCCTGTCTAACGTGTTACATAACATTGCAGTCAGGTTCATTACCAAAGGGAGTGAAGTTGGGTTTCCAGTCTAACCATTAGGCTGAATATACTACCAGCACTGACATTAGATGAAAAAATGTATAATTAGTAATTTTTTAAATTGTTACTTTTAGTAATTTAAACAGGATACATTTTATTTTTAACTAGAGCAACACTTTTTAGTTCATTGCTGTTATAAACATCCTCTCTACTTAAAATTTAAATGGACAAAAATAAGAAATATGTGTTTGAAAAGCATAATTTCAGTCGTGTTTTTGAGCATCAGTGGACAAACAGGGCAGTTCAAAAAGATCATGTAATTTAAGAAAAGAAATCCCAAAAGATGGTAAAAGGCTAATTCCTAATCTCCTCCTGTGGTGTACTTTACTAGAAATAGCTCAAACACAGCTTGATTCAGATATCAAAATCAAGTATAATATTAAAACTCACTATCTTATGAATTTTTGTGGTCAATTTCTGATAAATTAATTTTATTTTGCATGAAAGGAATCATAGTCCAAGGATTTCATGCTAAGAATTACAACCATCTTTATATGTGACAAGGTCAAGAAAAATCATAACACCCACCACTTTGATCAACAAGTAATTAGTTTGCTCATACCATATGACTTGAGATAATTGATGCTGATAATGATTCCCTACATTATCCAAATGTATGTGTCATTTGGGTAATACATAATGACAAAGGTTAATTACTTCCAGAGGAAAGAAAAGAGTGACACTCATATCTGCCAGAAAAAAATAAATAAATGTGAGAAACAACATTTTAATCGTTGCTAACTCAATCATGAACATTTATTTTCCTTTAGTAACATTTTTTTGTATTAGTCAAAAAAGAACATTTGAATTCTTCTTTAAAACAACTAGTAGTAGACTTTATTTTTTATATTACTCCTAGATTTTATGTATTCTCCTTTCTCTAATGTGATCTCTCTAGCAGTTCTGGTCACGAAAACACTTTATTACCTCTCTAGTCTGTTTTATTTGAATAATTTTAGGGAAAATGAAAATAGAAAAGTAAAGCTTAAATATTGGTTTGATTTTATAGATACAAAAATTAGAATTAGATGTTATGATGATAATAATAACTGTTGTAAAACCTTTATATTGTCTGGTTTGGATAAATATTATAGCAAACATATAGGCTTATAAGTGTTGCTAGTATATGGATGAAAACCTTAATCTTTTTCTAGTAGTTTTTTTTTTTCTTTTGACAGTGTTTAAAATTAAAATTTTACTTACATGTCTGAACCTTAATTAGTTTGATCCATCAATAGGTTATAACAGTCTTAGAGGTGATTTTGCTTTGTCTTCTTATTTGATAAATTTACATTTAAGCCTAGAGAGTTAAAAAATTCGTGTTCATTTTTATTTTTTATTTTTTTTGTCTTTTCTTTTAATGCACATATGAGAACACAGAATGACAGACCCTTTGTGGGAGGTAATACGTGGGCTGTGAGTGCGAGGGAGCGTAATATCAGTTTTGTGGCCCTGATTATGAGCTACCCTAATTTAACACGAAGGAAGAAAGGTCATCCTGTTGAATCCTGCTTCATTACCGTGCTGAGTACATATTTTAGTCTTCCCCTTTGCAGCTCCCACACAGATACCTGTAGGCATACCAATGTTTCATTATATTGTTTCTTTACGAGCACTTGGTCAACACAAATATAACACAAAAAGGTTAAAAATATTATATATACATACTGTTTACATAATATTTAAAAAGAAAGTAAATTTTAAAAACTGAATTATTAAACTGAAATATTGAAGTATACCCAGTCACTAGTGAAACATCCATAGTTGTGTTGTAGTATATATGGAGGCACAGAACTTTTATATTTAATGGTTGGGGCATTTTTTTCCACCTGTTTTAAGAGTTTCCATAAGTTCAATGCGTTTTTCACAAAATGATTTAACAATGACAAAAACAGTAAGCTTGAAAGTGAAAAATGGCTTTACTTTACTTTTCAACTTTACAAAATAGGTAGCACAATGTAAACCCAATCAACACTTTTCCTGTTAAGTGTTTCCGGAAGGGAAATTAAAGACATTGAATGGGTTCAGAAAAATTACAAATGTCACGACTGAGTTCAGTTAATTAGTATTTTATATATTGCCCTTCACAAAGCTCACAGAATAAACAACACAAACAGTGAGTTAAAATATAGTATGTGTTAGTTTTAAAACTAGTTTGAAAAGAACATAAACATTGTTTTCTTCTGTAATAACATTTAGTAAACAGATCTTTGCTTTAGTAAAATTTGGCTCAGTGAATCAGAAAATGTGTTCTTAAGTACTTTCCCACAGCTGTGTTAAACATTATGTCTTCGTTCAACATTTTATCATTATAAATTCAGCATAAAGTTACTGTATTTAGATTTTTTAATCAGAATATTATCATCATAACTATAAAAATAGTATATAATACTTTGATTACAATGAAATATGAATAAATTTATCCTTTAGATAATTTTGCTTTGAGATATAGGTAGATTATTTCCTAAGATATCCTCATTTTACCAGATGAATGAATTTCAAGCTTTGAGAGATCATTTTGCTTATACCAACTTTTCAAGTTGTTATAATGTTTCAGTTAGGTTATATTTAACATTTTTTGCTTTGTGCTGTATATGGTATTTAATATTGTGTGCATGTTTCATTCTCAGTAATACCAAAGAATCCAGTTCTAGAGTATTAACAAGCCAAAACCATCAAAGACCTGCACTCCTGTTTGATTTTTCAATCTACTGTACATCACTCCCTTCTTTGCCTGATATAATGACCTTGTTTTGGCTTAGCTATACGCTAATTCATTGGTATAACATTTCAAGTGATAGATTCCTGCATGAAAAAATGGAATGAACAAAAATATATCTATTTTCCTTTTATGTTCAGCCTATACCTTTGGTATTACCATCTTGAACCAAAATTGAATATGCATTAAAGACTGTATTTAGGACTCATGACGAATGTAATACCAAAGAGATTTAGATGTCATCATCTCAGAAATTTGGAAAAAGAGAGAATATTTTGCAAACCTGAGAGCTTAAATAAGGGCTTCTGCATATTTTACTGCAAAGACACTCTAATTCAGAATATGATAAACCACACATGATTCTAAATAAAATTTGCACTTAAATGCATCACGATATGAGCTCTCATCGATGTACACAAAACATTAATTATCAGTGACAAATAAACCAATGACCTGCTGTTATAACTATTAATCCTAAAGGCTTATTTCTATTCTTTTTTCTGCCACTTCCTGTGCTGTAATTTATAATTATTCATGTGGTAATAAGCCTGTGGAAGTTAAAAGTGGGTTTATTATGCAAACTCATAGCAAGAAGAGAAAAGGTAACAAAATTGTAAGAAATGCTAATGCAATTATTTGTCACAATTTTTTCAATAAAAAATTCTGTATGCATTGTATTAGTAAAGATGTTTATGGGGCTGAGAAATCAAATTAAATATATATGGTTACTGACAGATATAATTTAGGTTTTTTTTCAACTTACATTAGTGTGATTGTAAAAGAGGCTAACCTTATTCAGGAAAGTTTTTCTGTTCTTTGCCTTGAATTAAGCCTTTGTACTAAAGAATATCAAGAGTATTTTGGTAAGCTCAGTCATTTTGATCTATTCACAGATAAGAAAAAAAAAACAAAAGAAAACAGCCATATAGTGGCTCAATAACAAAGTTTTTACTCACAAGTGTGACTTCACCATCTCCCAGATGCCAGGTCAGCATTGTACCAGGTGTCCCTCTGGGCTACAATTCGTGAGATATCTGGACCACTGCTAGAGCACTATCTCAGATGCTTGCCATGCCTGCCATGATATTTCCATTGGTCTATTCCACACATCTCAGGACCTGTTTGAGAAACAGTCATCAGGCTGTGAAAGCTGAGCAAATATCAGCTAGGACCCCTGACCCTGAGCACAGGGTCCCTTCGGGTAAACTTTGTCTCCTTTTTTCTCTCTACACCAATGGCTAAACCTCCAGTAACCTGTCTGTAAAACTGCTGAAGTTTGTTGATGACACTACCCTAATTGTCCTGATCACATACAGACGTGAGTTATTTAGAGAGAGGTGAAATTCTCTTGCTATCTTTTGCACCATCAATAATTTCAATTTGAATACCCCATGGAAATAGTTGTTGGTTTTATTAGACACTCCTCAACTTCTACTCCAATGGTTATAAATAAACTCATGTCAACAGGGTGGAATATTTTAGGAATACTTTATAGAAGGGTGGAAAGTATCCGCTCTTTTCCCATAACTCACAAGGGTAATCATCTCTTTCAGTTATTGCCATCATAGAAATGCTATTGGTCACTATAAGCAAGAACCTCTTGGCACATATAGTGCGTTGAAAAAGTATTCAGCTACCATCCCTTTTTCATATAAGTTATTGTCACAACTTGGAATTTTGATCAATTTTACTTTGTTTTTTAGTAAGTCAAATATTCTTTGTCATGGTGTGGTTCAATAAAGAAATCTGAATTTCAGGAGATTGGGAGCAGTTCAGATAATACACACCTTTTAGTTCCATAATTAAGAAACATCATCCAATTTTAGCATGTCTAATGAGGAGTGGGACAGTCAACCTGCTTGCAGGGCTCAATGCAGGCTAATGTCATACCCAGGACGAAGCAGTTGCACGTCAAGGGCCCAAAGAATTAAGGACGCAAATTTGATTCTACTCTTAGGCATAGGAGTTAAAGCATTTAATCAATTTTCCTAACTTAAGAAACTAATTCTAACTTCACCAGGATTTAGGAAAGCTTGTGAGCTACCAAACAATGGCATTCAGACAGAGATCAGCATGCATATCCCGGGAAAGGCTAAATTAATGCTGGACAACAATGGACTAATAAAAAGATATCAATCTGACAGAGAAATAATATTGGATTAATATTCATAACGGTGGCACGGTGGCGCAGTGGTAGCATTGCTGCCTCACAGTTAGGAGACCTGGGTTCGCTTCCCGGGTCCTCCCTGCGTGGAGTTTGCATGTTCTCCCCGTGTTTGCGTGGGTTTCCTCCGGGCTCTACGGTTTTCTCCCACAGTCCAAAGACATGCAGGTTAGATGGATTAGTGATTCTAAATTGGCCCTAGTGTGTGCTTGGTGTGTGGGTGTGTTTGTGTGTGTCCTGTGGTGGGTTGGCACCCTGCCCGGGATTGGTTCCTGCCTTGTGCCCTGTGTTGCCTGGGATTGGCTCCAGCAGACCCCCGTGACCCTGTGTTCGGATTCAGCGGGTTGGAAAATGGATGGATGGATGGATATTCATAACAAATTTTGTGCATGATTGATCCATCTATGTAGAGAAGTCATGCACTGTCAGTCGAAATGAAAGTATTGGTACCGTTAAATTTTCTGGCTCTGTAGTAGTGATAATTTGGTATGTCTCAACCAAGTTAACACCAAACTTTGAACACCCTTACAGAACATGAGGTATTATGAAGATTTATACATTTCCCCAAGATTCCATGTGAGGTAATGTTAAAGCAATGATGCATTCAGCAAATTGGCACATTCATAAAGATCATTGTCCCAAATATGGATGAGCATGACTATGTGAATATCAAGTATCACAGTATCATGGTCATGGATGCAAACTGTGTTGTAGTAGCCAGAATATTACCCTGATGATAAGTGGGTCTGGATTGGTGATGACAGGTAAATATCATACAGATACAGATCTCTGCATTCCACAAACCTCTGGAACAGGCGGAGACTCTGAGGGAATTAGATAAATAAAACCTTATAGAAAATAAAAATGGATCACAGAGAGAGCAACACCATGGAAGTCTGGAGGACGATCGAGAACAGTGGAAGAGTGAACTCCACTTTAGAAACAGTGTCATGGCTAGTATTGGTATAACTGTTAGTTTATGAGGTGTTTCCCGTGTCCATAACAGCAGAAAGGTCATTTTGTTCTAAAAGTATGGCTGTGGATCATTCATTGTTATGTAAATGTGCCCCTTACTGGCCTGAACTATCATTTGTTGTGTATTTCTTCATCTTCACCTCTCAGTGTTCATGAATGTACTTGAAGTTTTTGAGAAATTGCAACAATTACATGTAGCTTAAAGCACTACCTTACCTTATTACAGTATGTTCGTCTTCTACTAGTTTGAGTGTTGTTGTTAGTATTTTTATTGTTATCTTTGTGGTAAAGCCTTAGCATTAGTATCCGAAAACTAAAAAAACATCATCATGAGTACCAGTTCATGGCTTGGGGTGCTGTAAAATTGTAACAACATTCATTTTCAATCATAGCCTCCTGCTCCTTGCTCTTACTCTTATGTAGGACACATTCTTTTACTAGTCAGATGTTAATTGCAATTCCTAGAAGTGATTCTGAGACACTTGGTAAATACAGGCACTGTTCTGGTGTTGATTGATGTTAGTAGGTAATTCGGAAGAGCAACTGAATTAGTTTTGAGTGGCTTATAATGATGCAGTTTTTGGTTTTTTTTTGTCCCCTATAGAAGCATCTGCCAACTATGCTGGAGTAATTATTGTGGACAAAAATGAAATCTGAGTGAGCTATGAGGCAGCAGTGCAAATTACAAATAAAATATGCAAATGGCCACAAACAAGAAATAAGTAAAACAAATATATACTGTATGTTGTGTAAGATCAGCCCGGACACAGACTGACAACGAGACATAAGTTCCAAAAGCAATAGTTTTATTCTTCAAGCTTTTTTACAGCATCACACACAGTGCACCAATCGACCACAATTAAACTCAGTCCTTTCTTTCTCTGTCGTCTTCTTCTTCTTCATCTTTTCTCCTTTTGCCGCCTCCATTCCTCTCCCACAACCTCTATGCTCTACCTCCCGACTCCGGCTCTCCGAATGGAATGAGGCGGCCTCTTTTATATTGCACCCAGAAACACTCCAGGTGTCCCTGATGATCTTCTGGCAGCACTTCCTGGTGTGACAGAAGTGCTGCAGTCCATGGTTCTGGAATTGTCCAGGCGCCCTCTGGTGATGGCCACGGGCCCCCACAGGGCTGAGCTTCTAAGCGCCAAGCCTGTAACCCCAGTGCAATGATATATATATCATTGCGATCACAGGGGTCACATTAGGCATGCCACAAAGGGGCAGGATGAGACTGTCTCGTTGGCATCTTCCTTGTTTCCAATCGCTTTGCAGATGATTTAACAGGGTCAGAGATGTTTTCTTTCTGGGGGGAAGGGCTCCTTCAAGGCACAGCACATGGATAATTATGCATACAAATTAGCCATCTAGCTATGCATTGCTAGCGTATTATGTATCTGGTAAAACTACTCCTAATATTCCCATTATGGATAGCTAATTTACCCCACAAATGAAAATACTGCAAGCCTTTGTTTTGTTTTTTTGTTTGTTTTTGTTTTTTAAAACTCATGCAGGGTGGAAGGCTGGAGTACTGATAAGGTTGTGCAATTACACATACCCGGAGCAGCTCAGCAAGGATCTTAGAGTAGGCATGCATGAAGGTTCTATGAATGGCTGCTACAGTTCTGTGAGGTCATGCTGGCCTTAGAAAACATCATGAGTCGAAGAAAGTTAATCTTCTAAACTGGCTGCAAAGCAGATTTACAGGAAAATAACAAACATCACCACCAATTACAACATATTCGCTACAAAATATAATTTGGTGAATTTCAAAAAATCAGCACTACTCCTTATAACTTTAGAAGTGCCATAAGTTGAGTGAAACAAATGTATTGTCAGTTCCTTTGTAATTTTTTTTACTATGAGATGAAGATAATCTTTGAACAACTCCAAATTTTAGAGTGGCACATACAATTAAAAAGCCTGATATGGAGAAAGTCATTGTCTTATTGTCAATTGCTCTTTATATAAAATTGTTTATGAAAAATATGGTTTCAAAATACTACACAAGTCTGTGTAATCTGCTTGCAGTTGATCATTTATTTATTTCTTTAGTTAAGATTTGTTCCTTTGTGAATATACTTTATGCATCATTATGCATGGGTAACTTCTTATTCTGATTTTAATTTTTGGAATGAGAGAGTGATTGAAGAAAATGCTCCCATGGTATAGTTAATGCAATCAGAAAACCAATCACCTCATTATGTTGTATAACTGATATTCCACTATTGGGATTTTCTTTTTTAACCCTTAGTTGCTACATGCTGTGTTTATTTCAGAAAATCCCTGTCCTTGAAGCATTTCCGTTAGTGAAAGAACTATATTGGGTGTTATTAAATCTAATCTCATTTTCCTAGTACTACTCTTATATTCAGTGCAACTCTACGAAATCGTAGAATCAATTTCTAATGCACACTTAACATAACTTTAGTGTTTAAAAAGGAAATGTGGTTGGCATAATTTGTGTTGAAGGCAATGAGCTATAGAAAATAAAAAAAGAAAATGCCCTCATGACACATACTACCCTGCCAGTTGTATTGATGGTACTTTCAATCAAAGAGCAATTTTTCAGAATTTTCTTGATCTGTTTTTATTCCTTAAGGTGAGAGTGTCCTGGTCAACATGACTTGGATAGATCACCTCAGATCTGCTGGTTTTGAGTTGCGTCTCATTTTCTGTTCACTTAAACTGGGTGTAAAAGAGACGTACTATTGATAACTCTAGCCTTTACACACTCTTCAGGGATTCTTCCCATTTGGAGATCTACTGTTTCTCTTATGACAAAAATATTTTCAACAAACTCGCTGTAGAAAACTAATACATGCAAGGGTGAGGTTAATGGAGATGTGATGTCTTTGCATTTAATTTTGTAAGCAAATTGAAATTTGTATATATTTGACTGTCATGTAGTATATTTTCACTTTAGAAAAAGATGCTGTTTTGTTTGAAATTATTGCCTAGAGAAAGTGCTACATTTGAAGTTGTCTGTAGAGCACAAGGAACTTGTAGAAAGCATATACAGTATCATCACATACAGAGTTCTTAGATTAAATTGGTTGAATACTTGTATAAAACAAAAATGGCATTGTATTACTTGATTTAAGAGCTTTCTTTACTGATATGTGTCATGTCATCATCAAGTTCTTCCATGTAAACCCTGAATACAATGAGGACTGATTGAGATCATTTATGTTAGGTAGAATGCCTAGAGGGGGCTGGGTGGTTTTGTGGCCTCTGAACCCCTGCAGATTTTATTTTTTTTCTCCAGCTGTCTGGAGTTTTTTTTTTTTTTTTTTTGTTTCTGGTGTCCTCCCTGGCCATCGGATATTACTTTTATTCTATGTTAATTAGTGTTCCCTAATTCTATTTTCTTATTTATTTTGTCTTTTTTCTCTTTCTTCATCATGTAAAGCACTTTGAGCTACATCATTTGTATGAAAATGTACTATATAAATAAATGTTGTTGTTGTTGTTGTTATTAACTGTTATTTTGATATGTTGCTTTATGCTGTAGCTTTTAAATAATTGCACATTTTTTACAATAAAGCAGAAGGCTGTAATAAATGTTAGCACCGGAGAAACTGGAGACAGACTTATTAATATCATTATTTAAGGCTAGTAGAGCTTGCTGCATCTTTAGTTATATTGAAAAGCTTTACACAAATGGAACCTTTTGCTTTTCCTTCACCCCAAAACTATTAATGCAGTTAGACCGTCTAACGTTTCTATATACTCTGCAAGTCAAGAGTTTCCCTTTTATTCCACCACATCTCAAAAATGTATTGTACATGGCAGGTTAACTGCGTGTCTTAATCTTTGCACGTTGCTATCCACTTCTGGGTTATCCATGTTGACTGGCTGGAGTGGAAAATTGGTCACTTAGTGTCCCTTTGTCTCTTTGTAGTACCATTTTCCTTGTGGTATTGCATGTATAGTGCATGACCCCACGTGTGAAATGTCCTCTTGTACCCTTTCTTCTGAGATTCTCTGAATGCTTGAAAAATAAAATTTGCAAATAGTGTGCCATTATTATTCTTTCTAGAGAGTTTCTTTGAGGTTAGATTGCTCTTCTTACTTTTTTGGGGGTGCATGTTAAGCCACACCAGGATGGTTTTGACACATGGATATCATTTATATGAGTAATTTTCTGATTGCTTACATTGTGATTTTGTGATTATTACCACTGAATAAAAAATTGATCAAGAAAAAAGACGAGTCTTCTTTGCCACAGTGTTTTTTTTTTTCAAGCATCAGTTTAACCATCTCACTTGATCACTGAGGATTAGATGAACAAAGACAGCATAATGATGTTTGACAAACTATTTAATTAAGGGAATACACTTGCTGTAATTAAGATTTAAATCCTTATGATAATTTTTCTTCTATGAAAGTTGGTGATAGTCTTACCTTCTATTAGTTGCTGGTGGATAATATAGAAAAACTGTGAACAGTATGGAAATCTAGGTTGTTTTAGCAAATTGTACAGTAAAACAACTTGCTTTTATGACCACACATAATCTATATGTCCTAAATTAGATTTGGAAAGCATCTTGTTGATGAAATGTGCCTTTCCTAAGTGAAGTAGTTCAATTTTAGTAGAAGTCGATATTACATTTTTTTTATGGGTTAAAGAAAAAAGTATTCAGGTTTGGTTAGCTGGCAATGTTAATAGGTATCATAGACTTCACTGAAGTATTAGTGTTTAGGACACTGCCATACTGGACTAAAGACTTCAAATCCATTTCTCTCATAACTACATTGCATTAAGTTACATGATGTGTTTTGTCAATACTGTATTATTTCGTCTTTGGTTTTATTGTTGTTGAATTCAAATTCATTGTCCACTGTCATTGACTTGTTCAGCTTTGTAGTAAAAAATTACTGATGAACCATCTTTACATGTTTTTCTTGGTTTCATTCCAAATTATCACATGAAGTATCAATGTCACAGAACCATGCTGTGTTTTAAATTGCAAGCTGTTTCAAGTTAGGCAAATGTTCTTTTTTCTTTATGTTTAAGTGATCCCCCTGCTCTTTTCTACTCACTGGTTTTTGGTATGTACTTGTACTAGAATTCTAGCCATTTTGAAGTCTGTTAAAACTTTTTGTGATAAGACCAATGATAACACTGGCTATAGCCAAAGTTTTCTCCTTTGACTGTTCCTAATACATCTTTACGCTTCATAGGCATTCTCTAATTATGACGCACTGGTCAGTATCAAAAGCTTTTTTAAGACTAGAGTGTGGGTGAGTTGTACAGTATCTTCCTTTTGACATTTGGAATGCAGTAATGTTAAATGTTTACCACTCTACGTTGAACCTTTTGTCATTAGGCTACCCACAAAGGTTTTAATCTCAGTGAGACAGCATAGTATAGTTTAAAACTTGGCTGGTTCTGTTTTCCCCCCCCTGTGTGCAAGTTGCTTCAATACCTCATCTTGTAGCTAAGAAGGGATTGTTTGAAATGGTCATAACCTATATAATGGATTTTCTAAACTGGGTCACCGAGGAACCCTGTGCTTTCATTTCTAACATTACCTTATTATGAGGTTAGTTCCTGCCTTCAAGTAATTTATTGTTTGTACTAGATAAAAGCTTCATTTCTGAACTTATTCTGAAGGATGGTAAAAAAGAATGATTAAATTTAAATATATAGAATAAAGTGACATGAATTACCAGGTGTAGAAAATGGATGTCATGTTTGTAAAGCTTTACCCCAAAGCATCCCCTTTGTACTTTTTATTCCTTTCAAAAATATACTTTCTTCTTTAAATATTTTAAGTTGGACATTAAATTGAATTGAAAACTAGAAACAACAAATGCTTGTATAATTAACAATGCATTTATAACAAAAGGTCCTTGTTAATTTTTGTTTTTGTGCCACCATCAAGTGCCTGATAATGAACAGTTTGCAAGTAAATAGAGAAAAATCTTAAATACAAATTTACAACAAAGATAGATAGATAGATAGATACTTTATTAATCCCACGGGGAAATTCACATACTTCAGCAGCAGCATACTGATAAAAACAATATTAATTAAATAAAAATGCAGTACAAGTTAAAAAATGCAACGTGAAGAGTGCGAGGCAGGTATAACAGACAATAATATTGTATAATGTTAACATTTACCCACCCGGGTGGAATTGAAGAGTCGCATAGTGTGGGGAAGGAACGATCTCCTCAGTCTGTCAGTGGAGCAGGACAGTCACAGCAGTCTGTCGCTGAAGCTGCTCCTCTGTCTGGAGATTATACTGTTCAGTTGATACAGTGGATTCTCCATGATTGACAGGAGCCTGCTTAGCGCCCATCGCTCCGCCACAGATGTCAAGCTGTCGAGCTCCATGCCTACTATAGAGCCTGCCATCCTCACCAGTTTGTCCAGACGTGAGGCGTTCCTCTTCTTTATGCTGCCTCCCCAGCACACCACCACATAGAAGAGCACGCTCGCCACAACTGTCTGATAGAACATCTGCAGCATCTGATTGCAGATGTTGAATGACACCAGCCTTCTAAGGAAGTATAGTTGGCTCTGTCCTCTCTTGCACAGAGCATCAGTATTGGCAGTCCAGTCCAATTTTTCATCCAGCTGCACTCCCAGGTATTTATAGGTCTGCACTCTCTGCCCACAGTCACCTCTGATAATCACGGGGTCCATGAGAGGTCTGGGTCTCCTAAAATCCACCACCAGCTCATTGGTTTTGCTGGTGTTCAGTTGTAGGTGGTTTGAGTTGCACCATTTAACAAAGTCCTTGATTAGGCTCCTATACTCCTCCTCCTGCCCACTCCTGATGCAGCCCACGATAGCAGTGTTGTCAGCGAACTTTTGCACGTGACAGGACTCTGAGTTGTATTGGAAGTCCGATGTATATAGACTGAACAGGACTGGAGAAAGCACAGTCCCCTGGGGCGCTCCTGTGCTGCTGACCACAATGTCAGACCTGCAGTTCCCGAGATGCACATACTGAGGTCTGTCTGTAAGATAGTTCATGATCCATGCCACCAGGTATGAATCTGTTCCCATCTCTGTCAACTTGTCCCAAATGAACAGAGGTTGGATGGTGTTGAAGGTACTAGAGAAGTCCTGAAACATAATTCTTACTGCACCACTGCCTCTGTCCAAGTTGGAGAGGGATCGGTGTAGCATGTAGATGATGGCATCCTCCGCTCCCACCTTCTCCTAGTATGCAAACTGCAGCGGGTCGAGGGCATGGCGGACCTGTGACCTCAGGTGGTGAAGCAGCAGCCGCTCCATGGTCTTCATCACATGTGACGTCAGGGCAACAGGCCTGAAGTCATTCAGCTCACCAGAACGTGATACTTTTGGGACTGAGGTGATGCAAGATATTTTCCAAAACCTCAGGACTCTTCCCTGTTCCAGGCTCAGGCTGAAGATGCACTGTAGAGGACTCCCCAGCTCCAACACACAGGCCTTCAACAGTTGTGGCGATACTCCATCTGGATCTACTGCTTTTCTGGCACAAAGTCTCCTCAGCTCTCTGCTTACCTGGGCTGCTGTTATTGTGGGTGGGGGGAAATCCACAGAAGGATGGGTGGAGGATGCAGTACTCTGAGTGAGAATGGTTTAGGGTGGTCAAACTTGCAAAAAAAGTTGCTCATCAGGTTTGCTTTCTCCCTGTCTCTGTCGATGGAGGCACCCCACTTCGAGCTGCAGCCAGTGATGATCTTCATCCTGTGTCACACTTCCTTCATGCTGCTATTCTGCAACTTTTGCTCCAGTTTTCTCCTGTACTGCTCCTTCACCGCCCTGAGCTGGACTCAGAGTTCCTTCTGCACGGGCTTGAGCTCATGCTGACCACCGCATTTATTAGACCTTCTCTTCTGGTTCAAAAGGCCCTTGATGTCACTTGTAATTCATTGCTTGTTGTTAGCACCTTAGCGTACTGTTCTTACTGGAACTACAGTGTCCATACAGAAGTTGATGTAGTCAGTAGTGCAGTCAACAACCTCCTCAATGTTCTCACTATGTGACCCCTGCAGGATATCCCAGTCCGTAGTTCCAAAGCAGCCTCTCAGAGCCTGCTCTGCCTCAGGGGACCACTTCTTGAATGAGCGTGTGGTTGTATGTAGCTCCCTCACTCTTGGGCTGTAGTGAGGCTGAAGCAGAACCAGGTTATGATCTGCTATCCCAAGTGCAGGCAGCGGGGTGGTGCTGTATGCGTCCTTAACGTTTGCATACAGTAGGTCAATAGTCCTATTTCCCCGGGTGTTACAATCCACATACTGGGAGAAGGCAGGTAATGTATTGTCCAGTGTCACATGGTTAAAATCTCCAGAGATTAGCACAAGCGCCTCGGGGTGCTGTGTTTGTAGTTTAGCAACAGCGGAATGGATGATGTAACACGTTTTCTCCACATCTGTGGATGTAAACAATAACAACAATGATGTGTCCAAACTCTCTGGGAAAGTAACAGGGACGCAGACTTACAGCCAACAGTTCGATGTCCCTGCAGCAAATGGAGATTTTGACGTTTACATGTCCAAGATTGCACCACCTTGTGTTCATATACCAGTACTCATCATACCAGTGCCGAAGAAGTCATCAGTGACATGCTTGAATGACTACCGACCAGTTGCACTCATGCCAATCATAATGAAGTGCTTCGAAAGGTTAGTCATGTCACACATAAAGACTAATCTCCCTGCCTCCCTTGACCCTCTTCAGTTTGCACACCGCTCAAACAGGTCAACTGAAGATGTCATATGCTCTGCCCTTCACCTCTCCCTGACACATCTGGATAAAAAAGACACATATGTCAGGATGCTATTCATAGACTTAAGCTCTGCCTTCAACACAATCATCCCTCAAAAGCTGGTTGTAAAACTGAGCAGGTTGGGCCTGAACAACTACCCTCTGCAATTGGATCCTGGACCTCTTGACAGAGAGGCCCCAGTCAGTACGGATAGGCTGCAACACCTCCAGCAACATCACACTGAGCACTGGAGAGCCGCAGGGCTGTGTGCTTAGTCTGCTGCTGTTCACTCTGCTGACTCATGACTGCACAGCCACGCACAACACCAACCACATCATCAAGTTTGCGGATGATTCGACGATGCTGGGTCTGATAAGCAGGGATGATGAAACAGCATACAGAGATGAGATGGAACAGATGTCTGCATGGTGCGAAGATAACAATCTATCTCTCAGTGTTGAGAAGACAAAAGAGATAATCATGGACTTCAGAAAATCACATCCAGTCCACGTCCCACTCACCATCAACGGTTTAGATGTGGAGGCTGTTAGGAGTACCAAGTTCCTCAGTGTGCACGTTACACCTCATCACTAATTAAGAAAGTCCAGCAGAGACTACACTTCCTGAGGTGGCTGAAGCGAGCAAGTCTTCCCCCTTCCATCCTCAACATGTTCTACAGAGGCACCATTGAGAGTGTTCTGACCAGCTGCATCACTGTCTGGTATGGCAACTGCAACATACTGTATCCAACCGCAAGTGCCTGCAAAGGATAGTGAAGACAGCAGAGAACATTATTGGGGTGCCTCTCCCTTCACTACAGGACATATTTTACAAACGCAGTGTCCGCAAGGCCTGCAGCACTGTGCAGGACCCCTTACACCCATCACATGGACTTTTCACACTTCATACTGCAGCATCAAAGCCAGATCTGCCAGGCTGCAGGAGAGCTTTTACCCTCAAGCTATCAGATTCCTTAGCACCATGCTGCCCCCTGGGATCTTCCACACCGTTTCAGCCACCTCTAAAAACAGAACTTTTATACATGCAAGCCACTTTCCTGCAAAGATGAGTGGGCATGTAGAAAAGAACTGAAAATCTGATACTGGCCTTTAAGTATTTGGACACTCTTGATATCCTTCTGCTGTGAAACATTCTGACCTATCATTGTTTACACATGTCTTAAACAACTATTATCATACACTGATAATTTCTGTATTATCTATATCTGTTATTTATTATTTATTTATTATATTACATATCTATTGACTATATTTATGTATCTTGATTGCAAATACCATACATTGCATCAATTTTTATATTGCTAACTACACGTCAGTATTGCTGCTACTTCTTTGTCTTGTCTTTGCACAATGTCTTGTCTTGTTTGTGTTTTAATTTTAAATTTAAATTTTAATTCTATTTTTAATTTATTTGCATGTCATGTTGTTACTCTGTGGAACCTGAGCTTTGCAATTTCGTCTATCTGTATACTTGTATATGGTTGAGATGACAATAAAGTTCACTTTGACTTTGACTTTGACATAGAGAGCGAGTCCTCCTCCTTTCTGCTTCCTGCAGGTATTTGCGTTTCTGTCCGCTGTAACTGTGCTAAACCCGGGTAGCTCCATGTTAGCATCTGGGACGCTAGTTGTTAGCCACGGTTCACAAAAGCACAACAAACTGCATTTTCTGTAGGTCCTGACATTTTTCACCAGCACAGCCAGTTCGTCGATCTTATTTGGTAGCGAGTTCACATTTCCCAGGATCACAGAAGGCACCGAAGGCTTGTATCGCCACTTCCTTGCTAGCTGCTTAGTCTTTAGCTTAGCACCGGCTCTGCTGCCACGATACCGCCTTCTTACCTCGTCAGGTAAATGGTGGCAGGTTTGTCTTGAAAAAAACATGTTTCATAAAAATGATAAATTTAAAAAAAGAACATATGTAAATCAAATATTTGGACTATATTCTGCTGTCATACTATATATGTAAATAAAAATGACACCTGAAGAAACTAAAATTTGTATCTATCTATAATTCATAAATTATTTAACTCTGCCTGGTGTGTTTTCTTTCTTATTATTTAAATATTACTTTTTTTTAACACGTCAGCTTTACAGACTCAGCAGGAACTTAGCAAATAAATAAAGTCAAACAGGCTTTATTTAGACTACTGCTGATGGAGATGATTACACTAAACATAAATGATGCTTTTTTCATGACATTGCAAAAGCAAAATTAAGTGAAAGATGCTAGTGTGCAGTATTTCCAGTAAAATGGAAAATTTTCCACAATGACTTTGAAACATTTTAATGTATATATAAGGTGAGGGATATTGCTTTTAAAACTGAAAAATGAAGCTTAGAAGTTACAGTTATTTGTTTTGTTGTTCTTATTTATAGACATTTTCTTAACAATCTATTAATCCAAATTGACATTTTGTGTGGGATAAAGTTGTGCCAAGAAGTTTTGCTAGTGGAACATGTTAAAGACTTAATTTTTTTTTTTTGGGATATCCTGATTCAGAGTCACACTGCTTAGCAAATTGATATCCAACCATTCACTAAGGGATTTTTATCTATACTAATAAAAGGCAAAGCCCTCACTGACTGACTGACTGACTGACTGACTCATCACTAATTCTCCAACTTCCCGTGTAGGTAGAAGGCTGAAATTTGGCAGGCTCATTCCTTACAGCTTCCTTACAAAAGTTGGGCAGGTTTCATTTCGAAATTCTACGCGTAATGGTCATAACTGGAAGGTATTTTTCTCCATTTACTGTAATGGAGTTGAGCTTGAAAGCCGTGGGGGCGAAGTTTCGTGTGACATCATCACGCCTCCCACGTAATCAAGTGAACTGACTGTCAACGCAGTGTGTAGAAAACCAGGAAGAGCTCCAAAATGCGCTGAAGAAAACATGCATTATATAATTGAGAAGGCAGCGAAACAATAAGAAGCGAGCGAGTGACATATACTATCATATTCATGAGTGCTGCTACTTCGGAAACAAAGCAAGGTGTAAACCTAAACTTTAAATTAAGTTAATAGACAGGCTGCCGCTGGCGTTTTTTATGTCCACGGGTAATGCGGGATACAAGTTTAATGAGAGGACGCAGGATATAAATGAGAGTTTTGATCACTTTGTAACTAAGTTAAAATTGCAGGTGAAGGGGTGTGCTTATGCAAATTCCGAGACACTGTGTTTGTGGGGGATTGACAGTTAAGGCGGGTGGGGGAGTCACGTCATCATATCCCCTCCCATTTACCTCATTTCGCTCTGAGCTGAGCTCCGCGGCTAACGCCGTCTTCCGAATCAACTTCGTCACACTGCCACCAAATACACACAGAAAAATCCACAAGTTAATACACACGCTGTCTCTAGAGTTTCTCCACACTGAATCCTCCAGGCACTACTTACAAAAGGTTACATTGACAATCGCACAGCTGAGAAGCTTCGATGCATGTGCTCCATAACGCGTTAAAAATATAAAGTCACTGTCGGAATAAATAAAGTCAAAACTTAAAGTCAAAACTTGTTTCTGAATATATAAAGTCAAAACTTTAATATATAAAGTCAGCGCTGGAATATATAAAGTCAAAACTTGAATATATAAAGTCATTCCCAAATATATAAAGTCAAAACCTGAGTATATAAAGACTGCGTTGGAATATTTCGGAATATATAATGTAAGCGCTGGAATATATAAAGTCAAAACTTAAATATATAAAGTCAGCGTCGGAATATATAAACTCAGCGCTGGAATATATAAAGTCAAATCTTGAATATATAAAGTCAGCGTCGGAATATATTGTCACACTTGGGTCACAGATTTGCACAGAGACACAGGAGGTCGTAGAAACATGAAGGATTTTTATTCAAACACTGCAAACACATGAGCTTAAACGTGCTCCATGACAAGTCAGAGATGACAGTTCCGCTAGGAGCAGAGAGAGAGAGAGAGCGATAAAAGCAAGCAAACAATCAATTTTCAACTGACAGGCGCTGCACACGGCTTTTAAGTTAGCGGAGTATTGCGCGAGGTTTGCATTACGCGTTATAGCGCAAGTGAGAAAGTAAGGAGCAATGTGAGGGTAGTCTGTGTTTCAGGGGTTGTGGTTTTCCCAGAGGCGTCTGTATCTTCTTGGGGTGCGATCAGCCCTCCAGCTCACACCCTCCCCCTCAGCTTTATTCACATTTCCGTGAATCAAGTGACTCCCTGTACCAGGTTCATTTAGTCTTGATAATATATCTGCATTGACGTGTTCAGAACCTGGTCGATGTTTTACTGTGAAACGGTAAAAGTTGTAAGCCCAGAAACCATCTCATGAGGCGAGAGTTTGTATCATTCTGTTGGTATGACCATTGAAGTGGAGCATGATCAGTTACCAAAGTGAAGTTTCGTCCCCACACATAATAGCGAAGCCCTCCAGCTCACAATATAAAGCAAGCGCTGGAATATATAAAGTCAAAACTTCAATATATAAAGTCATCATCGGAATATACAAAGTCAGTACTGTAATATCCATCCATTTCCCAACCCGTTGAATTCGACCACAGGGTCACGGAGGTCTGCTGGAGCCAATCCCAGCCAACACTGGGTGCAAGGCAGGAAC
>JANRMT010062835.1:56347623-56362447 GCA_026402145.1 Polypterus bichir lapradei | reverse complement strand
GGTCTGCTGGAGCCAATCCCAGCCAACACTGGGTGCAAGGCAGGAACCAATCCTGGGCAGGGCAAATGCATCATTTTCAAAACATTAACCGAACAGTTTTTTTTTTATTTATTTTTCTGAATACGTTTTTGTTAACTTACTTCAGTTCAGAGTCGTTTCAATCAATATATTTTGACTTTGAGTTTATATATTCAGGAATGAGTTTATATACTCCGATGTTGACTTTATATAATCAGGAATGACTTTATAAATTCTGACGCTGACTTTATATATTCAGGTTTTCACCTTATATATTCCAGCGCTGACTTTATATATTCAAGTTTTGAATTTATATATTCCAGTGATGACTTTATATATTCAAGTTTTGACTTTATATATTCCAGCGGTGACTTTATTTATTCAAGTTTTGACTTTATATATTTAGAAAAAAGTTTTGACTTTATATATACCGACGCTGACTTTATGTATTCAAGTTTTGACTTTATATATTCTGACGCCGACTTTATATATTCAAAAAATAAATGTATTTGACTGTTTCGCACCCCATAGTATATGTGTGTGTGTATATATGTAAACATGTATGTATATATATATATATATATATATATATATATATATATATGCCAGCAGCACTCATGACAATGACAAAACAATTACGTTGTCAATCATGTTACGTTATTATTAAAATGTTTCCTTTTCTTTTTACTTCTCCGCTGCCAAGCGTGGGTATTTTGCTATATATATATTGTCACAAGAACGAGACATGGACAGATAAAGGTTTGGGGCAGCCACCCATGTAATGTGGTATCCTGGCTGCAAAAGTCGTTTGAGCAAAATATACATCACTGAAGTGCATACAACTGAGTCCAAAACAAGACTGAGGGAAAAGGGGCAGGTTTTAAAGGGGGAGACAGGAAGTGAGGTCATATGGATCAAGCACGTAGTCTTCCACCATTGGATCATAGCCGGACGTGACATCAGGGGGACTGGAGCTGGTGTGGCCGACTTCCATTGGCTCGGTCCCGGAAGTGATGTCAGGAGAGCCAGGTGGAATCCCCCGGGAATGGTCTACAGGCAAGGGAGAAAAAGAGTCAGTGCACTCTGCCACACCCCGGCATGCCTCTGAACTGCCTTCACTCAAGCCCTTTAGCTACCTCCCATGCGCACGTGTGTGACAATATATATATATATAGATGTAGATATAGATAAATATGACAACAACACTCATATCAATGACAAAACAATTACATTAACAATCATGTTACGTTATTTTTAAAATTTTTCCTTTTCTTTTTCATAACTTCTTTTATACACTACTTCTCCGCTGCGAAGCGCGGGTATTCTGCTAGTTTACATATAAATATGAATGTATTTTGTCTTTAAGTGTTTGGGAGCAACATACAAAAAACAAGGAAATTTTATTAATTCAATCTTGTTTTAGTCATTCTGTCGTTTAAAATCATTAATTAAAGAAAACATGATAAATCGTATGGCCAAATTCAGTCTTTTTGTAACATATATATGTATGTTCAGCATATGTGTATGTGTGTATATATGTACAGTGTGTATATGTCTGTGTACATGTTTTCAAAATAAAGCAATAATAACACAATAAAGTGTGCAGAAAGTGAAGGGGTCTGAGTACTTTTTGAATCCGCTGAGTATATCGGTATTTACTGTATATTTATAGCTATAGCCTACTTTTACTTTACGTAAATGCAAGAGAAGGTGAAAAATGGCAAAAGAGAAAAGCAACATCTAAATATAGTGAAAAATGAGTTATTTTCTTTCCATTTAAAATACATATACACTATAGATGTCCTCTTTTATCCATTTTATCCATGTTTACAGTGTATGATGCATTTTTGACATCATTTTTACTATAAAGGAACAAACAGTAATTCAGTTATTCATTAAATTGTTTTTATTTATTTTTAATTTATTGTTGAGGTGTTATTATTTGACATCATAGTAAAAATGATTTACAACCAGCAACTTTAAATGAATGACTTTCTATTAAAACACTGACCAACAAATTGTACCTTGTCTTACATCCAATAACAGCAAACTGATATCATGAAAAATATTTACTGAGAGAGTTTTCACAAATCTTTATTGTTATTGTCTATATTCATCTGAGGGCAGTGGCAAGAGAAACAGCTGACAGCCATTCCATGGTCCTATACAGGCTTGAATCACTGTCTCCTCAAACTTTTATTTTGAATAATCTTAACCATTGTTCACTAACCGGAAGACTGCAAAATTTTAATCAATACTCTATGTCATTCCCCCAACTGTTCTGTTATACAGGGACTTTAAAATCGTTTCTGAGTCTAGAGTTCATCAGATCACAACTACAGTATATTCTCCTCATTTTGCATGTCAAGGTCTTTTAAAGAGAAGCCAGCAAATAAACAAATCAAAATCTGGAATGAGGTTTTTAATGTCCTGCATGGCTAGTTTGAATGCACTTAGTGGACCATGTTGAAAGAATCCTGTAGTGATACTGATGAGCTGGAAGATAGCATAAACAGCAAAATAAAATTTTCTGAGGACCTCATAATCACATTTTAATGACCCAAAATTTATCTGAACAACAAACTTTGAATTGCCAAAGAATAAAATAGCTACTAAACAGAAGAAGCAGGACATTTTAACATGGAACTGTAACTGAAGAGAGAGAATTGTGCAAAGAGGTGAACCATACAATGAAATTGGCAAAGATGAAGTTTAAGAAGAAATAACAGGATGACCTTTAATATCTTAATATAGAGCACATTTTAAGAAGAGGCAAAAATTGTTTTTCTGTCTATACTCAGTTGTTTTAAAGTGGACAAACCTATAATGACAGTTTTTTTGTAAACTCTGGTTTCACATTTGATTTTATATGCTGGTTTGTAAACCTTAGCATTAAGAACATAAAATGTCTGTTGTCAAAATAAGCAGCAAATGTAGTGGTTTACAGCAGCCTTCTCTAATAGTGCTGGATCAAAAAAAGCTTGAAAGGTCAATGCTGTTCTGTTCAGGGTAGCTGTCCTCTGCTCCAAGTTTCATATGTTTCCGTCATTTTGCAGATTTAGGTTCCCACAAGTCAGGAGCCACTAATTTAAGAATTCTTTTATCCCCAGGGCTACAAGCTTTTTAGAATTATGGTAGCTGCACTGATCATGCTGAAATGTGAATAATTATTGGTTATTACTAGTGTTAATTATTATTATTTATGAAAATCATATCAGTGTTGGTTCAACAACAACAATATTTATTTATATAGCACATTTACATACAAATGATGTAGCTCAAAGTACTTTACACGAAGAAGAAAGAGAACAACGAATATATATAAGAAATATATAAGAAAATAAAATTAGGTAATACTAATTAGCATAGAATAAAAGTAAGGTCCAATGGCCAGGGAGGACAGAAAAAAAAAACACAAAAAAAAAACTCCAGACGGCTGGAGAAAAAAATAAAATCTGCAAGATTTCCAAGGCCACGAGACCGCCCACCCCCCTCTAGGCATTCTACCTAACATAAATGTTCTCAATCAGTCCTCATTGTATTCAGGGTTCATATGGAAGAATTTGATGATGACGGTCATGTGGACCTCTGGCCTTCAATCCTTCAATGTAAGGACATCATGGTGCTTTGATCAGGTGGTGGTGGCACAGATCGCCACCACAAAGAAACGAAAAAGAGCAGCAGAGAAATTAGGGGTTAGTATGGATTTCAGAGCCACCATGCATGATAATTAATTGAATATACAGACTATCAGGATTAAAATAAAATGATGCTATGAGAAAACCATGTTAAAGTAATGTGTTTTTAGCAGTTTGTTAAACTGCTCCACTGTATTAGCCTGGCGAATTCCTATTGGCAAGCTATTCCAGATTTTAGGTGCATAACAGCAGAAGGCCACCTCCCACTTCTTTTAAGTTTCGCTCTTGGTTTGAGGTTACGATTTGAAGTGTAAGGTGAAAGACATTCTGAAATATAGGATGGAGTGAGATTATTTAAGGCTTTGTAAATCATAAGCAGTATTTTAAAGTCAATTCTAAATGACACAGGTAACCAATGTAGTGACATCAGAACTAGGGTGATGTGCTCAGCTTTTCTATTCCTAGTTAAGATTCTAGCAGCTGAATTCTGCACTAGTTGCAATCGATTGATGTCTTTTTTGGGTGCTGATTATGACAATGGTTGTCTAATGTCGTTCCTTGAATTATTTTCTTGTGTCTTTGTAACAATGTCCTGTTTTTTGTCATTTCATGCTGAAAACTAGTTTCTTTATTGTATAATAAAAAAGTCTACCTTACCTAAGCCAAAATTCAGCACAAGTAGCTACTGTATTAATTATTGCACATATTGGAAAGGAAAACTATTAATCTTGAGTCAGTGCATGTAACCTATAGTTTTATAGCATTCTCAAACTTAATGAATCCAGTTCAGGGATGTGGGGGGCCAAAACCAATCCTGGTAGCATGTAGCCCTAGACTGGATGCCATCCCACCATAGGACACATTTATGCTGCCAACACGTATCTTTAGGAATGTGGGAGAAAAAACCATATACACATGAGAGAACATGTAAACTCTGCAGAGACAGTGACCAGAGGCAAAGTTCAAGTCCATCTCACTAAATTCATGAGAAAGCAGTGCTAACCACTGGACCACTGTGGCACCTAGCTACAGTATAATGCAATTTATAATTGTCCTATTAAACCTTTTTAGTATAGCTGGTGTGGCAAGCGTCTAGTGGTGGTACCCAGCCAGGACTCCCAGAAGGACCGGAAGAGGGGCTGTGCCTCCTCTGGACCACGAGAGGGCAGCTGCCCTGGGTGGTATGGGGACCACGGGAACAGAGCTTGGAAGCTCAACCCTATAGGGGTCCATGGTCACCGCCAGGGGGCGCCTGGATGCCTGAAGAAGTGCTGGGGGGAAGAAGACCAGGGACACCCGGAGTGCTTCTGGGTGCACAGCCGGCACTTCTGCCACACCTGGGAGTGCCAGCAGTTGCTTATTGGGAGGCACCTGGATCGTGTCCAGGTGATTATAAAAGGGGCCGCCTCCCTCCATTCGATGGCTGGAGTCAGGTGGAAGAGGACGAAGCTTGGAGTAGAGGAGTGGAGGCGGCCAGAAGAGTGAAAGGCATTATTGAGAGGCCTGGTCCTTAAGGGTTATTGGTACGGGGTACTAGGTTGTGTGCACTGTAAATATTGTAAAATATAATTAAATGTGTGTTGGTTGGTGAACCACCAATGTCCACTTGTCTGGGTCTGGGCCAGCTTCCACACTGGTTATGCTAAAGGTGACAAAAAGAGGAAACTGTACCACCTAGTAATGGGGTTTTAAAGTTACCGTGCATCTAATTTATATCTTTATGGCCATTGTCCACATATACAATCTAAAAGATTAATGGTTACTCTCTAATCATTGAAGAAAGATATTCCATAATAGACAACAGAAATTCTAAATATATGTTACAATATTAAAAACATTCTCCTTGACAATTGTCTTTTAAGCTGCAAAGTTTTGCTTATGGTGTTTTAATTCTGCTTTTAAAAATCTAAACTTTTATTATTTTTTATAAATGACAAAATAAGCATCTATTATTTTCCTAAATATTACAGCTTTTGTTTTACTCAAATTGGACTCTTTTGTTTGGTGTTTTTTCTTCTGACACACACGAATGCTGCCCAGCGTATATGAAGACTTTTAAGCAGGACTCAAGTATGCACTTAATCAGGTTATGTTGTAAAGCATCAGGTAGTGAAATTGTGTTTTTGTCCTTTTCCACCTTTTCTAGTTGCTTCTGCAATCACTGAGTAGGATAAAAAAATGTTGTAATTTATCCATCCATCCATTATCCAACCCGCTATATCCTAACTACAGGGTCACGGGGGTCCGCTGGAGCCAATCCCAACCAACACAGGGTGCAAGGCAGGAACAAATCCCAGGCAGGGCGCCAGCCCACTGCAATGTTGTAATTATGCTTTTTAAATTTAGAAGTGCTATTTATGCCTTTTTATTAGATAGATAGGTAGGTAGATAGATACTTTATTAATACCAAGGGGAAATTCAGATACTTCAACAGCAGCATACTGATAAAGAACAATATTAAATTAAAGAGTGATAACAATGAAGGTATAACAGACAGACAATAATTTTGTTTAATATTAACGTTTACCCCCCTCTGGGTGGAATTGAAGAGTTGCATAGTGTGGGGGAGGAATGATCTCCTTAGTCTGTCAGTGGAGCAGGACAGTGACAGCAGTCTGTGTATTTTTGGGTGTTTTATTTTTCCGAGGACAGTGTGTAATATCTCTGTGTATATTTATAATTAGAGTAAAGTTGTGGAGAGCTACAATAAATCTGCTTAACTCATACTAATAGATAGAATGACACACAAGATAAAGCACTACACATTACAGAATTTACCAGGTGATTAGGTTGTTAATTGCTATTTAAGGGTGAGGGGCTACAACTTAGGGAGTCATTTTTCTTCCCAGCAGAAAGTGTACACACCTAAGGATTATTAGCATCTAGACTAGTGCAGTCCCTTAAACCTGTTAAATGGCAGTAGGAGGGTATGACTGATTTCGACACAGACATCTGCTTTTATTTATTTAGTATGTTGAACTTTATCCCAGGGCCCATTAGATTATAAATCCGTCTTTATATATAGCATCTTGAACTGCACCCTTAATGGAGTGATGAACATATTCCCTGAGCAGTTTGCACATTGTGTAACTTTAGCATGACAAATAAATTATATTCATTACCTGCTCTGCTATAATGTTAAATGTTCCCAAAGTTATCCAGTAAGATAAATTAAATGGATCATTAAATGGTGTCTTATGACATTATAAAGTCTGATAATACTGAATTTACAGGTTGTGTCTTTATTTGTTCATAATTTTAAAGATGGGTCAAGCCATCAATCCGAATCAATCCTTTTGTTCTTGATTTCAGCTGCAGAACCAGTAATAGAAAAAATCGAATTGGAAGTGGCCAGACGTCAGCTCTTCCCCGTCCTCACTCTCCCCTTTCTGCTCATACAGGTATGGAGCAAACTAATGAATTACACTTTTATTTAGCATAGTTGTTAATATGATTTGTCACAAACATTTCAGTAACACCGTCTTAAATATGTATCACTTTTTATTTTTGTTATGTGTTTTGTTGGTTTTACTTGGGTTTGAGGTTATGGAGCTTTGAGAGAAGAGTTTCTTGAAGCCTCTGAAACATGAGTTTTGAAGATGAGGGACATGTACACCCAGAATTTCTGATCTGGAAGCAGGAAACTACTGAAAGGCTCATCTCCCTCTTCCTGTATGCTACTTATCTCAAAATGGTACACTATACCGGAACCTTATGTGAATGATGTGGTCCTGCAGATAATGGTACAGGACAAAGAACAGAGGCCAAGAACTTAAGTCAGCTCTGTAAAATAGCCTCAGAAACTTGTCGAATAACCACTGATTCCTGAAGTGAATCTAGCAGTGACTTTAACAGAATTGTCTTGTACTTGTAATTGAGGGTGACCTATTCACTCTAGATATGGGTGTAGTAACACTGCACATATACAGCATTAAATATTACTTTGTAAAATGCAAGCTATGAGCAGCCTCAATCAGAGATTAATTGTAAGTTGTTAAGGTTCAGGGATGATCTAAATGATTTTCTTTGACCAGAGGTCCACTATTACTGCCTACCACATGTTTAAAGGATCCTTTTTTCAGTTTATCAGACCAGAAGTTTTTTTTGTACCTGGATTTTCCTGAATGGTCAGTCATGCGCTGGTTTGCTCAATATGCACTTTTACTTAACTGAGTACCAAGCAGTCTGTAGTTGAGAGTCTATTATAGATATGTTAGTTGGAAGGGTACCAGCTTTGAATTCTTTGCATGAATAGAACCCAAATGTAAAACAACAATAGGTTTATTAGGAAGATAACAGGGATTCATGAATAATCAGAGTATTTGTAAAGTGTCAGACGAGTAAAGGATTTTAAAGAGCAGTATTGTGTCACTGTTTCAGACAAATGGAACATTTATACTGCCATTTAAAGTCAAGTGCCATGACTAACTCAGAGAAACTTGTTGTTGCTGCATACAGTGCCTGGAAACACCAGGCCTCAGTGTCCTATGCAAATACTTAATTTGTATAAAGCTTTGAGCCCTACTTTTCCTTTATCAAGGTCACAAATCCAGAAATAATACTTGGCTATAAGCAGCATGATCTCAAGATGTACCTGTTGCCATTTGTCAGCCTTTAGTCAAATCATTCTAGACATCCCCAGGGAAAGTTATTTTTTCCTACTTTCTTTATTTCTAGACTTTTAGTGAATTGTTTTAATCTTTTCTTGCATGCAGTCCTAAACTGTTCTAGTTTGCATATGTGTGGATTGTATAAATGTACCCTGTGATGGATTTGTGACCCCATTCAGGTTTGTATTTCCTTGATTTGTATTCAGGATAGCATCCTGCTCTAATTACCCTGAAATTAATTTTGAAAGTTTTATAGAGGGTGGATGGAGGGATTGTTTTCTGGACATCTTGCAGGAGCCTAGAGAAATGCTTATGGCATTGTGGTCACTAACGTTTTGAATCTGAAGTGAACTCAGTCAAGTTATCAGCTGCTTTCTTATCAATTTAGAAGTTCCATTTTTAGTTAAGACAGCATGGACTAACAACAAAGAACTTACTGTTAAGACCTCAAATTTATTCTCAGTAAATTAATCTAGCCTAGAAAACATAGCTTGCAAGAAACCAATTATACAATACAAAAAAAAAAAAATTAATTAAAATGTTTATTCATGTCACATTTTTTACATTCACAACTCAGCTTTGTGAAATGTGCTTGCCTTTACTGTCCTTGCTGTATCAGAGACATTAACAATAACACCAAAATCATAACCACTATACCATTATTAAATAGTTTTGTATTTTTGGCTGAATGTCATAGTGATATTTATATGGTGACTTCCCTTTAGCAGCTTTCATAAGACAGGCAGTTACAAATCTTGATTTCTCTATGGTTATCTATTCTACAATAGTTTTATTATTTAATATTATTATTTTTTTAATATAACTAGTTGCTCATAAGGTAATAGTATTGCTGCATATATCTACATATATATACATATCTATCTAAGCTGAACAATGTAAGAATGAAAGCAAGTGGACCATACGATCCAGATTACTTTCGGCAAGTCCTGCTTTTTGTTTTTCAGAGTTTTGCAGTACAATGAGATGGTTATCATGACCTATTTCTGGCTAACAGCACAGTCATTTTAAGTATTTCTGAAGTGAATCGATTGTTTTCTAAGCTTGCAGGAAGCATTTGTTACTGATTGTGGAGCCATGCAAATGGTATATTGAATAAAGGGAGTTGCTTCCTGTCTGTACTTAACAAGGTTAAAGCTTTTGTCTTGATGTTAATAGTATATCCTTTTTCTTTTATTTAAAACTGAGTCCAACAATTGCACAATTGGACAATCTGCTAATGTCTTAGTACTGTTGGATTATAATATGTAGTTTTCTGAAGTACTCGATTTTATTCTATTCATTGATGTATATGAATTTCACAATTTAGATGTGATTTTGCTCAAACAATTGACATTTCTTAATTTCCATCTAACACTGTTTTATAGAATAAAAATAAATATTTGAATCTCTTTAATTGATCGTCCTGTAACTGTGTCATTATCAGACATTAAGTATAGTGTTCAATCTGAGATGTCCAGATAGTTAAAAAAAATAAAATAAAATACAAGAATAAGTGTGGGAACACAATTTGAATTCTGGAAGAGGGGTCTGTATAGTACTTAGCTAGTATCCCTTTTTTTGTTGCATCACTTTTATTTACAGTATGTGCAAATAGCAGTGGTACTAGAAATAAATTAAAAAATAATCTAAGCATTTTGTTCTAATTACAGATTGTATTTAGGCATTCATAATAAGCCAATTACTGCATTCTGTACTGTTCTTTAGGGTTTTTTGAGTCCTTTAACCTCCATACTTGACGCTTATTGCAGAAAACTAAAGTCTTTCTGTATTTTGGACCATTTTCTATGCAGTTGCAATCAGCCAGCTGTCACTGGAAAAACCTTAAACTGATAAATTGGCAGAAGAGGTCTGTGCAAAGATGTTATATATACATTTTGTAACAAATACAATGTTATATACTACAAAAACTGGTATGCATATGATTACGTGTACATGGGCCATGTATAAAGATCGAAATGAAAGCATAGCATCTGGACCAAGTCAGGTATTGGTGGCTTTTTTGTCATCTTTTTTACTGTTGCTACAGAGCAATACATTCACTTTTACAAAACATTTTTATATTTGTACAGATGATTTTTAAGATCCAGATATGGTATTTGTAAAGACCTATTGCAGTATATTAAGATAATAGTTATAAATATCTGACAGTGAAACAATGCTAGCAATGATTGCCAGGGTGTAAGCCTCTCATGTTCACCGGCACCAATCTCGAAGGCTCATAGGAGTAACACCACAAAAGGATTGTTGAAACATAAGATGGGTACATAGATAAATTATTTCCGCCATCTGCTGAGATGTAGTACCCTCAGCACAGTAGTGTAGTGACTTGGAGGGGTAAGCATCCCTTGACACATTGTCCTTATTGTACCTTCATCTTATGTGCAATAGTGTTGGACATCTACAACCTGAACTAATGTCTGGTGATCTGTGGATATTACTCACACTTCTGCTTTTGTACTGATGACCGCTAGTTCTGTACCTAAAGCCAGTGTGGATCATGGTGCCACAGAATGATCATTCTTAAGTGATATGCAACTAGAGCAATAGATGCTAGTATGGGGAGTGACTTATGATGGCTGTTTACCTCAGCCTCCTGTTAGGAACAGTGTGACTGTACAACAGTAGAGCAATGAGATCCTAACAATTCTTTAATATCATGCCTACCTATTGAAAACTTCAAAATTAAATATCTCAGAATATGCATGACTTCTTTCTCCTTGGAATGTTGATGTGAGTTCAGCAGTTATAGCTCACTGGCTATGTCCTAAGACCTACTGTCTCTCAAATGGATTGCATAGGCCCCATACTGGTATGCCAACTATAGTCTTCTGCATGTCTTCTGCGAACCTTTCCTGTACTCTCCCCACTGTTAGCATGTGAAAATCTGCACAGTGCACAATTTCTTACTCATGTTTTACTTGTTCTAAACGTTCTGTTTTCATACAAATTGAACCACCACAATTTTGATATTTTTTTTGTGAGATGCTTTGCTTTGATTATTTCAGATGATTGAGCCAAAATAGGTCTGTGCTAGTTGATATTAATCCTGTTTATGCAACCCTTGACCAGTGAAGGGTATGAGATTCTAGCAGAACAAGTACGTTCCCATTCGTTGCATGAGATTTGAGAAAAAAAAGAAATGCATCTGTTTCATTTAGCAAAGGAAAGGGTGAGTAGGAATGATAGGGCTGAGAAAGGAAATAGTAGGCATTCAACCTCTATTTTTCACAAATACTACAGAGCATCATTTCATTCAAGAGTATATAGAACAATTATGTCATTAGTTTACTGCCAACTGAGAATTCTAATTCTTTTTAATAAATAAAAAATTTCAAATCATTTATAAAATTTTTATGTGCTTATTAGTGAGGGACAGTCAACTGTGTTTAGTTAGACAGATTTTGTTCCACTAGTTTAATTTTACATTGAGCTTCTTTTATGGTTTTTATTGATTTTAAATGAGCACAGACCAAATAGCTTTTTTGTTGGCATACCAGATTTGTTAACAATTGCCATGGCAAACATATATATAGTATTAGTAATAGAAAACTTGTTCCCACACTGTGACTTTCATTAAGAAAGTTTAAGAATATTAATATATTTTATGTTAAATAATAATGAGCACCTTATACATGCAACTTTTAGGTACTATAGTTGCTGCATTGCAAAATCAGCAGCAACTAGCAACACCTCATTGGTAACTTATCTTTTGTCTTGTAAAATAAGATCTGTAAGTATGTTATAAAGACTGATGGTGCAAGCTGTTAGTTAAGATTATTACAGATCTGACTGTTTAAATGTTAACTCTGAAGGATCAGACTGCAACAGCACATGATTAGCTGTACAAGGCACCACTCAATTTCAATGGATTGGGAATAAGAAAGCTTAAATCCATGTTCCTTGTATTCCACAACCTCTATTATTCTTACCTGATTCAGAAAGAGCTATATAATTTATTTTAGACTTTTACAATACTATTCTTGTGTCAAAAGTAAATATATTAGCAATTTCAAAATCACATTGATGATGTCTGTCTGTAGGTTGCAGCTGGTTTGCAGTTTCGTGGTTCAGTTCAGAGAACCACATTAGATAAAGAAGTAGATATTAAGAGATGTTTAAACACTGTGGAAGTCAGACTGATAAAATGTTTGTCTGTGTTTATATACTATATACCTTATATTAAACACTGCTCGGAGAAATAAACACACTACTAGAAACATTTAATCCCAAAAGTATTCCCAGAAAAGAGTCAATTTGCAGTACTTGAGTAAACATATGCCGTAAAGAGCAAAGGGATAAACAAGAGCACCAACAAGACACAGATCATGCCAAAAAACAACCCTGTGTTTGTTCATTGCATAAAGGTAGTATCCTGCAGAAATATGTCAAGATTGTCCAGGCAACTGTCATTAACTACTGTGATGATGTTAGTGACAAATCTTTTTCTAATTTTCATGATTCCATTGCCCCAGAGATGAAGGCCTCATTTGTCAAATATCAAAGTGGTGTCCAAGAAAATGAAAGAGAGTAATGAAAATGTAGTTAAGGAAAGGAGAAAAGTAACATTAAGTGTATTTTCTTTGGAAAGCATGTACTACCTAAGATATTTTCAACTTTTATTGTATTACATATTTGATATTTTAAAGCTCATATTCTACTTTTGGTAATAAGGGTTTGCAATATTGGCAAAAACTAATATGTCAATATTTTCTGGGACTTTGACGATAACGATAATTAGATGATATTTTGCATCCTTTAAAAGCATGTGTGTAAAAATCTTATTAATCTGTCTTGGTCTTACTAAAAGGATATTAATTGTAGTTTACTAATCGGATTAATGGAAACAACAGTTAAAGAAAACAGGTCTTATTTATTTACTTAAAACTGAAGTAAAATAACACAAAAATATTAAAATCACTAGTCAAAGTATTACTGAGATCAAACAGTTCAAGTATGAGTAAACCATTTCAAAGTGACCTACAGGATTTCCACAAAATAAGATTGCACTAAGACCAACAAAAGTATTATAATGAAAGCATTTTAAACAGACACTTATCCTTAATGTAAACAAGATATGAATCCAAAGGGAATAAAATACTAAACATAACTGAACTACAGAGTATGGACATTATAGTTTGGATGCACATAAACTGCTCTGCTGCAGGGTGAATTATGTGGCATTCAAGCAAGAACAACGATCTAACATAATGTTCTATAATATAAAAATCCAAAGATCTGTCAAACACATAGGAGAAAAAAACTATAGCATTTGTAAACAGGTTCTGTCATATACTGCAGAATGATATAAAAAAAAAAACTAACATTTTTAAACAAGTTACTAACTTCAAGTTCTGTCCAATCTTGCACAAAGATATCAGAAATAATAAAACAATTGTAAAATTCTACAGAGCAAGTTGTGTGACAGAAACACCGGTCTGTCCACAGCATCTGGCTTCAGAGCAGCACGGTTACATGTTACAACATTTTTTTCCGGTGCTGAAAGCCCTCTCAGAAGGGCTGCTTAAGGTAGCGATGCACTGCTACTTTTTTGAAAATATATTTCTTGTGTTTTCCACCACTCAAATGGATTTGCATCACTGTCCACCTCAAGCATCATTAAGTGCCTCTTGATCTCTTTTTCAAAGGCACTGTGCAAAAACTCACCTTCTCTGAATTCCAGTTTTTTTTTTTGTTTTTTTTTTTTTTTAATTAACTGCTTAAAGGCTTTTTTTTTCTTTTCTCTTTTGCTCCCTTTTTGTGCCACCACAGTGTGTTTAGGTGGCAAGTACTGTAATAAAAATAGTCTGTTTGACCGAATTGTGTAATTTATTCAAACAGACTAGCAAAATACCCGCGCTTCGCAGCGGCGTAGTACTGCATTAAAATTTTTATTAAGAAGAAAATTTAACCTTTTTAAAGTGAGGGAAAATATGGCAATAATTATTTGTTAAGGATCTCTTTGTATACCACGTTGTCAGTTCGGCCCTCCGGTTGTAACATGACCAAGCTGTGCGCTGAGCTTACTCTTGAGCATGCAACTTACAGTTGGCCATGTGAACAGTAATCTTGTTTCAAATCTCACAGCATGGATTGCTGCTGTAATAATCGATTTCAGTTTCATGGTTTGTTTCAATTACGACAGTATTTGCAGGACTTGTGTTGAAGTGACATTCGGCATCTGTCAAGCGTTGTAAGCTTACAACCGGTTTCATCGATAACTTCACATCCAGCTTTTGAGAGTTTAAACATTCATAAACATCAAAGTGTCCACTACTGAAATTGTCACCTATGAATGTAAGATGTTTAAGAGGCATTGGCGGTTGTCAAAAGGTGTAAAATATTTGGCCATTTCAGTACACTTGAAAGCACCAACCGAACAATTCAGCGGCAGCCATCAACTCACATGCAGAACCATAGGTGAAGGGCTTAAGCATTTCACTCTTCTAGTGCTCCTGTGTAGTATAATTATCTCCTGTACCGTCATCAGTCCACACCTTGAACCTGTCCCAGTCATTCAATACATAAGACACAATGTTC
>JANRMT010062835.1:56230445-56337623 GCA_026402145.1 Polypterus bichir lapradei | reverse complement strand
ATGCGAGGTTAAAATGAACCGAGAAGCACGCGTACATACTCAGTACATCCCCTCTCGGGAATCAAACCTCGGATGTAGGCGATAGAGGCGAAGCCTCTACAATTACGCCACGGTGTGTGGCTTATTTATTTGAGAGTATGTAGATCGGGGTATATATATATATTCGCAGCGGAGACGTAGTGTGTTAAAGAAGCTATGGAAAAGAAAAGGGAACATTTTAAAAATAACGTAACATGATTGTCAATATACAGTAATTGCTTTGTGAGTGTTGCTGTGATCAAGGATTCGATTATCATTATTTGTTTCAATCAGGGTCGTATTTGTACGATGTGTTGTGTTCAAGTTACATTCTGTGTTTGTCAGTCGTTGTAAAGATTAAATTCTGTAATTACAGCCACATTAGCTCCACAAATGAGACACACGGTTTACCGGCAATGTCAGTAAACATATACTCAGCCTCCCATCGGTTTTTAAAGGCTCTATTTTCAGAATCAACTTTTCTCTTCGGCATCGTGTGGGCTAGCTTCGCAATAACTTGCAGCAACGCGGTAAGTGTTCGGCAAGGCAGCTGAAGCGCTGCATTATGGGATCTGTAGTTTATTGTGTTACCAGCGCTTCATATACCCGGGCCATTAATAACAATAATAATAACAATAATAATTAATAACAATAGTATTATAACAATAATAATAATAATAATAATAATAATAATAATAATAATATTGTTGTTAATAATAATAGTTATTATTAATAGGAGGAGGAGTACAGGAAGCTAATCAAGGACTTTGTTAGATGGTGCGACTCAAACCACTTACATCTTAACACCAACAAAACCAAGGAACTGGTGGTGGATTTTAGGAGGCCCAGGCCCCTCATGGACCCTGTGATCATCAGAGGTGACTGTGTGCAGAGGGTGCAGACCTATAAATACCTGGGAGTGCAGCTGGATGACAAATTGGACTGGACTGCCAATACTGATGCTCTATGTAAGAAAGGTCAGAGCAGACTATACTTTCTGAGAAGGTTGGCATCGTTCAACATCTGCAGTAAGATGCTGCAGATGTTCTACCAGACGGTTGTGGCGAGTGTCCTCTTCTACGCGGTGGTGTGCTGGGGTGGCAGCATAAAGATGAAAGACGCCTCACGCCTGGACAAACTTGTTAAGAAGGCAGGCTCTATTGTAGGAGTAAAGTTGGACAGTTTAACATCTGTGGCAGAGCAACGGGCACTAAGCAAACTCCTGTCAATCATGAATAATACACTGCATCCACTGAACAGTGTCATCTCCAGGCAGAGGAGTAGCTTCAGTGACAGACTTTTGTCACTGTCCTGCTCCACTGACAGACTGAGTAGATCGTTCCTCCCCCACACTATGCGGCTCTTCAATTCCACCCGGGGGAGTAAATGCTAACTTTTTTTCATTTTTATTACTATTTAATTTAATATTGTTTCTTTGTATCAGTATACTGCTGCTGGATTATGTGAATTTCCCCTTGGGATTAATAAAGTATCTATCTATCTATCTATCTATCTATCTATCTATCAATAATACAGTATATAAAATGATCTCGCGGGCCGGATATAATTACACGCCGGGCCGGATGTGGCCCGTGGGCTTTGAGTTTGACTCATATGGATTAAATTGAACTTGAAAAGAAATATTTTTTGTAATGTGATCGCGCAAGTCAGTACATCGAGCCCGCGTGCTATTGTGGTTTTGCTTGTGTGCTTCAGTAAGTTACCGTCCCCTCGCTCTTACTTTTTTACCGTTCATCTAATGAATACACTGAGTATGGCTTTACCAAAACAATCATTGATCGCGAATAAAGTATCCATTATTCATGAAGCTTCAATAGGTGAATAGGTGATCTGTCTTTCTGCGTTAACCGCATGCGTTTTCATACGTCTCAAACTAAGGGGATGCGAGGTTAAAATAAATCGAGAAGCGCGCGTACATACTTAGTGCATCCCCTCTCGGGAATCGAACCTCGGACGTGGGCGCTACAGGCGAATTCTTTACTATCGCGCCACTGCGTGTGGTTTATCTATTTGAGCATAGCAGTGTAATTCGGTTTTTGTTCAGCACTCTTTGGAACTGTTACTTTTTGTCTGCGCACTGCGTCAGTTCACGTGAGCCGCTGAATATGGTTTTATATGTCACTCGCTCGCTTCTAATTGTTTCGCTGCCTTCTTAATTATATAATGCATGTTTTCTAAAGCGCGTTTTGTAGCTCTTCCTGGCTTTCTACGTAATGCGTGATTACGTGAGACGCGTGATGATGTCATACGAAACTCCGCCCCTCCAGCTGAACTCCATTACAGTAAATGGAGAAAAACAACTTCCAGTTATGACCATTATGCGTAGAATTTCTAAATGAAACCTGCCCAACTTTTGTAAGGAAGCTGTAAGGAATGAGCCTGCCAAATTTCAGCCTTCTACCTACACGGGAAGTTGGAGAATTAGTGATGAGTCAGTCAGTCAGTCAGTCAGTCAGTCAGTGAGTGAGTGAGTGAGTGAGGGCTTTGCCGTTTATTAGTATAGATTAATAATTTGTTGAAATAGATTTTTTTTCTTTTGCTTTTCTGACACCATGGGGTTCCATACTAGATCAATTTCACTTTGCAGATGGTGAAACAAGTTAGATGTCGAGCTGTCTTTAACGGTGAACGATTTCTGAGATAGTTTGCAGATTGACAACTTTTAAGCAACATCAATCTTTTCAAAATCAAACCAAGTGAGAACGTCTTGCAATTAAATCTAGCAATGTAGATTACAAGGCTGTTTATCCCCAGCGCGGTTTGCTGACTCAGTTTTAGGCAGCTACGCTAGTTTCATTTGTGGCGTGCTGACCATGCACGTATGCCCAGTAGTCTATAGTGATGTGTAAAATGATTCTTTTCAGTGATTCGATTAATTTCGTTCAGTTCACCAAAGTGATTCAAATCTTTGACTCATCAATTCGTTCACTTCAAAATCAACAACAAGCTACTGTACATTCTAGTTTAAAATCTAGAATAGTATCATAACAATGTAACATCTTTAACCACCAAACAATAAAAACTATATAAAAAGCAAGGAACAAAATAAGAAATTCACGCATAATAATAATAATACTCTTTATTGAATTTTGATAATAAATAAAATTTCAACAATTAATAAAAACATACAAATAGAATCTTACTGTACACATCATGATAAAACTGTGAGAAAATTGATATACATTCAATCAGTGTATGGAGGCGGTCATATTCACTCACTCAGAGTGAATTGATCAGTAGGAGGTGTTTGGTGTCAACTGCCAAGTCAGTCATTGGCTAATTGTCGTCATGACCTTTTTGCTGAAACAGTTTATTGATAGGCTGTTTCCTGAAGACTGCAGCTATTTAAGTGAAATTAACATGATAGCTCTGGACTGTCACGGAATGCAATATTAAATGTTGCATGCACTGCTTATGCCTGGTGCCTTGAAAGGATTCGTTCTTTAATGTCATTAAACCAGTACGTTTGCTCAGGGACCAAGACAAGTCCAAAAGAACTAGTTTGTTCATTCATTGCACATCACTATTAGTACAGTATATCCTGCTAGATTACAAGAGATGGTGAATATGTGGACTCTCAAGGCTTGTTTTTGGTTGTTTTTGCAAAGTGAGTGATATACTGGATCATTTCCGCTTGCACATTACTAAAACAGCAAATAAGGTATTATCGTAGACGACAAATATCGCACACTCTGAGTTGGTAAGAAGAAGTTATTATTTGAGTGTACTTCCTCTGTTCTCAGGAGAGGAAATGATCACATGTAAACCATTTTCTCAGACAGTAAACTGTAGCCAGTGGTAGCAATAATAAATGGCATATAACTAATAATTAATATATATATATACAGTATATAGCAAGACATTACATTTTTTAGATAAGGATAAGGTTAAACGAGAGAGGAATGCAGTGCAAAGGGAGAAGAAGAGCTGAAGTTGTTACAACATAAAGGTTTTAGTCAGTTTTGACAGGGGTGGAGTGAGCACATATCATCTGTCTATAATTTCAGAAATGCTGATGAAATAGTTAACATATTTCCTGGAAACATGTGCCCCTTATAGAATACAAATTGAAATGCTCATTTGAAGAAATACTGGTTATTGAGCAAGACTTGTTTTTGTCTAGGTCCTGCCATCTCAATAACTTCAGGGATTCCTTTTTCTAAAAGTTTTAAACAACATTTAAACACATTGGAGTGTCTGGTTTTGACAGTTATTTGGAGGGTCTCACACAGTGCCCTTTTATTTGTTATACATTTTTCTTATAAAGGTTATTATTCAAGTAACCTTTCCATTCAGTAACCCGAGTGTCCTGTCTGCCTTACATGCCTCAAATTTTTTCAGTGACGCTGGACTTTGATGCACCCACACCAAACTCTGTTACAGCATGAATTCTGCTGCCACCATACATCAGTGCATTACTTAGCCCCTTTGGAGTAAATGGCCATTTGCCTTTTAGCACAGGTCAGTGCCTTTGACTAAAGTAGATCATCATCAGTTGATTGCATGGATTTGTGAAGAAAGGCATTGGACGTTTTGACTGGAAATTTCCTGGACTCACCTAAGTTCATCCTTTTGTGTGATGATGTTGCGTAATTTCTTTTAACAGGGAGTGCAAATGTCAGTTCTCAGTCACTGTCCTTGTTGGCAGAAAGTGGAGCAAACTTATATAATAGTAGGGCAAAGAGATATTTATCTTTGTCTTGATTATCTATACTTTTACTAGGGACAGTAGATTAGTTGTTGAATGGTGCAGTGATGCAATCTTTGCACATTACATCCACCATGACATAGCTTTTTTGTTGTTAAAGAAATCCAGCCTGGTTGGCTAGTTTGTGTTCTTTGTGAGCATGAGACACAAGTTTCTACATTAGACATTGTTAGCTGAAGTGAAGATCCATTGTAAATCTTTCTGCTGACAGTGGAATACAGCAGTACCTATGTGGTGTCAATGGCAGAGCTGCAAGGCCAACATCATTGCCAATTATTAATAACAGAAATTCCCAGTTGAAGTCCATCTAAAGGTACCTGGATGAGCAATTGAGGTATAGGCAATGCATTATGGACAGAGGAGTGAAAAGAGTAAAAATTCAATTTTTTTTCCAGTTCTCACCTTATTATATCTAGAATATAGCTAAAACTGTATTTTTGCCTACAGATTTTTATATTTCGATGTTATGTTAGTGGTTTTATTTGTTGTCCCATCTCATTTTTAAGATTTTTTGTACTTGATTTGTAATTAGTTGATAGTATACTGAGAGTTAAGTGAAAATATACTTTATAAGAATAAAGTGAATTATTTGAGGGGAAAAACAAAGTATGTGACATAATTTACCTAGACTTTCAAAAAGCCGTTGATAAAGTTGCCCATCAAACATTAAACCTGAAACTAAGAAGCTGTAGGTATCAGAGGTAACTTCCAAAAACAGATCTCACTTTGGATAACCAACGGGACAAAAAGGAAAACGCTCCAAATCTAGTGAGGTCATCAGTGGAACCCTCAGGGGTCTGTCCTTGGACATTTACTATTTCTGATTTCTTGCATTGATTCTGGTATTATTAGTTAACATGTGTAATTCACAGATGAAAGAAAAAAAAACTGGTGAAATGGCACGCACTGGTGAGGCAGCAGAAAAATTCAAAAAGACCGGAGCAATCTGCGGAACTGGGCAAACTCTTACAAAATGTTGTTAAATGTAAAAAGAAACTTCAAAGTGCTACATGTGGGCAAAATGATTACCAATTATATATTAGACAGGGGACACTTTCAAACAGGAAGCAGGGCCAGCTGTACCATACAGACAAACTAGGCAGTTGCCTGGGGCTGCAGTTAGTTATCTGTAATTAACAGCAGATATACTACATGCCAACCGCCCCCTCACCCCCTCAAGTGTCTACTTGCTGAAATCACCAAGGGAAACCCCACACCCCAATCCTGATCTTTTATATGACATCCATACGCAACTTGCATTAAAGCCTCAAACTAGATTACTTCAGCCCACCACTGCCATTATGTTTTTAGCAAGTGCCTTCAAGACACTGTAGTTTGGGTGCAACATTTTCACCTTTGCCTGGGGCAGCAAAAAAGCTTACACTGACAGGAAGCAAACCTCTGAAAATAATTTAGTGTTTATATGTTGACATGTTTTCATCATTTAAGCGATGTACAGAAGCATTTTAAAAGGCAAATAATTTTTTTTTTCATAATTCCATAAAAACTGTTAAGTACTGTATAAATCAAGGGACATTATGCTTAGACTAGATAATACACTAGTGAGACTGCATCTAGAGTACTGTGTGAAGCTCTGAGCACCACTTCACAAAAAAAGACACTTGAAATGGTGTAGAGGAGAATAACCCTGTGCTCCCATTTAAGAACATGTCATACTCTGCTAGACTCAGAAAATTAAACATGTTTAGTCTTGAGCAGAGGAGACTGCATTTGGGCCTATTCCAGTTCTTCAAAATCCTTGAAGGCACTGATAAAGTAGATCCAGCAGAATTCTTTCATCTTAAGAGTGAATTACGTACTTGCGGACATCAGTGGAAATTAAGTGAGGTGCATATAGGACCAAAACCAGGAAGCACTTCTTTATGCAAAGAGTTATGGCAATCTGGAGCAAATTACTGAGACATGTAGTTGAAGCCGTAACCTTGACAACCTTTAAGAAGGGATAGCTTAGCTATTAGCTAAATAAATGAGCTTAGTGGAGTGAATGGTCTCCTTTCATTTGTCAAATTTCTTATGTTCTTATATTCCAAGATATGCTGTTTAAGTTAACTGGTGACTCTAAGCTGACCCCAGAGTGAGTTAATGAGTGTGTGTGTGTGTGAGAGAGAGGGGGGCAGGGGTGTACAAGGTGTTGGACTTGAGTCCTGTCCAGGTTTGTTATCCACCTTGCATCTTGTGAGAACATGGATTAAGTGGATATGTGCAGTATGTATCATATGTGAGCTGAAGATCAGGAAATGCTAGATCATAGAGGTTTTCTGCCAGAATGACTGAGGGTTTTGAGATCAACAGTCAACATCTGGCCCTAAAAGTAACTAAGGTGCTGTGAAATCACCCCAAACCACAAATTTTACTAATCTGATGCAAGGGAAACTGAAGAAATGGACCAGAATAACCACACATAACATTTGATTTCAGTTATTGCTGCTAATGCTTGTGTCATTTATTTTGATCATTGATTTCTAGAGGATAGTTAATACTGTGCACTGAACACGGGCATACATAACTGCCTTTAATAAATAAACAACTATCCACATTTTGTTATTTCTTCCTTTAGGTCCTTTCTTTGTAATGTTATGTGTTTGGTTAAAAATCATTCTCTCTGAAAAAACATTTTCATAGCACTATACAGTATATGTGAGGTCCTACAATGCATATACAAAAAAAAAAGTTCCATGTAATAATTGATTTGATTTCAGTATACAAAATATCCTCCTTGTTTGCACCAAAATAAAAAAAATGCAATTAGAATAGTGTCCAACGTCTGTGCAGAGCAGTACTGAGTTCATTTAGTTCCTCTTTGGAGATTTTAGAGAGAGACAACATTCAGGGTTTGACTGTTGGGACGTCCCAGAGTGCAAATAAGGCGTGCCTTTTAGCTGTCTTGATATGCACAGCACTTTCTGAGTTTCCTATCTTTGGTTTTAATCTTGTTTCATTTTGTAAAGTTTAAAATAAAAACAGGATTTTGTGGTTGAAAATCTTAGAAAGAACTTGTTGGGGACCAGTAGTGATCAGTTACTAATCCTAAATTGTGATTTCTTTAATTACAGTCATATTGTTACTGTTTCAGTCACTTGCATTTAATACATTCTTGTTAAAATTGTGTACTGTTTGTTATGCTGTAAAACCAGTTTCAAACCAATAATGAGCGGTACAAATGCCAGCTCATCACTTCTTGGTGTTTTTAATGTGTTTCTATTTATTAACCAGTCTAACAGTAAATCATTTGTGGTGACTATATTATGCTGTAATGAATTTGTAGAAATATATTTTATGCAAAAATACAAATATGTACATTCAAAATATGACATTTTTCTCAGTTGAGCATTGAAAGAGTAATCAAAATCTTTTCACTGGTTATAGATAGTTTACAGTATGTACACGGATGGCCTGGTCAATAATATATAATTATTTTCAAGAAACATAGCATCACTGTAGACATGGTGATTTCTGATTAAAATAAAAGCTTTATTTGGTATACATAAATGCACTTACAGTACTTAATACTCATGCCATTCATGTGAAGATAGGCAACAAAATTGTGTGTTTCTGAGTCTATTAATCTTGGGGTGCTATGATGTTTTGGACAAGGGTTTGTTAAATCAAAGTATGTTAAGTGTTTTTATTTCACAATTATGATTTTTTCCAGTTAATTGCATTTTTAATGAGGTTTTCCTGATTAGTAAAGCTCTGAAAATGAGACACCCTGTAATGTTTCCTAGAAAACCCTGTTGTTTTTCCATGCTAATTAACTGTTGTCTCCCCAAGATATTTCAGTTAATTGCTTATTTATGTTGGAGTACATTTCATTTTACTTCATCACAGAAGAGCATCAGCCTTAATCACTGTGGTGCACTATATATCCCTGGGCTTTAAAGTCCAGCTGTCAAAAAGAAGTCTCATGGAGCAGTAGAGTTTTGGTAATAAGTGAGCAGTGCACATATGGGCAGGGAATTTGGAAAAGGTCTTTTATTTGTCTTCCGGGTATTTGTTTGCAGATGGGTGAGTAAACACATCAAATGCTATTTTGGTGAAAATGAAGGTCATGCAATATGTACATTTTTATTCATGAGAATTTATATTTGTACTTGAGTGTTTTACATTTGTCAGTGTAATTTTGCCTTTCTGTGGCACTTTTTTTTTTTTTTTTACAGGTGACTTAAGCAGGCTTAACTTTATAGACCTTAATTCTCATTCACCCTGTACCTTTTCTCTACCCTTTATATAAAATAAGCAAGCGCAAAGTCATACCAAAAAGAGAAGTGGAAGACATTTTTCAAGGTGAAATTTGGCAACAGTAAATCCTTGCACTTTGTTTGTTACATCACACAATTAAGAGGTTAAATTCCTTCCCTTTTGTGATTCTGAACATCCTGGGTTTACTTTTTTAAGTACATTTACATTTACATTTTTCATTATTTGCTTATTAGATGGTTTTATTCATAAATGGTTTACAAAAGAGGTCAGAATAATCAAGTAAACATAAGTTTGGAGGTCTGTTTGGGAACAAGTGTTACAGTACAAAGTTACTAAATTCATCACCACAAGCGTAGAGCTTGAAACCAATAACACAAGACTATTTCATCTTTCGTTATTTACAAGAACCTGTCACAGTCATTAACAAACAAATATTCACAGAAGTAGAGAGTCTTCAGATGCTTCTTAAACACGTTAAAGGAGTCAGCAGTTTAGTTGGAGGTGGGCAGCTTGTTCATGCAGCTAGGAGCTGCAAATGACAATAATCTAGATTGAGATTTGCTTTCACACAGAGGTGGCATCACTAGACACTAGCAGACCTGACTGGGCAAGAAAGAACCAAGGACACTACTGAGTACCCTAATATACATAGATGCTGACCCTTTGACTACTCTGTAGGTAAGCAACAAGAATTCAAGCTTTTAATGTGTATTGATACAGGGAGCCAGCGTAATAACATTAGAGATCCTGTCTTGGCTGGTTGAACATGAAATGTGCATTTTGAATTGGAACAAGAGACAGTTACAGCATGGTCAGCGAAAGATAGGTGGTCATTGATCACCACCTCAAGGTTGCATACTGTTTTGGCAGATGTTAGCAGTAATGAGCCAAGCGATACAAAGATGGGGTATTGTAAAGATGGACTGGCAGGAATAAAAGGGAAGTCTGTCTTTGCCAGTTTGAGCTGGAGATAGTGCTTCTTCATCCAGATTCAGTGCACCCCATACTTGCCTGATGTAATCTTAACGTCTCTCCTTGGCAAGACATAGTGGGATCTGCCCAAGAGGGAGCATTCAAACCATTTGAGAGCAGCAACTAATATCATTACAAAGTGGCCGATAGTGCATGAAACAGCAAAATAATTTCTCATTTCAAGGAGAACAGTCTCCAAAATAACAGCTTATGCTAAACTTGTACAAGCCAAGTGGTCACATAAACCTAAACACCCCAACACTGACAGATGAACGCTTCACAGAACAGTTGTTAAATGCCACAGACATAAAAGCCTCATAAACTACCATGTACTGTAATTGAATCAGCACCTCTGTAACTCACTGTCAATGAAAAACTACTCTGTAAAGCTAGAATTTATGGAAGAGCTGCCATTAAAAAAAAAAAACATGTATCAGAACCACTACGGCACATAACTGGCACCCTTAACCAAAAGAAAAAAGGAATATGGCTTAAGGTGTGATCTTTTTTTTATATCTCCAAACAGGTTTCTGTTTAGAGATGGCCAAAAGATGTCTTCCACCCAAAATGTCTGTTACCAATGTGTGATACCAACTTCTAAATGTACTGGGGGAGTATGAGCTGCATTGTCATTGGAACTATTAGGTCCATTTATTGATCTGCATGGTTGTAAAATGGCGAAGTAATATTTACAAGACCATGTGCAAATACTTCTCTATCATGATGTCCCATCCTTCCATTATAACAATTACCAAACCCCAACACAGTGGTGAATGAATTCAAGTGACTTCATGAATACCAGGATGAACTCAGATACTTTCTGTGGCCTACCCAATCATGAAACATTTTGGGAAATTCCTGAGTGCAGAATGCAAGTTTAATTTGCATCTTCTTCACCCCTAAAAAAAAGAGTCTTTTCTTTGTGTTAAATGGTGCAGTATCCCATTACAGACAGCATGACAGTAATCCATGTAGGTCTGAAAATGTTTTGAAGGAAAAGTGTGACCCTATTTCTTATAAGGTCTATGAAATTAATAAAAGGTTAGGTATTCATTTGTGTCACAGGCCTCACGCATGTGTACACCCACACTTGCTGGTATCACGTAACTTAAAATAACTCTGAGATGTGAGGAGAAAACTAAAGCAGGTGGAGAGACAATACAAAAAACAAAAACATGCAGACAATAGAGCAAACATGTCTGCATATAACATTCATTTCTTAAAGTAAATTTGCATTCTTTGTTTCAATTAATGCAGTTTAAGATTGTGGGGGTTTGATGCCTATCTCAGTAGCATTAAGAACAATGCAGGAACCAACTCTGCGATGGGGCACCACCATATCACAGGGTCCACTCACTCACCTGTTCACTTGAGGTCCATTTACAATCACCAGTTAACCTAACAGTCGCATGCTTCAAGAGATAGACACACAAACAATGGGATGCTCTCTATACTCTACAATACTCTAAATGTAGCAGGTTTTTGAATATTTATTAAATGCATGGTCTAGAGTGTAAAAGAAATATCCCAAAAGTGTAGCATGTTACAGATTGAATTTCATGCTGCAAATTACTGTTGGTATGGCTTTTGAAAATTACTTTACATATATAATTATTTTGAAATCTACTCAGAAGATCACTTGTCTGTAAAATGCATAAAATAATATAAATAGGCAATAAAATGATTTGCCTAAAATTTGTTGAATTTAATAGTTTTATTTAAATGAATATCTAGTATACATTTCACATTGATGCTTTTTAATAAATGTCTTTAGAGGGGCCCTCACATTTGGTCTTAAAGGTTCACAGTGGCTGTGGATTTTTGTTATAATCCAAATGCTTATTAAAGCCAATCCTTGCTGATTACAGAATTTATTTGATTCTATGCCTTGTTAGTATTTCATTCAGCAACATCAAGTCAAATTGTTTTTTTTCCTGATAATATCATTTCAAATGGGTTATGCTTCACAAAAGATATACTAATTCTCAGTCCTTCACTTTTTTCTCTTCCTTTTCTTTCCAAATATTTTATTAAAACAGATGTTTCATGATGAACACACATAGATGTAAATGGGACCAGAATAACTGATGAGCTGCTAGTTTGTTTTTCATTTGCATTTCACTGTTAATTGGCAGCTCATCAAGAAAATAATAAATTAAAATTAAAAATTCAATTGTTTAAGACTAAATGGATCTTAATGAGTAAGCTAACAAAAAAAGTATAACGTGTTTGTTAAATAGTAATTTGTTTCAGTAGCAATTATTTGCTTGTAATTAATAATTGTGTTAGAACAAACACTTATAGCCACTGTAACCCTAGAAGATCAAACCTCAGGATCCCTGATCTATAGTTATGCATACTTTACTAATTAGTTATTCTCCTTTGTAAATATAATAAAAGAGTTTGCATTCACATTTGAAGGACATGTCTTAAGTCTCTGACATTGTTTTATAGGCACATGCCTTCTATTGTCTTTTATAGCATGGATAAGACTAATATGGTTCCACATAATTTTTCACTTTGTTTATTTTCCTCTTAGAATTTGAGTGGTTTAATTATTTTGTTTTAGTGGATTTCCAAAATTAAGTACTTATTAAGATTTTGTTTCCCAGACGTCTAACATCTGATGCCGAACACTTTGTACAGTAAATGATATGGTAACTTGTCTGTTTTTTCAGTTACAGTATTTTACAAAATCTATGTTAATTACCACATCAGATACCTCAATAAAAAAAGCATGTAATCAATTTAATTTAGGCTTATTGTTCTCTCTTCTTAGAGAAGTCATCCTCTGAGTTTCACCAGCTTTTTTTCACCCAACAGTTTCCTGTGGTATTAAGAACAGTCCAGTCTGAATACATAAATAGGATGAGAGCATTAGAAATATGCAGTGGTGTGTTAATAGAAAACATTTAATATGGTACCATAAACATTAGATGTTTCTTCTGAGCAGGGCACACATTAGACACAAATTGTACAATGACTTGGCGGAAAGCTTGTGTTGCCTTTTCTTATTTAAACTGGTTCATATTTGGTTGATCACAGATTCCTTCAGACTGTTTCTTTGCATTGTGGAGACATTGACCACTGAAGCTGCATGTGAAATCTTTTTTAGTGAATTGCATCTTCAAAGTGGATAGCTGGGCTAGGATTTTCTGGCAGGTAACATATACAGTAACATTTGGTAGAAAAGTAATCTCTACACATGAATGAATTCATCACCATTAATGAAGCTAGCTGGCAGATTATTTTCTTGGAAATGAAGCTGCAGCATTTGGTGTTATGGTACCATCACATACTGTTGTCATTTAGTTAAAGGTACATGGGGATAAACAAGTGGTGTAGCACAAGGTAAACTTTGTAATGTACTAGATTGACATTCCAAACTTTGTCTCCTGTGACTTGGCACATCGTGCAACTGGCTTGCTATCATTCAAAAACATTTTTGTAACTTTGATGTCTTCACTCAGTTAAAAAGTATATAACCCTAAAATGAATATTATCACTGTAAAATGTCTTGAGCAATTAATTTTTTAACTATTACATTTTAATAAAAGTAACAATCACTTTTTTTATTATTTCTTACAGGAACAAGCCCTCAAGACAGTCCAAGAAATTTCTCTCCTAGTGCCTCCATCCATTTCACTTTTGCACGAAGGTATTAAATTAAAGTTACGAAATGTTTTGCATTAATATCTAATGTAGAATAAATTTCCTTAAAAATCTACTCTATAATTTGTTTCCACAGTCCTTGACACATTTTTAAAAAAGGATTACATGTTAAATGAGAGCTTGTTAATAAATTCTAATTCCTCTAGAATAGTGCTGGCACCCTCTTTTTGGTCTTCCTTTATACAAAGCATCCATATTGCCTTTACAGAAGTTCCTGCTCCTAGTTATCAATTTGTAAAAATTAAGAAATGTTTACCAAAAAATTCATCTGAAAACATATTTTATTACAGTATGTTTGGAAAAAATGTTTCGCTAATATTTACAAGTTCACAGTTTATCACAACTGCTTATATATAATATCATACACATTTTCCTACTTAACTTATTTTAGTTGATATTAAGGAACACATTTCTGAGATTTAGGTGCATATCAAACATACAGTTCTTTATCTTCTAAATTAAATCCGATATCCCATTCTATGTAGAAAGCAGAGAACAAAAGAGACCTAATATGAAGTAATCACTTAAAGGTACTGAATTATGTAAAAGATTACATATCATTTTGAGCTGTATAATGTGGTGAGACTTGAGGCCAGGTTTAAACAAATTAAATAAAAAGAGACTGCAGGTACATGTTCAGTGTAGTTGCTTTTTCTTTTAATGAAGATGATTGTGCCTATCTTCTGTGTGACAGTTAAAATCTCTTCTGGGGGGTTAATAACCATATTTTACAAGGTTTAAATGGAGTATTCCTATATCAAGCTGTCTTCATATAATTAAGGTTAGTGAATTGAAAGAGGAAGATGCCAAAGTACCTGTTATGTAATTTTTCATACTGAAACATTAAAATCTTAACTTACTAAATCAGAATCAGCAGTATCTTAATGTAGATGTTGATAGATAATGCTGAATTATGGTATGGTACTAAGTACTTGTTTGTGTACATTATTTGGTTTTTTTTCTTTGTTTACATTATTGTTTGTTTGTTTTTTAACCAGGGTATAATACTTTTAATTCGCTTAAGCTGCTTACTGTTGAACTGCTAAATTCAATTCTTGGTGGTGTTGGTATGAAAGAGATTGTAGCAGAACTCCATATTCAAAGACACTACCAAATTAGGGTATTTGTTAACATTACAAAAGTGATTTAGTTGATTTATTTAAAGCTAAAAGCTGTTAAAAATCTTTACTGTCCCATAGCATCAAAGCCTAAAATTAGTATTGCCTCAGCATGCAATGGGTTTAAATAAATATCTGGCAACAAATAAGAACAAAGTTACTTATTACTTTTATTCACTCAAAAGCACCTGTTCTCCTCTTATCACATTCTGAAAAACAGCATCTTCATCAGCTATAGAAATAATCCTGCTTCATCCTGTTCAATTGAGCCGTGGTCCCATTGGTTAATTTGCGGTTTTCTTTTTTTTTTTTTCTTTTTTTTTTATTAACTTCAAAAATCACTGACAGTTAACTGGTATTAAAAACCTAATGATGATATGCAGGTGGACATCAGTGTTGGCTTTTTTGAAAATGTAGTTTAACCAGTTTATCTCAGGTTTATTGTCACATATGTTAAACACAGTAAAGAAAGGAAGATTGCTCTTTAATTATTCACTGGTGTTGGCAACACATCTTTCTTTTTTTTTTTTTTAATTTTATTGTAATTCATTCCATATAAATAGATCAATTTTTACAAAAAATAGGATTGAAAACAAATCAACCCCCACCCCTGAGAAAGAGAGCATAGCCAACGGAGTAAAACTTAAAAATAGTAAAAATAAATAAATTGATGAGTTTATTAGGTGGATACAGACAAATGGAGAAGACAAAGAAATGGGGAGAGAATCTACTTCCTCAGTGCTTTAGAAGCTTATTCTAAAATATTATTGATTAGATCCAGCCAGGTTTTGAAAAAGTTCTGCACAGATCCTCTAAGTGAAAATTTGATTTTTTTCCAGTTTCATATAATATAAAACATCAGTTACCCACTGACTTAAGAGGAGAGTTAGGATTCTTCCAGTTTAGCAAAATAAGTCTGCGTGCCAAAAGTGTAGTGAAGGCAATCACAGTTTGTTTGTCCTTCTCCACTTTAAGCCCATCTGGAAGAACACCAGACACAGCTGTTAATGGGTTACGAGGAATTGTGACACCAAGGCTGTCTGAAAGGCACTTAAAAATTTTTGTCCAAAATGATGTTAATTTGGTGCAGGCCCAAAACATGAGACCCTGTGAGGCTGGAACTTGATTGTAGCGTCCGCAGGTTTGATCTTGCCCTGGAAACATTTTGGACAATTTCAAGCAAGACAGATATGCTTGATATATAATTTTGAGTAGTAATAATAATTGTGTCATTTGTGCATATGGAGCTCGACTGAATTCTCTGCATTGCTGCCTTCCACTCCTTTTCTGATATGTTGAATGAGAGATCTTTTTCCCATTGTCCTCTTGGATCTTTGAAAGGGAAGGACTGTAAAATATTTTTATATATTGCAGAAATGCTGTCTCAGTCCTCGAGACTGAGCAATATTTTTTCCAGCATAGAGGAAGGTGGGAGATGGGGAAAATCGGGCAGGCTCTGTTTAACAAAGTTTCTAATTTGAAGATAGTGAAAGAAATGTGTTGCTGGAAAATTAAATTTGTAATGTAATTGTTCATAGGATGCAAAGATGTTGTCTATATAAAGATCTCTAAGCAATTTAATCCCAAATGTTTTCCAGATATTAAAAACTGTATATGTTTGCGAGGGTTGAATAAGGTGGTTCTCATGCAGAGGTGCCACAGTAAAAAGATTCTCCATCTTAAAATGCTTTCTACATTGGTTCCATATTCTGAGTAAGTGAAGCACAATTGGGTTATTAGTATATTGGCGATAACTTGCATTAATAGGGGCACAAAGCAGGGAATATAAAGAAGTACTGCAGGATTTTATTTCTATTGCGGATTATATATGTTTGTCTACTTGTGTCCATGTCCAGGTTTTTATAGCTTGTATGTTTGCTGCACAGTAAAAAAACTGAAAGTTAGGTAGAGCCATGCCACCTTCTGTCTTAGGTCTTTGTAGGGTCGCTCTTTGGATACGTAGATGTTTTAAGTTCCAAATAAATGAGGTTATGATTGAATCTAATTGCTTAAAGAATGATATATTGAGTTATATTAGAATGTTTTGGAATAAAAAGAGAAGCATAGGAAGGGTATTCATCTTAACAATGTTAATTCTTCCAGCTAGAGTGAGATGGATGACCATCTATGCAAGCCTTGCTTAATTTTTTCTATACAGACAGCGAAATTTTGTTGATAAAGAGGTTTATATTTACTTGTGATATTTACCCCTAGGTATTTAAACTGATCTGCAATAATAAAAGGGAAGGCGTCCAATCTAAAATTATATGCTTGAGAATTCACTGGAAAGAGCACACCTTTATTCAAATTAATTCTGAGACCAGAGATCTTTTGAAATTCTGTAAGTGCTGTTAAGAATGCAGACACAGTATTTTGTGGGTCTGATATATACAAAACCATATCATCAGCATATAGAGAAATCTTCTGTTCCAGTCCTTTTCTGATAATCCCCTTTATCTGATAAGCATTTCGACAGTGAACTGCCAGTGGTTCAGTGGCGATTGCAAATAGCAGTGGTGACAAGGGGCATCCTTGTCTGGTACCACATTCTAGCTTAAAGTAGTCTGAACAAATGTTAATACAAACTGAAGATTCTGGATGATATACAGTAGTTTGATCCATGCACAAATATTCGGGCCAAACCCAAATTTCTCCAATATAGTGAAAAGGTAGTTCCATTCAATCATATCAAATGCTTGGCAACATATCTTTCTTTTGTGATAAAGATATGCTGTAAGATAAATTCTATAATTTAGTGAGACAATAAAACTGTTATTTCAAAGTGTTTGAGAAGAAAAAAAAAATACAGCAGTTGCCACATTTGATGCCATGTTTGTCGATGCTCTTACTTTGTGAGCACTTACAAAATCATCTGTAGCAGCGCACTACCCGATGGAAACAGCAGTCCCACATCCGCATTTCCCACAAGGTTGCTAATAAGATCAGGATGAAGGAGTGTAATATATACTAAATACCATTTTTACTGGATCAGTTACACAAAATCAACCACCCTCACAGCCACATTGCTTGACAAGCACTTAAGCTTTATAGTGTGTTTGTTAAATACATCTACTGTACAAGCTACACTGAACTTTGCCTCTTTTAACATTTGCAGATGGCTTTCATTTGCATAAATGTTCATATATCGAAATGTGCTTTCTTAGTGGAAACCTAATGACTTTATATTTGATATATTGATGGGATCTTTGTGTTATCAGATTTTTCTTTTTTATGGGTATATCGACAATTTTAATTTAAAGACTTGGATCTTAATAAAGTAGTTACTGATTCAACAAATAAAATGAAGTATTTCTTGTATTGGAGATTTAGGTGATATTACTGTATTACTTTTTATCTTTTTCTGTAAATTAAATTAATATTTTGATGTACAACTTAAATCTGCTGTTGACCTCATGCATCCTCAATAATCTTTATTTACTTTTAATATCCCAGTGAATGAATTTAGAAATAAAGAAATACATGAGCTCAGGGTGAACATTTATATTATCACGAATCAAGGTAAAAAGAGAAACACAATATAGCAGGTTTTCATAATAAAGTCACAAGTAAAGAAAGCAATTTACATTGGTGCTCTGGGAAGCACAACAATTATGCCACGTCAAATGTAATCTAAAAATCTGTGATCACTCATTGAGGACTTAATGAATTCTGCCATAACCATATGCCTATTGAGTTGAACTATGTTCAACATCCAAATGTAAAGAATTTCAATCATTTATTAAACAAATTGCGAGTGCTTTAAAGACAGAGACACAAGGAATAGGTACCTGATTTATGGAAGATTACATAAATGTTGAAGAGTTTCTTACTTGTCAGAGAATAATGTAATAATTACCTTCTCCATTGAAAATGTATCATCAAATATCTCTTGATCCTTCTCAACTTTTTAACTTTAAGTGTATATCATATCTCAATTTTCTTGGAAAAAGTTTGGGAAGGTATTTAATTAGATATCAGTTTTAAGGTAATATCCATGTGAGGTTTCAGTCTAATTTTAGGACCATTGATAAAAGTGAGGCTGCTCTAGTTAAACTAATAAGCACTGTCAGACTCTACTGATACTAAAAATACTGTAAATGTGTGTTATTATAATTCCTTTAGGTTAAAGCAATGCTTTTGACAATGTCGACCAAAAATTCTTCTTTAACATCTGGAAAAATTGTATTGATCTTCATGAGGTTGAGTACATTTGAATACATTTTGGTCTTCCACAAGGTGTTTTTTAAAAATACTAAAATGGCTCTGTATGAGTATGTTCTGTGATGGACTGGCACCCCATCTCCAGGGTTGTTTCCTGCCTTGTGAAACCCTTTATTGTAATAAACCTGTTAAGCAAATAATATAGTCATACCAATAAATTACATGTTTTTTGTCATTTTTCATGCCAAGTGATTACACCACTAAAGCAAATGACTGCTCTATGTGGTTCTATCTATTTTGAAGCCTTTGATTTTCTCTTTATAGGCACTTTAATAAAATGAAATGTTACACAGGCATGCCATTGGTTTTTACAGCTTGCTGATGAATTGAATGTGTGTGCCTCCAAGTACTGACTGTAGCATGAAGGGATTGTGTGACTGTTTAATAATATAAGGGATTAGATGTGTTTTGAGATGTGTTTACTTAAACATAATTAAAATAAAAAGTAATATCATCAACCAGAGAGCATGTCAAACAATTTGCAGAAAAAAACAGGTTGGTTATTTTGCCAGACAGGTCATCTGTGAGATACTTCATTGTAATGTTTGCCCCAATATAATTTTCCCTGCACATGTAATATTATCACAGGCTCCTTTTATTTAATGAACATAGCAAAATGTATATCACTCCTCTCACAACTTAATAAATTAATCTGTACTTGTATTAAAAGTATATCTGGTATTTGTAGCACTCTTCTCACTAGTCTACTGCAAAACATGTTTCTAATGTGTATTAGCAAGTAGCAAGAATGTTAGTGAAAGCAAATGGTTCCATGTTAGTCTTTCTGTTTAGCTCTTTGACACTAATTGCTACCTGCAAATATTAAAGTACTATATATGTAAAGTTACTTTTGCTTGCTTTAAAGCACTTAATGGCTATCACAAGAGTATTTACCATAAATAGGTAACATTAGCCCAAACACAGTCTTATGCCACTGACAACGGCCCTGCTTTGTCTCCCCAAAGTAAAATAAAAGGGAAGTTGAGGTGCTGCCTTGAGCTTTTACACTGTCCTCAGTTTGTATGGAAAAATATTCCTCAGTATACTAAATGCCTTTTTAGAAAGAGTATACAACTTGTTTATTCAGCGGGCTTTTAGGCCTTGCTGTACATTTAATTTAAATTTGATTTTTTTATGAACATATTGTCGGTGTTAGAAGTTGTACTATACAGTATATGCCTTTTTATGTCCCTTGGCTTTTATTGATTTGTTTACCCACATGTCTAACAGTGTCTGTATGTACTGTATTTATTTCTAGTTGTCCTTTTAACTCTACCAATCTGGTACAATAGCAAAATCTTTATACATTTTCTTACATCTACAATATATGAATCAATGGACCAGCCTGTAAAGCACCTTACACTGCAAAAGTAAATGTAATGTGCATTATGAATGAAGTTGTAATATTAGTTTTAATATTCTTAATTAAGAAGTTGAAGTAAATAAAACCAAATTTTATGTCACTCTAAAAATGTGTGAGAATATTGATTGCTATATTTGGTGTAATAGAAAATATTTAACGCAGAGTTAGACAAAATGCTTTCAAACCAAAATTATTTCTTAAATGTGGAATATTTAATTTATTATTCAATAAATATTATTTTTGTTGGTTAGTTTCATTTTGTGTTTTGTTTTTGTCTGTGGGGTAGCATTGTTAAATATCTTTACCTTTTCTCCTTTATGTAATAAGGAAATCTGAAGAACATATAATAAGGCACTGTTCTTTGTTATTTAAACTATGAGATGTCTTCAATCCTAATCAAAAAAAAAAAAAAAAAAAAACAGAACATGTGCTTTCTCAGCCTCACAAAAGCATGAACTAAGCTAGAATTTATTTAATAAAAACCCATGCTTGTTTCCCCTGTAGAACTGATGGAAGACGTTGGTCTTTGGCATCACTTCCCTCTTCAGGTTATGGAACCAATACACCGAGTTCAACAGTTTCAGTAAGTCCCCAAACTTCTTTTTTACATCCAGTGTTTAACATTGCACAATTCATTTCACCACTGAACTCAGGTTAATATAGTTTTGTTTTTAGGGATCTTGGTCAGTACGATCAAATTCCCTGTAATTATTTTACTGGTTTTAGTTTTGTTCTTCAACAGTGTTTAAATGTTAACTCCAATCGCACATTTGGAGACATTGTCTCCAAGCTTACACTTGAATTAAACCAACTTAGTCTTAGGTAATAATGTATATAATTTTATTATCTGTATTTAGCAAAAGAACTGTTTGCCATTTAAAATAAAACTCCTGGGTATTTCTTTTAATCCTGTACATAATAAAATATTAATACACTATGTGTTGTTTTTTTCTTGGCGTTATATTTTGCTTAGAATGACTCTTTTTTAATTTTTATGAAGACATGTAGATAATGCAAACTAGTTGCTTTAAGATGTTATGGCATCAGAGTTGAAAGGTGAGAAACAGGGAGAAGGAGACTCAATGAGTTTGTTCTTTGAGTTATAAATCTCTGCCCACCAATCCTTATACCATCTGAGTGCTGAATGTAATACAGGAATTCCTCAATGCCAGGTTTGTATGTCAGTTAACATGCCCAGAACATGTGATTTCTTAAACATAGAAAAAAAGTCTGTTTAATTGCATATGGATTTATGAAAATCAGTGATAATCCAAAATCTCTCTCTGCAGTAGTACTTTTATTTTAAAATTTTGTGTATTTTTACTAAAAGATATAACAAGAACATATTAAAATGTTAAGCAGAAAACTCTTACCTGGTTTCCACTAACAATATCTTTATTATTCAATATACTACAATTAAATAAATTATAGCTTAATCCAGATAGTTTAAACACAGTTTTCCAATGTTCCATCAGAAATGCAAATGTACTCTTTTAAAAATACCATCTTTCCTCGTCCCAACAGCTGGTAATATAGTGTGGGATGGTAACAGCTCTGCACCTTCTCTAACAGGCTTTCACATCATCTGTGTTACAATGCATTTTCCATGAATTCTAATTAATACATTTTGGAAAAAACAACACATTAAAATGTAGCTTAATTGGTATGAGATATTTTACACTTTGAAAGATTCCTGTGAACATTTCAGTTGACCGTGGCTTGAAATGTCATTGTAGATAGGAAGATGTTTCTAATTTAACCAAATCTTTTGCTGCACCAAAAATTAAGATAGTAGCTTTCTTCATTTGGTAAATATATATGTCATGTTGTTGAAATATTTAAAAAAAAAAAATGTTTTTTTTATATAAATAAAATGCATTGAAACATGAACTCTTTCTGCTGTATTTTATAAAATATATCAGATTAACAATATCTGATGGTGGATTAACATTTGAGCCTGTGGTTATTATGTTTTAAAGAAAGAAAGAAAGAAATATTTGTAGTATTAATTATATTATTCTTCAATTGTTTTATACAACAGTAATTAGCATGTTACTCTAAATGCTTTACTAGAATCTGCAGAAATAATATAATTTTGTGATGGGATATCCATAAACAAATATACACTATATACAGTACAGGGCTTTCATATTTAACCACATTAGTGAGTGATGGGCAGATAATAGATTCATTGTTCCTTGTAGATATGACAATAAATTTAAACTCGAAATTGTATTGCATATCCTAAGAATGTGGCGACTGCCTAATTAAAAAGCATACATGTAAGGAAAAAGGTATATACTGTATATATATATATATATATATATATATATATATTATTATTTAGCATAATTTAATACTAAGCACACCTGTAGTGCCAACCAGGTTTAGCTGCTGTCCTGCCTGGGTTAAATGTGAGAACTTTCCCGGATGTGAGGCCAAGCTATAGGAACAGTGGGGAAAGGTCCTAAAATTGGATATTTGGATATTGGAAGGGGAGATAATGAATAAATCATTCACTCAACATTTGTTTCCTCTTCAGTACCTTTAGGCTGAATGAGACACAAAGCAGCAGCTTTTCAAAGTGAGTCTCTACTGGCTGTCATCTCATATGCTTAATGATTAACTGTAAAGCCCTAAAAGCCAATCAAAAAAAACCCTGTACATAGGCTGTAATGGCTTTATTCCTTAAATTCGAGTTGATTTTCACACTTAAGCATAAATTATAAATTATTATTTAATTTTTCTTAAATTTGGAAACAAGTATTTGTTTTGTAACTATTTTTCATGAATTTTAACCCTGTTACACATTCACATCATACCAGGTATCCAAATTTCAGATACAGTTTGTACCTTATGATCATGATGATACACGTTAATTTTTGGCATGTTCAAACGGGCAGTTGTTGATATTAAAAAAAGAATGTATGAGAAATATACTAAACTTCTTGAAGACCATGACAAGAGACTTAACAGCTTAGAATGAGTTATATTTAAGAACACCTCCATATCAATTTAGTTAAGGTTCCATGTAAACTGAATTAACCTGCCTCTCCTCCCATGCCTTGGTCAAGAGTTCTGTCTTCTATTGAAAAGCACATTTCCATGTGAATTTCTCTCCCTTCATGCAGTGCTCTAGTTTTTCATTGTTAATATTTTACCAAAAAATTATAATTAAAACAAAAAAACACACATTTTGCCCAATTATGAGCATATGGTGAAATCTCATAATGTGAGATTTTTTTTGATAAAGTTTTTATATTGTTTGTCCAGCACTGGTCTCCATAGATTCCAATTCTATCAGAACATTTGTTTTCATCTGTTACCCATGAAAACATACAATTAAATATTTTTCTCAACCACCACTACAAACTGCATGGAGTAAGTAACATATACAAAAATATAATTTTGGGTGGAATATTCTTTTACGCTCATAGCTTTATGTGAGAAGTATTGACAGATGTAAATGAAAATAGATGACTTAATACATTTATCATCATAATGTTAATTTCTGTCTCTGGGATGTATCCAAAATTAAAAGTGAATTAACAATAAAAAAAGGCATGCATGGGCAAAAAAATTCCAAAATGCAGCAGCATCTCTGGCTAAAGAAAAAAAATTGTGCTAGTGAAAACTGAGTGTATTTATATAAAGGTTAGTTCTTTCAAATGATTATCATGTGGTCCTTCACTGTTTTTTTTTTTTGTTTTATTTTTAGTTGTAGGTTATATTTTGCCTTTTTTATTTACTATGCTATGTAATTTTCATTTTGTTTCTAGTCGTCCTGCTCTTCACAGGAGAGGCTTCATCAGCTTCCATATCAACCAACAGCCGATGAATTACACTTTCTGTCTAAACATTTCTGTACAGAAAGTATTGCTGGAAATGAAACCCGGCGATCAACACCAATGCGGCCACGATCCCGGAGTCTCAGGTACAATCAGAAGTTTTTCTCAGTGGTAAATAGCAACAGACTGTTGTCCAAACCGAACTATTTTCTTTTAGTAAATGATTTCCTTCTTGTTCCTGGTATCTTTTCTATTGTAGAACTATCTGATAATGAATCAGAGAAGAAACATTAAAGGAAATGTTAATTTGATACCCTTCACTGTTAATGCTGATGATCTTATGCAAAAATAAAATAATATAAATAAAAGGTTATAACTTATGCTGTAGTCTCTGTAGTTTTGTTTTACTTTATTTATCATTTGTGAGCATACTTTGAAAACCTATTTTTTAAGTTGATTCTGTATTTTCAATGCAGAAGTTTTCTGACACAAAAATGCCATTTTGACAAGAACATTTATTTCTGTTTACCTGATGTGTCTAAATTAATGTGAAATAGAAACCATTGATCCTTAATGTGCCAGTTTCTGTGTAATTGTCTAAATGTGTCAGCAGATCGCTTTCTTAAAAACATGTTTTAAGATTGTTGTAAAATTTTCTCCTCCTTAAACAAAAATGTAAAACTACTAAAGCTAATTAATACAAAGCTGAATTTGTATAAATGTTTTTTTTTTAATGTTTATCTTTACATTATTTTCATGACATTGAAAATTTTTAAAAGACAACAAATGGAAAAATAAGAATCAATATCCTACTGATACAATTCCAAATTTGTAGTCAACATTTTTCATTTTAAATATCTGGCTAAATAAGGTATTTATCTTTTTCATTGCTGTGGAACTGTTTATATACTGCAATTTTGGTTGATTGATTATTCTGTCTGTAGTCCTGGACGATCACCAGCCTGCTGTGACCATGAAATTATTATGATGAACCATGTTTATAAAGAACGGTTTCCAAAGGTAAGTCTTCTCTAATTTATTGCAAGATGTAAAAAAGACAAAAACTTTATTGTTATTGCTTCCGTGTTTTGTGCTCACTGTGTCACTGAATTTATGATTAACTAATCTATAAATTACAGAGAATTCACTTAAATGTATAAATATAGATATTTTTATCCTTGTGTATATCATCACACGTAGTTAAGATGAACAAAAACAGAGAGTCTAGAATAGTATAATGAACAAACACGATTATATTGATGTCTCTTAAGATTAACGTTAACTGTTATTATAAATCCTTTAGTGTGAAAACAGCAAAGCAAATTTTTGATACATACCTTTTCTCCCTCTGGCCAAGTGCAGTATGAAGGAAAAAAGAAGGAGAAACAGACACAGACTGCACAGTTGTAACTTCAGTTGTTTGAGGGAATAAAGCCAATACAAATTTTGGACTTTAGGGTCATGTGTAGAAGAGCTTTAATGATCACCGACCCATTGTATAACTTTACAGAGTAGCGTGTTTGGTGAAGCTTCATAAGATCTCTTTGGCTATTCATTGGTAGTCATTAATTCAGAGATATAATGGAATTTTGAGTTTCAGCTTTTTTTTTGCATTAAGTTTGACAGCTACTATAGCTACAGATGCATTTTTGTTAAATTTCAAAGATAAACTGAATGACCACAAAGTTAGCAATATTATTTAAAATTCTACAAAGCTTGATTTCCTTTGCTATGTGGAAAAACTTCTGTCCATCCAACAATTTATTTTTTATGCTCTTTGCTTTGTTGGTTATCAGTTTTCATTTTACAAATATAATTTATTTCCTTTTGTAACAAATAAAAGTTCACTGGAATTTTTGTTTTTTTTATTTTCTGTTAAATACAGAGTAGTGGCATGATGTAGAGAGAAGAAAATAAGCAATATTAAAAAAGACAATGCAAAGATACTAGAAACAGAGCCTATAGTATTACATCATAATATACACACACAACAGAAAAGACAATAGAGTGTCTAGTAGTGAGCAAAAGTCATCCTTTAAGCCAGCAGCAGTGTCAGGATATTCTTTTGAATCCGCTAGGTTTATAAAAAGCTGCAGTCTGGGCTTCAAGCCCACCACTTCAATTGACACTTAGGATTCCAAAAACTGCTCATAGCAACTGAGAATTCATAAGAGTCTACTTGGTTCAGCATAAGCCAGAGTAGGTTTTTTTTTTCTTCTTCTTCATCATGACTCCACTGAAGTATTCATGAACCATTTGCTAATGCCGAAGATGGGAAAAAGAGTAGTTTTGATAATTTTATATTAAATCTCAAGTAAACTGTAAAATATGTTAAAGTACCACACTGAAACCTAGGCATCTACTGTACATTTATACAGGAGAAGTGTAAAAAAAGTCTTTACAGGAATATATGTAAATGTTTGAATTATCTGAAATCCCCTTTGACTGTTTAAAACAGATTAATATAGCACACATTTCATTTTTAAAAAAGTTTACAATATTTCATAAAATTCACTTTGTTGATCTGCTGTTGTATAGCATTATCATCTTACAGGTTGGTGACAAGCCCTAATGTATGAACACTAATCAGTTAAATGAAGTACTTTCTATATACCATGACAACAACATTTATTTCTATAGCACATTTTCATACACAGGATGTAGCTCAAGAAATATTTAAAAGCAAAAAGAACCAAATTAAACTAGACAATAATAATAAACAGTATACCAAAACTAAATGATACACACATACATAAAATATATATACAGGTATAATTGATAGAGTCCTTGTATTGTAGAATAGTATTGAATCGTTTTCTAATTCTGAAAATGAGTCTGATGATAAGGTCTAATGGCTGTTGAGGACAGAAAAAAAGAGAGAGAAAAAAGACAAAATCTGCAGGTAATCCAAAGCTAACAGACCGCTTACCACCCACTGGGCATTCTACCTAAAATAAATGTTCTTCAGTCTTTGCTCATTTTTTTCCAGGCTTCTCCCCAGAGGATTCAATGCAGTGCACAAGTGGCTGCACAGTACCTCGATCAGGTGGTGGTGGTGGTGGCGCAAAACACCACCCCAAAGAAACTGGAAAATTAAGATGAGAAAAGTAGAGATTAGTAAAGATTGCAAATACCTTAAGAATATGATAATTCTTAGTAAAGATTGCATATACCTTAAGAATATGATAATTTTTAAGGCTATATAGCAATTAATAGTGCAACTAAAATGTAACTATGAAAAAGCCAAATTAAAAATGTGAGTTTTTAGCAGTTTGTGAAAATATTCATCAGTATTAGCCTGCCTGATTTTTGGTACATAACAGTAAAAGGTCACCTCATCACTTCTTTTATGCCTGGCTCAGAGATATTCCTGACCTGTTAGCCATTTCCTTGAAGTGGCAACAGGTAGCCAATAAAAATTAATGAAAAACCAAAAACACAGAATTAACTCTTTTAGGCAGTGAAGACAGTTCTGGTCACAGTCATTTTGGATTGGGGATACTCAGTAGGAATGTAGGGGGAGAGGCATTCCAAAATATAGGATGGAGCTAAATTATTTAAGACTTTATCTCACTTTATTGCTATTTTAAAGTCATTTCTATAGACACAGGTAACCAATGTAATGACACTAAAACTGGGGAGATGTGCTTTGAGTTTGTTTTTCTGTTTAATATTCTTGCTGCTGTATTCTAAAATATTTGCAACTGATTTTTTTGTCTTTCTTAGGCAGGCCAGATAGGTATCCTTCAATAAGGGCGCGTAAATAAAGGCGAGCTTCAAAAGGGTGACCTCATTTGGGCGCAGCGAATAAAGGCAAATGCAACAAAATTATTACAGAAAATTTATTATTGTTGCTCTTCACATATTCCAGAGCCATTTGAACTAAATTATCTACGAACGCCTTTATTCGCAGCGCTCAATTGAGGTCACCCTTTTGAAGCTCGCCTTTATTTACGCGGGCCTTTATTCGCCGCGCCCAATTGAGGTCGCCCTTTTGATGCTCGTCTTTTTGTGCTCACCCTTATTGAATAGAGCCGTCCAGATAGGAGCTCAGTAATATTGTCAACTAAAACAAACACATGAATTAATTTCTCAACGGTGTTACATGAGGTCTAATTTGCAATGTCTCTAAAGTGGAAAACCACACTCCTAGTAATAGGGTGGCTAATGGTCGACATAAAACATTTCAGAATCAAGTTTGCTTCTTAGAGCTTGTCTGGTTAACTAATAGACAAGTTATCTCATTTAGTTCATCCAGATATTTGGCATCTAAAGGTATTTTTCTGCACTTGTGTGTGTGCAATTTTCAAGCTTTAAATTAGAATCCCCTCACTTTTAAAATTCATGCTACACCTCTGCTTATGCTTGTCTAAAGTGCCATTGGAATACCGCATGCGTAAATATGGTTTTTGACTTGCTTGGCCACTGAAACATTGTGCCTGATCATGACAGAGTAGCTGTTATATTGACTTGTGTTTCAAGGCAGTTTTAAGTGCTGTTAACACTTATTCTACCATTGTAGTTGCTGTGCACAAATTATAGCCCCATTTAAATATTTGCTGCCAAAAATGAGAAGGCACATCTCTGTTCTACATAAGGTAAACAGTATTTTTGGACAACTTTAAATATTAGCAGATTTGAGCTTGCATTCATGGCCCAGTAAATACTGTGAAGATTTTGGGTTCAAAAGTATCAATATGCAGATGCATGTTTGCATGCATAATTTTGCTCATGTTACTTTTTCTAACCAGTAGATGCTTTTGTGGTTATTTGTTTAAAATTTCAATTAGGCCACAGCTCAAATGGAAGAGAGAATTCAAGAAATTATCAGAAACAACTCCCTGGACAGTATGCTCCCACTGGCAGATGGAGTCCTCAGTTTTGCTCATCATCAGATCATTGAACTGGCACGAGATTGCTTAGAAAAATCTCGCCAGGGACTCATCACTTCCAGATACTTCTTTGAGCTGCAAGAGAAATTGGAAAAGTTGTGCCAAGAGGTAAGCATTATACACATTTGTTGGCTCCAGCAGTTGAAAAAGACAACCAAAAAAAGGACAAAGTTCCAGTTCCTTAGGTGGCTCTAAACAGTGTTTTAACTACTTGCACATGTCCCCTTTTGGATTTAGCTATATTGATATTAATCTATTGCTTTATTTTTCTTCAGGGTATTTGATAAAACCCTAGTTATTTACATTATAATATGATTTTATCTTCAAGAATAAGAACTATGTAAAATGAAGGAATATGTTGTTTTCAACTTTAATTAACATACTGTACATTATGAAATGGTCTTTTGTTAATATGTGCTTGTGTAGCTCTTTATGACTGTGATATGCAAAGGGCTAACACCTTATAAAGTACTAATCCCTGCCTGGTGCTAATGCTGCCAAGATAGGGGCCATCTTCTCTCAGTTTTGTTATGAAGAAGTGTGGATTAATCAGAGAAGGGGTAAAACCAAAACAGTTAAAATAGTATTTTTTTTTTTTATGATTAACACAAAATTGAGAATGTACTAAAACAAATTGTAGTCCTTGAGAATAACAAATCTTATTTTTACTGTGCTCTCAGTGAATTATTAAATATCAATTAACAATATATTAAAATCATATGTTTCCATAAACCTTAAAATGACAGAAAATTGTGATGTTAATCCTTAGCATTATGTGTTTAAACTTTTAAATCTGCAACATACATTTTTAATTAATCAAACTGAAAATCATAATTTTTTTTATTTTAGTGTAGCTAATTGGCCAAAAATGTTTAGATTTAGTTTTTTTGGTGCTGAATTCACTTTCTCTCCTGTAAAGGGTATATAATGAAGTACATCACAATGAGACCTATTTTAGCTCATCTATATTCTTTATAGAACCTTTATAGAATCTATATAGAACTGGCTGGAATTGATCTTTTTGAAACACAGTATATTCAGTAGCTCAACAGTTTTTTTTCTCTCTACTATAAACTGTTTTACCTGATACGCTAAATCTCTTAGCAGAGATATTAAACATTTTCTTCTGGTTTGATCACACTTAATTTGTAATCTTGGTGTATAATATTGCTGTAAAAAAAAAACAAAAAAAAACAAACAACTTAAGTCATGTTTACAATCCTCTTTGCTTACAGTCACAAGAACGTTCTGAAAGTGGAGAGGTAACATTCATAAAAGATCTTGTCAAAAAAATTCTGATCGCCATCGCCAGGCCTGCTAGACTACTTGAGTGCCTGGTAAGTTTCTTTTATGCTATCTTTACATTTAGAAAAGAATATTGAACAGTGAAGTTCAGTGTGTATCAGAAAAAATAAGGAATCATTTGTTTGGCTTCCAGAACAACCTAACTGGCATGCAAAGCCTATTATCATTGTGTTTTTATTATATAGTGCTTTTTTTTCCTTCATGTTATACTTGGCTACATTCAGTAATGCTACATTTTAAAATGACTTGTATTTAATTTCCTTTGTGCAAGCACTAGGCAATAAAAAGTTGTCTTCTAGACTATATAGTAGTCTAGTATATTTACAGGTTCATTTCATTATATGTCAATGCAACATTTGTTGTTTTTTAAGTTCTTTTTTATGTTCTTATCATTATGTAGAGTATATCTGATACTGTATTGTCTGCCTCGTAATGCTCTGTGCTTTTAATGGTAAAAAATAAGCATTAATATTATAGTAATTGAACCTCTGGCCTTTGCCTGATTTTATGAGTATGTAGAAAAGGGTGACATTCCTCCGTCATAAGAAAAGTGATTTTGTATAATGGTAATGCAAATGCAGAGAAAGATGCTTGTTTCCAATATATTGCCTAATTACAATAATGCAATTTTGCAGCATTTAAGGTCTTGAAATGCATATTGTTCAGTTTTTCATGCAATTATCTGACATAAATTTGTTCTCATTCCATTTCTGTCATTCTGCAGCCTTAACAGGAAAAAATAGATCTAGAAAATTAATAGATGTTTATTAAAGTGCTGGGTACAAGACAACTGGACATTTTATAATGTCTTTGTAGGCTATTATGTGAATATTTTAAGTAGTTGTCTACATGACATAAATAAAGTGCAAAAAAATACCAGTTTCCTTTTATTACAGCACACCTAAAAATCTTCTGTAATAATGTTCCTTCTGCCAAAAAAACACAACGGAATGCATTGCATTTAGTTAAATATTTACAGCTTCTGTAAACATATATCCTGCCATTGTCTCCATCTTTTCCTTTTCAGAAATCAACAGTGCATTTGACATTTATTTAATGACTAGCTGTCCTCCCTGGCTTTATCTGGGAGAGTTATCAAATGTATGTTACATGTGTAAAATTAAATAAAAAGCAAATTTCACACTCCTCATCACAGTAGACATTATTTTTTTAGTATAATTATTTAGCAGCTAGTGCTTCTGAGTTTAATAAGCCCTTGTAAAATTTAATTGTGAAAGTTAGTGTATGAGTATTTTTTGTTGAATAGTTATATTGAAAAATATTGCACAACATGCAGAATGCACCAAAGTCATAACATACTGCTAAATCACTGAGAAAAAAAAGAGGGTCATATTGGCCACATGCCCAACTTCCTGAGCAGCGCTTCTGGTGGGCCACCACAAAGTGTCTTCTTACTCTCACCACCTCCATCTGAAATGACTTTTGTTACTCCAGATCAAGCACAGATCTTGTCACAAATTAGTCATTTGCTTCTTTAGTATTTCCCATAGGCAAAAGTTGAATATGACCTGTCTTATTGTCATATTAGGAGCATTCACAAAAGAGGGAACAGATTTTTGATACAATCAACCATAATGAGAGTGGCAAACATAAAAATGTAGTCATTTTCTTTAACATGCTTAAATATTTTAGAATTTTGAGTAAATCTTATTGATGAAGTAAAAATGTGGTCAATATCATATTGTGTACTGGAGATATTGAGGTTATAAGGCACAAAGGTCCATGGGAAATTACATATTTTAGTGAGGTAGTCTCATTTATTTTTTGTTGATATTTATACATCAGAAATTTTTAATTTTATTAGCCTGTTTTATCAACAAATGATGAGACCACTTACAGAGCAGAGATTTTCTTTTTGTCACAGTGATGCCATTAAGACAATATCTCCCTTATTATCAGGAACATAAAGATACTGGTCATTGACTTAAGAAAGCAAGAGGCAAACCACACTGCCATCTACATCAGTGAGAATGTTGAGGATAAGGTAGTAACTTTAAATGTCCTATCAGCTTGTATAGGTGAACAATGGTGAAAAACTTCACTGGTATGGTACCTGGAAAGGTCAGACCCCCAAATATTGGTGAAGGCAGCAGAATATATCACTGAAATACATCAGCTTTTGCTCAAGACATAAAACACAGTAATGCATCTTGCCTTAGAAAGGTAAACTGAATAATTATTAAAGATTTCAGCCATTCTAAATAGTCTCTTTTTTCTCTCCTCCCTTCTGGAAATTTGTACAAGAACATAAGCACTCATACTATTACATCTAGGGAAATTTATTATCCACAGATCATAAGGCTCTTTAACAGACACCCATGGTGATAAGTACATCTTCTTGTAGATTTTGTTTATACTATATGTTGTCTTCTGTGCATCTAGTTTTGTTGATTGTCTCTGTTGCTGGTGTTATATTACTGTCTATAGGTTGAAGTGAACATGCAAGAAAGTATTTCAGTGTTGTACAGTAACAAAGTAGAAATACTTTTTACTGCATTTAAGTATGTTTTGAGAATATTTCTGTTTTACTGGAGTATAAAATTTTCTGTCTCGTTTCACTTTTACTTCACTACATTTTCAGATTCAAGTGGCTTTTTCTAGACACATTTGTTACTACAATACTAAATCACACAACAACAGGCTACATATAAACTCATAACGCTTTGCTCATTCAGTTAACTAAAATACTATATATGTTTCCCACTGTTTATATGCATGAATTTTCATAAACTGGTCATTCCTAAAGAATTAAATGTGTGCTGCTGGTGCTAAAACTTGCTCATCTGCACAATCTTTCCAAGTATATCTCACCCTTTACCATAGTGCAGGGTGGATGTTTAAAGGTGGGGCTGAATGTGGCTGCTGCACCGTCTCAGTTTCAAGTCTTCCATAGCTGATGCTACAGCATTTAGATGCTGTTCTCACAGCAGTCTGCTAAAGGGGTCAGGGCTTGACCTACTGGCTGCAGTGACATGGTCTTGTGCAGTCAAGTATTTTAGTCTGCTCACCTTGTCACGTGGATTGCACATGTCGTCCTGGGCATCACAGTTCCAAAACATATTATGAAACAGTTTGAAAAGCCCATGAAAAAATGAAAGGCCATTATTTTGAATATGAAACTAGAAGTGATAAAGTCTGGGTAAAGAACTTTATTTAGAATTGTTTAATGAATGGCAATGTCTTGGTATCTCCTGTGCTGTAACTCTTTTATATTTACCAAATGGGTGTGTTAATTTTGGGTTAAACAATACATATTTCTTCTACATAGTTAATGTTGATAGGTTTATTGTGTGTTTTTTTTTTTTTTTGACAAAGAAACAGAGAAATAGTTTAAATAATTTAGGTTCAACTGAAAATTTTGAATCAACATTTTTAGGAATTTGACCCAGAGGAATTTTATCATCTTCTGGAAGCAGCAGAGGGACATGCTAAAGAAGGTCAAGGCATCAAAACAGATATTCCACGTTACATTATTAGTCAACTGGGCCTTACCAGAGATCCTCTTGAAGGTACATTACAGAGTAAAATAATAACATTTGGAAAATAATTTATAAGAAAACTCACTTTCTCTTATTAAAAATGTGATTTTCTGTTGTTTTTCTAAAATTACTATTTTTTCAATGGCACTACCATTACATGGCTGTTATTAGTGAGTTTAAATTATTTTAAGTTTGAAAACATATAATTATTCAGCTGTTTTTTGTTTTCTTATTGACTAACCCTGTTTTTAGTAGACTTTTTAATAAAGGATGATGTAAAGAGTTTCCTCTATCAAACGAGTACTTTAATATTTCATGTGATGTAGCGCTAATGTCACTTTTGACTGTTCCAGCCAAATGATGCATAACTAAGGGGGCAATTTCAAAGTAAACTATATTACACTCTTGCAATATCTCAATATATTTACTATTAACCATAGGTGGTGGTATAATTTGTGAGCTCTCAATAGACAATTATGCTCATTCTTTCCAAATGATACTTGTCACCTCTGATTCCATTAGAACTATGTGGAAATGGTTAAAAAACAATGCAATAAAAGCTGGGCAGATGTTTAATAGCATTTAAATGTGTACTAGATACATTGGGGACAGCAGAATAATGGTGAATCCTAGCAGTTTCATTGCAGACTCCTGCTGCACACCCATTATTTCCTGCAGCTTCCTGAGTACTGACATTTTTTAGATAATTTACTTTTATAGTGTGTTCTGGAGTCCTGATTTTCTTAAGGATTTACTGTCATGGGCTGATAATCTCCAGTGTTGTGCATTCATCAATATTATGCTACCCTGAGATCTGCATAAGTCATTTTCAAGGGGACAGATGTTAACAGTAAACAGTTCTCATTCAGCAGTATTACTTAGTGGTCACACATTGGGATATTTTAGCACCCATTAGTTTTTTGTCAGCAGTGCTATAGAGGAGTTTCAACTTCTTTTAATTCAACACAGGCCTTGAAGGATACACAGATAATATAAAACATAAACAGTGTAAGCCTTTCTTAGATAATATATTAAAAATATCTTGTTTTGAAAGCAGTTTAACTGTTGGTTACAGTTTAAAATTTATCATTCATTTTTGCTACTGTCTAATAGCCATTATTTTTCTGTAGTTCAGTTGTATTGTGCCTTCTGTTTGCTGGAGTATCAAATCTAAAGTATATACATTTTTATTACAACACAAATAATCAAATTTTTTCTTCCAGGAAAGAAACTACATTGTCTTTAAAGAACTTGGCTGAGGCAGCACTAGGAGCAGAATGTGAGAAGTAGGCCAGAAACACATGGGGTGTACCATAGTCTCTGAGAGTATCAAGGAAATAATGATAAAAATAATAATAAAGTGTGTTATGTAATACATACAAGAATGAAGATGCAAGCAACAAAATTCCACAGAACGAGATGTAAAGCAGGCACGAGGTTGTAGAACTACTACATAATTATACCTATGACTAGACTAAGAAAGATGACAAAGATTAGTATCCTAAACTTTTTGTCAGTACAACAGCAACTATCCTGTAGAAGAGAAGATAAGTAGATAGAAATTATTAAATAGAATGGTGTGTTTTCAAAGACACCCAAACAAAAGTAAATTGGGTACAGTTCAAATACATAAAGGCAGATCAATCCAAAGCTTTGGAGCAAGAAGGGACAAACATTTTTTGAAGAGTAGAAATGGTCAACAAAAAGGCAGAAGCAGAACTTAGACTTCTTGAAAGGAGATAAGGAGAGACTAAGGATTGGAGGTACTGAGGATCAGAATCATTCAGAGAACTGCAGGTCAAGACAGTAGTTTGTTTTTGTTTTTTTTTAAACTGAATCCCCTTAAAAAACTTGTTATTGTAAACAAATTCATGCCCTGGTGCATGTAGGTCTTATGTTCTCTATTAAAGTGTTAACTTTGGTATTTGTATAATTAGACCACAGCTGTTACTTGTTCATTTTTTTATCGACAAAATGAAATTCAGTAGGCTTATTGTTCAGTGACCTTAAAAAGACTAAAATAAATAAAATCACCTTAAAATACATTATTTTTTAACTAGTTCTCAGAATTACAAGCAGTTATATTGTTTGATTTCTACAGTAATGTACTTATCTGAAACAAAGTTTAAATAAAAAAATATATATATAATTTCACACACATTGATTCAATTAATTAATATTGGAAATTAAACATTGCTTAAATGTCAATATACGTGCACTTATAGTTTGGAAATATTTTTAATCATTAATACAATTTATTTATACAGGTGTTTTTTTTTTTTATTTTTACAGTGCGTCAGCTTGAAATTATTAATTCTTGATGAGTAATTATAAATATGGATTATCCTTTTAATTATGCAGTATTTCTTACCAAAACATAGACTGTATGATACACACAACAAATAATAAACCTTAAAAAACCTACAAACCTATCAAATGTTCATAAGATGTTTATCAAGAAGAATCAAGGCTAACATGTATAACAAGTTTACAAGTAAAATAGACAAATTTTGCTTTTAGGTTAAAAAGCCTATTGTTTACTAAGCAGCAATTTAAATTTTTTCTTTATCTGATTGAAAATGTAAGCTGCCGGATTAAGAACAAATTCGCTCACCATCCAAATTCAGACAAGCAGTGCCAGTTTTAATTAAAGCATAAAATAATATGGTCTGAATTTTTAAAGTAGCTTTTCTTGCCATTTGCCTAATTGCACAGGACGACTTCTCGGATTCTCTTTTCTCAGTTTTTTACTCAACGTTTTTAATGTAAATACTAATATTCTAGTCTTCTCTCTCTCTCTCTTTCTGGTAAAGCCTGCCTTACTGCTGTTTATTTACAGGATGTTCATGGCAAAAAAAGACGTGTGCTAGCTGAACTACCGTAATACCTTGCTTAAAGGAGAACTGCTACTTATTACCATAGAGCTTAGAAAAAAATAATTTTTTGTGCTTGGCCAATTTTTCAATCACCAATTGAGCCTTTTGTATTGAAAATTGGCTAATTGAAATCACAAACCAATCGATCAAAGCATCACTAGTTTTGAACTGGATCCTTGCAGCAGCAAGAAGCCAGTGGAAAGACCGAAGCGGAGTCATAGTAGGAGTGAAACAAGGAGAACAACACCAGTCGAGCAGCTGCATTCTGGAGGAGCAAGAGAGATCTGGTAGCAGCTGAAGGAAGTAATGCCAGGAGTGTGTTGCAGCAGTCCAGCCACAGGAGACTCAGTGCCCAAACAAGGAGTTGCATGGCATAATTAGTGAGGAAGTGTCGAATCCTCTGGATATTATGAAGAAAGAACATTTTTAATGGAATGATTTGTTTAAAAATGTTGGGAAATTTGCACTTTCTAAAGAATATATTTGGTTTTAATTGCTACATTATTATGGTTTTTACGTACAATTTTCAAAAAAAAAAGTTTTGCTTTGTATGTCATATTTAACAGTAAATGCCATTCCTCAGTATCATCCATGCATATAATTTTATAAGATAAAAGCAGTGATTCACTTAGGATCACACAGCTGTGAGATATGAACCAATGAGTTTTGATGTCTTCTCATCCATTAAATTAACTTTTCTATATTTTCATCAGTAATGTAAATTCAGCTAAAATAGATCTGTATGTTTAAGCAACGTTATTTAGAATTTGATTAAAAAGGTTTAAAATTTAGTTATAGTTTTGATATTTTGTGAGTTTCTGCATAAGCTGTATAGTATTAGGGTTTTTTTTTTTTTTTTTTTTTTACCTTTTTCTGGGTGTGCATGTGTGAAGATGTGTTCTTGATCTCTTGTCCTTTTTAGAAATTGCTCAGCTAGCATCTTATGACAGTGGAACTGCAGAAACACCAGAAACTGATGAATCTGTTAGTGTAAGTTATTTTTTTATGAATAATTATTCTGCAACTCAAGATCAAAAGAACTGCACTTATACAGTATGTACCAAGCAGTATTAAAGTTGTTATAAAATTCACACTAGCAGATTTCTTTTAACACCCAACTTCATTCAATTGAATAATAGGTTATTATTGTCATATGCATTGTCTACTTGATTCCCTGTAATTAAATAATTTTACTAAATTCAGTAAACTTCATGAAATTGTGTTAAAATGCTCTGGATTTTTATTCATTTATTGCTACAAATAATATTTTTAATGTAAAGTGAAAGTTTCATTTATGAATTAACAAGTTATTAATACACTAATCATAAAGAATATTTTTTCTAATTCAGTTGATCATTATATTTTTCACTACCACCAGTTATTCTAGTATACCTCTTGTCAGTCAGTCAGTCATTTTCCAACCCACTATATCCTAACACTGGGTCACAGGGTCTGCTGGAGCCAATCCCAGCCAGCACAAGGCAGGAACAAATCCCCGGGCAGCTGACCAGCCCACAGCAGGGCACACACACACACACCCACATCCAGACACCAAGCACAGACTAGGGCAATTTAGGATCGCAAATGCACCTAACCTGCATGTCTTTGGACTGTGGGTGGAAACCCACGCAGACACGGGGAGAACATGCAAACTCCACGCAGGGAGGACCCGGGAAGTGAACCCAGGTCTCCTTACTGCAAGGCAGCAGCACTACCCACTGTGCCACCGTGCTGCCCTATATCTCTGGTATGAATAGTAAATCTATGTATTGCAACTTTTCTTCAATATTCTTAACAAGCATATGGCACCATTTTTTTTTTTGTTAACCACTCAGATTTAGTGTTGAAAACATATGTGCAGTAAACTTTATTAAAGACAAGGAATTTTTTTGAAGAAGTTAATATTACCAAAACCAAGTTTGAACCCTACCCAAAATTACATTTAAAATGTAAATCTCACACTTCAAAAAAGATAAAACATAAAATTTTATTTGCTGAAGATTTCTCACAATAGTTTTCCATAGCCATAAATAAACAGTTATGATTTTTAGCAAATGGTAATAGGGAATTTAAAAACTATTGATTATCTACAGGTATATTAAAACACAGTAAACTTTAGTCTAAATTTAGGCAAATTTGAGTTTTAAATTCATTATAGAATAGACTTTGCTCATATTAAATATTCTATCTGAAAAAATGAATCTTTGAAAAACATTTTGGTATAAAGGTATACAAAATTTCATAAATTATTCATTGTGATCTTGTGCCATCTCATAGGCCTAGAAACCCAAATTTGACTCTTGGTCTGGTCATAACCTTTGTGGATGGAGCCTGTACAATCTCCTCATGCCTACAGTGTCTCCCCCCAAGGTTTCCTCCTAAATTCCAAAAATATGTATGTTTGGTTGATTTAATAAGTGAATGTGACATGTCTTAAGAGAAGAATATTTTTGTTCCTATCATATGCATGATGTTGTCTAATTAAGCTTAAGCTTTTTCACACTGGTATACCTAAAAATCAAACTCAAAGCTTGGATTTACTCATTGGCTTTTCTAAAGAATTTAGTGCAGTGTACATTTTATTATAGTGAAAAGCTATGTTTGGGATTTAAATGTGAGTTATATATTTTGTTCCATTATATAAGGAATAGTATTATAACAAAATTTTATTGTCTTGTTTACACAGTCCCAAAGTTTGAGCAGCTCTCTGAAATCACAGCATAAGCCTTGTGAAAGTGATTTTAAGATGATTAAATTGATCAGTAATGGTGCATATGGGTAAGCTGATTTAGTATTGTAAAATTATTGCAAGAAATCTGTATACAGTGGTATGATTTACAATTTTCATTCGAAACATAGGGAAAAATCAGTCAATCAACCTTGAAAATGCTGCACAAATTTATTATGTGCAATAACACTTCCATTACGGACATCTTGTGAGCTATCTGACAAAAGTTATGAATATGACAAAGTTAATAATAATAATATTATTAAAAAATTAAAACAATTGTGCCAAATGTTGTGGGCCATCAATCAGTCAGTCAATTTATCTTTATTTTATATTCAGAACCACCATTACTAAATCTGAAAGACTGAAAATTATTAAAAAAATACATCTCTTTTCAAAAATAAATAGTATTTTCACTTTTTACCATGTATCTTGATATCTTTTCAGCTGTACTATAATAAAGTATTGTTTTGACTATTGGGGTTACTCATTTATTGATGCTTGACATTTTTTAAATTTTTTGTAAATCTTTAGGAAGTGCTCTTTTCAAACTTGTATTGGCAAGTGGTAATTGCATAAGTTCAATAATGTTTGATGAATTTGCCTATTGTATTCTTTAAATTAAAAAAAAGTTTTGTTTTTTTTTAAACAAGGCAGGGGTTGCTTTTCACTTAAGAAAGAAACCGATAACTGAAAAATGTAATATTGATGTTATATAAAATATTTCTAACCATTTGTATTTTGTGCATTTTAGTGCTGTATATTTGGTACGTCATAAGGAGTCAAAACAGAGGTTTGCAATGAAGAAAATCAACAAGCAGAACCTGATTTTACGAAATCAGATCCAGCAAGCCTTTGTTGAGCGAGACATCTTGACTTTTGCAGAAAATCCATTTGTTGTGAGCATGTACTGCTCATTTGAAACAAAACGACATTTATGCATGGTCATGGAATATGTTGAAGGTAGAGAATTGTTTGTGTTTTGCTATTAAGCCTAACTTGTGGTATTTCATAAAACTAGAAAATATATATAAATCAGCATTTCATCACTATCTACAGTATTACAAAGTCTTGCTAGTTTTGAGTCATGAAAGGTAATATTTACTGCATTTTATAATATAAACATACATTTAATTGATGTACAAATGCTACGTTTGAGACTGTACTTTGATAAAGACCTTCCCGTCTATTTGTCTGTAAACAAATGTGCAGTGAAAGAAATGTTAAATATTATATATGTACTCTGTAACAGGAGGAGACTGCGCCACTTTATTGAAGAACATAGGCCCACTGCCAGTGGACATGGCAAGAATGTATTTTGCTGAGACAGTTCTTGCTTTGGAATACCTTCATAATTATGGCATAGTCCACAGGGACTTGAAACCGGACAAGTAAGTATATTAAGCATGTATACATATTGCAATGCTGCACATACTGAATATGGAAAAGAAAGCATAATTATTTGTTTGTTTGTGTATTTAAATGATGAAAGCACAGTTTTATTTCTTTATATTTATAAATAAGTTGAGCATTGTTGATAACTTCAGTCAGCCATATATATTGTTTAATGCCTAATGACTGAACTAAATGAAGGTTTGGACTGTATGGGCAAGGGTGCATCACCAAAGACAGTTTGGCTCCCACTAGAGCTACTTTTCTGTTCTAGGAGGAATTATTGACTACTCTCTTTCATATGTTAAATGCTGCTATTACCATATAATGAATTCCTCAGTTAATTCCACTATAATCACACTCCTAAAACAGGGCAAGGAGCCCTCTGAATGTTCAAATTACAGCCCAGTTCTACCTAATACATTGCCAAGCTGGTGGCAAATTTACTTGCCTATCACCTGAAATCAGTCATCCATTAATGTAACAAAGTAACTTCATGCACAGATGCTGTGCAGCAGATAACATCAGCTGCCTCCTTTATGTTACTGATGCAGCTGTAACTCTGTTGCATCCACCTGTCCCCATCAGGAGATGCAGAGAAGGCTTTCAACTATATGAACTAGCCTTTCATATGGGGCTTGGTCAGACATTTATTAATGTTATCACAATCTTTTATTATTCTGGTTTAATGATAATGTTTACAAATTCAGATACCTCTTAACCTTTCCATATTTGTAGAGGCACCTAATGCAATTTGCTTTTAAATCTCCCTCAGTGGAACCTTATTACCTCCTATTAACTGGACCTGATTACTGACATCACTGTGCATAATGTCCTCTAAGAAATCTAATTATAAGCACACAATATCCTTTTTACCTGGACAGTGCCTCTTTAGATATCCCTCACCCTTTTCACCCGTATGAAGCTGTGTCTGACTATAAAATCAATTGAAAATTGAAAGGAAAGAAAAGTTCTGACTTAGCTGTCGCAGTCAAAGTGAGGCATTATGCAGATGTATGCTGTTGGTATAAAGGAGCTCCAGTGGTGTTTCTTTACACACATAAAGCGGAGTGATTTTTTTGGCTGAAAGTACTCGTGTTAATGTGTCAGAGAGAGGATATGCAGCATTGTTCATCATGGCAGTGAGGTTTGTTTTAATTCTTTCCTTCACTACTACCTCCAGGGTGTCCACACTACATCCTATAACTAAGCTTACCCTTTTAATTAGCTTGTGATCTTACCAGGCCAGCACACCTTAGCATAGAAAATCACACTGGCCATTAAGGAGTTATAGAAGATGCAAAGGATGCCAGTAGTGACATTAAAGGAATGCAGACTCCTAAGGAAAAAGAGCCTGCTCTACATTCTGTTATAAAGTTCCTCTGTGTTCTGAATCCAGTCCAACTGTCATTAATGTGGACCACTTCTTCATCCACTCCTTGTATAGTGATTGGACATAGTGGTTCTTTGTGCATAGGTTCATCTACCTGCATTTCTCTGAGCTTACCCCTTAACTGGGATGGCTAGATGGTATTCAAGGCACTGGAAAAATAAAAAAAACATAATCTTCACAACAGATGAGAATAAGCCTTGTGGAGTAGATAGATAATTGCATCCTCAACTGCAATCTTTTGCCAATAGTTAAACTGCAGTGGGTTCAGGTGGCCTACCACAAGAGAGCTCATATAGTCCCGGAGCAGTCTCCCAGAAGATCTTCATGATGTGAGATGTGCAGTAAATGCTACTGGTGTATAGTCTTTAGGTGAAGAGCCTTCTTTGGAACAGGAGCAATGCATGATGTTTTCCAAAGCAGTAATACTGAATCACCACACCCCCTCTCACTACTTTAGTCCTCCAAACAACAGGGGCACTGCCTAGCATAACCCAGGATTCGATATTAGAGTTATTTTTTTTATAGACGGGAGTGCTTAATGAGTCCAAAGTTTTAGATGGACATGAAAGGCCAGCTAGCCTATCTAATTAGTATAGACAATATTGACACCTAGTTGAAAGCAATTCTTCTTTGTTGTGTTTAGTGTTTTGGTTGCTCGGTGCGTTTCTTCCATTCCTTCTGTTGGAATCTGAATTATTATTTTTTTATATATATATATTTCTCTAACAGTTCTTTTATTTTAACTCAGGGTGTCTTTTAGGAAAGACAAAAAAACAAGTATTAAAAAGTTTGTTTTGAAAAGCTGTGTGGATTGAGAACTAATTGAATGCAAGTTACACAGTTATTACTCTTGATATTCCCTTTTATTTTTTGTGTCTCTTTAGTCTTCTTGTAACATTAATGGGCCACATCAAGCTTACTGACTTTGGGCTGTCAAAGGTGGGATTAATGAACATGACAACAAACCTGTATGAGGGCCATGTTGGAAAGGACACTAGAGAATTTTTAGATAAACAGGTATGCTGGATTTCTACTGTTCATCAGTTGTTGTAACCTATTACTATAATGTGATGTTCCATTAAACAAATACTGGAGGTTGCAGGGTTACTCGGTTTGCCTAATAAATACTGCTACTATAATTCACAGTTAATATCTACCATCAGAGAATGTATATTAATGCATGTAAACTACAGTAATGTTAGGATAGCCATATGTTCAACTTAATAAAAGAAATACAAAACAAAGTATATTTTAAAAAATCATAGTTTATTGTTAGGCTTAAAATATAATTGAAACTTGCCTTTCTATCATTTGTTTGGAGAATCCTTTCTGAAAAAACTCAAACCTAATACCTTTGGTGTCTATATAGCACCTTGAGCGGAGGGAAACATACTATATAAATATACCGTAATGTATTATTATTATTATTATTATTATTATTATTATTATATGCATGAGATTTAATATCAATGTTTATTTCCACACAATTGTAAATGACTTAGAATGTGTGAAGTGACTGGTCTGAACACATTATTATGTTAAGTTCAACATATAAAGCTGAAACTTTAACCTTTTTTTATTATCAAAAATACATTTATTCACCCGGTATATTCATGATGCTCATGTTTCACCACAGTGTGTATCTCTCACTGTTACCTATATCACTCTCTCTTTGTTTTCCGTTGGTCAGTACCCACATATTCATTAAGTCATACACTTTGGTTAACTCTTTCTCACTCATTAAACTGTGCAGAGTAGTGCATGTCTTTACATTTTCAATCAGAAGTTTCTAATCTTCTTTTGATTTGTTATATCATTGGCTGTATCATCTCCAAAGGGTTGTCTGCAATTGCAAAACTTACGTGATAATGTAGTTGCATCTTAGGTTATTTATTTATTTTCTGCTCCCACTGTTTTTTCTAATCATACAACTTTTAAAGATATTTCATTGATATTTGCAAATACAGCATAATTTTGTCTTCTGTTTGAAATGGTGCAATTTTCTTTTGTTTTAACCCATCCATCCATCCATTATCCAACCCACTATATCCTAACTACAGGGTCACGGGGGTCTGCTGGAGCCAATTCCAGCCAACACAGGGCGCAAGGCAGGAAGCAAACCCCGGGCAGGGCGCCAGCCCACCGCAGTGTTTTAATCCAGTTCTCACATTTCTATATAATCATTTTAATTAATGTTTATGTTGCATCTACTGTGAAAATTGGGATGGTGTGATGGCACAGTGGTTTGTACTGCTGTCTCTCAGATCTAGAATCCTGAATTTGATTTGCATGCCCAGTTATAGCAGGTCTGTACTTTGCACATTATCCTTGTGTCTGCGTAAATTTTCTTGTACTCCAGCTTTACAATCACATTCCTGAAGACATTTGGATAGTTAAACTGGTGAATCTAAGTCAAGGAGGGTGCAAGAGTGGTCTCTGCAGTACACTTGTGTTGTTGTCTGTAGCTTGTTCTTGTCTAGCACCGAATGCTGCTAGGATTGGCTCTGACAGTCATGAGTTGGAATAAGGTAAATTAGTAAATGTTAGTTTATCTTGTATTGTGATAATTTGTTTTCACTCACTACAGAAAAATTAAAAGTGTAATATATAGTGCTTATGATATTTGGTCAGTGGAATAAAACCAGTATCATTCAGTACAAAACAATGTATGCATTCAAGAGTAATTGATATCTGAATATTTTAACTCTAATTTAACCTTACCCTACCCAACAGCTTTACTTATAACACCTCCCATTGAATGGAAAATAAATGTAAAAAGGACAAACACATTTAGCAAACTTGTTTATAAACTAGGCTTTCACTGCTCAAACACCCTTTCATCAGAATACTGGAATTTTAATTCTTAATACACAAAGAGCCAATCAGTACAATTCCTAATGACTTAAACAATACAAGGCAAATGTACATGAGACACTTTTATTTTGGGCCAGTAAAGTAACAGATAAAAAAATGAAGTCAATTACTTTATCCTAAATCTTGGGGTACCATGGCCATGCCTTCCATTATGCATATGTTATGTAGCTGCGCAACTTGAGTTCTGAATTTTTGCTATGCATTGCTTAGGAGATGCACTCTCCGTGTGGACAACGGCCAATACAGAACTTGTGGCTTTGCGTACTCACTAATTCACCATTGAGATGTGCATATAACTGTCAATGTGGTTTTATATACAGGAAAAACAATCATATTACCTTTCTGAAATCGCTGTGGTTTTTAAAGAGTAAGATAATGGTACCAGGAAGTATGTCTGAAAGCTGAGAAGTCTTGTAGTTCTGTTAAGGAATATTTGTGTTTTCATGTCATCTACTGTTTGAATGTTTGTCAGCAGGGAGGAGAACCCTATTACATTTCAAAACACTATCTTTAACTGTGTTTATGGGCAGGCACTCATCGTCCGTGAAAGAACACCTGTCTAAGTTTATTAGATATACTGTACCATGTGTTGCAAGCTGTGACAGATCCTTGTAATAGTAAAAAAGTTTATTGCTCATTCTCAAAAATGAGAAATGCCTGTTACAACTAATGAATGAAAAGCTTAGGCTGGGCAAGTTTTTGGAACTGATGTTTTAAATCTGTGTATTTGATCCTCTGTAATATTGAGGATTCTTTACAATTTCACAAAAACATCTTACATAGAAAGACTTTATTTGGCACATTCGTAGTGCAAAATACAAAAGGTTTATTTTGGATTTGTCAGTTTTGTTTCTTAAGGTTAGAGTTGTTTTAAATTGTATGCATCCTTTGTTTTATAGTCTTAAAAATCTTGTTGATAAATCTTATGAAGTCTCTGAAAAATGTATTTCAGTCTGCATCCCTTATGTTTTAAAACATATTATTTTTTATTATTTTATCTTAAGTTACCTAATGCTGAGATCTTATTCATTTTTGTTTTTTAATGTTCATTTTTTTTTTTTTTTAATTAACCATTGAATTACTTGACTGAAGCTTAGTAAATTTTTAGGTTTTTGATCTTAATCAATAGCATATCTTACTCTGTCCTTCTGGTGTACTTGTAAATTGAACAGGTTTGGCATTTCTAACGAGAAAGTGGCTTACATGCAGTAGTATATCATTCAGAGTACCCAATTCCTTTAAAGTAAGATTATCAACCCCATAATTTAAATCTTGTTTTCTATTGTATATCACCTTTTGGTTACCATTACTGCCTTATAAATCCATTGTCTTGGGTAGCATACTGTGCCAAGTCATTGTTAATGTAGAAACTGCATGTTCTTCCTATGTTTGTATGAGTTTTCCTCCACATGTCTACAAACTTGCAGGCTTGGTTAATTAATGTTCCATATTGACTCTGTGAATGCAGGTGTAGGTGAGTGCATGAGTGGGTCCTGCAGTGGACTGGTATTCCTGTCTTGTGCTTGATGCTCCTGTGATAGGCTTGCAAAATGCAGATGCCTGAATTTGATTAAGCAGGTTTGACAGTGTTGTGTTATATTTATCACTTTTCACCATCTGCACTGTCAGAAAGCAATTGATAATATTCCACTTAAAAATAAATCACACTGTATTTACATCCTCCCAATTCCAGACACTGTTTTCTTTTTAATCCTGTTTTTTTTTTTTTAAATGGTGAACTACAGTCTGTTGCAGCAATGCATGTCAGAGAGTATTCCTGCATGAAATAGAGTGTTACAAGACATATTCACACATACATGCACATTTACTCATACTAGACAGTAATCCAACATGCATATTTTTGGAGTGTGGGATGAAAGTGAGGTTCTTATAAAAAATATCTAGGTAAAGAAAGAATATGCAAACTTCACACAGCATACAGGTTATAAAAAGATCTAGAAAAAGAGCTAGCTCATCGAGACAGTACAACAGGAGCTGATAAAGTTGTCAGAATATAAACTTAAATTAGAATCATATACTAAGGAGTACATGTACACAAGGGGAAATTTAAAATCTTATATCTGTTTTAATTTAAAGATTTATGAATGGTAGTGGATTCATCTGGTATAGATAAGTATGGAGAGATTATATTCATTATTATTTAATGCAGTTGTGATGAGCCATCCTGAATAATGTAAGCAAATTGAGTCTTTCTTTTTAGATGTTATCAACATTTTTAGTCATTTGGTACAGTTATCATTTAACATAAATGTTTTAAAAGATGTAAGTACGTAATTTTACTTGCATTATAAACATGAGACTGGTTAAGATTATGCAGAATACAGTGCTAATGCACATAAAAGCAATGTTTTTTCTGTTCATTTCTATAAGGCTAAGCACAACTGTCAGCATTGCTAAAAACAGAAGTGGTCTTCACTACTCACATTATACAGCTGCTGCTAACAGAAGTCTACCACAAATAAGTCTTTTTAGTTGTATTAAATAAGATATGCTGTAGCTGTAGATATGATATAAAGGAAAATGTTTTGTTCAGCTCTAATGTTTACAAATTGTGATGCCCTGGTGCCTGCAGCCATGGGTGTATTGCATTTACCGGGACATTGATAGTGAGCCAGTGGCAAGGGAAGAGAAAGAGCTGATGTATAATAAGTGAAGTTTATTAAAGAGCAAGGGTGCAAAAAGTGCTGTGCTAATGAATAAGTAAAACCTTTTAAAAATCAGCAAAGTCCTTCACACAAGTAGAAGGAAAAAAAGCCACAAAGAGCTATCATCAGGAGTTTAAAACATGAAGAAGTCATTGCAATAGAAAGAGCTTTTTTTCTCCTCAAACAAGCGCCCAGTAACAGACTTTCACTCTGAGCTTTCACCATGCTTCCTCTTTTCAGGCCCTGTGGGATGTTAGGCAAAGACCAAAGCAACATCACCCTCATCTTCTTCACAGCATTGCCGCACAACATTCCATCTCGCATTATCTCTTTCCATTCCATTCATGTCCTTGATTCTTCGTTACACCATCACAACGTAAATCAACAGGTCCAGATCTACTTTGTCAAGCCATTTCATGAGTGTCTCAGACACCAGGTGCTTGACACTGAACATACTGCTCCCCATGTTCCCGCTTCTACCTCTGCCATTTTCTTGTTAGGGCTAATTAACGCTCACCCCTCAGTCAATTTCTGTGACGCATGGGGTTGTGCACAAATTAGCCTTAGCTGATGAAGTCCAATTCATACTGTCTTATTGAACACTCGTCCTGACAAGTAATGATACTGGAAAAACAAAAGGCTGACAGAGATATTACAGCACCATCTAGTAAAACATCATCTACACATACTTGTTTTCCCAATACATACGTTTTATACAGATGCACTTTATTTTGGACACTAAACCCAAAAAAAATTATTTAGCAAAGGAAAAAAAAAACAAAAGGTACTCTAGTCCAATTGTACATCCTCTCTTCTGTCTTTTTCCCGGATGTGCAATATCTGCTTGAATCCCAAATCCGAACAGCGGTTCATCCCCAGTTATTGACTATCTGTATAAAGGAATATGTAAGGAGCCATTGGCTGCAGGTACTGGGACATCACAGTATGGTGGCAATGAGGGGGATGGATTAGTGTCAGTGAGGGATTAGGAGTCAAAGACAACAGCAAGAGAATGAGGTGCAACTGGGGAAATGGAACCCATGTACTCCAGTCTGGATGGACAGAAGAATAATGGACTTTGAATGGATTATTTATTTATTTATTGGTTGTTTTATTTTAAAAGTTGATATTATATTAATGCCCTTGAGGTTTTTAGAAGGTTTAGGAGAATTAGGGGTATTGTGGTTTTAGTGAGTGGGTGTGAGAAACACACCACAGACCTTGGCTTCCAGATTCACACTGGTTGGTCTGAAAGTGCATCCCTCCCATGTGAACTGGAAGTTTATTGGGGGTGGTATGTGGTGAAACATGTCCAGAGTTTGTGGTGGATCTGAGCAGGTGCAGTACATTGTTTAATAGCAGCTCAGACTTTGTGAGTGTGGGTGTATGCAGGAGGAAAGCTGTGTTAAATGGCACAGCCATCCCTCATTAGCCCTTCATGGTTTAGTATGGAATTTTAGCACAGTATTTTTATAGTAAGTCGATATAGATATATATTACAATGTAAATCAAATCACTATTTCTTTCAAGCTTAAACATTTCTTTTTACTCCTAAGTGTGATGTGAAGATATTTTAAGATTAATTTTGGCTTAAATATTATTTATTTTCTGTCAGAAGTTGAACATGACAAAGGTACTGTCTTTGTGGGTACATGCTTTCAACACAGCTTGCAGTGCTTCTTGTCAGACTTGCTGGGTCCATTGGGGTGTCTCCTTCGGTAGCACTGATTTTTTTCGTGTTTTCATTTACATTTTTTGTTGTGATTTTCTCTTTTATGTGACTCCCACTCCTTACGCAATCCTTATGTGCAGCTGCTGCAACCCAAACATTAGCATGTGTGCTGCTGCAAGCTCCATGCTGTGTGCATCAACCCAGCCTGACAAGGCTGTAACTCTTTTCCAGGCACATGATTGGTTCGGCACAACGCTATTCTCATTATCATTAGCTTTCATATTGTCTGTCAAAACATGGATGAAATGAGTTCTACCAACCATGTCTTATGTTATGGGCACTGTTTGCTGTTTGTTTTGCTGTGAATAAATACAGAACACACTTTTATACCTTAAAACTTGTGCCCTCACTTGCACTAGTTCATCCTCGGTTATTATCATCATTGTCTTGGAAGACAAAGGTGTACAATGGCTGTAGGTCCCTGGGGCATCACACAAGTGATATTCTCACTTTGCTCATGACCACTCAGACTGCATATCTTATCTTTATGAGTTTGTAGTCTCTTTCTTGGCTCTCAAGCTCATCAGAGCACTTTAGGTACTTCTCCAGTTTTTCCTTGTTATATTCTATTAGACCTGTTATCATAGGGAGCAAATTATTAAGTTATAAACAAATTTCTTACAATGGCCAACAACTGTCATACAAGGAAAACACAAGAAGCTCTCTCTGTATTGTGGAGCGAACTTCTTTGCTGAGTGGAATGTGTTGACTTAATTGTGAATTTATCCAGATAAGACATGAAATGTCTGCTTCTTGGATATCATTTTTTCACAACTTCATTCCCCCTTTTTGCACTTTGTAGGCAACATCTGTCGGGGATGTACTGAAGACTACATTAAATCAATGAACGTGGGTCTTCTGTTTTTATCTGTTAAAGCTAAAAATTCATGGTTTATCCATGAGCCATACCTATCCTAAAACCACTTCATCCTATGTTTACATACTGTATAGCTGCAGCAGAATTCATATCCTCATTAACCTTCTGGTCTCTTTATTCTAAGACAAACTTGTGACATCATATTATGTGCTTTTTGCTGGATCTGTAACTTGTGTGTCATCTTTAATTGAATGATACTTACAATTATGCACAAGGCAGTTGTTTTACTTCTGTCCATTAATTAATGCACTTTGCTGAGAGATATTTGTAGTCACATAACATGGTATTATGGCAATGACCTCACATCTAATGTTAATTATTTTCTTCTTGAACAATATAACAGCTACAGCAACCTAGTTAAAGATGATGCATCTCTCTGTTACACTGTAATAAATTATATTCATTATTGTTATTTTGTAAAGATGTGTCATTTCTGTTATTTTAATATATAATAATGTAATATATTATTAATGTAAGTATTGCTGAAATCATAACTAGTTTTGTTTATAATAATGTGAATATCTGCACATCATGATTTTGTGTTTTAGGTTTGTGGAACCCCAGAATATATTGCACCAGAAGTCATTCTGAGACAGGGGTATGGCAAACCAGTGGACTGGTGGGCAATGGGAATTATTCTGTATGAGTTTCTGGTGGGGTTAGTGCCATTCTTTGCCCAGACTCCAGAGGATCTCTTTGGACAAGTTATAAGTGGCAAGTATTTACTGTTCTTATACTGCATGCCCATTATGACAATTTTGTAGTAAAGTATATTAAACTTACATTTACACAAATAGAAGTTTCCAAATAACCTTATATACTTATATTTGTGTCCTGCTACTAACATGGAACATTGCTGAACAGCAACTTGCAAGTCCCTTATGTTCATCTTTTAATACCTGAAGCTACTTTTCAGCATCTTTAATGATGACACACATTCATCTTTCCTTACTCCCTTTTTAGTTGTTTTACCTGTGGCTTTGTAATCATCAGTACCTTCTTTTAGAAATTTTTCTCAACTGCTAGTTATTTTTTTTCTTATTCTATGCTTAAAGGTGAGAGAAATGTATTATATATATTATCACGTCAATGTTAAATGCATATAGTGCCTCATAATAATTGATTTTCATGTCTTGTAATAAGAAATTATGAAACTCATTTTTTAAATGACTTTGGAAGCTTTGTGTCTGCTTTAAAAATACACTTATTAGATAATCAAATAATTAAAAAAAAAAACTTGTAAATATCCAGAAAGTTAATATTATGTCTTTGAGCAAGTAGACCAGAAGTAAATTGTGAGGGAGGAGGGTGAGGGTTAAGGTATTTTTCATTTAACATCTGTTCTTTCTGAATTTAAATTAAATAACTTCCCCAAACAGGCCTCTGGGCTGACTGTATGGTTAAAATAGGGTAGCAGCCAAGCTAACTGGTATTTAATTTGACTTCCCATCAGTCTTACCTGCTGTTTGCAGACTTCCCTGAACATTGCATAAATTCCCAGCTCTCTATTGCTCATCCCCTTAAATTGTGGGACTTAATGAAATTCCAATTATTTTTGCATAATGGTATGTTTCCGTAACTGCAGTGTGCAAGTCATGCATGAGGAATTTCATTATGTAAAGAAACAGATTTGTGTTGGCATTTTCATATGTAACCTTTGAGCTACAGTATATTGGCTTCCAGTTGTTCGTCTTAACCAGCTGAAATGCAGAGTGTGCTAAATACGTATTGAGCATAGATTACCCTTCAATTTTATGGGTTTTTTTTCTTTTAGTAGTTGTTACACAGCAAGGTTTTAAAGGGCAGGGGAATTGACTGGTAATTAAAGAAAACAGCTAGCACTTGCATATGCTGCCATTGCCTCAGGGTTCACATACATATTAATATTTCACTTCTAAATCTGATTAAATTTTGCACTACAAGCTGCTGGCTAGACAGTCATGGAAATAACTCAATTTTCTAATTGCTTAGCCTTACACATCCTGAGGCAATCTTTTCTAAGTGTATGCAAATACATACAGGTTTTGCTTTTTTTCTTAATAAAACTAAAGAGGATCTCATTCTTTTTTACTTCTTTTTTTATTCATTTGAGCGTATGTTTAGAAGGTTCACTAATGTTGTTGGCACTTTTCACAACAGTACTTGGCATTATACAAATGTCTGTTTACACTTAATTAATGCATAAGCTAAATAAAAAAGAAAGAGATTCACTGTGTCCAGTGTCAACATCATTTAAATAAATTGTGAAAGGAAGCTTTAATAACTGTCACTTTTTAAAAATCAGAGTCTCCATTTACAAGTTTGTACCTAAGTTTTACTTTAAACTGTAATGCAGTGAGCAACTCAGGGAATTATTATAAACAAACTTTGTATCATGAAGACATTATAATGAAGTAATCAATAGTAACTTTATTAAGGTTTAGTTTTTTATAGTCCCTATCTTGTTAACAAATTATTATAAGTGATATTGTAGCCAAGCTTTATTTTATGCAGCGCCTTTCACAGTGATATCGGAAAAGGGTGCTAGATAAATAAAATGTATTATTATTATTATTACTAAATAGTACCTTTCATTCTACAAAAGTAAATAAGATTACATTTCATCCTAATAAATACTGTAGAGCTTTACATTTCTTTCAGTAATTAAATAATTGTTTCCCCTGAAGAGAAATTAAGGTAATATACTGTAGTAGAACTTTACTGTAGTAATGGCTGTACTACATAAGATCTTCATATGAGCCCTTATTTGTAGCTGCTCTCTTAACAGTGCAGCTGGAGTAATAGGTGCTAATATTGAGCCAGTGGGAAAATGTTTTAATACTTTTAATGCTTTTGTAAGGAGAAAAATTTTACTTTACTACAGCTTTACTACAAAAACAATTCTATACCTCTCAATTTGGAAACATATCTCATATTTCAGATAGTTGTAAACAATGTCATTATATAAAATAAATTGAGCTGTTGAAGAAAAGGAATAGAAAAATAAGCAGTGAATGTATACACACCTGAGTGTGTAGGTCTGTACAGTACCTGCTGCTGCAAAATGAGCATGTACTTTAAATAGCGTGTTATACAGCTGCTGTAACAAGAGAAGAGGAAAAACAAGTACAGACAGCAAACTGACATGCATGTGTTTAAGTATTTTAATAACCTGTTAATCATTGTAATAAACTAATAAACTAGCATTCTGGAAAAAAAATGCTGGCGGCTAAATGAAAAATGAAAATATTTCTAAAACAAACATATTGCGCCTTAACATTAACATTAAAAGCTTACTTGGTACAGATTAATTAACTTCTTTTGCTGTGTTTTTGATGTTGCTTAATTCAGTACGTGTGTATATTTTTATGCTTGCAAACAGATGAAATCAATTGGCCCGAAGGTGAAGAAGCATTGCCTCCAGATGCTCAAGAGCTCATCACATTATTGTTAAGACAAAACCCCTTAGAAAGGTTGGGGACAGGTAATATTAAAATTTCAAACTCTTTTAAAAAGAATGTTTTATCCCAATCACTTTTTCAGTTTTCAACTTGTGTTCATTATGTTCAACAACCACTAGTCATTTTGGAAAGTCCTACTGTACTTCAAATCTTTAAGTATTTGGAACATTGTGCTTTAGGAAAATGACTGTAGCAATATATATATATATATATATATATATATATATGATTGCAAAGTTTACTCCAACACACTGTTTCATCTCCATATTCAAATTTATGTTTATGATAATACAAATAGACTATTTAGTAATCTATCTGTAAATAGAAGATTTTAACATAGAGGAAAGGGATACCTAACTGAATATTATCTAATATATAATTTAAATTTGTAAAATGTACCTTTTCAGTTTAGTCTTGACATGGTGTTTTCATGCCTGCCTATGGCTGATTTGATCAGTCCTGGTAAGTGGGATCCTTTCTGCCAACATTTACTCCACAAATAGGATAACAGATGTTAATAGAACAGAAGGAATCAAATTTCCATGAATCTAGGCTTGCATAATGCTTCACTTTAACTATAACTGCCAAGTCAGAAGTTTTTCTTTCTTTTTAATTTTAATTTTAATTAAAAAAAGACTATGGAAGGGGCCAAAGAGGTCGGGTGCAGTGTGAGTTGGGTGGTGACCGAAGGCGGGGACCTTGGCAGTCAGATCCTCGGCTACAGAGGCTGGCTCTTGGGACGTGGACTGTCACCTCTCTGAAGGGGAAGGAGCCTGAGCTAGTGTGCAAGGTCGAGAGGTTCCGGCTAGATATAGTCGATCTCACCTCGACGCACAGCTTGGACTCTGGAACCGAGCTCCTTGAGAGGGGCTGGATTCTCTACCACTTTGGAGTTGCCCCCGGTGAGAGACGTCAAGCCAGTGTGGGCATACGTATTGCCCCCCAACTTGGAGCCTGTTCATTGGGGTTTACCCCGGTGGATGAGAGGGTAGCCTCCCTCCGTCTTCGGGTGGGGAGACGGGTCCTAACTGTTGTTTGTGCGTATGCGCCGAACAGCAGTCTGGGATATCCACCCTTTTTGGAGTCCCTGGAGGGGTTGCTAGAGAGCATACCTTCTAGGGACTCCCTCATTCTGCTGGGAGACTTGAAAGGGCGTGATTGGGAAGAATGCCCCCCCCCCCCCCCCGATCTGAACCCGAGCGGTGCTTTGTTATTGGACTTCTGTGCTCATCACGGATTGTCCATAACGAACACCATGTTCAAGCATAGGGGTGTTCATATGTGCACTTGGCACCAGGACACCCTAGGCCTCAGTTCGATCATCGACTTTGTGGTCGTGTTGTTGGACTTGCGGCCACATGTCTTGGACACTCGGGTGAAGTGAGGGGCAGAGCTGTCAACTGATCACCACCTGGTGGTGAGTTGGCTTTGATGGTGGGGGAGGATGCCGGTCAGGCCTGGTAGGCCCAAACGTATTGTGAGGGTCTGCTGGGAACGTCTGGCAGAGTCCTCTGTCAGAAGTAACTTCAACTCCCACCTCCAGCAGAACTTTGTCCACGTCCCGAGGGAGGTGGGGGACATTGAGTCCGAATGGGCCATGTTCCGTGCCTCTATTGTTGAGGCGGCTGACCGGAGTTTTGGCCGTAAGGTGGTCGGTGCCTGTCGTGGTGGCAGTCCCCAAACCCGTTGGTGGACACCGGCGGTGAAGGATGCCGTCAAGCTGAAGGAGGAGTCCTACAGGACCCTTTTGTCCTGTGGGACTCTGGAGGCAACTAATAGGTACCAGCAGGCCAAGCGGAATGCGGCTTCGGTGGTTGTTGAGGCAAAAAACGTGGGTGTGGGAGGAGTTTGGGGAGGCCATGGAGAACGACTTCCGGACAGCTTTGAAGAGATTCTGGTCCACCATCCGGCGTCTCAGGAGGGGGAAGCAGTGCAGTGTCAACAGTGTATATGATGGGGATGGTGCGCTGCTGACTTCGACTCGGGACGTTGTGGGTCGGTGGGGGGAGTACTTCAAAGACCTCCTCAATCCTACTAACATGCCTTCCAATGAGGAAGCAGAGCCTGGGGACTTGGAGGTGGGCTCCCCAATCTCTGGGACTGAGGTCACCGAGGTGGTCAAAAAACTCTTTGGTGGCAGGAACCCGGGGGTGGATGAGATATGCCCAGAGTTCCTCAAGGCTCTGGATGTTTTAGGACTGTCTTGGTTGACACACCTCTGCAACATTGCATGGACATCAGGGACAGTGCCTCTGGATTGGCAGACCGGTGTGTTCCAACTACAGAGGGATCACTCTCCTGGGGTCCTGGAGAGGAGGGTCCATCGGATAGTCAAACCTCGGATTCAGGAGGAACAGTGTGGTTTTCATCCTGGTTGTGGAACAGTGGACCAGCTATACACCCTTAACAGAATCCTGGAGGGTGCATGGGAGTTTGCCCAACCAGTCTACATGTGTTTTGTTGACTTAGAAAAGTTGTTCAGCCGTGTCCCTTGGAGAATCCTGTGGGGGGGTGCTCCGGGAGTATGGGGTACTGGACCCCTTGATATGGGCTGTTCAGTCCCTGTACAACCAGTGTCAGAGCTTGGTCCGCATTGCCGGCAGTAAGTCGAACCCGTTTCCAGTGAGAGTTGGACTCTGCCAGGGCTGCCCTTTGTCACCGGTTCTGTTCATAACTTTTATGGACAGAATTTCTAGGCGCAGCCAGGGCATTGAGGGGGTCTGGTTTGGTGGACTCAGGATTGGGTCACTGCCTTTTGCAGATGATGTTGTTCTGTTTGCTTCATCAGGCCGTGGTCTTCAGCTCCCTCTGGATCGGTTCGCAGCTGAGTGTGATGCGGCTGGGATGGAATCAGCACCGAGACCATGGTCCTCAGCTGGAAAAGGGTGGCGTGCCCTCTCAGGGTTGGGAGCGAAATCCTGCCCCAAGTGGAGGAGTTCAAGTATCTCAGGGTCTTGTTCACGAGTGAGGTAAGAATGGAGTGTAAGATTGACAGGCGGATCGGTGCGGTGTCCGCAGTGATGTGGGCTCTGCATCGGTCTGTCGTGGTGAAAAAGAAGCTGAGCCGTAAGGCAAAGCTCTCAATTTACCAGTCGATCTACATCCCTACCCTCACCTATGGTCATGAGCTATGGGTAATGACCGAAAGAATGAGATCGCGAATACAAGCTGCTGAAATGAGTTTCCTCTGCAGGGTGGGTGAGAAGCTCAGTCATTCGAGAGGGGCTCAGAGTAGAGCCGCTGCTCCTCCACATCGAGAGGAGTCAGATGAGGTGGCTTGGGCATCTGATCAGGATGCCTCCTGGACGCCTCCGTGGTGAGGTGTTCCGAGCACGTCCAACTGTGAGGAGGCCCCTGGGAAGACCCAGGACATGCTGGAGGGACTATGTCTCCCAGCTAGCCTTGGAACGCCTCGGGATTCCCCTGGAAGAGCTAGAAGAAGTGGCCAAGGAGAGGGAAGTCTGGGCATCTCTGCTGAAGCTGCTGCCCCCCCGACCCGATCTCGGATGAGTAGAAGAGGATGGATGGATGGATGGATAAAAAAGACTAATCATCCCCATATGGCCACCTAGCCCTTTTTATAGCATTTAAATTGTTTGTTTTTAACACATTTTCACCTTGCATTAAAATCAAAGATTAAATGATTCGTTTAGGTGTTGCGCACTGTATCAGTGCATGCTCCCAACCTCTCTCTCTCTCTCTTTCCAAAGTCAGAAATATATACCCATAGGGAAGTTTGCATGATAGGTGAGTAGATAGACATAGTTCAGGAATGACTTTTACAAAGCTAGAAGCAAGAGAACCCATTTAAGATTAAAGTAGGTGTATCTGATCCTTGTCCCCAAGTGCAGGAGTCTTTCTCTTAAGTGAGTTTCTTAACTGGACAGTTCTTCCTGCTTTAAAATTCATGTCTCTTTAATAAGGTAGCTGGACCCAATTCTGCAAATATCAATTTCAGTTAATTATAGTGCCACTTTTACAGTTGTTTTCTTTAAAATGCATAATAGCAATAATGCATAATAGTTGTCAGATACTCAGGCCACTGAGACTTCCCTCCAGGACTAGGCTTAGTCACCATTGCATTAAAACGTAAATGTCATAGCACAACTAAAAGGAACATATTGCTTATAGAATGGATCTTAAATGCGAGCACAGTTGCATAAGAAACAAAAGTAATGTGGGAAAAAAAATAAAAAGCTAATGCTGTACAGAATAACAGAGAATATTTACCTTTTTGTATTTTTTTGCTGATGACATTGTGTTGTGTAGAACCAGAAAAGAGAAAGGGGAGAGGAAGCTGGAAGAATGGAAATGGCTTTGAAAGATAGACGGATTAAGATAAATAGGAAGAAGACTGAATATTAGAGGTTAAGTGATGATCAGGATTCAGAAGTTAGCCTGCAGGGAGAGCTATTGAAAATAGTGGATACATGTATAGTGGGGGAAATAAGTATTTGATCCCCTGCTGAATTTGTATGTTTGTTCACTTACAAAGAAGTGAACAGTCTTTAATTTTTATAGTCGTTTCATTTTAATGGAGAGAGACAGAATATAAACCAAAAATCCAGAAAAAACATAAAACTTATAAATTGATTTGCATGTCATTGAGTGAAATAAATATTTGATCCCCTACAACCTAGTCAGAATTCTGGCTCCCACAAATTGGCTGTGTGCCCATGTGGCGCACAGATTACAGTAAATCAATCAATCAATCAATTACAGATAGTCCTGATCTTAACTCGTTATGTATATAAAACACACCTGTCCACAGAATCAGTTTCTTCTCCACCATGGGCAAGACCAAAGAGCTGTCAAAGGAAATCAGGGACAAGATTTTAGACCTGCTCAAGGCTGGAATGGGCTACAAGACTATCAGCAAGAAACTTGGTGAGAAGGTGACAACTGTTGGTGCGATTATTCAGAAATGGAAGAAATATAAAATGACCATCAATCGCCCTCAGTCTGGAGCTCCATGCAAGATCTTGAATCATGGGGTGAGAATGATCATGAGAAAGGTGAGGGATCAGCCCACAACTACACGGGAGGAGCTTGTTAATGATCTGAAGGCAGTTAGGACCACAGTCACCAAGGACACCATTGGTAACAACACTGCAACATAATGGATTGAAATCTGGATTGAAATCTTGCAGCATCCACAAGGTCCTCCTACTCAAGAATGCACATGTACTTCCTGGATGTTTACTGGCAAACGTAAGACGGGCCTGTAAAAAATGAAAAGACAGAACTTCTTAATTATTGGGTCTTATTTTTTAATTTATTCTTAAAAGCATGTTTTACACTATTGCTTATTGGAACAAAATTCACCATATCATTTTGGCTTCTTAATATAGAAATGTTCTGCCAAAAATTAAACAGGATTATATAAGAAGAATGATAGCTTAAAGAATAATAAAAAAAAGGTAAAAATGGAAACTACAAAGTATTAAATAGTCAATACATAGCTTTACAAATAGTTAACTGACCTGTTAAAATTCTGAATTTCAGATGACACGTTTACTTCATATAATGTATATTTGCTACAAACTCAAATTTTAAAACAAATGTAGGTATTTTTCAATTTGAAAATCGAGAGACTATTAAAATGCAATGTATGTAGTATTTTTTTCTTTTGGCATTGTCATAGCACTTATGGCGAGCTGCACTGTTAGAGGCTGGGTGTATTTTTGAACTATTTAAAAATACTGTGTATTTACCTGCACTGAGATTTATTGCGTCCTTTTACATGAAAATAGGATTGGCATCTTCTAATTTAAACATCATCATATTATGAGCCATCAATTCTGACATTATTTTATTATGTTGAATGAGTTTAGGGGGAGCATATGAAGTAAAGCAACATCAGTTTTTTCACAACCTGGACTGGAACAGTCTGCTACGGCAAAAAGCTGAATTTATCCCTCAACTGGAGTCTGAAGATGATACCAGCTATTTTGATAGTATGTCTGTTTTTTTTTATTCTAAGTTGTCAGTAGTTTTAGGGGTAGCTCATCTGCTTAAATTTTTATTTTACTGTCAGCAGTCTTAGAGGTAGTTTATCTGCTTACGTTTTTGTTTTACAATGTGTCAAATTTAGCATTTTCAATTTAAGAAATAATGTAAAGAAATGTATTACATAAACAATTATATGAATACAGTTTGTTAAAACAACTAGTAAAGAATGTTTGTCTTTCCTCTGAATGTATTTTTTATGTAATAGCTGTCTCTTTTGTTAGAAAACTAAAAAATTGCAGCATATTAATATACGTCTCATATGTATTTTAAAATATAGCAAAAGCGGCAATATCCGACTCTCCATCAACCAGGTAGTTCTATTATTCGGCACTTGTGGGATGACCGGTTTCAGAAATTAATAGAATACCTGGCATTGCCTTTGAGGCATTCCAGCAATCCCCAAAACACTTCATTTGTCCAGGAGTGACCAGGAAGTGTCCTAAATGTCCTAAATAGTCAGGAATACTAAATATGCTTAGTATCTTTTTACATATCTCAGATGGAAAACATTCAGGTGCTGATGGAGAAGAAAAGAGGGTGAGAATTAAGACTGTGGTGGTGGAAGGCAGAAGACCACCTGAGGATTAATTAAAATTTCCTTGATGAATTAATGTGACCAATTTTTGAAAAAGTCACTGTGTTACATTTATTAGTCAAAACATAACTTCAAAAAGGGAACATTTTTTGTTATCAGATAGGTCAAAAACTATTCCTGTCCCTGAACTTGTCTTATATGGATGTACAGTACCATTAGGTAGAATCTGATCAATTTTCAGTGAAGCAATGAAAATGCCTGCAAACGTTACAGAACTGTCGAAATGCATTGAAGTCAATAGAGAAAAAGAACTGAACTAGTCTTAAATGGATTATAATAGTGCAGTGGCCTTTTAAGTGTTACTGAGAATAGGGAAAGGTCTGCCAACAACCACTGCGTCGCCATGCCTGAAACAACAAAAGATGCATACAGAACGGACATCACAAATAAAATACAACAAACTGACAATAATAAATAAAATTTTGATCATTGTTTTAAGTCACGGCTCGCGGAACAGCAGAAACTTCTTTTAAGTTTCCCGTGTATCTTTGCAGACACTTTGCCCCTTCTTCTCATATCACAAATAAAGAAAGGCATTGTAAATAGTAATAAATGTTTTGTTTTTATTATTACACAGCGTATCCTGTGTTGTCTGTTGAAGGGAAGGGTTCTTTAAGTCTTTTTTTTAAGATCATTGCTGAGCACATGGCTAATTTGCATGCATGTTTAGCAATGTAATGCTGTGTTCCAGGGCCGCACAGTGATCAGTGTTATATATCCTTTGGCAGTACTAGTAATACAGCAACTTTTTTTTTTTTTTTAACGCAAGCAGAATGGAAATCTGGTAGTGTTTTTAATCACACATATTACCTTTTTAAGTTCACTGACAACCCATATACTGTATAACAATCAATTAGCCGAGGCAGGGTTCGAAACAACCACGAGTGGAAGAAATGAGTGCAGTTAGAGACAGGGAAAATATCATGCAGCACTGTTTGGTAGACAGGGTGGGAGGGTTGTGGTTTCAGTGCATATCAGCTTTTCTTTGTGTTCTTGCAACACAGCAATGGCCAAGCCAGCAATAACCTTATAGTAGGCATGTGTGAAATTGAGTGCATGGCTGCTACAGCCCTTTGATGTCACATTGGCCTTGAGAAGCATCATAGGGCATCTGGAAAAAAAAATGCTCTCCTAAACCGGCCACATGACAAATTTCTTAAGAAAATGTTCGTTGAACACAGCGCATTCACTGTGAAAAATGCTTTTGTGAATTTTGCAAATAAACATAACTGATCAATTGACTATCACTCACTGCATCTCTAGCATATTGTTTCATGGTTCATTTTGGATATTTATCTTAGTTGCAATAATTTTAATTTTTAAAGAAGTATATGACAAATAACTTATTTCTGAAGCAGACATTTACAACAACAACAACATTTATTTATATAGCATATTTTTATACAAATGATGTAGCTGAAACTGCTTTACAGGATGAAGAAAGAAAAAAGACAACATATATTGAAAAATAAAATTAGGCAAAAGTAATTAACATAGAATAAAAGTAAGGTCCGATGGCCAGGGAGAACAGAAAAAAAAAAAACTCCAGACGGCTGAAGAAAAAAAAAATCTGCAGGGGTTCTGAGGCCACAAGACCACCCAGCCCCTTCTAGGCATTCTACCCAATCAGTCCTCATTGTATTCAAGGTTTACATGGAAGAACTTGATGATGACGGTCATGTGGAATTCTGGCCTTTAATCCATCAATGTAGGGACAGCCCGGTGCTTTGATCAGGTGGTGGTGGCACAAATCGCCACCACAGAAAACCGGAAAAGGATCAGAAGAGAAAGTAGGGTTTAGAACGGATTTCGGAACCACCATGAATGATAATGATAATTAAATGCATATATATATATATATATATATATATATATATATATATATATATATACAGTGTGTATATAAATATATATATAATATATTTACAACTCCTTCATACTGAATGAAGTGGGTATTGCAGCTTTTACTATATATGTTTTAAAGTTATTTTTAAGATCATTACTTTAATTAAGTTTAAATTAATTAAAATTACTTCAGATATTTACTATTTTGGTTAGAATTTACATTTTTTATGATTTTTATAAATCTTTATATATTTTAATTTGGGTTAAAACACAAAACAAAATTTTAGTCTTTGCTTTAATTAAAGTAAATGTTTAAATTTGGTTAAATTTAAATTTGAGGTAAGTAAGAACAGCAGAATCTTTTTAGCAAGAAAAATGCTAATAAAATATTAAACTGTTCCTAAATTACTATAACAAAAGTACTAATTAATACTTATATAATCATTATTCTGACAATAGCGGATGTTAGGTGATGTAATTTTTCCAATTTGACACATAGCTCGGTCAGAAAGGTATCATCATTTGGAAACTGAGGAGGAAGATGACACAAATGATGAAGATTTTAATTTGGAAATCGGAAAGTTTTCATCTTGTTCAAACCGTTTTTCTAAAGTAAGTCAAAAATATTTGTAGTTAACTCTGTTGCTGTGGATTTTCTCTGGCTATTCCATTTCCTCCAGCTTAACCCATCATAAGTAAATGTGGTTTTTACCTGAATTAAACTTTAATTGCTAAGATGTTGCAATATTTCTGGAATGCTATACTTGACCTTTTGCTTTACAACACATCTATTCTATGCCTCCCTTTATTACACTTAGTTATCAATGTGTTTCTGGTATTATGTCACCAAGTGTAAAAACTGCTCAATTTGTAAGATGGTAAAATTTATAACAGGGATATTTTCTTTTTCTGCCATTAACACAAGGTCTACAGAAGTATGGACCAAATATCTCGCAATCAAGTAGAGGAAAAGGGAGATAGTGGAGACAAAACCAAAAGTGGGAGTCCTCTGACTGTGGATTCCCTAAGTTGGACTCCAGAGTTTAGTGAACTGTAAGCTCAAAAATTTTGTTGGTTCTTTTGCTTTCTTTTTAAATCCATATTGATGAATATTGATTTTGCTGGGCCCCAGTAACTTTAGTTTTAATATAACACTTCTATTTAAAGAAATTGATTGTTTTGTAAAATGCTTAACTGTGTTATGAATGTGCAATTTTAATAAAATATTTAAGTATATATAAGCTATATATTAATATTTGTGGTTATAAGATTGTTTCTGTTATATATAATGCATATTCCAGTTCATTAATGTTATGATACCATTAGTTGATTTTGCTATTATTACTTGCTCATATTAATTCTGTGTTTCTGTTTTGTTGTCTAGGCCCTCACTCTCCCACTCTTCAGACACAGAGAGCACTAGTCAAGGGAGCCGGTCAGGAATGCTTCCAAAATTTGCTATTTCTGCAGAAACAGAAGAAGGGGAAGAATCTGTGAGCCCGGGACACTCTGATAAAGTTGGTTTCACTATTGGTGAACTTCCACATGATGAGACAGATGCAATTACCCCTGGAAGCACACTGAGTGACTCCACACTTTCAGGTATTGTAACCACACAAATAGCACCAATTATTTCTCTTCTCTTAGTTCTGCAGCACAGACCATGTTTTATTATTTTTAAATTATTTTCTTCTATATGCGTTGGAGTTTGTAAAGAAAACCTGTTTCAGACATCTGAATGCCTTGCAGTGACAAAGAGCTTGTCCATAACAATGACAGTAATTTAACTGTGTGTGTCTGTGCTCTTATTAATCGTACTTTTCACATTTTCTTAGTGGCCAGTTTTTCAGAACCCCTTGATCAGAATCATGCAAGGAGTGAAGGTGTGGACAGTCCAGACAGCACTTCAAAGGAGCCAGGAGACCTCATAGCACATTCAAGATTAGATGGTGGAGAAAAAACTAAAATCACAAGCAAAGTTACAAAGTCGGTTTCTACCAGTGCCCTCTCCCTCAAGATTCCTGGAGGTACAAATAAATCTATCTATCGGAAAATGGCAAATTTTGAATTCATTATATGGGTTATTGTTATTACTGTGAAGAAGTCTAAACACAGGAACATAAGAAATATGACTAACAAGAGGACACCATTCAGGCCGTTGAGCTCATAGAATTTCTTTTCTCTGCAGCAACTGAAAATCTCACTATTATTATGTTTTCAGTTTAGCGAAAATAATATGAAAAAGGAATTTGTGTTGTCTTTTCATTGGATTCAGGGTAGTATCAGTCTCAAAAGAAAATTAAGACAAAAAGAAGGCAAGACTTTTTTAATTGCTTAAGGATCTAAGCTAGTTACTTTGAAATCAGAGAGCACAAGCAATCATATTTGTTCTGTTAGATGACATTATACATAATGATTATAGTTCACAAACCAGCATATAAAAAATTCCTAAAATAAATCCTTGTTAAATTAATTCAAACCTTGCTTTTTTAAGTTAATGATTGAACATCTCAGTTGATAGCTATTGCATTGGAAAGTTTCAAGTAGATATCTTAGCATTCACCTTTAAAATGCAGTGCTTTATACTTCAATCTAATGTAGTAAAGTATAAAATATAATATTTAGGTTCCTTTTTGCATATGATTTGTATACATACAGATTTTAATGTTCCATTCAACTGATTTTTTTCTGTATTTTTTCATTTTAGATGCTTTTGGTATTTCTCCTCTTGGCAGTCCAATGTCACCTCACTCCTTGTCTTCAGATCCCTCTTCAAGGGATTCTTCCCCTAGTCGTGATTCATCAGTTTGTTCTGTCAGTCCTAGGCAGCCAATCATCATCCACAGTTCAGGAAAGAAGTTTGGCTTTACCCTTCGTGCAATCCGAGTTTATGCCTGTGACAGTGATATCTACAGGGTGTACCATATGGTGTTGGTAAGGTGCTTTCTTCTTTTCCTTGAACATACTGCTTATTTGCATTTGCCAGTAAATGCTTAGAAAAGTTATTAAAAGGTAGATGCTATTAAAGGTCTCAAGACTAGTAAAATCCCTGCAAATCAGATAGCCAATATACAGCTCAATAAGTAGGCAAACATTAGAAAATTATACATTTTTAAGTGTTTACACAATTAGTTCATTTGGAGCAGTTGTCTCAAACCTGGGAGCAATTTCCCCAGTAGTCCAGTTCATTTAGGTAGATGTGAACGTGCCAATAATAATCTGGTACAGACCAAAATAACCAGGATGCGACCCTTTAGAAACAGTGGTCTTTGCCCTGTATCCTGTAAAACCTTTAGCTGTTTGCACAAGGTGTAAATGTAATTTGACAGGGGATCAATCTAATAATGGGAAATACCTTTCATTCTGGGTGAAACTTGTTCGTAAGTGGCAGTCATTCTGTGATATTCCTGCCAGTAATTCTCATTGTAAAAATAAATACACACATGCATACAAATGTAATAAAGTTCACAGTAAATATCTTGCACAAAAAACAATTAATCAGGGCAAGCCCAGAGTACCTGATTCAGGCTTGGAGCCTCCAATATCTCTCTCGACGGTGTTGGGTTTAAGGCTTCCAAATAGCAATGGGAGTGTGGAGCCAGAACCCGCATCGTCACATTTGGTGGCAGCGGTGGGATGAGCTGGCAGTGGAGGCCAGAAGAGGAGACAGAACAGCAAGTGGGATTGGTACCTGATTGAGGACCCACGTACCCAAGCCGGAGGAGGACATTTTTAAGAGACTGAGCTTTTTAAGGACATTTATTTATTGCTGTCGTTTTTATGTGTTTTAAAGTTCTTATTCTTTTAATGTCCTGTTTTTATGAAGGGGGCTTGGGTTTGTTTTAGTGTGGGGATTTGTTCTAGTGCTTTTATTGGTTTTAGTGCAGTGTAGAGTGGCCGAGCTGTGGACCTGAGCTCCAGTTGCATTGGGTTGGCAGTGGTGTGGAGCCTTCCCATGCAACTGGAGTTTTATGGGGGGTGGTATGTGGTATAGTGGGTCCACAGCTCGTTGAGCAAAGGCCATTTTAAATAAATAATCACCGCACCCGAAGCGGCTTCGTGAGGGGGGCGTTGTAGCGAGCCGCGGGACGCTCGGGGTTGTGGCCGTTTCTCACTGAGTGCACAGGTGAGGAACTGCCCACATCCGTGATTGCTCCTGTGGCTAATGCTACAGCTGTGATGGCCCCTCGCGTTATAAAGAATGAAGTGTGAGTTGGTTAGGAGGATCAGAAAAGAACGAAAAGAAAGAGGACGGAGGTTACCGGGAGCAGGAGAGGAAGCAGGGCGGTGAGAAAGAGGGAGAAAGAGAGAGCGAGCCGCGAACGAGCGCTCAAGGGCAGCTGCGAGGGCCTGGGGTGTTGGGCCTACACCCAGGCGTTTGAGTTGGATGTCGCTTCTGCTGAGCGATCAGGTAGCGGGAGTAACCAAGGGAAGGCGACTGGCCGCAGAGAGGCCGCGGAAAGGCAGCGGAGGTCGGGAGGCTTGGTGGTGGAATCCCCAACGTGGGCGACCTGGCCGTTGTGGGAATCAAGTCTCCAAGGCTGGGATGAGTGCCATACTGGAGCCAGGGATCGGGAGGTCTCCAGTCTCGAGTAAGTGTGTTGAAAAGGGCAGCCGCAGAGTGAGAGTGGCTCCCCTGTTGCGAAGCCTGGACAGGGAGATGCAGGGGAGTCACATGTTAAAAGCACCGAGCTTGTTGTTGTTTTAAGACTGCTTCCTAAGAAACGTTTTAACCTTCGATTTTAAAGGATTGTTTTTTTTTTCTATTTATTGTTTTAACCTCCACGTTTCTTTTATTGGATTATTTATGGAGGAACTTGGAACAGCACTGCACTATATGGACACTTTGTTTTTGATTGTTTTAAATAAGAGCACAATGCACTTTTGCACTTTACCATCCCCTTGCTTGAATTATTTGCCTCCACTGACTAGCTCAACGGTAACATTACCGACGGTGTTGGGTTTAAGGCTTCCAAATAGCAATGGGAGTGTGGAGCCAGAACCCGCATCGTCACATGCTCAGATAGCAGTTGATATATTTAAAAAAAATGTTTATGATTGGATCTATCAGATCACATATACAGGTGCAGAGGAACAAATAGGTGTGCTCTGTATGACTGATGAATAAACCCCACTAATTATATACTGCAAGAGTGGGGCACTCAGGTGGAATGTCCACTCAATGTATTCACTCTTCAGGCACAATGCACATGTTGGAGACAGATTACCAATGATACTGTTTAGTAAATTTTAACGTGACACTCCAAGCTGAACATTATAAAAAAAATATTTACAGTCCTAAAGACAGTAGATGTGATTTGAGTTAAACTAAATTGAGGTTACATTCATATAATAGGCTACTGGAGGGTAAATATGTAATATTATACAGTAAAATGAAACTCACATGATTAAGTCTACTGGCTAAATAAAACTGAAGCACGTCACTTTATGCCTTCAGCAGAGGATACTGTCTGTTGTAAAGTGACTTAGATGAAACCAATACTTTCTAGAGCATGTGAGCTAGTGCATACATTTTATGCATTCTTCTAGTTATCGCATAATAAGCATTCTCTGCCCAGAGCTGTGTTTTGGTAAAACAAATTACTGAAAATGTGGTGAGGCACAAACACAGCTATTGTCAACCCTCTGCGATATATATATATATATATATATACATATATATATATATATATATATATATATATATATAGTGGTAGATAAGGGGCGCTCTTGCTCCCTTGAACCCCTGTCCACGACTCCAAACACCAGGTAAAAGTCCAAAAGTCCAATACTTGACTTTATTTAATCGCCATAGTGCACAAAGCAAACTCTCCACCACAATACAACACAATATAAATTATCACTAATCACAATAAATCAATCCTCCACTCCCAGACGCGATGCCACCCTTCCACCCAGCTCAGCTCGCCGTCTGGGAGCTCCCACAGTCCTTTTATATCTCCTGACCTGGAAGTGTTCCTAATCCCCAGTCCCTATGACTCTCAATCACTTCCGGGTCAGGTACAAGTTCTTTTCTTCACCCCGGAAGCACGTCATTCCTCTTGTCCACGTGTGCTTCCAGGGCGTAGGGAAAATATCCATTACTCCTCCCTGCAGCGTCCCCTAGTGGCCCCCATGGCATCCAGCAGGGCTGTGCATAAAAACTCCATTGTCCATGATGCCCTGCTGGTCTTCTGGGGACCTCCATACTGCAAGGAGGGCTCCACCTGGCGGCTTGGGGGTATTGGCCGGGATAAACGGCCGGCCATCCATCACAATATATATATTTTTTTTTTTTTTTTTGGAAAATTTTTTCTGCCCAATAAAAGAAATCCATGACATGCCAACAGGGTATTTATTGTTCGGTTGTGGTATATTTCAAAGTTTTCTATATGAGTCACAACCAAACTAAATGGAGATTGAAAAAAAGTAACTATTCGTCCCCTGATTTGGCAAAAAGCAAATGAAATCTGTATGTTTGAAAATGCCTTTGGAAAAATGGTAAGGTCATTCGAGGAACAATATATTTATGTCAATAATAGGTTTATTTGGATTTCAAAGTAGACCACATATACACACATGTGAAGTGGATCTTTTACTTCTATTATGTTGGTTGCTTTATCTCACCCACAAGCCATAAGGCTTGACATGTTCAAGTTTATGGTCACATACAGTAAATACTTAATTGCATTTGTACCAATGGCATTGCTACTGTAGTCAAACATGGTCCTTACCTTGAAACCTTTAGATTTTTCAGAAATCTCTTGGCATAGTGTTGACACGCTGTTGTGAACTGCTTTCTTCAGTAAAAAACATAGTTTAGTGGTATTTTCCAGTCTCAGGAGTTCCAGCCATCTGACCGTGGTTTCAGCCCTCAGATATTTGTTTCTTTAAAACTCCAATCTAAGCACAGTTTACAGGGTTCTGCATAAGATAGTTTCTTAAATGTCCTTCAATCCAGATGCTAAACAGATTGTCTTTGAGTAAAATGGATATGGGAATATTTACAAAGGGGCTTTATTCTTTCTGTAGAGGAAATTTAGTGATATTACTAGCACAGCATCCTTTACATTGAGATTTATTTACAGAGTAAAATACCATTCAAAATCCTCCATTTAAATTTATATTTCATGTTTATTGAAGCTTTAGTTACCATCTTTCGTCAAATGCAACAATTACCTTGCAAGAATATTCTTTCTATTCATAGGAAGTCTGCCAATGTAATTTTCTGATTAAACAACTATATAATTTAGCTTCATCTGCTTCTTATTGTGCCAGGTGGGAAAAAATGTGAGGTTTTAGTACACAAGGTATATAAAAACACTACATGATTGATGGCTCGTGCCCCTTTAAACCAAAAAAGCACTTTTTTTTCCTCCCTGTTACATCTATAATAAAGCTTTCGTCTGATTGTTTTTGCTAAAGATATATCCCTAGGTAGCACAAGTTCAACCCTAACAGCCTCCTTACTAAAAGTCTACTGAAGAATATTACTCTGCCACTTTTGCATTTTGAATCACATACTGTAATGAGTACCGTAACTAGCATATGCATAGGATAACAGATTACTTTAAAAGACCTAATACGTCTGTGTTATTTAAGCCATTATAGTGTCTGCTGGCATAATTCTTTAAATTAAAAGAGTATCTCTGCTGTTTCCGTGTTGTGAGAGTCTAATCCCATAATTGTCTCCAATATACTGTTTAGGTGTTCATAAAAATCCACTTTGGGATTCTCACCTTGCATAATATGTCAAGGTGGTTAATCCACCAAATATTAAATTTTGTACATCACATTTTATTTTTATTGCCAGATAACTGCAGTGCTACTCTAATAGTTACTGGTCACTCTGTTTGCTTAAAATGATTTACTTTAGTGTCAGTTCAAAATTAAATCTCTTTGAATATTTCAGTATGGCTATGCATTGGGAATATAGTACATTTGAGAGACTTTGTTTCCTTCAGACCTTTAACAACCTATGAATTAGTTAAATGTTATTTTTTTTAGTTAAAGGAAATGGAGAGAGAAAAAAAATGAACACGAAGAAAGAGCCAAGTGTCAAGGAGAAACATGTATTGAGAAAAAGACTTGTTTGAAGAGTCAGACTATATATTTTTGAAGTAAAGTACAGTATTGGAGATAGTAATCACATTAGCTGAACAGCATGAATTCTTGGATTATCAATAGTTTATGTTCTTCTTATTGTAATGCAATGTGTTGTGCACTACTGCCATCAGAGGATCAAAAAATGTATTTTGTAAATATTGCATACATTTATGCACAGGTTCAAAATATGGGAGGCTTGATTGAGCACATCATTTCATAGAATGAATTTTGTTTTGTATTGGAGGAGAAAAAGTTTCATTTAGCATATCACCTTCTCTAATTTTGTCTACTTTTCTCCTAGTCATTTAGTCATAAGATATGCTTATACCTCTGCATGTAGAAAATTATAATCTAAACCCACTGAAGAGGTTCAAGTCATCTGTTATTTGTTTTACAGAGTGTTGAGGAAGGTGGCCCTGCTCAGCTGGCTGGCTTGAAGGCTAATGACCTCATTACACATGTTAATGGTGAACCGGTCCACGGGCTTGTTCACACTGAAGTGGTGGAACTGCTGTTAAAGGTTGGCTTGACTTATACATTTTAGGATAACTTTTTTATGTTATCCAGATATCATTCTCCTAATTCTTCTTCTGTCATGTTAAAGTAAGGCTTGTTAGTTAAAGGCAAGTGGAATACACAGTGCAATTTCTCAAATATTAATCATAAAATCAAAGCTTTTTAAACTTAACCCAGAATTGTTTTTTAAATGTATAACTTGTTGACGGATATAACAGTGACCGTCCTAACTCCTCCGAATGAGAGCATATGTGAGGTTTATCACTGTGAAACATTTGTTTATGTACATCAAAATTAATCTATTTAATTGTTTGTTATGTCAGAGCTTGTGTTCAGATTAGTGTATACCTGTTTAAGACTCCCTCTGAGATTTTCTTTTAACTAATTTTCCTGGTGGCTTCCTTCAATACAAATAGTTTAATGAGTACATAATCTTCAGAGAAACATCTGTAGCATCATCATTTCTATTCATCATTTTTTCTCACTCTGCACTTAGCGTAAACTCTGGAATAAATTAACCAATCTTGATTGTTCATTTTACATTGTGTAGGAAAAAACACTTCTTTCACACACATGCTTGTTAAGGTTCCCAGAAGTTAAAGACTGACCTTCCTATTTCAGATATTTTGTGTTCACTACTTTGGCTGTGGGCTTTTTAATTGCATATGCATTGCAACCTCCCCCACTAATGAACTTATTGTTCTGCTGAGCATCTGCTACCTGCTGGCACAGCAGCATATATTTGTTCAGTGTTATCATTCTTATCATTTAGAAAATGTGCAGAAGCAATTTGTGCTTAGACTCTATAATGTGCTAGTAAAAGTGCTTTGAGAGTACTGTGTGTGCTGATGAGCAACCAAGTGCACCACAGTGCTAAAGGGCATGACTTACTGTAGCAAACTAAAGGAATTAAATCTTTTTAGTTTTGAGAAGAGAAAGCTGTGGAGGACCTAATCCTTGATCCTCCAGGGTTCTTTAATTAGGTAAAAAGTCACATACTTGAGAACATTGGTGGACATTAAGTGAAACTGTATTTAAGATGGAATTGAAGAAGCACTTTTTCATACAAAATGATGTGGGAATCGAGAACAAACTACTGAGTCGTGTAGTGGAAGCAGAAACTGTGACATCTTTTTAAAAATATCTGGAGGAAATACTAAGTACAGTTTAGCTATTAGCTAACCACATTGGCTTGATAAACTGACTTCCTGTTTCTTGTGCAGCCCCTGGTAAGTCTCAAAAAACATACAGCGGACCATCTACAGCAGGTGTATTTGTGTGGCCTTCCACATACTCCATTCTTGTTGTAAAGTTGTACAACTTTAATCCTGCAGTGTTTATTAAATCAAGTCCTGGCATATCAATATACATAAACATCCCCCATGCTTTTAATTAATTGTAGTGGAAACAGATTTTGTTTTTTTTGTTTTTTTTTTTTTATTTCATTGATTTTATTAAAATCAAATAACATTCCATACACATAACTCAAGCTTTACAAGAAAAAAAGGTTCCAAACAAATCAACCCCCACCCCTGAAAACAGACTTTGTTTTGAACTTCTGATTATAAGACTAAAATGTATGTAAACAACAGATCATTGAAAATTCCAAGTGCAAACAGTTAGTATAAATCACAATACTAGTCTAATTAAAGTGAAATTTCATTGCAGAGTGGAAGCAAAGTTGCTATTACAACAACTCCATTTGAGAACACATCCATTAAAACTGGCCCTGCAAGGAGAAACAGCTATAAAAGTAAAATGGTGAGACACAGCAAGAAACCTAAGAAAAAAGAGACACAGGAAAGGTAAGGATACCCTTTACTGTGGATTATACATGTATGTGTGACCACCATAGTCTTTTTTTTTGTTTACCTTTAACATATAGCCAACTAATACATTTTACTTGTTACACTTTCGTTAATATTTTGGCAAACCAAAATATCAATAAGGGATATGTTTAAATTGATTTAATGTATTCAATATTATAAAGATATATCCACATTATTAAAAGTCAATCATAAAAAAAGATATCCCCAAATTATTTTCAGGCATCTTCAAATACGGTTAAGATATCTGTGAATAGTTCATAAGATGTCTTAAAATTATTTGCAGATATCTTAAAAAATGTAAGGATATCTTTAAACGTGGAGGCAGTGATTTAAAGACTGTAAGTAATTTATTAAAATATATTTTTTATTTACATTTAAATGTCTTTCATTTGTTTAAGTATATTTTGTAAAGAATTCTTCAAATGATAAGATTTTCTATGGATAACTTAGAGATATTGCTAATGATACAAGGTCCTACACGTCCTACCCTTGAAAATAGCTCTAAACTGTTATTTTTGCTTGCCACATTGTATTCAGATAAGATGATACTTATGTATCACAATCATATTTTAATGTCACATGAAAGGAGAAGTACATTTACAACAGAAGCCAGTACTTCATCATATAAAGAGTAACGGAAACCTGAAAGCAACTCAAAAGTCATGTAGTTCAAGCAGAAACCCTGAGAACATTTTAAAATATATATTGATAACATATTGGAACAGGTTACGTATTAGGGAAAAAACAAACTTGGTGGACTAAATGGTCATCTGTCTATTTCATACTTGTGTTATTCTTATGTTCACCCAGTTCCACTATGAGTATGTTTTAGCGCATACCTGTTGTGTTGCTGTCATTCAAAACTGGACAAAAGAGTGAACAGGCCTCAAAATAAACAAAAACTTGACCAAATCCTCACTAGTTAGCCTTAGAAACAGACCTCACCCCAGGCATCCAGACCCCATAAACAAAAAGCAGGCCTTCAAGCCTGTTTTGACTCAAAATGGGGCAATAGTTTTAAAAGTTTAAGAAATGTCTTGTGTCCCAAGTGTTAAAAAAATGACAAAACTGCAAAGCCTTTGGTTTGGACAGACAAGGCCAATACAAATCTTTTTAAACAAAAATGTATTTTTAATGAATCAAAATAAAAAAACAAAATAAGGGTAATAGAATTTCCCTAATAAGGTAATCCAATGCCATCAAGTCCAAATCTGAAATCCAATAGCAAAAACTGAGAAACAGTAAATTCAACAACAATAATCAGTATTATGAAAGTTTCTTCACAAATGACAATGAACCTCTGAAGGACTCACTCCCGATCTTAGTATTTATAGGCTTGAGGGTGTTCCCTTTGCTCTAACATAATCGTGGCCTCTCTTCTTGGGAATTTCACCTATAGAAAATAAGGAATGTATCCTTTAAGCACATACACAATGCATATATTTTAAATACATGTAACAATATTAACAAAATACATCAAAACAAAAAACACATGAAACATAATTAAAATATGAAAAAGTAACAATTAAATATAAAATAAATAAAAGCCAGAGAGCAAACCCTGAGGGAAACAGAAAACGGTAATGAAGCCTACCCTAACATTGTTTGGTGGCTCCAAATCCCTACAAGTCTTCTTGCTTTTTCAAAATATTAATAAAGTTGAATATGTAACCTAGTCCTAACCCTAACCTTATTGGCCTTTGTTTCAAGTAACATGCAAAAATTCCTTCCTAGGCATAATTCATTGTAATCAGTAATGAAAGGGGTTGTTGACGTTAATTTGAGGACACCTGTGCAATTATAGTGTACATCTTTCAAAGTAAGTTCAGCCAGAATAAAACATTTCTTTGTGGATAAAGAGGAAAATATTATTTTTCTTAGAACACAGGGAAATCATCATGGATGTTTTCTTTTCAGATTTTAAGCAGGAAAAGACAAAAAATTACCAGTGAAATAGTGAACTGTTAAGGACATACATATTTTATTTCCTTCCATGACTGCTTTAACTACATTTGTTAAGTGCACACCCAGTAGTAACTAGTTAGTCTCTTTAGTAGTACAAAGGGACATTTAAAAACCACTGTAATCCTGCTAACTCCGCGACTAAGTCTTACTTGAAGGAGTGTAAGAGCAGGCTAATGACTGTGCTATCCAGAAGCTATCAAAGATATTGATTCCCAAATATAATACTTTTTTTTTTCAAACTTTTTTAAAACATACTTTACAACAGATTACAATTGCTAGGTATGATTTATCATATTAAGAAGTTGTTTTTCAATGTGAAGTAAAAAATTTAATTGGTAAAATAAATCAAGGTTCTTTTATAGTCTTATTATATGTAAAGATAAATTGCTTATTTTTCTCCCTTGTTTAAAAAAGTATAAAAATGCACAATAGATATTTATATTCACATACACAAAAGGTGAAGGAGAAGCCTTCAAAGAGACCCACCAAATACACACCTGAATTGTAACTGGCCTGCCCCAAAATAGGTTTTGTGAGATGAGCCTGACTCTAAGAAACTGGAAGATTTCAGGCCTGTCTAGAGAAGTCTCTAGGGGAATAGGCCTTATACATGCAAAAAACTCAAATAGCTCAAAATATGACTTACAAGAGAGAATAACATGAAACCATCCTGTACAGGGACAAGTAACACCAGAATCCTAATGAAAAGGCTTTATTAACAAAAAATAGACAAAAATAACAAAATACGCGGAAAAGATCAAAAAGGAGACAAAAGGATGTTCCTATAAAGCAATCCACAGCAAAATAACTCCAATCCACAATCATTAAATCGTAATCCAAGAAAGAAGAACATAATGAAATCTTAAACCAGGGAACTTCGCGAAGAAATAGCCATTTTAATTCACCCAACACCAAAACGCATACAGTGTACCACAGAGGAACTGCATATCCCATAAGCAGCCTTGATCAGAAGCCTTTATAGCAGCTTTTCTCAACCTTTAAGTATTTGTGACCCGAGCTTTCATAACAGTTTTAATCGCGCACGCCCCTAACATTTTTTTTGAAATGTAGATGCATATTTTATTATACCTACTTAACTTTTATCAACATTTATCTAACTCTATATTTATTGTTCTAGTATCAGAATGTAGTTTAAGTTAATTTGTTTTGGTTTCAACAGATGTTTTTTTCATATTTTTGATTCTTCTTTTCTTTTTTTCACATCTTTGCACACTCCTTTTTGTTACTTCGCAACCCCCCTAGAGGGGCTCGCCCCACAGGTTGAGAACCACTGCTTTATAGGGCTTCAAGTTTCAAATATGAAACACAGGAAACATAAACATTTTAAAACATAACAAAACAATAGTGCATTAAACATATATAATCATAATAAAAATTCAAATTGAAAAAGAAATTAAAAAGTCAAAAAACATAACCCAAGGAAGGAACTTAAGCAAAAACATATCAATAGGTGCTTTACAGTGAAATTTTCCCCCCATTGTCCATGTTTGCACCATTTTTATCAAACAATAGATACATTATTGATCCTAATGTGTATTACAACAGCCCCCCACTAGAAAGACCCACACACTAAATAGCAGTAATAACCAGTTCAAATACTGGCACACTGGTATTAGGAAACTTTCTGAACAAATTGTGCAGAGTTGAAAAGTATTCAGACAGGCCGTGTGACACAATGATTAAAACTTTTTCAAACCCTTACTTGTGGGTTCAAACCAGACCATGACCAAGTCACTTCACCTGCCTGTACTCCACCTGAAATTAAAAAAGAAATGTAACCAATTGCATCTAAAATGTTTTAAGTTGCTTTTGATAAAGAGATCAGCAAAGTAATAAGCAGTAATAATTCACTAATCATTTAACTCAATTAGTGTGCAGAAAAAATGAACTTCAGACCAGCAAGTCTCTTAGGTTCAAGCTTGTGATAGTGATTACCTGATTATAGTCAAACATTTTAATAATCTTTCTGTATAAGAAGCATTTGAATATTTAATTCATTAATGAATAATTTCAGTCTTAAAGCATTCTTTAATATGAGTCATTTATGTTGGTCTAGAACAGACTTTTGAATAACTAATTTTAAGTAAGTGGAAATTCTGTTGTATATTACAGCAATGTTTTGTGTAATTTTTTTCTAAATTGTCTTAGGAAGCGATCCATGGGTAGACGTTTTGGAATGCAGCCTTCTCCACTACTCCATACAAGTAGGAGCTACTCTTGTTTAAACCGGTCACTCTCTTCAGGTGAAAGTTTGCCTGGGTCTCCAACACATAGTCTGTCCCCAAGGTCACCTACTGCTGGTTTTCGCTCCACCCCAGACTTTAATCAGTCAGGTAAAAAAAGAACCTTATTTGGCTTGACTCGCACCACAGTGGAAATGAATTTTTTTACTCATACCACTGAAAACATTTTGGAATGTTTGTAAAAAATTTTTAACATACAGGAATTATATCAGCAAGTTCTTCGTATCTTTAAAAGTAAAAATGATCATTGGCTTCCATTTTTTTTAAATTTATACTTTTTACCTTTATTCTGGATTGTTGAAGGTGGCAAAAGCTGGCAACGAGCATATTTTCAGAATGTTTAAGACATAGCTAATTAACTATAGAAATCTTCAGAACTATTGAAAAAATTTTCTTAAGTGTCTCTATGAATATTTGAGAAGTGGTAAAAGCATTGCATAAATATCAAGAATTATTATTATGATTATTTTCAAAGCCTGATTGATCCAGTTTGTATACAGAGAATCTTTTTGTGAATGTGTGGCTAATCCCTGTTATGCAGGCTTTATATTGATTTCAGTATGGCTGTGGGTTTATGTGAAAGGTTTTAATGGCAGAAATGAACATATATGCAGAACTCCTCACGGGTTACTATGAAATCATCTCAGCCCTGCAAACTTAATGTTTTTCTGTTCTTACTGAAATGCACTTCTCCATTAGTTTTCGACTTTAAAGGTTTCTTGTTATTTTAAATACTTTTCCTATGCAAGCAACATTTGATGTAATTTTCAGTAATGACTATCTAACCATTTCATGATCAGTGTCTTTAATTCGTATAGTAATTATTTTTCTATAAAAATGTTTCATAGTTTAAATAGTAAACCAGCTTTGATATAATTTTGACTTGTTTTTTATTTCAATTTTTTTAAATTAAAAAGCCAACATATTTTTTCAATATGCTTTGAAATAACAGAAAACCTATCCTTATGGATTTCAGCATAGCTGTAAATTTACCCTAACCATTAGCGCTTATAAAATGAGAAACCCAAATTTTTCCACAATTAGTATGTATCCTCTATAATTTAATTTATTGTTTATTTTGGTTACCAAAATTACCCAAGCAATATGAGCAAAACTGGAAAAGTCTTGAATGCAGTTTATGATAAATGTCTACTTTTATGTTAAACAGATGACATCTTATAAATATATATATATATATATATATATATATAATTTTTTATTTTTTTACTTTATTTCAATAGTCCTGAATAATTACATCATTCTGTTTTCTGTGTCTTTTGTTTTTCTTGTGCAGCTGGTAATTCTTCTCAGAGTAGTTCTCCCAGCTCAAGTGCTCCTAACTCCCCTGCTGGTTCTGGACATATTCGGCCTAGCACACTTCATGGGTTGGGTCCAAAGCTGACTGGGCAGAGATACAGGCAGGGTCGTCGAAAATCAGCAGGAAGTATTCCCCTTTCTCCACTTGCTCGTACTCCTTCTCCTACACCTCAGCCAACATCACCTCAGCGGTCCCCTTCACCACTTTTGGGTCATTCTGTTGGCAGCTCCAAAACAACACAAACATTTCCTAGTAAAATGCATTCCCCACCAACCATTGTAAGACACATGGTAAGACCCAAGAGTGCTGAACCACCAAGGTCTCCCCTGCTTAAAAGGGTTCAATCTGAAGAGAAGCTTTCTCCATCTTATGCCAGTGACAAGAAGCACTTGTGCCCACGTAAACACAGCTTGGAAGTGACTCAGGAGGAGGCACAGAAAGAATCATTTAATAAGGACCATAATCTGCAGAGTCTTGATGAAATATCTTCTGAAGCTCCAGCAGTTACTCGCGTCCGTCCTGCTGAACAGGGTTGCCTCAAGCGACCTGCTACTCGAAAAATTGGGAGGCAAGAATCTGTTGAGGAACTTGACAAAGACAAGCTTAAAGTGAAAGTGGTTATGAAGAGACAGGACTGGGCTGAACGGCGGGAATCGCTGCAGAAACAGGATGCCTTGCAGGAATGTAGCTGTGAACCAGAGTCTGCATCCTTTGCTGGATCTGAGGATAAGGAAAGAAATACCACATCTAGAACTGGACAAAGATTTCTGGGATCTGTGGAGAGTAACTTGCCCGACAGCCATGCTGTGATTCTTAATCCTAAGGACAGTTTGTACAAAAAGCTTAACACTAAAGTTTGTGATAACATTTCAGATCAACAGACCCTTTTCTTTGGAATGATGAGCAGGAGTAATGAGCCAAGTTCAGATAGCACCAGATTGACATCTAATACAGTGTTACAAGAGCGGCCACCTCCAACAGCTGAAAGGCATTACAAAGATAACATAGAGCAACTAGCAAGGCAAGCAAAGGAAATTTGTAAATCAGAAAGACTTGAGGCCAAAGCCCCCAATATCGAACTTGTCAGAAAGAAGCAGTCTTTCGAAGAAAGAGATGATTATTTGTGTTCTGCTCCCAAAAATCGCATTTCTCCTCCTGTACACGAAGGTAGACACTTAGCTGGAGCAAGGTCAAAAAGCTTACAATTGGAATCTTCTGTGCCCATAGATCTTAGCAAAAATGCCATTCACATGGTTCCCACAGTAAGTGCAGAGCCACTTCCTCAAAAACTGCTGAGTGGAAGGGGGGAGAGTGCTGTTGAAAAACTTCACTTAATCTCAGGAACAGAGGGCCCTATCAGAAAAACATCCTCTGAATATAAACTAGAAGGAAGATCTGTGTCAACATTAAAACCACTGGAAGGTACTCTGGACATAGCTATACTGTCTGGGCCAAGGACTTCAAAAACAGATAGTTGCTTATCAAAAGCCATAGAGAACCAAGTCAGTTTACCCCTCCCTATGTCACCAGAACCAAAGAAACTGTCTGGGCCTCTCTTGGACACAGGGAGACATCAAGCAATTGTGCAGCAAAGTGACGTCAAACAGGTCTTAGACCCTGAAAGCAATGTTAGTATGCTGGTGGTGAAAGAGGTATCGGACAAGTGCTTAAAGAAGGATGTGCAAAAAGCAGAAAGAGACCGAATTGTGATTACATTGAAGGGTTGCAGCACAGAAGAGCCTTTAGATTCAACAGCTGATACATGTAATATTGAAAAAAGTGCAAAGGTGACAATTGAAAATCAAACTGACCTTCAAGAAATGCTGAAATCTTCAATTACAAAAGGCTGCAGCGAACGATTAATAGACGAAAGTCAAGAACTGGACAAATCCAACAAGCTATATAACCTGAAAGAAGAAAGTAAGATGGATGGGAAAAAACAAAACCTTGCTTCCAGTACATCCAAAGGAAAAAATCAGCTAGCTACACTGCAGAATTACCTGGTAATAAATAAAGAAAAGCCTAGTGCCGAGCTACAACCTCCAGACTTAATGAAGCAAAACTGTGATGCAAATTTGAATGTAAGCAGCAAAGATCTCTGTCAGAAAATTGTAGCTGAAAGTGCTCAGAGTTGTCGGACCGTTCTTGGTGTTTCAGAAGAGGGCGTCTCAGTAGTTCCAGAAGTGTTGAATCAGAACAGAGAGAAACAAAGGGCTATTACAAATGCAATTAAATCTTGTCCTCCTCAAACATCTTCCTCCATTATCACTGAATCAGATGTTAAAGGAAATATAGTACAAGCCATGCCAACACAATTGTGTCCTTCTCAGGTGCGGAGCGCTAATGGAACTGAAGGAAGCACAGCTGTAAAAGAAGGGAATATTTCATGCACTTCACCTGCTGTGAAAGAACAAAAATGTTTCATAAGCACTGTGGGCAAAAAGATGGATGCCAACCTTCAGGAGTCAAAAACTGAAAAAGCTAAGGACACCTCTTTAAATCCACCAGATTCTTTGTCCAAGCTGGTTGCAATTCAGACTGCTGGCAATGCTAATATATACAAAGCTGCACAGTGCAACAACTTGAAACAAAACAAAAATAACAGCAGTCCAAAAATGTGCATCAGTAAGTTGGAGGAGTCAGGGGGCCAGGTAAATAAACTGAAAACCTCAGTGGCTGATTCGAGACCTCAAGCAAAGCCTAATGTCTCTAAACGGGCTTGCCAGGAATCTGAGTTGACACTCCAAAAAAAGCAGACTGCTCATGTTAGTGCAAAGGATTTGATTAATTCACCACAAGTGTCCACAGCATCAGTTGATGTATGTAAGAAAACTGCTATGAAGGAGAAGACATCTAAATGTGAGCGAAGAGATGAGGGACAGCTTGGGTCAAATCATGGTGTTGATCCTGAAAGTGATTTGAAGAAATCTGAATGTAAAAACTCTGAAAAGAATGCACTAAGGGAAAACCTGGAAGGGAAACGCAAAGAGAACTCCAGTTCAGGCAGACCAGCAGCTCAAAAAGAGGCAGCGAAAACCACAAGTAGTATGAATATTACACCTGCAATGAACCAAGCCTCTAGTGACAAAAAGCATGACACACACAAGCACAGCGAAGCACTTTCATCCAAAAGCAACAGTGTGGTGGAGGTGAAATCTGTAAACCATGCCTCAATTACTTTTGGAAAGGGCACTAAGAGCCCAGGGGACAGCTCAAGGCATGATGCTGAGAAATCACAAGAACTTTGTAAGCCTGTCAGCAATGCCCGAGCTGATCACAAACAAGGGGTGAGTGATAGTAAAAGAGGGAGCCTAGAGGATACAGCACCGTTTCCTAAAAAAGAGATTGCTGACTATAAAGGGAAAGAGACCACTCCATCCCAGGGTGCATCATTAAAAAAGAACTCCCGGGATTTAGCAAGAGTCGCCCCAGTAATGCAAGAAAACCACTCTTCTAACTCCCAAGAAGAGAAAGATACAAGCCATTCAAAGAAAGCATCTGCTCCATCACGCAGCAGTCCCCACAGGAAAAGTCAGCAAGGGAATGCAGGCACATGAAAAGCATGAAAGAGTCAAAGTGACCAATGCCACGAACCACTTCTTGTTTTGTTACCTTTCAGAACTGCACTGCATAGTTTATGAAACAAAAATGAAGCTTACATACTTTAGTAGGTGCGCAATATCATCTTAGGTGTAATAGGAAACCTTTTTTCTATATGCCTTCTCTATTCAGAACCGGTGAAACTGTTACCATATAGTATTTGTACAGTGTCTTTAGTGTAATTGAGTTTGTTGATTGCGCTGACATTAATGGAAGAGTGTGTGTGTGAGTGCTTGAGTGAGCAAGTGACTTGAAATGTTTATTCAATGTAAATATTTAAAAACTAAAAATAAGTTAAAGATTGATTGTAGGCAACATTTTTGCTGCTGATTTCATCATTTACCAAAAGTAACTTTATTTTTTACTACCTGCTACTTTCTTTAAATCCTCTGTGCTAATAAAATGCAAGAAAATGTCACTGTATGATAAGAAAAAAAAGAAAGCATAAGTACAGCAGAGTTTTTTTTGTGGTACATGTGTCATTTCATTTTACATGAGGCCTTTTCAGTTATAGAATTGTGTGTGCCAATTTTGGGCGCTTTAATGTTGCACTGTTTCTACAATTCTGGGACCATCAAAACAATCATCTGTAAATCTGTGCTTAGTGAGAATACTTGGGTAAGAGAAACCTCTCTTTTGTTCATTAGTTTCTTTTTATTTTTAACCTCCAGAATATTTAGAATGTGCAGATATTTTGCTAAGTGAAATACAAGCTCATCAGTTGTAGATCTGTATAGTACCTGCTGGTTTGGATTTGGAACCATTCATTGCAGAATCCATTATTCATATGAAGGCAGTGTATTGCATCTACTAGAATGGGGCCTTATGTTTTCTGGGGGATGCTTTTTTGTTTTTTGTTTTTTTGTTTTTTAACAAGAGTAAGTGATTTTTCACATTCCTTTAAAATGCATTAAGAGGGTCTTTAAAAGTTATTCTGGTAACATTTTGTATGGAAAAAATGTAAATATTACAGTACGACAATGCTACTTGATAAATAGAGATTTAACAGAATTATGTAAGATATGAATGTGTTTTTTTTTTTGGCAAAACAATTCTTTTTTATATTATGCAGTTTGTAATACTACTGTTATGTACTGTTGCATCTCTTGTTAATTTGCATTTCCCTCTCTAAGCTAGTATGCTGCTTGGCATCATCTTCAAGTTAAGGCATTGCCAACCATGCACAAAGGCTCTTGTGTCATATTTATTTGAAACCCCTTGACTGTGAATGTGACAACATCCTTAAAACGCTTTGACATGGGAACCAGGAGATTAGGCAGATCTTGTATTTGTTTCATGTTTAAGGAAGCTAGAGACTTGAATGGTTTTGCTTTTAAGCTAGGCACAATTTATCTTAGAAGTTTGTTTCAAAAGATCCTCCAGAGATTCCCAGCTACCCTTTAAGAAGATTCTACTCCAACCAGAGTACCGTATCTAGATGTATGCATAGTGTTTGGTTAAGATCAAAATGTTCACATGCTTGGTGTCCTTTTAGAAGTGGTAGAATATTCTGATTTATCTTTATTAATATTTTGCCCACTGAAATTCAGGATGGCTGCACAAAAAGAAGCTGTTTTATGTCCATGAATTGCATTGCATATCTATATTTATAACAACATGCATTAACTGCAGAAACTGACTTTGGGGTATAAGCATTTAATTATATCGCATCCCCTTTCCACTTGTTCTATACTGTTTTTACTGTTTAAAATTTCAGGACTAGAAAAGCAGGGATAAAGGAGAGAGAAATGTGCACTTTATCTGCCACATGGGTAATCCTTTTTTATTCAAAAAACAATGAAAAAATTAATTTGTATGTGTTGTATTATTTTGTATCTTATTGTTTGAACCAATGAGAATTGCATATTAGATTGTTGAAACAAATCACAAAGTGCAATGCCCGGTAATTTAAAAGACCAGCTGTAAAGTTAAGGCACTTTTAACCCCTAAAGTCTTTAAGTGCATTGATGATTTGTTTACTGCTACATCACAGTTGTTTGTTCTAAACTTTGCATATCAGTCTGCCAAATGTCTGTGTTGCATTTGGAAACCCCACAGTGCATAGCTTGTATTAGTGTAACACATCTTTGTGGTTCATCTTACCAGCAAGCTGTGGAGTAGAACACTGTCAAACTGTGTGGTATCCAGTTCGAGTCTCTGTAAAATTGTCAAAGTTCTAAATGTTTTTGCCCAGTGTTGACTTGTGTTATCCGCTGTAGATGGACTTGCATATATATGGGGTTGTCTTTTAGGATCTGTGCAATAAAAAGTGTTTGCAGTTTGTATTTTCTTTAAAAAAAATCTCTATGGGTGTCATATGTTGTATATTAAAAAAGATATTTATACTTCTACCGTTGCATAACACTAAAATAAAAAGCATGAGTTACTCAAGGTGTGGAATGAAAATAATTTGTTATCAAAGATGACACTCAGTATATGTGAAGTGTTACTATTTGAACAATCTTTACGGTTTCTAATCTGAAAATTCTCCTAATAGTTAAATGCTCACTAAGTTTTTTGTTTCAGTTTATTAACCTGTGACATATGATTCTACAATAAGCACACCACACCTGCTATCTTTTTCTCTTGCCAAAGCAGTCCAAATTTGTTTAGGAGGAAGCAGGCACTCATCCCCATCCATAGCAGAGTATGCTTCCTTCTGTGTCTGTTTCTGTCCCCCATTATGATCAGAAAATCTTAATATGGATTTTTTCCATTTCTCAGAATTACCATGAATAAAGTCACATTCTCAGTTAAAGCTGAGTGCCATCAGAGATACCTTAAATTTCACCACCGTCAAGATTGCAAGCTGCTGTCACCCCCACCATCATTTCATTTTTCCAGATAATGTAACTACTTTCTGGTGCAGTTTTGTTATTGGATATCACTGTTCATTCTGGGTCTGTGAGTATTTTATTGTAAAACCCTTCTGGCAGGTCAAATTATGGTTGATTGAGTAATTGATTGCTGGATTCATTCATTCATTCATTCATTGTCCTTACATTAATTGCGTTATAGACTATTAGGTGACGGTACCTTTCATGCTGCTGTTTGTTCTATATCTACAAAGATGGATGGATGCTTACTCAGTCAGACCACCCATAATATCCAAATTGACTGTAAATGTATTTAAACACTAACATTCTAGAGTTAACTTCAAATGCATCATCAGTACACAGTTTTGATACGTCTGCGCTGTTGATGCACATGAAAATTCCAGCCGGCTTTCTATCCACACTGGCGTTTTCATTTGCAAGGTTTTGGGAACTGCGAGTTTACCTGAATATAAACTTAAGACTTCTTTCTCTTGGCACCTGAGAGAGAATCCATCTTTTATGCTATCCAGACATACAAGTAAGACTTTAACTGCATTCTGAACTCATGACACCACTACTGCTACTTCTAATCTGTTTGTGTTCTGTCAGAGAGTTTCAAAGTAAAGGGTCGATGACTAAGCTGACTCTTATGCCTGCCTTTCATGCCCCCATTTTAAATGTTTACCCTTTGTCTTCATTATTATCTTCATAGTTTGCTCCCCACATCTTACTTTTCAACTTGTCCTGCTACCTGATAGCTCCATATAACTTGGTTTATTTCCTGATCCAATCACTGCTCACGTGAGTTTTCTCTGGAAGTATCAGAATCCTTTTATAATTCTTGCCAGCCCACAAAAGTCCAAATGAAGTATTTCCTCTAGAAATAGGCCAAAGGCTCCAAACAAGCCTCGTATCAAGAAGAGCCTTACTCATAATTTGAGAAGCAGGCTTTCTATCTACACAGGTCCTTAAAAAGAAATGTACATTGCTTTTTTGATTTTAAAAATCAGGAAAGGGAATGGATGAATTGTTATATATCTATATTTATATAATTTATATATATATATATATATATATATATATATATATCCCTAGTCCACTATAACAAAACAATGTTTATATTAAAGAATTCTTTGGGAAATAATAAATCAATGATGATGAAAAAAATGAACAAAAAATAAAAAGATATGTCAAAAGACACTGTAAAATGTAAATTAATAATAGTCAAGTCCCAAATCCAGGAATCTTAATCCATAAACAGAGTTACTGTCAGAATCCAGTAGGATGCGTACCCTTCCCATGGAATATGTTCGTTAGAGATTTCAGCTTGTACTAAAAAAAATGACATATAATAAAATATTATATCCTTCCCTTATGGTATAATGGTAACTCTTAAGTTGAAGAACAAAGCGTGATACACATGTAGGGCCCGTGACAGCCAGCACTGTCCACTTCGAGAATGCAGGAGGCATTGGTAGAAACAATGTTGTCCATCCTTCCATAGGTGAGCTTCAGCTTTGAGTGCAGTTGCCAACACTTTTATACTTTCTCACAGTCTTTGGTTCCAAAATTAGAACATGCACCTTCCGCACATGGGATACAATCTTTTGCAGGCACATTTGAATTTTAAATATCACACAGTAACTGCTGACCATAAATTGACAGTCAAACCAAAGGGTGCACAGACTCTCTTTTAATAACCTGCCTGAGTTGCTTCCATATCTCTGTTTCGCCTTCTCAGTGTCAGCTTGCTTATGTGACCTAAATGTTTCAGCTGTGTCTATTCATGGCCTTAGTTACCTGTCTCGGGTAAAACAATATAATGTGAAATGCAACCCTCACAGATCATAGTACAGTGGAACCTCGGTTCACAACCATAATTCGTTCCAAACTCTGGTCGTAAACCGAGTTGGTCGTGAACCAAAGCAATTTCCCCCATAGGATTGTATGTAAATACAATTAATCCGTTCCAGACTGTACGAACTGTATGTAAATATGCAAAAATATGTGTTAAGATTAATGCACTAATATAGTTAATTACACCATAGAATGCACAGTGTAATAGTATACTAATGTAAAAACATTGAATAACACTAACACAAAACACCCAGGCTCCCTGCTCAGCTACACGAGCAGGCTCGTTCGCGCTCTCTCTCTGTAGCACACACACACACACCACACACCACCAAAGCCCCACAGCTCAGCTACACTAGCAGGCTCACTCGCGCGCTCTCTCTCTCTCTCTCTCTGTAGCACACCCACACCCCCCCCAGTCCCCCCCCGCCCCCGTCAGCAGCGCTCGCTCGGGCTCTCTCTCTAAAAGAGGGGAACATTTGAACAAATCCGAACTTTAATTAAAAAACCAACCACAAGCAACCAAAAAAGTAACATTGCAGGAGTTCATGCTAATAGCCTTACAGCCCGATCGCTGTAAACACTTTTTTTAAAATGAGTTTTAAGCACAGCGGATAAAAAAGGAACATTAGAACAAATCCGAAGTGTACGGTATTTAAAAACCAACCACAAGCAACCAAAAAAGTAACAAGATCACGCTATTTTAGCCTTAAAGCCCGATTGCTGTAAACACTTTTTTTTAAAATGAGTTTTAAGCACAGCGGGAAAAAAAGGAACATTAGAACAAATACGAAATTTATTTAAAAACCAACCACAAGCAACCAAAAAAGTAACATTGCAGGAGATCACGCTATTAACCTTAAAGCCCGTTCGCTGTAAACACTTTTTTTAAAATGAGTTTTAAGCACAGCGGAAAAAAAGGAACATTAGAAAAAAGAGAAAAGTAACATTGCAACTAATCACGCTATGAACAACTCCATCTGTAAACACTTTAATGAGTTTTAAGCACACGGAAAAAAGCAAACATTTGAAAAAAGAGAAAAGTAACATTGCAACAATTCACGTTACGAACTGAAAAATTAACTTTTGAAAAATCCGTAATACAAAAACTATCAAGAAAACTAAACTTGCATGAGTCGAGTTCTGGCATGAAGAGGAGGAAGAGTCTGGCTCCACAATGGAGGGATGTTTTCCTTCAGGTGTTTTCTCTCTTGTGATTTCTTGGGTTTCTGGTGTCTTTAGCTGTTTAGCTGGTGGGAGCGAAAGCCTCATGCAGCCATTCCAAAAAGTCCTTGTGACCCACCCCTTCATGTTTGCCCTCCACATTGATGGCAGTCTGGCTTTGTTTACATTGTGCTGCTTGAAAGCACGAGGGTTCTCAAATTGGTAAATGAGTAAACTGGTAAACAGTTTTTCCACCTCTTCCAGCACTTGAAGCCTCTGCCTGGTTAACGCTGTAACTCCTTTTGCAATATCAGTTGCTTTAATACAGTAGATTCTTTCTGCTTTAGAATAGTCAAAATCGTAGATTTTGACTTCTTGTACTCGGCGGCAAGATCAGTAACACGAACGCCATGCTCAAACTTTTCAATAATTTCTTTCTTTACTTCGATTTCAATTTTCTTCAAAACTTTCTTCTCACCACTCTTCACTTGCTTAGAAGCCATAGTTAACTGCAAAAGCACACAAAATACTGTAGAGCACAAAGAGAGCACAAGTAAAGCACGCACGTCTGACTGAGAACAATGAACAGGGAGCAACTCTGCTTAAATGAACCAGCCAGGCAGGCAGGCACGCGGCTCCCCTCCCCCCCCGTCAGTAGCAGGCAGGCAGGCACGCGGCTCCTCTTCCCCCCCTGTCAGTAGGCAGGCAAGCAGTGCAGCAATCTCCCCCTCCCCCTCCCCAGCAGGCAAGCAGGCACGTGGCTAGCTCTATTTCTCTCTCAATAGCAGGCAGGAACGTCTGACTGAGAACAATGCGACACATGCGGAAATCATCGGCGCGCACAAACCGAAAGGGAAACTGGCTTTGTTCGTATACCGAGTGTGTGGTCGTTAACCGAGGCAAAAGTTTGGCGAACTTTTTGGTCGTGAACCAAGTTGTACGTGAACCGAGACGTTCGTGAACCGAGGTTCCACTGTACTACACTTTAAATGTTTGGCTATGCAGTCCATAATCCATAGATAACAAGAAAGAAAAAAAAGTTGCAATGTTGGAAATCCAATAGAGCCAAAAAAAAGGAAAATTTTCTGTTGTTGCTTCAAGAGATAATAGATCGATTACAAAGAACAAATGGATATAATATTTAAAAAGGATAAAAAAAACAGAAATTAATAAACAATACAATATTTACTAAGAAATATTTTTAAAAATATCAAAATGTGAACATTATTGTTAAAAAAATTTAAAAGATTAAATAAAAAGACATTATTGAGCTAATGATGGAAATCTTGACATTCCATAGAAGTTCCCATAGGAATGTTGTTCATGGAGGTTTAATTGGAATCTCCAAACAGTCTTCAGCATGTGTGAATCTGTAGCGCTGCCCTACAATGGAATGGTTTCTTGTCCAAAGTGCCTGCCGTGATTCCTGAATGTTTCACTTAGTTTTTCATATTCTCCAAATGTCAAAGATAGCAAGGCAAATGGACAGTTTTACTCAAGGCCCTGCTCATTTTCATTTCCAAATCATTTTGTGTTCAATATCTACTTTAGACTCCTGCATGTATAGTGATAATGGTGTTGAAAAGAAGCCCCTTTAATTTGGCTTGTTTATACATTTTGGACCTCCACAGTTCTTCTCCTAGGCTTCACAGCAAGCACCCTTATTGTAATTCATGGTCAGACTCAGAACTTGCTCTTGTTCGTTTTATGTGAACGTCGATACACACACACACCTTTTGCCTTAAGGTAGGTCTGAATTCTTTGAGGCAGGTATTTAGCAAGATGCTTGAAACGTTCCTTAGGGATTTTTCTTCACACTAACTTGATAGAACCACTCGATTTCTGCTGACTTCTCATACTGTGAACTTCCTATGCCACCACATCCCAGAGGTGCTAAACTGGATTGACATCTGGGGACTGTAAAAGGAACTGGAGAAAAAATAAAGACCCTGTCGTGTGTGTAACCAGTTGATGATGTATTCTTGAGATGTGACCCATTATCCATTTGGAAAAGGGTCAGTTGTGGGCCTAAAATTATAGTTCTGCTTAGTAGCCATGGGTAGGCACCTTCTGGAATACACAAGGCACTCCAGTAGTATTTAGAGGCCTGATGTGTGCCATGAAGGCTCCATTCTCCTCACCTTTATGCTGCCAACACCAGCCTGAACCATCTGTCCTTGGATTCATACTGTTTATGCCAAATTCTGAACATACCATCTTACAGCAGGAACTGAGATTTGTCACACCCTGTGACATTTTGTTTTAGTGTTCATGTGCTTGCTGTGCTCTCATCTTCCTGTTCCTGGCTGACAGAAGTGTAACCAGAATGACATTCTGCTCTTGTAGCGCATCCCATTCAATGCCCTTTCTGCACACCACTGTTGTTTGGCTGTTTGAGGCCTTTCATTTAGCGTCAGCAAGTTTCACCACTTACCTTAGATCTCCATCCATCCATCCATTATCCAACCCGCTATATCCTAACTATAGGGTCACAGGGGTCTGCTGGAGCCAATCCCAGCCAACACAGGGCGCAAAGCAGGAAACAAAACCCCAGGGCAGGGTGCCAGCCCACCGCAGCTCCTTAGATCTCTTTATTAAATTGTTTCAACTACAGAGCCATTCACTGGTAGTTTTTTTGTTTACTGTGCCATTCTCTGTAAGCCCACTATGTGAAAATTCCAGGAGGGCACCTGTTGATGAAATGCCCCCATGTCTTACACTATGCCACAATCAAATTCACTTAGGTCATGAGTCCACCCATTATAATGAGTGGATGAACACCAACTAAACCTCTCGAAAAGGATGGCATTCGCTCGCTCGCTTACTCACTCTGATTTATACGGTATGTAAATGTGAAGAGGCTGCCACATGTTTGGCCATTTAGTAGAGGAGGCTGTCTGTATTAACGAGCAGATGCACTCCACAAACCTGTAGCACATGCCGCCAATGAAGGGTGACCTGTTACAATTTTCTATCTAACAAGGTTGGGTGAGTTAAAATAATTCAAGTTAGGCCAACTTCCTTGACATACTTCATCCTTGCCTTCCATCTCTTACCAAGAAATCCCTTAATACTATAAAAAAAAAAGTAAAAACAAGAAAGCTAATTGCAATTTTAACTTGTACGTTAAAATGAACTACAGTGGAACCTTGGGTCACAACCGTAATTTGTTCCAAAACTCTGGCCGCAACCCGATTTGGTCGTGACCCGAAATAATTTCCCCTATAGGATTGTATGTAAATACAATTAATCCATTCCAGACCAAACAAACTCTATGTAAATATTTTTTTAAAAGATTTTTAAGCACAAAAATAGTTAATTATACCATGGAATGCACAATGTAATAGTAAACTAAATGTAAAAAGATTGAATAGCACTGAGAAAACCTTGAACAGAGAAAACAAAAATTGCAAGAGTTCATGCTACAGCCTTACAAAAAGCTTGCTGTAAACACTTTTTGAGTTTTAAGCACAGGGAAAAAATGAACATTTGAAAAATCCTTAATTTATACAAAAACTAACCATAAACAACTAAGAAAACTAACCTTGCATGAGTCGAGTTCTGGCATGAAGAAAGTGAGTAGGAAGCTGGGTGGAGAGGAGATTACAGTTTTGAGGTAAAGTCCCTCTGCGCGATGCATGTCTGACCGAGAACAATGTACTGTACAGGGAGAGACTGAACACGTGCGTAAATCACTGGCGCGTACAAACCAGAAGGAAAGCTGGCTTATTTGTCACTCGAATGTGTGGTTGTGAACAGATGCAAACGTTTGGTGAACTTTTTTTTCAAAACCCGATTTGTACGTGTTCCGAGACTTTCGTGACCCGAGGTTCCACTGTATTGGGAATGTTTATACAATTTAATTTATTTATCTTAAAATAATTGTGTTTGCTGGCATTACTTAGTGTTTCCTAGTTATAGTGACTTAAATTTGATGTCACACAAAAAATCAATTTACATAAAGCATATATCCAATGATTTGCTTTCAACAGAAGCTGTAATCTGTCTCAAGCACTGTTGTCATTACTCACTTGTTTTATGTTAATCTTACTCAAACGTAACGCTTTTTTAATCCTCAAATCATGGTATAACCATTTTCTCAATGCACAGTTAAATTAAGTTGATTTAACTTAAAATGTTCAAGTTCAATGAGCAGCAATAAAGCTTGGTGTTTTATGTGACGCTCCTTTTGTTGACAACACATTCCGAGGGACCCCACACTTCTTTACAAACTTGTTAAGAACCTTTATTCCATTGACTTTCCTTTAAGTGCTGTAGGGTTGCGGAAGCCGATTTTGGACATTCTTTTCGATACACATCACCCACTCTACATCAGAAAAGCATCTTTTCCTTCCTTTCCAATTCAATAATGTAATTAGCGCTAAGATTATACGAAAGGATGTGACGGCGTTCAGTCTGTGACATCTGTCGCGCTATTGATTGCTAGGGTTCATTTGGCTGATCTGGCTGGTTAAGTGGGGGAGACCCCCACCAATGACCCCAGGGCTCCAGATGGCGACTAAAATGGTCGCCAATGCGACTTGATTTTCTATTTTGCGACTAGTTTTTTCATTCCAGTCGCCAGTGGCGACTCTCTCTCTCAATCTAAGAAAAGTTTTAAATTTAAAGCAGCAGTAATGGCTTTTAATTATGTGCGGACACTCTCAGCCCTCATCTGCTTTTCCTATTACACTATCACGTGATTAAAGCCAAACCGAAGCGAGGCATCATCTGACACGCCCACTCTGCTTTGAACGTCATCTCGCTAACTCCTGCAGATAGGGATCTGAAATAGAAGAGAATCGGGCCACAACTACTCCTCGAATTCCGTCCTAACTTTCCACGTAACACGCGAAATGTTCTAAGTTTCCATGTAACACGCAAAATAGCCAAACGAAAAATTTCCGACTTTTTCTCAATGCCCACTCACCCAAATTCTGACTTGTCTACATCTGAACGAACCGAAGATAATTCAGTCAGTGGGTTATCTGAGGTACAGCCACCAGCGTCCGGAAATGTACAGTTATTAAAGGATGACAACTCCGTCCCGTTACCAAAGTCTTCTGCGCCCGCGGCTCCGACGTCTGTAAGACAGTTTAAAGCGGCTTGGTTGCAGGAGTTCGCTTGGTTACGGTATGACAAGGGAAAGATGTATTGCAGCTTTTGTGCACAAGCTGGACCTGAAATTGCTGGTAAAACAGAATTCATTTGTGGTACGAGCCATTTTAAGAAGGAAACTGAAAAACTGAGACTGAGAGTAAGAAACACAAGAATGCCAGAGACAGTGTGATCGCTAGGTCTGCTCCTTGTGACACCCCCATAGCAAAGGCAGTGCAACATGCTTGTGAGAAAGTGACAGAAAATGAGATGAAAGAATTAAAAATAAAATTCAATGCAGCATATATGATTGCACTGGAAGAAATATCGTTCACAAAGTTTAAATCTCAAATTCTGCTGATGAAGAAGAATGGCATGGATGTGTCAAAAACATATGATAATGATACAGCATGTGCAGAGTTTGTAGGTTGCATTGTAGATGAATTAAAAAGTAATGTGCTGGAAGAAGCTTTAAAGGTAAACTACATCTCTGTTATAACTGATTGTGGAACAGATGTCTCAGGGAAAGACAATGTCATCACATACTGTAGGTATGTATCTGATGGAACACCCAAGACTCATCTAGTAGGTTTGGCTGAGATTGATTATGGTCATGCAGAATGGATTCAAAATACCATTAAATCACTGCTTCAGAATGCCGACCCAACCAACCCAAATTGGTGGGTACATAAAATGAGTGCTTTTGGAGCAGATGGTGCAAGCGTGAACATGGGTGCAACAGGGGGAATAGGGGCACTTTTCAGAAAAGAGATAGGTGAACATGCTTTGTCTTTCTACTGTCTACTGCTGGAACTGGCAATGCTAAACACACAAAGGTCAGTACCAATGATTGAAAAAGTTTATGACCTTTTACAACTAGTGTGGAAAACGTATCATTTCAGTCCCAAAAGCAAGCGGGAGCTGAAGGCTATAGGAGCAGAGTTAGGATGCACAGTATGAAACCCATCAGCAGTAAGAACTCAGCGCTGGTTGCCACACATTTATCGGGCACTCTCAGTTTTTCTCCATTCAAACTATGCAGCAGGTCCAAAAACATAGACATAAAGGGAAGAGCCAAACACATTGTTCAGCAAATGGAAAGCCTATCTTTCGTTGCCTTTTGTCACTTTTTACATAACCTTTTTTCAGAGGTCTCGAAGCTGAGCCTTACACTTACAAATTCTCATATACTTCCTCAGGCAGTTGCTGCAATTGTGGGCTGTGTGGTAACAATTCAAGGATTGAAGGAAAATGCTTTGAGAGAAGGGAAGCTGCAGGAATTCTTACAGCACATAGTTTCTCAGCCTGAAGGTTCAGTGCAACAGGAAGGGCCATCAACAAGCATGAGTGAGAGAGCTGCAAGTAGCCACACAGTCATAACATTCCAAAATGTTAAATTGAAAGGCCCCCAAAATCAGGCCACATTCAGAAGTGATCTAAAGGCCGCAATTGAAAAAACAGTTGACATTACTGTTAAAGAATTGGAGATCAGGTTTGCAAACATGATGTCAAGTGTTACACAGCATGGACATTCAAAGTGATCAGAAATCATCAAGTCATTTTCAGTGTTTTGTCATGATGCATGGCCAGAGGACATTGACAGCTATGGCAAGTGTGAGATAGACACACTTGTTAAATGGTACAGGGAGCTCTTATCAAACAATGGCTGTGATGTCACAGCTGTGCAGAAGGAATGGCTAATGTTGAAAATATTAGTGAAGGGTCAGTTTATGGATAAGATTTACGGTGACCTATGGACAGTGATGCTGAGCAAGGAGCCGTTATGTACAGATTTTAAAAATCTGCTTCACTTAGTCAAAATAATGCTGGTGCTTCCGATATCTGCAGCTCAGTGCGAGCGAGGATTTTCAGCACAAAACAGAATAAAATCAAAAGTGTGCAACTCCCTGAGTGTAGAAACACTGGAAGACTTGGTAAGGATCAGTACAGAGGGTCCTACACTTGAACTGTTTGACCCAAAGCCCAGTGTAAAGCACTGGTTGTCAGCCAGCAAAAAAAAGTGCAAACCAAAGTATACTGGCTGGCCTAATGCTGCTGACATTGAAATGGTTATTGACAGTGAACTTGAAGAGTAATTCATTTCTTTATATTTGTACACTCATTGCGAAATGATTATTTCAGAAATTATTGTTTATAATGTTTGTTATTGTGTTAATTCTTGTGTTATTATGTGTAAGACATTTTCAGTGTTTGTATTTGTAGTGTTCCTTACACATGTTGTGTATAAGACTCTGGACTTGAAGTATTGCTTATTAGTAAACATTTGCACTGTTCACATTTATGTGTCATTTATTCTTCTGTTGTTGTTTTCTATAAGACCTTGCAGAGGACACTAGTAGACAGGTCAAATAGCTCAGATAGGAGAAAGGAAAGGCAGTGTGAGGTAGGCCGAAGAAACAAATAAACAATGCAAGTAAATATTATTTGTTTACTTCACATTTGGCATGCGGGTAGAGATTATGGCTCCCAAAAAGCATTTGGCTCCTAAATATTTTGGGTTTAGGAGCAAATGGCTCCCAATTTTTTTTTTTCTGTCTGGAGCCCTGGACCCAGGGCTCAGTCAAAGACCCTTAATCGGTTCCAAGTGTTTATGGGTGGCTGCTCTGCCCTGCCCTGCCCTGCCCTGCTAGAAATCTTGAACAAACAAGCTCAAGATTACACAGGAAATGCAATTAAACAGAATGTAACTTAATGTGATGATAAATGAACCGCTACACGTAATAAACTTGTAATATGAATTACGGTCCATGTACATATCTAGTTTGAGTGCAGCCTTAATTCAATTATCATGCATATGCAAAAACTGGACAAAGAAACTTCAAATAAGAGTTGTTTTGCTTTTACAGTATTTAGCTAAGAAATATGCCAAAGAGGTAAGCAAAATTTACTTTTGATTTCTTAAAGTAAGCTAAATAATTGTAAATACTAATTTTTTGATAAGCCAGTAATTCTTACAATACGGAAAACGATTTAATGTCATGATATAATACTTTTCCACTTGCTTAGATTTCATATTTTGTAGTGTGGTTTAATTAAATTCATTAAGTTAAAATAAATTTGCTAGGTAGACACAACGTAGGGGAGGCATAAACATGATTTATTTTGGTGGAGATATTTATTTTTTTTTGAGTGAATATAAATAAAAAATTTAATAAAACTATTAACATAAGTCTTACGAATTCGTGAACAGTGCCAAATGCCATTTGTGAAAGGGCCTTCAGAGTGGCTGGAAGTGTCCGCACTCGGCACCTTCTCCGTCATGAAAGCTGGTGCTGCTTCACCGCTCACAAAGGGTACTACTCCAGCTGTTTATTGAAGGGGCCGCCACCTTTCCCACTGTGATCCTCTCCACTGTTGATATACCAGTCTTTTGTGTGTTGCCAGTGTTTGCTTTATGGTTTATTTTAGTACATGGCATTTTTCTCTGTTTCCATATCCATTAATGAATCTGCTGCTAAAGACTGGCAGTTAGGGAAGGCAGCTGGCAGATTAGGGCAGCCGGGGGAGCCAAAGAGGTGGAAGAGATCAGGATGCAAACAGAAGGAGGCCACGAACGAGTCAGGTAATACATATACTTTAAAACCTTGGATTGCGAGTAACTTGGTTTACGAGTGTTTTGTAAGACGATTATAAATTTTAACTTGATAAACGAGCGAGGTCTTGCAATACGAGCAGTACGTGTACGCTTTGTCTGCCGAGCGTCACATGATCACAACTGAGCTGATGGTTCTTCTCTCTCTCTCGCTGCAGGATTGTGGGTAATCGTCTCCCTTGCTCGTTCTCAGTCGGCATGCCTCACTCACATAGTCAACATCCCAATAAGCGTATAATGTTTACTACAGCATTGTGACCACGTGTGTGTGCTGTAACGTGCGAGTCCCTATCATGCACTCCAAAACACGATGCTGAGTCTCAGTACTTAAGCAACACCAGCTTTATTCAGCGTGAAGCAGGAACAGTACGGTTATTTATTGTAGTGGGATCTACTGCTCTCCTATACAGAGACACAGCAATCGGGCAAGGTCGTGACCAGGTTAGTGGCTAAGTAATACTGTGCCCTGCATTTACTGTATAATGTTCCTTACGTCAACCATCGACAGCAGGCGCTTATAGCTTGACCGCGATCTTTTTGGATTCGCTTTTACGGCGAACTGCTACAGCGCTGGGAGCCTGCGGTTGCTTCGGGACACTCTTCCACATTTCGTCCCGTTGGGTGGAATCCCAAAAGGGTTTAGAAACCGTCCTACACAATAACCCTCCTCTCTCTCATCTCCCTCACACCAGCCACGAATCTTTTCAAAGATAAAGTGCAGCTTAATTTGTTTTATGTGTTTTTACATTATATTTTGTATTAATCATTTTTTTATGAATATTTTTGGGTTGTGGAATGAATCATCTGAGTTTCCATTATTTCTTAAGGGGAAATTCGCTTTGATATACGAGTGCTTTGGATTACAAGCATGTTTCCGGAATGAATTATGCTCGCAATCCAAGGTTCCACTGTACTGTATTTGAAAATGTATCCAGAATAAGTAATAAGAACAGGCAGGCCATGAAAACAAGAAAGCAAACACAGGCAGAGTGCTAGTAGAAACCGATGATGTGTATTATCTGTCGAAAATAACAACAACACAGACAAAAGCAGTCCGGTGTGGAGTGCTGGTGGGCACTGCGCTGCATTTTAATTGCCCTGTCCTCCATGTGAATGGTGGTTTGATTGGGCTTGTCCAGGAGACGATCAGCTGTGGAAAGGAACTGCCAAGGCCTCCAGATAACGATGGCTATGTCTTAGGCCACCAGGCCCAGTCGCTCTGTTATTAAAGATTTGCTTTAAAATGGTTGCTCTAACATTGATTTATTAAATAAAAGCATTCATCGAGATTAAAGGGACAAGCTCAGTATAAAACACACATTCTACCTGGTCCCGTAGGCAGGTGCAAGTCCCATTAACCACTCTTGCAAAGCATTCTGGGATGTGACACCATCCAGTTCTTGAGGCCCTCGAGCGGTGATGTGCAGTTTGTAATTTGGTAAAAGAAGTCATGTGCAGGATGCCATATTGTCTGAAGGTGGTAGCCAGTCAAAGACGAGCTGAAAAAGCAGTTGAAATCCACACTCTGCAGCTTAAGTGTGAAAGATGACAGTTAAATAATAATCAGTGGGATTTCATTTGAAGCTTTAATAAACGAGTCAACGTCGTCTTTTTCCATCCCCTCACAGTGTGGAGAGAGCATCTTGTTGCATGCCATGGTCTACACGCTAAAAGGCAATTAATTTTATTCTATAAAATCTTGCCATGAAACAGCATTTCTTATGACAAGACTTATTATTATTATTATTATTTGTATGTTTCTGGACAAAAAAGCTCAGCTCAGGACAGCAGTGGGTGCTGTGGCTCGTCCCGCTGCCTTCCGGAGACCATCTGTGTGGAGCCTGCATGTTCTCCGTGTGCCTGCAGGCTGCTCCATTTTGCCTCCCATCTCTCACTGTGTATACTGGCAGGACTGGGCTGTCCCGATTTGAATGTGACAGGGGTCTGGTAACAGGACCACTGACACGGCGATGAGAGGTGGTATTGTAGTTAAATCTGAAAACTGTCTAAATAGCAACTGTCAAGTGTTCTTGACACAAAAATCACAAGAAATAATAATACAGCTGTAGAATAGAGTTTTATTATATGTGTGATGCCTTACTTTTATCCAGACTTATCTATATCTACTGTATGTGTATACTGTATCATGATCCATAAGGGGGCATCACAGGAGCCCGAACATCAAGCATGTCCCGGGTTCAAATAAACCATTTATTACAATAAATGACCTTTACAAAGGCTTCTTGTAATAATAAACCCAGTGCAAGTACAATCACAATTCCCCTCTTTTTTCCTCCATACCTCCCAGGTGAGCTTTGTCAATCTTCCACCCAACTCCAGCCTGCCTGGAAGCAAAATCTTCATGACTCCAATTTTTACTGCTGACCTTTTCAAATCATTTCTGTAGATTATGTACAGTAAGCCGCATATTACATACCCTGAGGCGTGTCTGTGTATTTTAAACCCTTGGTGTATTCCAGCAGAATTGTACTTGAGTTTAGTGAGTGGTGTTAACTTAGGGAAAGAGAATTTAAGAGCAAAGCCAGGAAGCACTGGTGAATCTTCAGGATGTGTCGGGAGGAGATATTAGGACAGCTTGGCTATTAGCTAAACAAACGAGCTGGATGGTGGACATGGACTCCTCATGTCAGGTTTCTTATGTTTTAAATGTAACAGGAAAACCCTGAAGAAGAGCTGTTGGCGTCTTGCATTGCACCTCTTCTACTTACCACACCTGAAAGAATTTATAGAATATTTGCATTTAGATTAGATTAAATACATTTTATTAATCCCATGTGGAAATTAAGAAATATGGACTCACCAAAAGAAAATGTATGATAAAAGAGCTAAGAATCAGCAAAGCTGCCTCATCACAGAATACAAGAGCTCTGCAAGAGAGACTGAGGATCAGACTGGACTGGCCCAGGAAATGGCAGATAGTTAAAAAAATAATAATAAGCCTATCTGTGTATGTCGGTGTGTGTGTATATACGGTGTGTGTGTGTGTGTATATATATATATATATATATATATATATATAATAGAGAGAAAGGGAGAGTATATTAAAAATGTGCATGGGAGACAGTTTAAGAGTTTTAAGAGGTGATGGTTCAGTGCCTCATTCCCCACCACAGACTGAGATAGTCATCCCTAACAGAGAATATTTAAAGGACTACGCGTACATTAATTTTTCCTTTTTCTCTTTCCCATAGTTATGTATTAGTGGCGTATGTGGTTAAGTGTTTTGGTCCGTGATTTGTGTGGGGTGGGAAGCGCTGCAGCACGATAATATACATATACAGGTAAAATTACGTTACAACGAATATCTTTACAACCAAATTTTCATTACAACGAAGTATTTTTATGGTCCCGACAGTTTCCCTATATGACGCGAGTCTATAGAAATCTCGTTACTACGAAGTACATTCAGGACTTTAATTACAATAAAGTGCCCAAAAGACCTTGAAATGCCTGAATGCTAGTTCTGTGGCCGCAGCTCAGTTGTGCACAACGATCCCCCAAACAGAAATATTGTCATTTTTTTCCTTTCTTTGAACTTTCCTCGTACTGTTTTTCTTTTTTTTTTTTTTTTTTTGCCTTTTTTGTTTCCTGCGGTTTTCAGTGATACCTTTTGCTTATTGCTTGTCAACATTTGAAAAACATCCATTTGAATTTAACTCATTGTCACCCTCCTATAGAAATGGCAGACACGAAAAAACGATAACAGTTCATATTAGAATAAAAAAAAAATTTGCATTTTTGCAGCTCTCGATTGCGGCAAAAAGAAAAAAAGACATTGCCAGTGAATTAGGAATTTCGCCATTGATGCTGTCAACTTTCTTGAAAGACCGAGCAAAAAAAGAAGAAAAATCTCGGGTTGCAAACGTATGTGAACTGGTGCATTTGAAGATGTCGAAAAAGCAGTTTTTATGTGGTTCAGTGATGCTCGCTCAAGAAACATTCCTATTAATGCGGCACTCATTCAAGAAAATGTGAGTTTTGTAAACTCTCTTGGGACCTCCCCCAACTAGACAGCATGCCGAAGAGCATCCTGAAGTCCAATCTCTGCATCTATGGAAGACTGTTTATCTGTTACCGGGGCAACAGCAGGTAGAAAGCTATGCTGCTTCTCTCAGCTATGCTGCGTCTCTCCACCAAAACAAACAGAAAAGATATCGATGGGTGATGCAAGAAACATTGTAAATGCAGGTAACAGGATTACTTGATCGCTGATCTGGCCATGACCCTGCCTGACTGCTGTGTCTGTGTATAGCAGAGTGGCAGATCACGCTACAATAAATAAGTGTGCTGTTCCAGGGTGCAAGACAGGGACTTATAGCGTGACCCCGATCTTTTATGATTTGCTTCTGTGTCGCTTCACTGCAGTGCTATGAGCCTGTTGTTGCCCTGCCCCAGCAATGGACAAACAATCTTCCACAGATGCTGCAATCGCGCTTCAGGACGCACTTCAGCATGTTGTTCCTGTTGGGTGGGAGTGGCTTGGTCTCAAAAGAGGTCAGAAACCTCACAATATGAAGAAGATTCGGCTGCTGATTGATAACTGTGCTGCCCACAACATGCTTCCACATTTAGATAATGTTCTCGTTGAATTTCTCCTACCCAATTGCACATCAGTGCTTCAGCCATTGGATTTGGGCATCATTCACACCCTGAAATTGTATTATCGCAAGGAAATGCTGAGAAAAATTCTTGTCAGCATAACTTGTAAGGCAGGAGGAGATTAAAATTAACGCGAAAGAAGCTATTGAAATGATTACAAATGCCTGGGCACAAGTTAAAGAAAGCACTATAGTAACATATACAAAATCTCATTACAACGAAATATTTTTTAGGTCCCTGGGAGTTCGTTGTAACGGAATTTTACCTGTATAAAGGGGTTTTTCTTGTGTGTGTGTAATTTCTTCCAATAATCATTTTTAACTTAACTCTGCATTCACTGGTGTATTGCTGTACTTGGGGTGGTGTAGTAGGAAGGTAGTGTTGTTCACTTGTGCCCCGGATCATTTTTTTTTTCTTTGCTGCTGCTCTAGGATGGCAGCACATATATAATCATGCCAGCTTGAGGAACAGTACAAAGTGAGGGTAATTCTCCATCAATCCAGGGAGTGGTGCTCTGTGATAACACTCTCCAATGACATCACTTCTGGCGTTCGCTCCCCTCAACCCGAGTCTTCCTGCCTGGCAGCCATGTGACGGGAAGAACCGCCATCTTCGACAGTCAGAATAAGACTCCAGTCTAAGAAGACTTGTTTTTCTTGTTTTAAACATGCTTTTTTAAAAATTTCAACTTTATAATAGGTAGGGTTGGCTGCAAGGTGCCCCAAAACACTTTTGCTTGTCCTGTGTTTCTCTTACAGTGGGGTAGTTGGCAGGATTTTTGCTGTGATACAGGATGGAATGGCAGGACCTGACAGAGATCCTCCATTCCATGTCCAAGGATTTACAAGCACTCCGAGTCGAAGTGGGAGAACTATGGACTTGGCTCACTGAATTGGGGGCATGTAACTGAGCTCGTGTTGCTTATCTGAGAGGGGCGACAGATCGGTCCAGATGAGTATTGCTTCCTCTCCACCCTGATGGTGATATTGAGTCCTTTCAATTGATTTTCGACTGTACCTGTCATCACTGGAAGTGTATGGAGTGGACACACATATTAGCGCCATTCTTGTGGGGACCGGCACAGCAGGCCTATTATGACCACGATAAGCAGGCGGCTGGTAATTACGACCAACTAAAGGCCGAGGTGCAGCAGGTGAGGGGCTGTCGCAAATGGAAATTTGACCCTGAGTAGCCAGCTTGCTTGCTGAAGCTGGAGGAAAATATAGCTCAAAAGCCATCATAAAGCTGGTCACTTGAGACTACTTCAGGAATGCCCTCCCTGACTACAACCTGAAAATCAAAGTGAAAAAATGGTGCAGCGGGCTAGTCCATTTTGCCAAAACTTCATGGCAGCAACTCCAAATCGTACTCAGTAGTTTGTATGGCCCCCACATGCTTGTATGCATGCCTGGCAACTTCGGGGCATGCTCCTAATGAGACAACGGATGGTGAACTGGGGGATCTCCTCCCAGATCTGGACCAGGGCATCACTGAGCACCTCAACAATCTGAGGTGCAACCTGGAGGTGTCTGATTAACCAAAACATAATGTCCCAGAGGTGTTCTGTTGGATTTAGGTCAGGAGAGCATGTGGGCCAGTCAGTGATATCAATTCAATTGTCCTCCAGGAACTGCCTGCATACTCTCGCCACATGAGGCCGGGTATTGTCGTGTACCAGGAGGAACCCAGGACCCACTGCACCAGCACAGGGTCTGACAATGGATTGAAGGATTTCATCCCGATACCTAATGGTAGTCAAGGTGCTGTTGTCTAAGCCTGTAGACGTCTGTGCATCCCTCCATGGATATGCCTCCCCAGACCATCACTGACCCACCACCCAACTGATCATGCTGAATTGTGTTACAGGCAGCATAACATTCTCCATGGCTTCTCAAGACTCTTTCATGTCTGTCACATGTGCTCAGGGTGAACCTGCTCTCATTTGTGAAAAGCACAGGGCGCCAGTGGTGGACCTGGCAATTCTGGTATTCTATGGCAAATGCCAATCAAACTCCATGGTGCCGGGCAGTGAGCACAGGGCCCACTAGAGAACATTGGGCACTCAGGCCACCCTCATGAAGTCTGTTTCTGATTGTTTGGTCAGAGACATTCATACCAGTGACCTGCTGGAGGTCATTTTGTAGGGCTCTGGCAGTGCTCATCCTGTTCCTCCTTGCCCAAAGGAGCAGATGCTGGTCCTGCTGATGGGTTAAGGACCTTCTACGGCCCTGTCCAGCTCTCCTAGAATAACTGCCTGTCTCCTGGAATCTCCTCCATGCTCTTGAGACTCTGCTGGGAGACACAGCAAACCTTCTGGCAATGGCAAGTATTGATGTGCCATCCTGGAGAAGTTGGACTACCTGTGCAACCTCTGTAGGGTACAGGTATGGCCTCATGCTACCAGTAGTGACACTGAGTGTATCCGAAATCTAGTGAAAAAACAGAAAAGATGAGGAGGGTAAAATATCAGTGGCCTCCACCTGTTAAACCATTCCTGTTTTGGGGGTTGTCTCATTGTTGCCCCTCCAGTGCACCTTTTGTTAATTTCATTAACACCAAAGGAGCTGAAACTGATTAACAAACCCCCTCTGCTACTTAACTGACCAGATCAATAGCTCAGAAGTTTCATAGATTTGATGCTATACTCTGATTAAAAAGTGTTCCTTTAATTTTTTTTTCATCTGGTGGCACAGAGTGAGTGAAATGCCAGACTAGCAGGCAAACAAACCAGAGCTCAAAATGACTTAGTCATGGCACGCCAGGTGCCACTTCCATAATTTCCATTGCTCCTTTCTAGAATGTCCCATAGTTGCTGTATTACTCTTACCTGTTTTAACACTGGTGGCTTACATAACGTTCTTAAACCACTTGAAATTGGGCTTACAACTTGGGCCACAGTACCTGCCCACCTTAAGGTCTGGTTCTTGGAAGATATGAGCCTGTAGGTTGGTTGTCAGTGTTTTAATCTTTTTAGTGGCTTTGTGCCGTTAACTTTATATTAATTGACCATTTGGCTGCTGGTCGTCTTGACAATTCCTTCAGCGAGTGTTAATGATTGATTTATCAGAGCTGTGTCCGTCATATGAGTGTACATATTGCACTGTAATTCCCTGCGTGCTGTGTGCAGTAACAGTCTCATTCCCTTGACACTTTTTCTTCCGAGATGTGCTATGGCGAATGACAAAAATATTACATGATTGAGTGTGACTTTCAAATCATGTTTTTTATTACATTGGTGTTTGCTTTGGAACTTGACAATCCAGACTGTATGTGGCTGGTGATTTCTACAGCATTGCAAACAAGATGGCAAACAAAAATGTAAAACACGCCTACTGCATCTGCTTCACTGCAGAGAAATAAATCTACCGTCATAATAATAATAATACGGCTTATTTGGTTACGAGAAGCAAATGCCAGACAGCGTGAGAGGAGACAAATGTATTTGCTGGACATAATGAAGCCCTCTGTTTCCCAACACTCCCTGCCCAGCCAGGCCTGTGCAGTGTTAGTGAAATGGGCCGTTAAATAAATCAATGCAAATGCAATCCGCCAGGCCCGGACCTCGGATGTCGTCTTCAATTTTCTGAGAGTCACATCTGAGAATGTGCTGAATGTCAAAGGTAATCTGAACTTTTCTGAGATTTGCAAAAATGAATAATAACGTTTCACAGGGAAGACATTGAGTGGGATTATAACCAAAAATTCCTAAATACACAACAAAAGAAAAATAAAGAGAGAGATTGGAAAAATAAGGTCAAAAAGTGAAATTGTGTTTCCTCAGACTTATAATTCAAGGCAGCGGCAGTTTCTTCTGCCGCTTTTCTTATTAATAAAACGATATGATTAGGAAATCAAACCTTCTCCTGTTTTTATGAGGACAGAGCCTTTGAAGCTAATTATAAAATTAAAGAAATACAATAAACTGAGCAAAGCATGCTGGGTCTTCCAGTTGCAACATTTTTGATTTAATCCAACATTAGACATTCACTACAAACCACTGGGTTGGGACGTTGGACTTGTCATGCATTGGGCTGAAGTTATGTGTATTTTGCGTTTGTTTGTTGTTTTTGTTAATTTTGAACAATCATTTCTCTTGTCTTTGTTATTTCTGTTGGTTTTATATGTGATGTTATAATTATGTTCTGTCTTTTTAAACGTGCTAATGTTCAACGTTCTTTGTGGATGAAGCCACTAGAGGCGGGACCACCTCGACATCCCTGCTCCCGGGCCCTCCTTCAGGCTTGGGAGTGGGAGCCATTGTTGTTTATTGCAGTTATAAGTATCGCTCTTTACTGTTGGATTTTGTGATTTTTGTTGAGTTCCGACTGTTGTTTATAGGATTCTGATATCTCGATTGTGTTTTGCAGCTTTGTTTGCTTTGGATTGCCTTTTAGGCAACTCTGTTATGCCTCTTTTAAGCTGTTCTTTGATTTTTTTTTTTTTGACAGTTTGTTAATAAATCGTATTTTTTATTAAGGTTCTTTGCGTTCCTATGTGTGCACATGCCAAGGTTTACGTTTACCCCCGTCTTGTGGAGCTTTCATTTTATATTTGGTATTCCACCTCCTTATTCTTGGGCCTGCAAAGCCTGAGACCAGTGGAGCTGGAATTAATCCCATTGTTGTAAAGCAATTTCCAGGAAGGCTAGAAGGCCTGGCTCGGACAGTGCAGCCTTTTATGAAGAATTTGGATGCCCACATCCTATTTCACCTTGGAGGAAAAACTCCATTCATACCAAGAATGAATCTTGGGATGCATAAATTGTGCAGGACTGAAAGTGGCTTGTTTATTCTTTTTATAATAGCAGAGCATGGACATCTCTGTGAAGCAGCCCACATTCAGATTTCGTCCAGTCCCAGAACTGCGTCTGACTTGGTGTTTGGATAAGGTGTGCAGTTCTGTGCTGCTTAGGGAGTCCGTTTGTCCAAACAGCAAGTTTCTAAAACTGTTTTTTTTTTTCCATTATGGTGAGCTGATCCTTTTGTGGTGGCTTTGCATGCAGTGTGTTAAGTATTCCGTGCTAATCTGGTGGTCCTGTTCTCCAGTGTTGGATGAACACTGAAATGCAACTCTGGTAACATATATGGTGTGATATATGATAAGTAATCTGTAGAGAATGCTCTCAGTTAGGACATGCACGTCTTAATTAGACAAATTGCATCATACACAAAAGAACAGGCACTCTGCAAACATAAGCCATGACACCTTGTACTTCTGACAAGCATCGCACACACCAATGCCTTTCATGAGACGTACACACTTCGACGCTGTTTGAAAATTCAGGTGGATCTGGAATGCTGTGAGAAGGACTGCAGCCATCCTGAGAGGCCATACAGAGTGTGTCTGTGAGGGAGAGAGAAGATAGAAGATGAAGGACTTCAAGAACAGCATTTACAAGGCCCACTGCTCTGCTTAAATCCACTGGGCTTGATACACGGCCAGCAGTGATCTCTAAAAGTATCCTGGCTTCGATCATCTCACAGAGTTGGGAAAGTAAGTGACATTTTATATTTGCCAAATATTCAAGCATGCGCATCTTTGGGATTTGGTTGGAAAATGGAGTACACAGAAACAAATCCCGTGTAACCATGGGAAATGCACACAAATGCAGTTCAAAGGCTGGTGACCTGCTTGGACTTCAAGGCCAAGCCTGCAGATCAGGAAGGCAGCTGAGCGAACGATTACTTTACTGGGCCACACTGACTTGGAAAATGTGTTTTCGAAAAGCATGAGTTAGCTCTGTGACGGGCTGTTTTTCTATATTCGATAAAATATATCGGTCCTCAGTATCATCATAGCTGTAGGCCTACATTTCAGCACCCACCTATCCAGCCCTTGGTTTGGATTGGTTTAAGAGCAACTTGAAATCAATGAAAGAGTCCAGTGAGGCAGCACCAGTTTGGCACCCACAAATTCAATTGAATAGCAAAAGAAATCTACAAAGTAATTAAAATAGAGATTTGGCAAAGTCAAACTTTTTATCATGAAGATGTACCTCCACCATTGCTGGACATGTTCTGAATTTTGAACAGTTGTCTCAAAACTTGTGATAAGCTAGCATGGCAAAATCTTCATTGAAGAAACTCGAAAGAACAGCCCTGAGAAAAGTTCATGTTGATATCCAGTTCATTCCAGATTATTCTGGTAATAGCTTGGTCAACATGAAAAACCTAATTTAAGTATGAGA
>JANRMT010062835.1:56189213-56230435 GCA_026402145.1 Polypterus bichir lapradei | reverse complement strand
GTATTGTCAGTTAACCACTAAAAGGTGCCATTTTCTTCACTTCTCATTTCCTCCAGAAACAGCTAATATGGTACATCCCTCTACTACTAATGTGAGTATCACATCCAGAAATGGAAAACAAAGTCGAGTTTGGACTCTTCATTTAAAAACTAATTGTGGTTGAATATACGAGGTCTGACACGAAAAAAAAGGGACTGCACCTGTAACTCTATATTTAAGAAATTAAGAAAATTAACGATGATCACCTTCAAGATGCTGCCAATGTTCAAAGCAATTCCACCAATCATTTTCTGAAAGGCTGTTGAGAATCTCCGTTGTTTTCAGTTTCACATCTTCTACCGACAAACAAATGGGTTCCTTTGAGCACCAACTTGTGCCTTTCAAAAACGCATGCACGAGACATGCACTCTTCACCGTACACCTCAGTCAAAAATTGAAAAGTTATAACGGATTTGTTAAGTTTCACAAGAAACTTGATGGTACCTCTCTGTTCGCTCTTGCACTGTGACATTTTGTGAATAAGGTTAAGAAAACGTCTATGTCTGAACACTCGTACTGAGTGAAGTGACTGAGTTGAGCCTTTTCTCGCTGTGACAAGTTAGAATGTGTTCTATCACCATCTCTCTGTTTCTCCCCTCCTATTCTTGTTTCCCGAGCTACAGGGTTAGTCTCATTTTTATGTGTCAGATCTTATATGTCCATTACGGAAGGGCTGTAATTTATACGAGAGCCTGCAAGTGTAGATCATAAACTAGCTGACCTAATGTTGATCCATGTTAATTAGCAGAGTCAAACACGATAAAGTGCAGGTGTAATAAATACACCATTCATCAGTTTTTGAAACCCTTAGTCCAAGACCAAGGTCTCAGATCGGCACAGTCTAAGGTGACTGGACACAGAGCAAGAACCAACCCTGACAAGATGGACTCCTCATGTATCCACACTCAACAGCTCACAATGCTGAACACAACATCTAAATACCAAAATAGAGACATACAAATAAAGGTGGTAAATTAATGGTAAGGTGCCAAAAAAAAAAAAAAACAAGCAATAACAAAGTGCAAAGTCTGCATGGATCATGCAGATTTTCACTTGGTGAGGTAAGGTTAGCAAAAGGCTCTTGAGGAGACACCTCCACCCCCATCAAAGACCAGTTCCATTCTTGACATCGACGTCTGTCTGGCGCTTATTTAAAAAACTGTGGACACTTGTATGGCGGGAGAGTCTGCACTTCCTTTGTCTGACCAGATGTCAAGTCAGAGGAGCTCTGAGACGTTAAAAGAGTGTGATGAAGTCAACGACTCTGTCACACCCCAGTCCTTCTCTGTCTTACTTACCTGGACAGAGCCCATGAAATATTTCCCATTTGTGCAAGCCTGACAATAAATGCACTCTGTAGTGTCTGCAAAAAATTATACATCCACAAAACTAGCAGTAATGTGAGCTAGTTTGGCAGCTGCTATGTGTTACTCACATCTTTATGACACAAGCACTCATGTTAAAAGGGCCACTTTTAAAATAAATAATCGCCGCATTTGCGGCTTAGCAAGGGGGCGTGGTGGTGTGTGGCCGAAGCGGCTCCTGAGGAGTTTGTGATGTGGGCGTTTCTCACCTAAGTGCACAGGTGAGAGACGGTCCGCATCCATAATTGTTCCCAGGAGCTGCTGATTGTCACAGCTGTCGCGTCCTCTTGATAAATAGAAGCTTGAGGCAGCTAAGGGGAAAAGAAAAAAGGAAAGAAAAACAAAAACGGAGGTTGGAGGAAGCAGCGCAGAGGAAGCTGGTGTGAGAGTGAGCAAGCGAGCGAGCACAGGCAGCTGGACAGTGAGCCCTAGCAGGGGTGTTTGGCCGACACTAGGTGGGGCAGAAGGAAGCGGTCGCTCCAGCTGAGTGATCAAGGAGCTGGAGAGACCGGAGAAGGAGGACGGCTGGCCGTGTAAGGCCGAGATGACAGCGGGAGTCGTGGAGTCTTTGGAAAGTGTGCCTTAGCGTGAGCGACCTGGCCGTTGAGTAACCCAAGTCTCGGTCCGGTAAAGTAGCCGTACGGAGCCAGGGAATGGAAGGCAACCGGACAGTAGTGAGGTCAGCTGCAGGAAAGGCGACTGTCCTGTTGAGCAGCCCGTATGGGAGAAGCAGGGGAGCCGCCAGGTAAAGAAGACACCGGGCTGTGTTGTTTTTAAAGGAATCTGCTGCCAGCATTGTTTTAACCACGTTTTAGAGGATTGGTTTTTTTTTTCAGTGGTTTTTTAACCTCCACAATTTCACCTCTGTTTCTATGGATTATTTATTTAATGACTTTGAATGCACTGCACATATTTAATTTGGACTTTGTTTTGTTGGTTGTTTTTAATAAAAGCATTTGGCACCTTTTTGCACCATCCCCTTGCTCTATTTGTTGTGCCTCACTGCAGTGCTTATCGGTAACATTACCGATGGTGACGGGTTCAGGGCTCCCCGAATGCAAGATGGGATCATGGAGCGAACCCGCATTGTCACAGCACTCAATTCTTGGAAATCACAAGTTTTACCGAAAAAGAGTCACATGTCTCCTCTTTACTATTCGTCCTTGTATACGCATCAGTTATATACGCTAGGGATCAAGTCAAGTTTATTGTTCTGCGTACTCAGTACAATGAAATTCTTCTTCGTATGTCTCTGCTGACAAAACCACAATAAGAAAGAACAAATAAATAAAAATTAGCATGCAACAATTCTTATGATTGTTCAGTAACCTTACAACTTGGGGGTAGGAACGACTGCAGAATCTGCTGGCGCGAGTGTTGGTGTCTCTGTACTGTTGGCGTGACGTGAGAATGTGGCTGTGCAGGATGTCTGCCTTCCTAAGGCAGCGGGTGTTGTTTACAGAATGCCCTGAATAGATGGGCGCTGGGCATTGGTAATATTCTCTGTCACCTTCACCACTCTCTGCAGTGCTTCACATCCTTGAGCCAAGTAGGTGCCATCCCAGGACGTGATGCAGCCAGCGATGATGGACAATACTGTGCACCTCTAGGAGTTCATGAGAAGACATGGAGCAATGCAAGCTTTCCTGAGATATCGGAGGATAACAAATGGAAAGCTGCTGTTCTGTTGAGGTAAGGAGTAACGCCATTCACTGCCAATGGAAACTGCTGTGATGGTATCATTTTGTCTTCCCTCCTGTCTTGCTTGAGAGAGGATCGCATGGCACCCTGAGTAATAAATGATCATTTGGCCAGATGGCTGTAAATGCTGATGAATGATTTTCCCAGCTCTGTAATTACCATTTAGGAAGTGTAATAAAACTTTTTCTAAACTTTTAACAATTCTTGTCTATAATTTGCCTCCAGTGGTGTACAGAAAGACTGGTGGCTTTCAAGCCCTTTCACATGTAAGGGCCGGGGTGGATTCTTGGCAAATTAACTTCATTAATATGTCCAAGTGTTTTGTAAATTTCCCATAGTAGTAAGAAACTACAGCCTATCCCATCCCATCCCAACTTTGGGCATAAGGCAGTAGCCAACTCTGAATGGGGTGCCAGTTCATCGCCGGGCACATTCACGTCCTCCTGCTCATACTGAGGCCATGTTTGTGCACTAATTAGACTCGTATTATCTAATGAAATGGATTTGGGAGGAATGAGGATGCCCCCTATGGGCACAGAGAGGGCATAGAAACTCAAGTCAGTGAGCTGCCAGGCCAGGAACTGAAGCCGGGACTTTAGAGTAGGGAGGTGGCAGCACTAACTACTTCCCCATCCGGACTGTCAATAGCTGTTTTAAAATGCTGTCATTTGTTAACGTTGGCCTCAAACAATGAAAAGAACAAAAAGACACTAATGAGATTCAAGTTTACTTCTGTTACATGTTAAATGACCCGATGCCTTTTCATGCAGATAGGTAAAGAAAAGAAAAAAGTGTCCGGACCCTTGAATTTGGAATGCTACTGAAAAGGTGTGATGTCTGCTGGCTGTGGCCGTGTTCACACTAATGGGTGTTTGTTTAAAAACACAGCCATTGGCAGAGCGACGGGCGCTGAGCCAGGCTCCTGTCAATCATGGAGAATCCACTAAACAGTATCATCTTCAGACAGAGGAGCAGCTTCAGCGACAGACTGCTGTGACCGTCCTGCTCCACTGACAGACTGAGGAGATCGTTCCTCCCCCACACTATGCGACTCTTCAATTCTACCCTGGGATTAAACGTTAACATTATACGAAGTTATTGTCTGTTTTACCTGCATTTTTATCACTCTTTAATTTAATATTGTTTTTTATCAGTATGCTGCTGCTGGAGTATGTGAATTTCCCCTTGGGATTAATAAAGTATCTATCTATCTATCTATCTATCTATCTATCTATCTATCTATCTATCTCTGTTTGTGCCTTTAACCTCTTTAACGTTGCATTTTATTCCAAAAAAACATATAAAAAGCATTGCATTCTTTTTGGCGTGAAAAATTACATTTTTATTAAATCTCAAAAGTATAATAATGATAATAGTAATAAAGAATATAAATAATAATATGAAATGAACAATAACAACAAAAATAAATAATACTATTACTAATGAAGCCAAAGCAGTATATAATCTCACAATGACTCCTTCGAGTGGTAAATCTTAAAGTATAGTGAAGGACAATAATGGCATGTTTCTTTTCAGATTTTCTTTCCACATTTATCAATTTTTGGACAGCACACTGCACAGGTACAAGTTAGATTCTGTTTTTTTTTTTTGGTGGTGGTATGTAATCAATAACGTGTCTACCAATAAGACACTCTGGATTGATGATGTGCTGATGTGCTGGGTCTCTTTAGCTGTAGTGTGGATGGTGGATGTGCAGCAATGATATGTTCCACTAGCTGGCATGTAAGGTTTGCATGAGGTACACTTTCACCAGCTTCTCGTTTGTATAAGACGAATGAATTCCAAATGCACCGTTCCTCCAGATGATGAAATATCTTTTTGTAATATTTCTTTTGTTACCTCCTCATAGTGGGATAGAAAGTCAATTCTTGATCCACACAATCTACACTGCTCATCGCGCTGTTGTAGTCGACCACAGTAGAAGGCTTCATAACCTGCTTGTCACATTTTGCTTGTACAGTGACTGTAGCTCCATTATGTACAGTGCTAAGAAGACAAACATCTTTCTTGTCTTTCCATTTCAGAGTATGCACTGTACCCTTTTGCCAAGATACTAGCACACTTCACCATAATTTAGTTCTGCCAAAGTCTTCAGGCATGCCACAATGGTTGAGACGCACTGTTCCATATGCATCAGTCTTTCTTTGCAGCAAGATGCCAAATAGCTCTGACGAAGTATAAAAATTGTCCGTGGTTGCACAGTAATCTTGATCCAGTAGAGCATCTATCTATTTCAGCACCAATGTCATAGTAATGCCATACTGATTGTATTTCAGATCATGGTCCCTTTCCCTGTGTACAGAACCGAATTCCAGGTGTATCCAATTTTAGATTCACAAAAGTCATAAAACTTTATGCCAAATCTTAGTCTTTTTGATGCGATGTACTGTATCCATGGACAGTTTGCCCTTATAAGCCATGAGACTTTCATCTATGCTGACATCGCGGTCTGAAATGTAAACTTTCTGACATTATGCTACAATGGCCTGATGAATCTCCCAAATTTTCTTCATTTTGGGTGCTGGATGGGTATTCTCATCAAAGTCTTCACTGTTGGTAAAGTGCAGATATTTCATTATTGGTGAAAACCTACACTCGGACATAATTTCTCTAAACAACGGTGTTGCCAAAATCTTTTTCTTTGACCAGTACCATCAGTGCTCAGTTTTCACTACAAGTCCTTGCAATATCAATTAGCCTAAAAAGGCCCAGGTATCATCAGCAGTTACTGGTTCCCATCTTTTTGAACAGAAAAACTGGTTAGGTGTACGGTTACTTGCCTGACACTGTTCAGCATTAACAATTTGTCTCGGCAACAATCCTGTTGATCACGTCATCATCCTGGAATAACTTCAGGTAAGTGAGGGGATCTTGGCTGTCAAAGTCCACTTTTATTCCTGGCTGCCCCACAAAATCAAAACAAGGTGGCCCTGGTTTATTTGAAGCAGGGCCAACAGACAGCCAGATGTGAGGGTCACTTTTGGATTTATCAGAATCACTTTCAGGCTCACTGTCCGTTTCACTTTCACAACCTGTGGACAAATTCACTTCTTTATCACTGCTGATGAGAAGCTCCTCAACATCACTGCTTGCATTACTAGCAGAGCGTGCAAACACCTGGGCTGCTGAAAAACATTTCTTAGGAGATGCCATTATTAGAGGAGGTTACTGATCACACTTACAGGTGAGAGAAGACACAAAGACACCTTTGCCCATGTGATGTTTGGACCTAACGGTTAAGCAAGACCCGCCTATAACATTGCCCAAGTAATGCTCGGAACTTACACTGATGGCACTTTTACAGCCCGAGTGATTCTCGGTTCTAATGCTTACATAAGATGCCTCCGTACAGTTGTCTGAATGATACTCGGGACTAACGCTAAGGAGGGTACTCCACGCTACCCCGGTGTTATCAACCAAAGAACATGAACACTTTTGGAAACACTCTCCAGAACCAGAGACTTTTGAAAACATTGGTGTGGTGTTTCAGTGTGGACAGGCAAAAACAAAAATTTCTAAAAACACAGAAATGATTGTAATCTGGTTGGTTTGTGATTATTCTGTGGCTCCTCCCTGACTGGATTCTGCTCATTTCAGTGTCCGGTTCCCTGATTGGTCAGCTTCACAGAAGAAACTACACTGCTCAAAACACTTAAGGAAACTGTGAATCATCACAGTCCAACACCAAGTCACTTAAGCTTCAGGGATATCAATTTGTCCAGTTAGGATGCATAAGCGATTGTCAATCAACATACCTGCTTTGGTGCAAATGAAAGTTACAACAGGTGCACTGGACAGGCAACAACAAAACAACACCCAAAAAGGGAATGGTTTGGCAGGTGGTGGCCACAGACATTTGTTCTTTCCTTATCCTTCCTGATTCTTCTCTAGTTTTGCATTTCGCTAGTGTCCTTGTCACTAGTGGCAGTTATAAGGCGGTGCCTGCAGCCGATTCAGGTTGCACAGGTAATCCAACTCCTCCAGAATGGCACATCCATACATGTTGTTGCAAGAAGCATGGTCTCAAGAGCATTGAGGAGATACCAAGAGATGGGCTGTTACATGAGGAGAGCTGGGCAAGACTGTAGAAGGGCATCAACCCAGCAGCAGCAGCGGTATCCACTTCTTTGTACGAGGAGAAACTTGAGGAGCACTGCCAGGGCCCTACAACATGACTTCCAGCAGGCTACTGGTGTGCATGTTTCTCACCAGACTTTAAGAAACAGACTCCACGAGGGTGGCATGAGGGCCTGATGTCCTCTACTGGGACCTGTGCTCACAGCCCATCACCGTTCAGCTTGATTGGCATTCGCCAGAGAATACACAATTGGCAGCTCCGCCACTGGAGCCCCATTCTTCTCACAGATGAGAGCAGGTTCAAACTGAACACATATGACACACTTGAAAGAGTCTGGAGACACCATGGTGAACATTATGTAGCCAGCATGATTAGTTTGGCAGTGCGTATGTGATGGTCTGGGGAGGCATATCCTTGGAGGATCGCACAGACCTCCACATGCTAGGCAACAGTACCCTGACTGCTGATTAAATCCTCAAAGCTATTGACAGACCTTATGTTGGAGCAGTGGGCTCTGGGCCCTGGGTTCCTTCTGAAGCAGGACAATGCCCAGCCTCATGTGACCAGAGTATGTAGGCAGCTCCTGGATGACAAAGGCTTTGATACCATTGATTGGCTGGCACTTTCCCCAGACCTGAACCCAACTGAGAACCTCTGAGATGTTATGTATGGGTACATCCGACACTGCTAAGTAGCACCACAGACTGTCCAGTAACTCACTGATGCCCTGATCCAGCTCTGGGAGGAGATCCCCCAGGACACCATCTGCTGTCTCATCGGGAGCGTACCCACATGTTGTTGGGAGTGCATACAGGCATGTTCGGCCATACACACTACCGTGTTGCTTCATGTAAGTTGGATCAGCCTGTGATTTCAGTATTTGACTTTGATTTTCAGTGTGATGCGGAATCTAGCCCTCAATGGGTTAGTGATTTTGGTTTCCATTGACTGTTGTGACATCAGCGAATTCCACAATATTATCCAGTAAAGATTTGTCACTTGAGTATTTGGTTCATTAAGATTCAATGTGTGATTTGATTGTTCCTTTAATTGTTTGAGCAGTGTATATTCCAACATAGCGGGCAACTCACAGAAAAGTTGGTTTCCATGGCACTTGTTGTGCTACTCACCTGTACACATCTAAATTTATCTAAGTCATGCTCAAGTGGCTACTCGCACTACACAATCGAGTCACCAGTTGTATATGTGCTCAGACTGCACGAGAACGTTTGGTCTGACTGGCGCTCCATGACAGGTGCTCAGACTATACGCATATGATGCACACTAACTGCAGTTGGAACACAATGAGTTTCAAGAAATTTGATGAAGACATCAGAAAATTGGCTTGTGAGACTGCTGACACTACAGCACAGCTGACTGAAATTTCTGATATCACAGAAATCCATCAAGTGATACATACGGCAGCCCATTCATGAGAAGCAACCGAGCATTGCAGTCACTGTCCTGCTGCATGTGAAATGACAGGCAATAGAGCGGAAATTCAGACTGACTCAGAAAACTGCAAATCGGGCTTAAAATTGCACAGTCTATGCCCTAACCCTAAGCCTAACCCTAATTTCAGATAAGAATAATCTTGTAAATGATGTGAAATGCTAGTGTGGATGGAGATGGTTCTCACTTAAAATGTCCTTTATAAATGAAAGCATAGTAGTGTGGAAATAGCCAGAGTCTCGCATTTTACCTTCCTTGTCTTTATCTCTAGCACAAGACCCCATGGATTGTCAAAGGGTGCTAAATGATAAGGTTAACTGTGGGGGTCTGGGGACACATGACACGCCAGCCTTCGATCTCCTCTGATGAGCTCATTCAGCCTCCCTGACACAAACATCAGTTTTAAATTAAGTGCGTTTCATGGACACAACCCCATTTATATAATATGAGGTGTTTTGTGCATCCATTCACTATGATGCATTCTTCAGTTTTGAAATGAGAAGGCTAGTTACAGTTGTATGTCTCTCATATCCAAATACAGTTTTTGGAAAGCACACATTGTGTGACTGCGGGTATTGTAAAGAATTTTAACATCTCAATAGAGTTCATTTTGTGTTGCTTCTATCCATCAATGTGAGGCACTTGATTTTTGCGTTAACTACTTTCTGCAGATTGCATCCATAAAGCCCAGATCTAAATTGGGGGCTTTCATTTCTGCCGAGGCTACCTGTGCCTTCACAATGCTGCCATCATGTGGTGGTTTTGGTTTTTGCAATATGTTTGCTATTCTGGCACATGGCTGTGCTAAACATTCCAACTTTAGAACACGTTCAACAAAAACAGGCAGTTCAGCCCCTCAAAGCTCGCCAGTCTGATTCACCTCATTTTTGCCAAACTGAGACCAGCTTGCATTTTGTAGATCTCTAAAGTCCTACTGTCTACCACACTCAGACATAAAACATTTATTTTTAGAACGTGTACGGGTATTGAATTAACTATGGTCCATTATATTTTTTAACATTTACAAAGCTGTAAAAAGACCTTAGGCGCCCTTTTTGTTTTAGATGCTTATTTTTTGTCTTCTACATTTGTGTGTTAATAGAGCAGAGCACGTGTTACATTTACAAATGTACATTTTCCAAAAAATTTAAATGTTACACGGAAGTTTTTGGGTTTCGTTACAGGAAGCGTTATATGATATTTAAGAAACTGACCACTTTTCAGATGACGTCTCGATGATTTTGTAATCCCCTGCCCAGTGCATGACCAGACAAAGCTAACAGGCATTGAGAAAATACATGGACTGAGGAACTGACAGAAACAGAAACAAGAGTGGAAGGAATCACGCTGGGCAAAGGACAAGCAAACAACAAGGTGAGGGTGTGGAAGATGGGGCACCATGGCAGGAGTGAGCTGTCGGGTGCCTTTCGGTGACACTTTGTGCTGTGCCCGCCATGTACCTTCCCTGTATTTTCTGTACTGTTTGTTTTCAACACATTTACTATGGAGATGATAAGATAGTATGACATTTAAATGTTTAACTGTAGGTTCCTATTTAATAATAAGACTTTTATTCTATCTTACTATTTTGGGACCTTTGGATCTACAATATATAGACTGCAATCTGGATTATACTGTTTATCTTTGGTGTAAAATTATGTTTTTCAAATGAATGTTATGCAACTTTTCATAAGCGACAGCTCTACCATGTTTTACTCAGCCTGGCACGGAGAAGTGACCTCTTCTTATGCGGCTCTCCTTCAAGCTTGTTATAAAAAAGGGCATCCATCTTGGAAACATTACAGAGGTGATCTCAGCTGTTATTTAAGAGAATTTCCAGAGCAGTGCAAGAAGACCAGAAGGTGCTCAATCTGCATCAGCAAGGCCTCCCCAAAGCAGAATCTTCATGGCACACTGTCTGTAAGATGCTGTCCAAGCTCTTCCCAAGAAGCACAGTGAAACGGGCATGGCTGAGGACCAGGAACGCAGTGTTCAGCTGCAAAAACTGAGTGCGGCAGATGAGAGACACACCTTTGAAACTACATGGAGTCCAGCACTGATGTCACCTCTGAGCTCACCAGAAGCCAAGTCCTCCCCACTACGGTGTGGAGAAGTCTTGTCTGAAGTGGTCTTCATGCAGAAGTTGCTGCCAAAAGTCCCGTCCTCCAAAGTGAAAACAAATCGAAACTCACCTACACTCAGAAACACGAGGACTGGGATGGGGAACAATGGCAGCAAGTGCTCTGGACGGATCAGTCAAAATCAGACAAGTAGAAATTAGTCCATAGAAGAGCTGTAGAGTGCAACATGGATGAGTGTCTGCAGCCAACAGTGAAACACAGCGGATGTTCTGAATTTTTCCAAATGGAGTGATGGATGTGGTCAGAGTTAGCGGAGTCCTCAGTGCTTACAAGCACCAGCAGATTCTCATCCATCACACGACACAATCAGGAATTCAACTGATCCGCCACACCTTCATTCTGCAACAAGGCAATGACCCCAAACACACGGCCAAGTTCATAAAGAACCATCCACAGCCAAAAGAAGTTGACTTACAGAGGGGTGGCCTCCAGAGAGCCCTGATCTCAACTTCATCGAGGCCCTTTGGGTCTACCTGGGGAGACAGAAGCAAGCAAAGCCTGGAGAAGATCTGGGGCAAGATCACCAAAACATTTGGAACAAACGAACAGCTGATCATCTTGCAAAACTGAATGGCAGTGAAGGGGACTGAAGCAGCTTTAAAGGCAAAGAATGGGTGGTCACTCCTGGGATTGATTTGATTAAGCTTTTACTGTTTACTGCTCTTCATAGTTAATGCGTTGATATTTAGAAGCATTTAATTTTGTTATTTTTGAAAGCAACCTTGCAGAATTGTTTTTACATGTGCCTAAGATGTTTATTTCAAGACCTATTTATTGCTATTTAAGCTTTGAATGGTCGCCCATGTTTAGACTGTGTAGTACCTTAGCACTTCTTAATCGTGGATGTGGCATCCTGGGTTCAAATCGCACACCGGGTTGTTGTCTGTTTGAAGTCTGCACGTTCTTCCTGTGTCTTCAGTTGTATGGTGTGTGCTCACACCGTCTATCATAACACGCATGTCCTGTGGAAGTTCTTATTTAAACAGACTCATCTTTATTTACAAACTTAATTTATTTGAAGAAATGTCCTACATCAGGTTTACCACATATTGGAGTGAGTTGTCAGGGCCAGAGTGGGCCAACATAGGGCGCTAGTCCAACAGCAATCATAATAAGAAAGAGAAGCGTACCAGTGTGGACCGACAGCAGCCTTTACGGGGAGATAGAACTTGCTTTTAACCACAGAAGTAAATACTCTGCAATCTCCAAAACACACCGCAGCGGCGGATTCCCATGTGGGATGTGGTGGGCTCTTTCTGTGGGCCTTGAACCTTCTAGCTGGGCTGTGCCCTTTAAGACCAGGGCACAATGATTTCAAAGAGGTGATCCTGAAAATGGCATCGTAACCAAACCCTTGGGGAGATTTTCAAGTAAGATAATTGCCCAGTCAGCCCATAGTTAGCTGGGTGGATAAGAAGTCAGGAAAGAGAGATGGCGTGGAGGTGGGATTAGGTGGCAAGGATGACGGGAAGTGACACGCTGGGAGCATGTGAAAGGTTAAAGCTGGTGAGCCAGCAACGCTTGATTTTAGTATTGTTGGTTAGATAATTTCTGTTCTCCGTGTTTTTAGTTGTTGTGCTGATCAGAAGTATTTATTTTGATATCTTGGGTATTTTTGGTTTTTCATTTCAGGTTGAACCAACTTCTAAGGTGCTGTTGCCCTGTTACAATATTATGTATAGTAATGAGCAAAACGATTCACGAAAAAACGATCGGCCTCTGTCCCGTCCACAGCCTCTGTCCTGTTTACTTGTTGATTTATCTGCTCAACGTTAGGACCAGACGACACTGCTGTAAGGCGGACAGGCCCGAATTCTACCAAGGCCTGTTGGGCGTCTTTATATAAAATTGGCAATAACACTTTGAGTCTAATTTCCAGTCTCCCAAAACCACAACAGTTATTTTTTTGTATGGGAGGAGTGCACATAAACATAATATTCCTTTATTAATGAGCATTTCATGAATAAAACAGTCAATACTACATTGGAATTCCACAAGTAAACCATGAAGGCCTTGATGGAGGAATTCCAATGGCTGGTGTCTGGTAGCAAAGCAGGGCAGCTGTCTGATCGGTCTGTTCCTTCAAGTCTTTTACCACCCTTGTGTACTTAGCTTTTAAGTTTTCTTCATTTTAAATTCCTTCTTACATCATAAGTTGAAAATATCTTGATTTATTGCTTCATGGAAAGTTTAAAATATCTTTTTATTGTATCATTTACCAGTCAGATGAAGAATTGCAGCAGGAAAGGCAGCTTCATGTCTTGTAAAGTCTCAAGTCCCAGTGAGTTTTTAGCACCCTTTAATGCCCACGTACAGGTTTTCTTAACTTAATAGATATTCCACGTGGAAAAGACTCATGGGAATGGTCATTGGGCAGCTCTTTGATTATCCCCATGGCCTCAAAGCACCTGGGACCTGAGCAACTCCTGATGCAGCCATTGTCTGTGTGGAGCTCCATGTCCTCTTTCTCTTCTCACCCCACAGATGTGCTTGTTAGGCTAACTGGTAAATTGAGTGAATATCACGTAAGATTGGCCTCACTGTGCACAACCAGGCTTTGACCATCAAAGGGATGCAATAACTGCAGCCAAGAGTACACAATATGGCAGAATAACAGAAAGTGGCCACGATAACCCGAGGGGTTTGTTCTTTGCAGTTTATAAACTACTTCAACCTGCCTCTGACCCAATTACCTCCTCTACTAAAGTCTGTGAAAAATTCCTCCATTTTGTCCATAATAAAATAAAAAATCTGAATAATTCAGCTGACATAAATGCATCATCCATTTATATCTTTCCCTGTCTTCTCACTCCCTTCAGCTCTTTTCCTAAATTTTCACCAGTCATATCTGCTCCTGTTAATGACCTGCTTTATAAGACGAGGCTGACTACTTGTGTATTGGACCCCATCCCCACCATGCTTCTTAAGTCTTGCCTTCATGCCATAACCTAACTGGTACAACAATAGTAAATATAACCCTTGACACTGGCTTTGTGCCAGCCACTTTTAAAATCACTCAATGATGCTGACAATCTTAACAATGTTCGGTCCATTCCTCACTTACTTTTTCTGTCAAAAGTTCTTACACGTGTTGTAGCCTCCCAACTCACCAATTACTTAACTTCTAATAATTTGATGGAACTCTTTCAGTCTGGTTTCAGAGAGCAGCACAGTTGTGAAACTGCCCTGCTTTGAGTCACCAGTGACTTGCTTATGACTGCAGACTCTGGACAAACCAGCATTTTAATTCTGTTAGACCTCAGTGCAGCATTTGACACTATCAGACATGACATTCCACTGTCCAGAATGAGAACATGCTGGGTATCTCTGGCACTGCCCTCCAGTGGTTCAAGTCCTATCTGACTGATAGGCAAGAGTTTGTTAGTCTTGGCAACAGCAAGTCCAGCTTAGTGCCGGTCACACAAGGAGCTCCTCAGGGTTCTGTCCTCGGCCCTCTGCTCTTCTATATTTATATCCTCCCCTTGGCCATATTATTCGTAGCTTTGGACTAGGTTATCATTTTTATGCAGACAATACTCAACTCTATTTTTTTTATTTTTTTTTTTATTTATTTTATTGCAATCCATACAGAGCAATCAAGTTTTTACAAAAAGAAAAATTAACTTAAAAACAGATCAATCCCCACCCCTGAGGGAGAGAGCAAGCCAAACGGCGTGAAATTTAATGCTTGTAAACATACCTAAATTAATGAATTCTCTGTGCTTTATGAGCTTATTTTAAAATATTACTGATTAGATTCTGCCATGTTTTGAAAAAAGTCTGTACGGATCCTCTAACTGAGTATCTGATTTTTTCCAATTTCAAATAGTATAACACATCGGTATCCCACTGACTTAAAAGAGGAGAGTTTGGGTTCTTCCAGTTTATGAGAATAAGTCTGCGTGCCAAAAGTGTAGTGGATGCAATCACAATTTGTTTGTCTTTCTCTACTTTAAACCCATCTGGAAGAACACCAAACATAGCTGTTAATGGGTTAGGAGGGATTGTGAGTCCAAGGCTGTCTGAAAGGTAATTAAAAATGTTTGTCCAGAATAATGTTAATTTGGTGCAGGCCCAGAACATGTGACCTAGTGAGGCTGGGACTTGGTTGCAGCGTTCGCAGGTTGGATCATGCCCTGGGAACATTTTGGAGAGTTTTAGTCGAGACAGATGTGCTCGATATATAATTTTGAGTTGTATAATTGTATGCTTTGCGCATATGGAGCTCGAGTGAATTCTCTGCATTGCTACTTTCCACTCCTTTTCTGATATATTAATTGAGAGATCTTTTTCCCAGTGTCCTCTTGGATCTTTGAAAGGGAGGGATTGTAAAATGATTTTATATATTGTAGAGATGGAGTCTAAGTCCTTGAGAATGAGCAATATTTTTTCCAGCATGGATGAAGGTGCAAGATGAGGAAAATCTGGAAGGTTCTGTTTAACGAAGTTCCTGACTTGAAGATAGTGAAAGATATGTGTAGCTGGAATGTTAAATTTGGAATGTAATTGTTCATAGGATGCAAAGACGTTGTCTATATAAAGATCTCTAAGCAAGTTAATTCCAAATTTTTTCCAATATTAAAAACTGCATATGTTTGCGAAGGTTGAAAGAGGTGGTTCTCTTGCAGAGGTGCCACAGATAGAAGCTTCTCCGTCTTAAAATGCTTTCTACATTGGTTCCAGATTCTAAGTGAGTGGAGCACAATTGGGTTATTAGTGTATTGCCGATAACGTATGTTTATTGGAGCACAGAGCAAGGAATACAAAGAAGTACTGCAGGATTTTACTTCTATTGTGGACCAAGCCTGTGTATGTTCTTCTATTTGTGTCCAGGTTCTTATCGCCTGTATATTTGCTGCCCAGTAATAAAACTGGAAGTTAGGAAGAGCCATGCCGCCTCCTGCCTTTTGTCTTTGTAGGGTCGCTCTTTTGATGTGTGGATGTTTTGAATTCCAAATAAATGTGGTTATTGTTGAATCTAATTGCCTAAAGAATGATTTATTAATGTATATTGGAATGTTTTGAAATAAAAAAGGAGCTTAGGAAGAATATTCATCTTAACAGTGTTAATTCTTCCAGCTAGTGTGAGATGACGGGTTGACCATCTATGCAAGTCTTGCTTAATTTTTTCCATGCAGACGGCAAAATTTTGTTGATATAGAGCTTTATGATTACTTGTGATGTTTACCCCTAGGTATTTAAACTGTTCTGCAATGATAAAAGGTAGGGTATCTAAACCAATATTATATGCTTGAGAATTCACTGGAAAGAGTACACTTTTATTTAGATTAATTCTGAGACCAGAGATCTTTTGAAATTCTGTGAGTGCTGTTAAGACTGCAGGTACAGAATTTTCAGGATCCGATATATACAGTACCATATCATCTGCATATAATGAGATTTTCTGTTCCAGTCCTTCTCTGCTAATCCCCTTTATCTGATCAGTATTTCGACAATGTATTGCCAGTGGTTCAATGGCAATTGCAAACAGCAGCGGTGACAAGGGGCATCCTTGTCTAGTACCACGTTGTAGTTTAAAGTAGTCTGAGCAAGTGTTGTTGATGCAAACTGAAGCTTCTGGGTTAGTATACGGTTAGTATACAGTAATTTAATCCATGCACAAATGTTCGGGCCAAACCCAAACTTCTCCAATGTAGTAAAAAGGTATTTCCATTCAATCATGTCGAATGCTTTTTCTGCATCCAATGATAATAATATTTCTGGGGTGTTTGATTTAGTTGGTGAGTATATTACATTAAACAGGCGTCGAAGATTTGAAGATAAGTGTCGGCCCCTAATAAATCCAGTTTGGTCTTGTGATATTACCGAGGGGAGCACTTTCTCTATCCTTCTAGCTATGATTTTAGAGAGTATTTTAACGTTGTTATTCAGAAGTGAAATTGGTCTGTATGATGCACATTGTAATAAGTCCTTATTTTGTTTTGGAAAAACGGTGATTAGTGCTTGGCGAAAGGTTTGAGGAAGAGATTGGTTATCTCTGGCTTCTGTAAATGTTGCTAATAGGAGGGGAGCTAGCTGAGTGGAGAATTTCTTGTAGAATTCTGCAGGGTAGCCATCAGGGCCTGCTGCTTTCCCATCTTGGAGTGACTTTATAGCATCCAGTAATTCTGATAACGCCAGAGGTTTATCAAGTTCCTCTGCACTAAAAGTGTCTATTTGTGGTATCTGTAATGTATCCAGAAATGCATTAGATTGTGTATTGTCTTCTTTAAACTCAGTAGTATATAGGGATTTATAGTAGTCTCTGAAAGTGTGCATTATATTTTTGTGGTCGACGATTTTATCTCAGTTCGCGTTGGTGAGAGATTGCGTTGCGCACTTCTTGCTTGTGAATTTGTTGAGCTAAAAGCTTGTTAGCTTTCTCTCCATTTTCATAGTAATGATGTCTACATTTATAGATTAGTTGTTCAGTTTCTTTAGTTGTCAAGAGGTTTAATTCTGAATGTAGAGTCTGCCTCCTCCTATGTAGAGTCTCGCTTGGTAGTCTGGCGTGTTCTTCATCTATTCTAGTAATTTCTCTTTTTATCTCTGCTACTTTCTTGGCTTCGGATTTATTTCTGTGGGAAAGATATGTGATAATCTGTCCTCTTAAGAAGGCCTTGAGAGTTTCCCAGAGTATTCCTGCAGAGATTACTCAACTCTATTTCAATGTTAAAAGTGAAACTTCATCAGAGTTTTATCAGCTAACAGCTTGCCTCAGTGAAATTAAAACCTGGATGGAGCAGAACTCTTTAAAATTAAATTGCAACAAAACTGAAATCTTACAAATTGGAACTAAATTCTGATGCAAGGAATCTTGGTGTCATTTTTGATTCCTCCCTTTCTTATTCTGGCCACATAAACCACATTAAGAAACTTTCTTACTTCCACCTCCATAAAATATTCTGTGTTCACTCATTCCACTTCTCTCCTAATGCTGAGAAACTTGTTCATGCTTTTATCACATCACACATTATTGTAACTCCCAGGTGCCACTTCTAATCTTATATCACAGCTCCAGTTGATTCAAAACTTCTCTTCAAGAGTCCTAACATTGACCAGCAACAGCGAGCACATAACACTCATCCTGCTTCACCTTCACTGGCTCCCGGTGTCTTGCAGGATTGAATATAAAATTCTATTTGGACTGCAAAGCTTTAAGTGTTCGCGCACCAAACTACATCAGTGACCTCCTCCATCACTGTTCCTGTTCGCCCACTAAGGTCCTCTGATTCTGAATCTTGCTGTGCCCCTCACTAACCTGCACTCTGTGGGTAAATGGGCCTTCAGCTGTATGGTGCCCAGACTTTGGAATGATCTCTCTACATTAATTAAATCAGCCGACTCCACTCATTATTTTAAAAAACAACTTAAAACGCAACTGTTCTGGAAGGCTTTAAACTTAAACTGACATTCTGCATCCTCTTCCTCTCCGTACAGATGCTCAGGATAATCTGTGTGTGTGTGTGTTATATCATAAATGATGATATCTGTTCCAGTTTTTTTTTTAGTATTGAATTTAGTATTTTACTCTGATGTATTGTCTTTTATTCTATTTAATGCTTCGTATATCTTGTATTTATTTGTTTATTGTTCTCTTCCGAAAATCTTTGTATCTTGTATCTGCATCCATTGAGCATGGGAAAGGTGCTATACAAATAAAATGTATCATTACTATTAATATTTTATTATTAGTAAATCGGGCCTGGCATGAGTGTGTGTGCCATGCAGTGGATTGGAATTTTATCCAAGGTTCATTCTTGACCTGCACACAATGCAGCCAGGACAGGCTTTGGCTCCTGGAGGATCCTGAGTTCAGCAAGCGTATGGACAGCGTGGTGATCTCCTCCCACAGCTGAATGGGAAGCTAGACAGAAATGAAGAACTGACCTCTCTAAAAATCCAATTACTGATCCGTGTTTGGAAGGGAGATGCACAAAATGAGTGTGTCAAATGCGAGAGCTCTGAAGTCGGATAGCTTCACTAAAATGATCTGCCCTGACCGGGAGCTGAACTTGAACACCATCTCATTGTTACACCATAATGTTTCAGTTCTCATTTATTTCCTTTCCAAGTACTCAAGCATGACAGGTTGCACTAAAAAGGCAATAGGAAGAGACATGGTGTAAGTTGGCTCTAGATTTATAGGTTTCCATGCAGAGGATAAAGTCATACATACATATTTTTTTAATATTGTAGCCTTCCTGTGAAATTTAGTGTTGATATTTCAAATGAAGTGCTACAGCCTTCATTCTGCAATAATTTTAATTTCTTTTTCAGAACACATACACATAAGAATGTCATAAAAGCCTTTCAGGCAACTGATTCATCTCTTTAAAGCAGTGCATGGTGTTAGCACAAATCCAAACCGGGGTCCTCTGTGGTGACTCTGTTATGCACCAGAATGTTGTATAATGTGAGACAATGGACATTCATAAAGGAAAGTGGGGCTGCGCTGTGAGTTCACTGGGTTAGTGCTCACTGAAATGTAAAGAGTTTCTCTTAGGGGACCCAGAAAGAAGAGACAAGAGGTAACCGATTAAAGCGAGAGTTTTACACAGGATGAGAACTAACGGGCAAGAGCAAGTTGTCCTTCTTTATGAAAATAACCCCAAAAAATAATAGCGAGCTAATCCCAAAGCGGGGCGGCACGGTGGCGCAGTGGGTAGTGCTTCTGCCTCACAGTAAGGAGACCCGGGTTTGCTTCCCAGGTCCTCCCTGCGTGGAGTTTGCATGTTCTCCATTTGTCTGCATGGGTTTCCTCTCACACCAAAGACATGCAGGTTAGGTGCATTGGCGATTCTAAATTGTCCCTAGTGTGTGCTTGGTGTGTGCGTGCCCTGAAGTGGGCTGGCGCCCTGCCCGGGGTTTGTTTCCTGCCTTGCGCCCTGTGTTGGCTGGGTTTGGCTCCAGCAGACCCCAGTGACCCTGTAGTTAGGATATAGCGGGTTGGATAATGGATGGATGGATAATCCCAAAGCTAGGATAGTTAGTGTCCTACGCCGCCATCTTAAATAATGTTAGCACAATGACGCCATATGTAGTGACGTTGCTGATCACAAGGACACTGTGTGACGGGCCACATCACTAGTTTAGTTTCTTGCTGAAGAGCTGTAATTATTTATAGCTTTGCTGTCGTCTGTGTAAATAGTTATAAGACACTTAATTGTTGATTATTAGTGAATGCAGGAAGACTCTGGTAAGAAACAGCAATGCAAATGTTTGTAGACTTGCTCCTGGCAGAGTGGCACTCTAAGCATGCATGGAGCCTGAGAACCCTACAGCGCCACATATACCACTGAAGAAAAACCTGCCGCAATCGTAGCTGAAAAGGGGAAGAAACAGAGTAGTGAAGCCGTATATGGGAGTATTTCCCAGAGGAGGGTGTTGAGGCTCATGGGACTGCAGACACGCACACACACGTGCAAACTGAAAGTCACTTCTGTAGTGACAGTAGTAGTGCGGATGGTAGCCAGCATCACAGTGTTTCTCCCAACTGGGGAGAAGTGATTACTGTCGCTGGGGATTGGTCACAAAAACCCTGCGTCCATCTTAAACAGAACTACAGATGCTTGAGGTTGTCTCTTGTCTTTGGCCTTGAGACCACCTGAGCAATGTGACCCGACATTTGCGCGATAGACATATGAGCGCCGATTAAAACGCGGCGTCAAAATCTCGCTGACAAAATCGCAAAAGTTTAATTAAATATGAATTACTAGTTTAAAGCATATATAATAATGTTTATTTTAGAAGTCACTATTATGAGACGCGGCATGCTATCAGCACGGCACGCAGATAGTCCTTAAGATCACGCCCTACATATGTGGGAAGAATTGCAGCAAGACGTCTTGATAGTTGAGCGTATTTAGACTTGCTGGCTGCCTGACTGCTGGTAATTCCAGTTTGTATACGACACGTTATGCCAACCCTCGACTGAGTTATTTGTTCGCGACATGCCATCAGCAGTTATAACAGTTATAACCTAGCACATAATGTGTACATAATGCGCACGTACGCGTCCCACTCTCTTGGCTTCTCTCGCAATTTTGTTGTGCCGATTTTGTCGGCGTGCATTTGTCGAAAACCAGTTAGCGGGTTTGTCGGCGCTCATTTGTCCGTCGCGGTTTTGTCGGGGCGCATATGTCTATCGCGCTTTTGTCGGTGAACTCCTGAGCGAGCGGTAGGAGAGAAGGGTGAGCAGTTCTTGTTAGGGTTAAGCTGTTGAGCTCATCTTTTCATTATTTTTTTTTATATCTTTTACCTGCCCAACACTTCCTATTTCCTTTTTTTTTGTTTGATTTTCTGTGTCATCTTGAATCTAATCCAGAATGCAGCATTAGTGTGAAATCTGGTTAAAATATGTTGGGATTCAAAGAAACTGGACTAATTCAATTCAGGAAATGCTAGGTTTAGCCAAACTCGCATTTCTGGAATAGGTTAAACTAGAATTACATAATCTAGGAGGTGAAAGATGTGGATTACTCACTAATTCTTACTTCTGGAAAAAGCTCAGGATTTACATGTCCCAGAAGGAAAGATTTGTCTAAATCTGGCACAGTCACTGGGGCAACCAATGCTCTGAAACTAACCTGCAAAACAGCAGGTTTAACGTGAAGGATTAATACTTTTTAGCCTCAATAATTAAAGAGCAGAACATTCATGAAAGTCCTGTCAAAAGTGCCGATCCCAGCTGGACTGTTTAAGAAGCAGAAAAAGCTGTCGAAATGTTAAAAATGTCACGGCTTGAAAACAACTTCATTTGAAGGGCTGGTATTGACAGTTCATGACTGCAGAATCGCTTTCCTTCTAGTTAAATATTCAACTCTATGACATACTATTGATTCTGTTCATCTTTTTTTGGAGATATGACCTTCAATTGTTCCAGTTCAGTAGATTTATTAATAGGTTCTTTGTATATGGAACTATTTTTATTAAGTCTGGTTTGCTGAGTGTGCAGTCACTTTTCTTTTTTTATTGAGCTTAAGGGTCACATTACAATAACTGAAACACACTTCTAGCAAGAATTCAGTTGAGTACAACCTTCCAAATATTGATGTTTAACATGAAAACACATTAAGTTACACTAAACACTCAACATCCTTCTCCTACCCAGTCCAAAAAATTATGTGGACAGCAAGGTAAGCCTATTATGATGTCGTTCGTCCTGTATATTAAAACATTAGAACATTAGAGCAATCCAGACGAGAGCAGACCATTCAGCCCAACAAGGCTCACCAGTCCTATCCACTTAATTCTCCCAAAATAACCTCAAGTCGAGTTTTGAAGGTCCTTAAAGTCCTACCGTCTACCACAATACTTGGCGTCTAATGTTCTCTGTGTGAAGAAAAACTTCCTAATGTTTGTGTGAAATTTAACCTGAAGAAATTTCCAACTGTGTCACTATGTTCTCGATCCACTGGACTAATTCCCTTAAATAATTTTGAAAACTTCAGCCATGTCTCACCTTAATTGTCTTTTGCTTAAATTGAAAAGGCTCAGCTCTTTTAATCTTTCCTCATAATTCATCTTCTGTAGCCCTGGAATCCACCCAGTCGCTCTTCTCTGGACCTTTTCGAGCGCTGCTATGTCCTTTTTGTGGCCTGGAGACCAAAACTGCACAGAGTACTCCAGATGAGGCCTCAGCATAACCTCCTTGGGTCTTGTAGTCCACACAACATCAAATATCAAAAGAAACCAAAAAATTTAGAAAGGAAGTAAAGCGGAGGTATATAAAGCTTATTTTAGAAGAGTGTAAATAGTGTGACAGGCGCCTGGCGTCCATGCCCAGTCGGGACACCCCTGCACACTTTATTCAGAGGGAGCAGCCCTGGACAGTGCAATACCTCCCCCTGGACGCTAGATGGCCGCCCCCCTGGGCTGGTGTAGTGCCTTGGTTTCCCACAGGGCTCCCTGGGAATTGGAGTTTGGGGCAGCCCTGTTGGGTCCCGCAGGTATCGCCAGGGGGTGCTGTGTTTGGGACTCCTGGGCCCCTGTGGGCAACGGCTTCATCACACCTGAGTGAGTGAGTCAGTGAGGGCTTTGCCTTTTATTAGTATAGATAAAATACAAAGGACATGATTGGTACAACATTGTATAGAAAACTGACGTTAATTTAACCCAATGCTACATGTGTTTGAGGCCTTACATGCAGATTCCCAGGTCAGACTAGCAACGTGCCATTTACGTTTTTTTTTCCCAGCATGACTTGGTGACAATCATAATAATCCTGCTTATTTAGGCTCAACCAAATTAAAAAATAAATGAATGAAGTTTAAAAGCAATAAGGTTTGTTGATGTATAATTTAGGATTTCTTTTTGCCTTTCCCCTTTCTGATCTGGGCAATGCCAGGTAACTCAAGTGGTAATTTTAAAAAAAGCAAGTTTAGAGGGGTCGTGATAGTCACTGGGGACTAAAATGATACAAATATTAACTGGAATGACCTTACAAATGGTGGAGTACAAGAAGGAGATTTCCTAGGTGTGATCAGTGTGTTTAAGACAGTACAGCAGGGCTGTTCAGTTACAATTTCTGCTGGGCCAGACATTTTCAGTAGCCGGTAAGCAGCAGGTAACGACAAATTTGAAATCAACACCAATGACTGTATTTAAAAACAAGTAATGCTTATTCATTGTTTTCCTTTCACATTTGGTCACATCTGACACAGATACATCAAAAAAATTATAAAAGACAACAACAGAATCTGAGGTAGCAACAATACTTTTGAAATATAAAAATACACATTTTGCTCACATCTGACCCAGGCACATCTCAAAGTGCATAACAATAAAAAAGCGCAGCAGTATTAGCAATAACTTTTGTTTCCCTCGTGAAATATGAGATCCTCCCCCAACCTCAATGGGTGGTCATGACAGGCAAGGGATTTTTTTTTTTTCCGTAGAACTTAAACTATTTCATTCACGCGGTTTTAATCGCTCGTATGACAGAGACTTTCCTGTGGAATTTCTGTTGTCCAGAAAGAAGCAACCTGAGTAAATGTTTAAGAACAAGGCTGCAAGAATGGTGTGAAATTTTAAAATGTCTTTGTACAGAGTTCTTGAGTGTTGAGTAATGAACTATTAATTATAATTATTACTATTATTATTATTGTTACTAAATCATTTTCCATGTTTCTTTGTTAATGATCTCCCGTTGAAGAATTTATTGGTACCAGACCATACAGTGCACACGCCAAAATGACTGAAGTAACAACTAACAAAGTGGCATTTTTGATACCATTTTAATAAAGTTTACTGTCCGCCATCAATCACAGAGCACCCTGGGTAAAGTGACTGTAATACACCTTAAAACTCAGACTACATTACATTGCCATGCATGACGAAACAGCGGGCAGGTGACTGCTTGGACATGTTTACTGATAGGCTGGCAGGCATTGTCTATGAGGTATGCGTTAAATCAAAAGAGAAACGGCATGCGAAGAACACAAGGACGTCAGTGACAATCACACCTTAGTGTGCCGTGCCAAATCAGAAGGGACAGCTGAATTCCACGCGGCACATACAGCTTCATAACAGGGGACCAATATGGTGGGCTGAGGAATTGCAAATGTTTTGCATGCCTACCTTTTGTTTTGTTGACTGGTTGCGTCACATTCAGACTTTTGTTCATTATTCCAGCACACGCGTAACCAGCCTCTCGTTGAAATTCATGTCCGTCCCTACAGCAGTGCCACGTAATTAGAAATATTTTCCCATATGTGTGTCTCCACCTCTGACGTCATTTCCACCATGACTCCCTCGTACCCAGCACAGGATATAAACCAGCCTTTATGCCACTCCGGGTTATGCAAAGGGAAACCTGTACTGACACATATATTAACAGCACATCCGCTCAAAAATGTTACAATATAGTAAAGTTTCAATGATTTCTTTCACCAGTGAGTGAACTAAGTAGAAATGATAATCGCCAAACTTAATTTTAGTTGCTTAGTTGCAGTCTGGAGCCCTGGCAGGACCACGGGCTGGGCCACTCGGAGGTTGCTTCTGGGCCACATGTGGCTCACGGGCCGCCATTTGAATAGGCCTGCGGTACAGTAAAGGATATTTTCAGTATTTTTCAAGGCAAAGTTAGTTCTTCACAAACAGGTTATATATGCATCTGTCACATAAAATTTTGTTCTGAAGTTTAGTGTTTCTTTTAAAAAATTTTTAAATCTTGCCCTAATATTTTATTATGTAAGACACTGAGGCACGAAGCCCGACCAGAAGACAAAAGGCTGAAAACTGACCAAATACACCCATTTCTCAAGTCACGAAAGTTATCGAGCATTAATACGCATCTTGAGATTTACACACACACATTGTAAAAATGCTGACACGTTTTCCATGAGACTTCACATGTGAATTCCCCCTTTGGATTAATAAAGTATCTATCTATCTATCTATCTATCTATCTATCTATCTATCTATCTATCTATCTATCTATCTATCTATCTATCCATAAAAAGTGAATATGAGATTCAGCCATTTCTGCCTTCTTCCCCTGGGCCAAATTGTCCTCTCAAAAGACAAAATTACAGTAAACGGTCCCTGCCACATGTTTGGTAGTATGTTGATTTATTTCTATATTTATGTGAAAATCCCCCCCCCCCCCCCACCATAAAAGCCCACCGCTACCACACCAGGGAAGAGAAAATGTATTTTTGCCGCAAAAACAATAGTAACACGATTATTTCTAGATCCCCTTTGTTGTCACAGACATACAGTGGAAACAGGGAGGACGGGTTTTCACTTATCAAGACCTTTTCTGCTTCAAAGGATGTATCTGGTCAGTTTTTAGGCTTTTGTTTTCCAGTCGGGCTCAGCACCCCAAGGCTTCCATTATAAGTAGCCAGGATGGGCTCCGCATTTCTTTAAATTAATAGCAAATGCTTAATTTTAGATCACAGTTTTGCATGACAAATGTATCTATAGGACATCACGGTGGTGCAGTGGAAGCGCTGCTGCCTCGCAGTGAGGAGACCAGGGTTTGTGTCCAGGGCAGTGGACTGGCACCCTGGCCAAGGTTTCTTCCTTCCTGACACCCAATTTTAGCTGAAACATCCTTCAGCATCCCCTGTGACCCTGGATGGGATCAAGTGGGTTATAAAATGACATGAAATGCACATCTGCCATGTTTGTGAAGAAACAACTTCAACCTGAAAAATACCAAATTTATCCTGTAAAGATCCACTGAGAATTCCACATTTACCATTCCATAATAATAATGAAAGAATTGATGGGGTAGCGGTGATTGAACTAGACTAGGCTCTGGTGACCATAAAAAACACTTTTTTAATGGTTTTAAAGTCATGAAGTTTAACTTTAACACAGCAAGTTTTGAGCAGATGCAACAAAATCTAAAAAAGATGGTTGTCCTTTAAACACTTTTTAAAAAATACATAAATGATCTGGAAGAGAATATAAATTAGAAGTGAATTAAGTCAGTGGATGATAGCAGGCTGGATGAATGGCAAATACTGTAAAGTACAATCAACCAAGTCACTGCAGACAGCCCAGGGAGTCGGCTCATACAGGCTTGGGCAGACTTGTGGCAAGTAAAGTTTCATGTAAATAAATCTTATAAAATATGCTACCATGGCTGTCTGTTTGTCTGTCCAGGATTTTAAATTACTTGTAGCTCGCAAACCGTTTGACGTATTGATCTGAAATTTGGTACACATATACTACGTGACATCTAATATCCGCTTTCGGGGTGATGATTGACCTCCAAGGTTATTCCTCTTTTTATTTTTATTTTATTTTATTGTAGAATCAACTCTCGGCAGCGGCCAGCAGGGTGGCCATGCAGCGCATGCATACGGACGCTTTTCTCATTCCCTACCACCTTCACCGTCACTTCCCCTACCTCTTCATATCTTACATCATTCTTGAGGCAGATTGAAGACTTGAGTGCCAGCTTAAGTGAAAAATTAAAGAAAACGTACTAATTGTTGCAACACCAACACTGACTTAATCAGTTTTACCGTGAAAAGATGCCAACGAAAGAAGAGAAGCAGCGGGCCGCTAGGGTGGAGAGAAGAAGAGCTGCTCAGGAAGCAGCAAGCGCATCAACCTCTGAGCAAACGAATGCTAAACATACAAAGAAAAAGGATGAAAACTAGGAATACTCAAGTCGAGTGTATTCACTGCACGTTATCGTGCAGCACGCCATTACTGGTGAAAAATATTACATGAAGGAAATCAGAATTTTAAATTGGAATACACAACAGGAGGTTAGAAGCTTGAAGGTATCTCTTATGAGAAGGTCCTTAGTAGTCACAGAGTTCTCTTCACTGTCTATCCAGACAATGCTCAGGGCCAACTATGGCGGCTAATAAGATGTTATTTTAATTACTTATTTTAATATTATCATTATTTTATCATGGCTTTCTTATAGCTTCATTTTTGCATAACCCTTATATTCTGTATATGCATTTAATTATCGTTTTTATCATGGCTCCACAATCCATATGAACCCCTACTATTCCCTGCTGTTCTTTTTCTGGTTTTCTGTACCACCACCTGATCAAAGCACCGTGCAGTCCCTACATTGACGGATTGAAGGTCAGACGTTCACATAACCATCATCATCTAATTCTTCCACGTGAAGCCTGAAAACCCCAAGGACTGATTGAGATCATTTATGTTTGGTAGAATGCCCAGTGGGGACTGAGTGGTCTCGTGGCCTTGGGACCCCTGCAGATTTTGTTTTTTCTGCTGCCCACTGAAGTTTTTTTTTTTTTTGGTTCGTTTGTCCTCCTGGCCATTAGACCTTACTTTATTCTTTGTTACTTAGTATTGCTTAATCTTATTTTTATATTTTTCTTTTTTCTTCATCTTGTAAAGCACTTTGAGCTCCATCATTTGTATGAAAACGTGCTATAGAAATAAATGTTGTTGTTGCTGTAGGTTATATGTGTGCAGTACAAGTCAAAGGAGGTTAAGCGAAAGTTTTATAACACATTGGCGAAGCTTCACCTGCAGTACTGCTGGCAGTTTTAGTCTCCGGGTTTCAAAACGGACAGAGTGGCACAAGAGAATGGGCAGTGAAGAGCGACTCGGCTGATTCCAGGTCTACAGGGGATGAGTTATGAGGAAAGAATGAAGGACCACAAGGAGATTAAGAGGTGACATGACTGAAGTGTTTAAAATAATGAAAGGAATTACTGCCATGAAAATGTAGGATAGGAATTGAAATAAATGTAACAAGATAGCAAAGCCTTAAACATCTTATAGAAGAATTTTTCAATTTTTGTAAAACCAATTTTTCTCTTTTATTGTGTGAACTGTTTTTGCTTAGAATTTTACTTAACTTGAAGATACTAAGACTGTGGAATTATTTGCATTCGCTTCACATTAATTGTCTGAATTGCTCTATGAAGTAAGCTGAAGTTGCAGAATTTTGGAAACCGCGGTCAAAGGCAGCATTTTCTAAGGAGTTGTCAAAATTAGCAGGTCAGTCAGCAAAGTTACCAAAGCTGAAATGAAAGCCAAATGAAGAGCCAGCAGATTAGCAGGAAAGTGGGATTCCAGCCGGGAAGACCCCATTTAATATGCAGTGTCAGAACTTAAAGCAACACAAATCGGGTAGCAACTGAAAAAGAATCACCCGTTGGGGAAAAAGTAGGGATTTGGTGGCCTCTAGTAGTTCTTAAAAAGAAATACAGGAGGTTTACCTTTGACAGGCTCATGCAGTTGAACGACAGCTTCTGCTGTGCCTCTGGTGCTTTTGTCCTGGCCTACCAGAAGAGTTGGGGCTGATGGAGGACGTGACGCCAGGCTTCCTCCGTCTGCTGTTCATCCACTGAAATGACAGAAACTAATACTCAGTAAACAAATGTCTCACTCTCGAGTTACACTCCTGCTTTTCATTAATAAAAGTCAGACTCACCGACTTACCAAGCGTATGTGTGACATAAATTAAAAGGAAACCTAGAATCTAGTCGTCTTTATCTGATGTGTGTTTTTTTTTGATAAACGTAAAACAGGCATTTGCTGAGCACACATGACTGCCAAGATCATGTGACCACAACTGAGTGACATCACATACATGCATGTACCATAGGCCACACCCCTAATCACATGGTGCAGTATAGCAACAGAAATGCACAATGGCACTTGTGGTGAGATCACCTATGCAGACCATGAAAATGACAGAAAATAAAGGAAAAATGTCTAAAATCTCCCTTATTAGCTTTTTCTCTGACACTTAAAGATAAAAGCTCCAAAATGTATGACTTGTAGAAAGAAAAATACTTTTAGGATTGTAAAATACACAGTGTATCCTAGCATACTCTGTAGCACTAGACAAGAACCATTATGTGAGAGCAAAGCAGTGAGGCTGTGCCTACTAAACACTGCCAGGCATTTTAACTAATATTTGCCTTTAGAAAGTAAGTAAAATAATTTTTTGAGTAAAACAGTCTGCAAAACTTCCTCTAAAGATACATTTTAGTTATCAGTGTGCTAAATGAATTAATCTGCCTCAGTGCCACAACATCTATTTGATCAAGAAGTCTCTGCCAGCTAAGCTTAAGAGAGACGGAAGTTGCAGCCAACCTCCCGGCAGACCTGCCAACAATCACTGATGTTCTTACAGACGCTCTCTCCCTCTCTCTCTCTCATTCGCTCTCTCCTTCTCTCTCTCTCTCTCCCTCTCTCTCATTCGCTCTCTCCCTCTCTCTCTCTCATTCACTCTCTCCCTCTCTCTCTTTCTCTCTCCCTCTCTCTCTCCCTCTCTCTCTTTCTCTCTGATTCACTCTCTCCCTCTCTCTCTCCCTCTCTCTCTTTCTCTCTCCCTCTCTCACTTTCTCTCTCTCTTTCTCTCTGATTCGCTCTCTCCCTCTCTCCCTCTCTCTCTCCCTCTCTCTCTTTCTCTCTCCCTCTCTCACTTTCTCTCTCTCATTCGCTTGCTCTCTCTCTCTGCTTCTGCTTAGCATGCCTGGAAGTGAGCCAATCAGAGAAATGCTTGGTCTTTCATAAATTCTTTTTTCCCCACACAGACATTTTTGAATTTTTACCTTTTCTTTGCCCTCTGGCTTTTCTTCCTTTATTCATTTCATATTTAGTAGCACTACTCTGCTCTCATCTCTTCAGTATATATTTAGCAATGTGTGTCAGTTTTAAAATGCCACAGTGGTTAGTGTTGGAGAGTGCGTTCAAATCCCGACCAGGACACTGGCTTTATGCTGTTTGTACCCCATCCCAGTATCTGAGTGAGTTTTCCTCCAGCTACTCCCACATCCAAAAGCCATGCATATTAGGCTACATCCACACGGGTATTTGTACATTTCAGTGGGCCTTACTTGAAGTGATGTTACCAGCCCAGCACACCACAGTGCAGAACACCACACTGGCCATCACAGAGTTATAGAAGATGTGAAGGATGTCCCTTCTCACATTAAATGAGCGCAGTCTCCAAAGAAAAAAGAGCCTAGTCTGCCCTGCCCTTTCTTATAGAGTTCCTCTGTCATTCATGTGGACCCCCAAGTATCTGTGGGAGTGGACCACCTCTACATTCACTTCCTGACTAGTGACTGGACATAGAGGCTCTTTGGTGTGGTGAAAGTCAATAACCAGTTCTTTGGTTTTGCTGATGTTTAGTTGCAGACAATCAAAGTCCTTCACCTGACTCCTCTCCTCTGTCTCATGCCCTTAATTTCTCAATAACACCCCATCAGAATCTGCAAGTGACATGGTGTTAGGTTTATAATCCGCGGTGTAGAGTGTGAAGAGAAAAGGAGACAGGGCTGCTCCAGTGTTGCTCACATCCATATCAGAAGCACAGTCCTTGGGTCTTACAAAATGCGGTCTGCTCGACAGATGGTCCATTATGTAGGACACCACAAGCTTATCTACCTACATATTCAGGGATGGCTGGAACGTGTTAAAAGCACTGGATAAATCCAAAAAACCTAATCCTCACAGCGTTGCCAGCTTTGTCCAGGTGAGAGTAGGCATCATGGAGAAGACAGATCATGGCATCTTCCACTCCAATCTTTGTCCAATAGGCAGGCTGCAGTGTGTCCACATGGTCTGCACCACAAGAGGGATTCTTAGTTCAGGCCTCTCAAAGGTGTTCATGATGTGAGATGTAAGTGTCACTAGTTTGTAGTTATTAGTTGAAGAGGTGCAGGATGTTCTCCATAGCAGTGGCACTTTCTTTAATGACAGACTGAACAGGTGGCAGTGTACACCACAAAGCTGTCAGCACAGGCTTTAAGAACTCAAGGACTGACTCCATCTGGTCCCACAGCTTTCTTGTGTGTAACTTCCTCAGTTGTCTCCTTACTTGGTCTACACTGATCGTCAGAAGTGGACTTGTCACTGGCCATTCTATTTGACATGGTAGGAGTTGTTGATGTAGTAGCGATGTTGTGGGGCGGCTGGTCATTGGAAGGAGGTGGCAGTGGGAGGGAAGATCAATTTAAAAATGGGTCCAGGACATTAGTTTTGTCCACATCTCCTTCTTGCACTTCAGCCCTGGATCGCTTGAGTCCAGTAATTATGACCAGTCCATTCCAGGCACCCTTCATGCTATTCTGAGTGAGTTATGTCCGTCCTCTACAAAAACATGACATTAAAAATGTTTTGACCATTACTAAAAACTACACATGCAAAGTAACATCTAAAAAAATGTCCTTTCTGGGTGGAATTTGTCTTTATGACTGACGTCAACTTCCTGATCCTGGCAGAAGAGACGAACCTATGATGTGGAAGTGGCAGAGGTGACGTCAGGGCGCATCTTATCGGGCATTCCTCCATTCTAAGGCTGGAAGAGTCAAATATCTTGCCATCATCTCTTTGTGAATTTGGCCCCCATAAGAGTCTCTCCAGCCAGTGAAGACAGTAAAAGTGAGTTAAAAAGCAGTACATTGTCTGCCATAAATGAGCCCCATTCAGATTAACACATAATGATCTTTTCTTATTTTTCCAACACAAATCATTTCATTGTGTCATATCAGTTTGTACCTGTTTTAAAAAGTATTTATTTATACTGAAACAAATGTTTAATTTTGCCAAGCACTTCCATGAAATACATTGCCGTTTGATTTGATTATTGTGGTCTCAGACTACGAGACAGGGTGCGGCCCGCCTCGTCTACAGTGGAATATTTGTTCCCAACTTGCAGTCAATGCCATCATAATAATAATCGTCACTTTGTCTTGAGGTAATTTGTACATTTCAGTAAAAAAGAAAAACTTTTTATTTGTTTTGCACAGTGGCTCTTGTGGCTTTCTCAAATCCCTGGAATACTGAGTTCAAATCCCATCCCAGCAAATTCCATGTGGAGTCTGCATGTTCTTTGCATGTCTGTGTGGTTTCCTGCAGTTACTCAGGTTTCTTTCTTTCTTTTTTTCAGTTATTAGACATTCTGTCTTCCTCCTGGTTCTTTGTTTTTCCCTAAAGGCCCCACAATACAAATAAAGACACCTAATATTTGCTTAATTGCTCATGAGATAGCAAGAGAGAGCAGATGAAATGCTTTTGCTCTGAAAACTAAACCACTACTCATTACATTCGTTTAAGGGGAGCTCAGCGTCTCAGTGGTTAGCGTGGCTGCCTCACAGCTCCAGCACACTGGACTCCAGTCCTGGTTTGAACAGTGGCGTAGCTCGAGTTTGTGCCACCCCGTGCTTCAATTTGCCACCCTCCACCATATCTGTATATGTTAACCTATTTAAATAGAAAATTAAAATGACGTATAGAGAAAAATTAAGATACATTTTGCATAGACTTGTTCATATATAGAGAAACAGCAATCATTTTTCACATATAATTATTTATAACCATTGTGGAACGGGACCCGGACACAGACAGGCGGACATCATTAGTTCACCCAGCACACACGTTTATTCACACCACACTATGTACAATATTTACAGTTTGTTCAGTGCACACCCCAGTGCCTCCAGCACCGATTCCCCAAAGTCCAGGCCTCACAGTCACCAAATGCCTTTCTGGCCGCCTCCAGTCCTCTCTCCAGCTCCGCTTCTTCCACCCGACTTCCGCTCTCGAATGAAGGGAGGCGGCCCCTTTTATCACACCCCGGATGGGCTCCAGCTGCTTCCCAGCATTCCTCCGCAGACACGCCCCAGTGTGGCGGAAGTGCCGGCTGCGCACCCGGAAGCTCTCTGGGTGTCCCCTGTCTTCTTACCCCCAGCACTTCCTGGTGGGGCGGAAGTGCTGGGCTCCAGGTTTCTTCAGGCACCGGGGCGCCGCCTGGCGGTGGCCACGGGCCCCTACAGGGTTGGGCTTCCAAGCCCCTTACCCGAGGCCACCAACAAAACCAAGGCGGCCGCCCCCTCGTGGTCGGGAGGAAGCACCAGCCCTCCTCCGATCCGCTCGGGCATCCCGGCTGGGCTCCACCTCCAGCCGCCTGTGACACCATCAGCTTGACAAGAATATCGTATAGACGCACTGATAAGCCGTGTTCTGATTATTAGTTTAATATAATTACGCTGCGAAAACCAGAGCCAGTGTAGTGTACAAGTGATAAGGGTTTGGATGTTTTCTGTGCAGGGCAAGAACGCGTTCAGATTGATAACGAAAGAAAATTATAAATTAGTTGTTTATCTTCCTATGTTTATGTTTATTTTTGTTATTGCCTCATAAATTTCAACTGCTGTGTCTGATGCCGTCACAGAAGGACAGTCTGAAAATTATTTTTGAAGCATTTGTGGATAAAAATCAGAGAAGTTTCCTTTTTTCATTCATGAGTGATTTTTTTCTGAACCCTGCTGCTTACACTTAAATTGTACTGAGCCTTTTGGCCAATAATGCCGCCCCCAAAAATGTGCCCCCCGGGGTGGACTGCCCGCTCCGCCCACCCCTAGCTACACCACTGGGTTTGATTAGCATCTCTGTGGCGTCTGTGTGTTCTGCCTAATAGTTGTAATGTTCTTTAACTACCTCATTCCAGCCATGCTGGCACCTCCAGTCTGCGCGTCTGTTCAGCTTCTCTACGTTTAAGTTAATTCCTTCTCACTTTGTCATGTAGTGAAAGTCGTGGTGTGTTATACAGGATTCCTCTTGTGAGATGCATTCGTGCCTTGTGATGATGCCATTTGTGAAAGACACTACACAAAATTGACTGATTGTGCCTCTGAGATGTAATATTTCAGATAATTAGAAAATTAACATCAGCCTTTTTTTTTTTCTGGAAGGCTGAGCTGTATGTCATGAGCGTTGACGTCTTATTTTGAGTCATATCCTGTGGAGCTCTAAACTTGGGCACCATTCATTTCCTGACTCTTTTTTTAATTGCCCACCTTCTTCCTCCCACAGCATATCCTTTTCAATACCTTCCTCTGTTTTTCGGCTGTAAAAGTTCATGCCAACGCTCAGGCATTTGTACAGCTGTACTCTGACTGCCACTGAAATGCTCTGAATTCACATTTTTATTGTCTGAAGAGAGAGGTTTGGCCCGTCAGGAGTGTAACTGTAGTCAGCCAGACCATCATATTAAAGAAGTGACTTTAAAGGCTCCAGCTCAAGGTTGTAGCCTCTTCCTGCAGCCCTGTGCCCAAGGCAGGAACCAACCATGGCACTCGTCCATCCGTCACAGTGCACACTCATTCAAATGAGGTCAGTGTAGAACCGCCAGATAACCGAAGGTGGATGTCCATGGAATGGCTGCTTGGACACGGAGAGAACATGTAAACTTCAGACAGAAAGTAATCGTGACAACATTCAGGGTGCTAACCACCGCACCTCCATGCTGTCCTGGAACTCAACAATCAAATATTAATTTGGACAAATAAAAAACATGAAATAGGCGAACGTACCGTGTGCATGGTTTGGTAAAAAGTGTACATTTAAGAATCATCCAAAACAGAAAGACTCGAGGCAAGTCGTGTAATGATTCCCCCAAATGATTGCCCTAAACTTGTGAATAACCTGAGTTTTCCACACACATTACAGTGGGCTGCCATGTTTCGGGATGCTAGTTATGTCATAGCGGAAAAAAACTGTAGTGCCTGAACAGTTTTATCACCTGTGATATCTATGATGGAGAGGTCTACAGGGCGGCAGTGAGACCAGCTATGTTATATGGGCTGGAGACGGTGGCACTGAGCAGAAAGCAGGAGACAGAGCTGGAGGTGGCAGAGTTAAGGATGCTAAGATTTGAATCGGGTGTGACGAGGATGGTTAGGATTAGAAATGAGTACATTAGAGGGTCAACTCATGTTGGACAGTTGGGAGACAAAGTCAGAGAGGCGAGATTGCATTGGTTTGGACATATGCAGAGGAGAGATGCTGAGTATATTGGGAGAAGGATGTTCATGATAGAGCTGCCAGGCAAGAGGAAAAGAGGAAGGCCTAAGAGAAGGTTTATGGATGTGGTGAGAGAGGACATGCAGGTGATGGTGTGACAGAACAAGATACAGAGGACAGAAAGATATGGAAGAAGATGATCCACTGTGGCAACCCCTAACGGGAGCAGCCAAAAGGTGAAGACTGACTCTCACCAATGTCGAGCTCCTGTAGATCAATGAGCTGTCTTGTCCAGGTGATTTTTTCTGTGATTTTCAGTCGTAGCCTTTTTTTTTCCCCATAATCTTAGTGAGTTGTAGGCAGTCGGTGGTGTGCATCTGTCAAGCCAGTCGTGTAATGTGATGTGCTCAGTGATTCACTCCAGTTAGTCTCCGACTTACTCCATTACAATCAAGCAAGTTTAATTTTGTCTTCAGTCATAGCGGTGCATGAGAGCTGACCACCAATGAATGCTAATCTGTAGTTATGATAGCAGCAACGAGGAATAAGGAAAGTGTGACATACCCCACGACTAGGAGTCGTGTAATGTGACATTAGCTTAACAGTGTTATTTATGCCTTCTGGGAAAAAGGCCACAATTATTTAAGTTTGGGGATTGGGATAACATATTTTGGTCAGTTACTGAGCAAAGTTTGTAATCAAACGTCAAAACTAACAAAGAGCAAAGCAATACTCGGATAACATTCTGCACCTGCTTTTATGTAGTCGCTGTGATGATAATCACACATGTATCATCCCAGAGGATTCTGGGTGCAATCTCCATAGCAACAGACTATGCCAACAGTCGGAAGTGGTGATGCTCATTTAAAAAAAACAAAACAGCATAGCAGGTGTAGAAGACCAGACAGACACACAGACTCACAAGTCCAAAACACACACGTTTATGAATTCTTTTTCTTCTGCACAGCACACAGTGCACAAATTACCCACAAGGCCTCAGTCCCTCCTCTTCTTATTCTTCTGCTGCCTCCACTCCTGTCCTCGCAAGCTCCGTCCTCTTCTGCCCGACTCCGGCCCATCTACTGGAGTGAGGTGGCCTCCTTTATACTGTACCCAGAAGTCCTCCAGGTGCCTCTCGATTCACTTCCGGCAGCACTGCAGATCTTACTTCTGGAGCCGTCCAGGCGCCCCCTGGCGTTGGCCACGGACCCCAGCAAGTTTGAGCTTCAAAGCCCCAAGCCTGATGCAGCCCGGGGGGGCTGCCCTCTCATGTCCCGGGGAATGAATTGCCCTTCTTATTGCTCTTCAAGGTCTCCTGGCAGGACACGATCCCCGGCCATTCATCACACAGGATAATGTGAAATCATTTTCAACTTCTCAAAAACATTTTTAGTGGGAAATGTTAGAATCAAAAACAAAAAACCCAGAGTTAGACGAGTACGCGAACCCGTAACTGTATAAGAAAGAACAACACCAGTCATAACAAAGAGAAGCGGCTGCTGCTTGTATCAGGACAGAATGACACCGATTCCTTCTTCTATATTAGGCTTCAGTATTAAAATAATTTCATGTGATTACGTGAACTCAATCAAGTGATTATAATGCAGTGGCATCCTGCCATAGAGGGTGCTCTGCTGCCTCGCAAACCCAGCATCTTGGGTGTAAATCTCATGCCTGGTTTTTCATTGTCTGGCAGTTGCATGACCCCTCCAAGTCTCCGTAAGGTTTTTCTCTTGATAGGTCAACTTTCCTGCCACATCACCAAAGATGTGTGTAGCTACGTGGGAATCTAAAACCATCCAGGGCTGCTTTCCGTCTTGTTTGCAGGCTCTGCCCCCCCCCGTGACGTATTAAGCAGGCTGGACAGTGGATGTGGTTTTCATTATCCACCTGACTATGAGTCTATTCTGACAGCACTGGCAAATAAAGAAGTGGCAGCTCTCCCGAAAAGTTTTGCTGCTGACTACTGAATCAATTTCAGGTGGTGGAAGTGAAAGATTTTGGTGTTTGGCGTTGTCCCCTTTGGAAGTACGAAAGCTTGATGAAATTACGGGTGGTTGTTCTTAATACGGGTGGCGCAGGGGCACAGTGGCAGCGCTGCTGCCTCGCAGTAAGGAGACCCTGGTTCGCTTTCCGGGTCCTCCCTGCGTGGAGTTTGCATGTTCTCCCCGTGTCTGCGTGGGTTTCCTCTCACAGTTGAAAGACATGCAGGTCAGGTGCATTGGCGATCCTAAATTGTCCCTAGTGTGTGCTTGGTGTGTGTGTGCCCTGCGGTGGGCTGGCGCCCTGCCCGGGGATTTGTTCTTGCCTTGTGCTCTGTGCTGGCTGGGATTGGCTCCAGCAGAGCCCTGTGACCCTGTGTTAGGATATAGTGGGTTGCATACTGACTGACTGTTCTTAATACGTGTTGGTCATCACATCAGTACACACCAGTCTGTATATAATAAGTGCCAGCACTGGGCAGAAACTGATCCTGGGCACCCTGCTGCCATTCCATTGCAGGGTGTAATTTCCATGGCATCAGGTGAACACAATTTAAAAATGCCATAAATGCCCCGCTAGCATTTTACAGAATTGCCATTGAGTAATTTTAATATCTACCTGCAACATTAAAGTAGAAAATGGGAGGACCGGGGAAATAAAAAAAAAAACCACGCATACGCACACAGCAACAAATTTCTTTATGTTACCAAAAAAAAAAAATAAAGTTTAAAACAACATCCGCCCGACAGACGAATTTAATGACTTCACGAAGATATTTTCAGCCAGATCTCATTAACGTTTTCCTCCCTTCCTGTTCTCCTTGAGTATGGGCTCAGTAATTCCTTTCCGACCTAACAGTTTGCCATTATGAACTTTACCTGGCCGAGATCAGTTTGTTATTTCAGTGATCACAGCCTTTTTTCCTTTGACTGCTGGCAGCCTTAGCCAGCTGTGGGTATTTTGCCATGCACCTGCATCAACTTAACTGCTTTCCTGAAAAATCTGACATAATTACAAATTCAGGAGGTAATCAGTCAAATGTATTAGATCAGCCGAAGGCACCAAATGAAACCTCTGTAACTCGGAAGGTAACTGGCACAAGCAGGCCTTGTTACTTTTGAAAACCTTTGCATTTGCAGTTCATTCATGTGCAGGTTGTATTTCATTTCTTTTAAAATCAGTTCTCTGCCTTGACGAGATGCCAGTTCTGGCTCGGCTGTGGCCCTGCGGCTGAACGCCACTAGATGGCACTCTGACTGCACTGCTTGGACCTGACAGCTTTTAATCGAGCCAGCTGTGTGTGTGCGTGTGCGCGTGTGTGTGTGTGTGTGTGTGCGTATGCGCGCGCTCGTGTCTCAGTTACGCAACATCCATGCTTAAGAGGGGAGGAATTCAGAGCACATCACTAGAGGTCATTCACTACAAGCCAGGCTGCAATCTGCTGCAGGAAAAAATGTGTTGGGTGAATGGCACCAAATACCACAGGTCTCCTCGAATGGCTTGTGGGCTCCCTGGACCCCCACGTTTTTCCTTTTTTTTTTTTCACTTTCAAAGGAAAGCTTTCACGGGCCACGTAGTGCGAGAGCACTTCTTCTGAGTTCTTTGTCTTTGTGCCCGGGAGGCTGGGATGTGATGTCGACTGCAATCTAGAGTGAAAAGGGCTTTGTGCTCCATTGTCCCCAAAATCCTCCACTCCAATTGGGCCTCACAGATTTGTGTGATTTTATTTGCTGCCCATTTACTTTTTGTGCTTATCACTATATATTTTACATTTCTTTTGAAATATCGAGTTCTCTCGCACAATAATTCTACACACGGATACCGCTCCAGCTGGAAAACAGATTTGCTTGTGTGGCGCCTGGCTTGTAGGTTTTAACATGCCGGGGTTTTATAGTTTGTTATGTGCTTTGAATTTTAAGGTGGAATCCCTCAGGACCAAAAAAAAGTCAAGTTTTGCATAGCGTGCAAAGAATTAGTCAGAAAGAATATTGAGCTCGGGAAAAAGAACATCTCTTTTCTTCATTTCCCAGCACTGCTTTTTGAGTGGAAAAGAGCATATTGATCATTTATTATTCATGAACAAGAATGTAAAATCCTGAGTTCAGGAACTTATTGTGGAATGCTTTGCAATGGTCTGCTCTCAATTATATGAATGTGGACTCATAGACATGCCGAGTTTCCTCTGCCTGTTACTCTCAGGATAGGCTTTGGACACACAACGTCTCCCGGTTATTTGCAGATGTGGATGGAGGGAATGCTGCAGACTGCAGGGAAAAAAGAACTCAAAGTAAAATAAAGGGACCACTTCACCACCAGCAATCGTGTGCTGATGTGATATAACTGTGTGTCTGTCAAGTGAACTGAAGCATCAACTCCTGATTTAACAATAAACTCTTTATTATTGTAACGCCAGTTGATCCATGCTGCTGGGAGGCTGGTTTAGGGAAGCAGTCCCCTATTTTTGCTGCTGTGCAGTGACACTGAGCAGGGTCCCTATACATTCTTCTTCTGTTTTTGTTTTTTTGTTTGTTTTCCAGGTTGGATTGTTAATTCACACCACAGCCTTATAGTACACAATGGGAGGTCTGAACCGTGCAAGTACACCTTATGAGAAAGTCCTAGGAGTCATGGTGGACTCGTCACTATCTATATTTGGACAATGTCACAAAAGCTAATAGGATGTTAGGTTACACAGTATAGCACGATGAGTGGAGTAAAAGTCAAGGGCGGTTATGCTGCAGTTATACAATGCGTTGGTGGGGCCGTACCCAGAGTACCGTGTGCAGTTTTGGTCTCCTGGACTGAGAGGTATGAGCAATCACGGGAGACTGGAGGAGCTGAGCCCTTTCAGTGTAAGCAAACAGAGATGAGGAGGTGACGTGATTGAAGCTTTTAAAATTATGAAAAGAATTAGTACAGTGGATCGTAGACATTGCTTTCAAATTAATTCTGCAATAAGAACATGGGGACAAGGTTGGATACGAGTTAAGGTTTCAGCCAAGGCTGCTCCCTGGCTTGTGTTTAAATTCCTTTTTTTATGTTCTCTTTGTTTGTTTTTGATTCTTTTGTTTATGTCAATATTGTATTTGTAAGAATTAGACACACCGGTACAAGAAAAATACTACATACAGTATGATATACCACCCAGCACATCTCGACATCCATAGTTATGTAAGATGTCAAAGGTTTGGGTTTATCCCCTGTTTCTTGCCCTCTAGATCTGAAATATCCTCATTTTTAGGCCATTTTTGAACCACATTTTGTGCAGGAAACGACACCCTGATGATGAAGAAAATCAATGAAGAGTATGAAGAGTAAACCAATAGGTGTCTACAGAAGGACTTGAAGTTGTGCAGGCCACATCAACAAATCCCAGGCGTTCACCCACCAACTGGATATGAGGGCTCAAAGATACTTTTTTTTCACAAAAGGAATGTTGTGTGCCATGTTATGCTGTTTTGAGGTTGATGATCACGCGCATAATATTTTAGATATTTGATTCTTTACTGGTGGTCCTTGCCCCCTAAGAGCCACTACCATAAGGTACACGTTAACATTTGAGGTATTGTTTTAAACTATTATTAGGTCAGCGATTACGGATGTGATGTTCAATATATTTCTTTTAAAATTCAAAATGTTTAGACTTTAAACATTTAAAATAAAGCACAGATTTTAATAATTCAAATGTTTGACACAACTATTCTTGTTTATTATGCGTTGTACCACATGAAACAAATCATTACATTTCTTATAAACACCCCAAATTAGGGATGTTTATACTAATTTAAACTTTTAGCTACTTATTTTTATTAACTACCATATATACTCATGTATAAGTCGGATCTTTAAACCCAAAAACATCAGTCATAAAATCAGACCCCGACTTATACGCCCGTTCAAAAATATGACACTTAATTTTTTTATATCTTCTTGTCGCCTCCAATTTTGCATCAGTTTCTCAGACACATTGAATTTTGTTGCAGCAGCGCAGTTACTAATTTCTTTCGCTACTTCAACGACGTTTAATTTAAAACTAACTTCATATTTTCTTACGATCGAACGCTCTATCGTAGATAAAGGATGCTCTTACGATAAAAGTGTGTGAGAGTGTGAGATACAAAAAACACAAATCAGTGCAAATGTCTCTTCGGAATAGTTTGGGTATTACTGTGTGGTCACGTAGGCACAATACATAGAAAAAAAAAGTCAGTGTGCTCCGTGGTTACT
>JANRMT010062835.1:56140997-56188813 GCA_026402145.1 Polypterus bichir lapradei | reverse complement strand
CTTCCAGTTATGACCATTACGCGTAGAATTTCGAAATGAAACCTGCCCAACTTTTGTAAGGAAGCTGTAAGGAATGAGCCTGCCAAATTTCAGCCTTCTACCTACACGGGAAGTTGGAGAATTAGTGATGAGTCAGTCAGTCAGTCAGTCAGTGAGTGAGGGCTTTGCCGTTTATTAGTATAGATTTAGTTTCTAAGTGCATCTGTGCTCTATGTTCCATATGATTTGTGAGTGGATGCCCAGGAAATGCGCCCACCTGCCTATAATGGCACAAAGACCGTCCCAAGCCCTGTAAAGACTGGGAAACTTGTGGTCTCTTGTGGTTCATTGTATGTGCTTTGTGGTGTTGGTGAGCTCTGCCTTAATGTGCAGTTTCATTTATTATGTTCCTGGATTTTATTTTACCTTTCTTGTTCTGTTATGACCATTCTTTCGGATTTGTGTTTCTGACTGGATTGCCACTTTCAGGAAACTCCTGTGATTTTTGTTATTTATAAAGGTTCTTCATTTGCTCTGTTTTTGCTTAAAGCCAAAGGTTAATGGATTGTTTTTTGTGAGGGGATATTTGTTATAGTTTTTGGAACGTTTAACTATATTGGTCCATTTCCCTTTCTGAGAGAAACACTGACACAGAAGCACTACCAGCACTACCATTCCATGCCAGATTATAGTCTCAAAATCAGAATAACACAAACCTAGACCCCTACCCATGAAGACACGAATAAGTCATTTTCATCTTCTTTAATCCAATGGGCCATTGGTCATGGCTGGCGCTGCAGCCAGTAGGTCATCATTGGTGACAGTGACTCATAGACGTGAATCAGGACAGTCTTCCAAACATTTTGATCGAGAGCTGTAAGTCACGTATCAACTGGGGTTAAGCCTTTGATTTGCAAGATCTTCCTTGGATTCTGTCAGAGCCAGGGTTTCTTGGACTCAAGGACCTTCCGTTGCTTCTAGTGGTATCTCCACAGTATTCAGTGTGGGCTTCTGTTTTTCAGCCATTTGGTAGAAGGTGAAGGTGATGTTTTTGGATTCCTTTTCCTACGTTGCACAGTTTGCTGCACTTTAGCCAGAACTGCAAGTCCAGGATGTGAAAGTGGGAGGGTTGGTTTCCTAGCAAGGGACTGTAATATCTAGTTGATGAATCCAAAACTTCACACATGAATGAAATAAGCAAAGCTCAGGACATGAACCAAGAGTCGTAATCATGTAACAGTGTGGAAGAATTGTTGGCAAATGGGAGTGCGTAACCAGAGCCAAATCCACAAGAAGATAATGACAGTAAGGAAACTGAAGTGTAATTTATAACCAGACCACACCACCAAGAATGAACACTGTAGTAGTTTTTTTTTTAGGAATAATACACCAGTCTCTATCTGGTCATAATAATGACGTCACGTGTTGATGTTTTTGATTATCTTGCCTAGCAATGGGATAACAACCATCAACAAATATGGCCCACAAGAAAACTACTTGATGCTGGTAATAATGTTACACATTTTCAGCATCTTTAAAAATGAATTAAAATAAAAAATAAAAATAAGCTGCAGATTCTCTAGTCATCAAAACCCTGGAAAGAGGGTTAAGAAAATTTAAGAGACCAAGGAACCATCCAAAAAAAAAAAAACAATCGCACAACATATCATGACAGGTGAAGTGTAAACCTTAACAAATCAACAGTGAAAGCCTGGAATTCAAAAGGATTGTAGCTAAACCTAACTGGTCAAAAAGAGGCCTGCTAATATCTCATAAATCGGAAGGCACACCAAAATCACAAATGCAATTTGTTTGTTATCATCTGTAATCTCAGAAAACGGCAGGCATGCAGAGCTGGACATATAATATAAATATAAATGTCACGACACGTCACTCCCAGGGACACAATGCCAACATCCCATCATTGTGTCTAAACACTGGAAGCCAACAACGAAGTCAGACACTATGACACAAAAATAAAAATTAAAAACAAACATTAAACATAATGAACTATTTCAAACCAATTTTAAACCAGTGACAGCCATCCCATAAGGTTCTTGGAAGAAAATGGCTAATAACAAGTTGGAAATCTGAGCCAACAAAAAAGTTTAAATAAGAAATAAAAAAATTAAATGAAAACCGATCACAACACAACACTGCTGATAAGGTGTGCCCAATAGTTAAGTGTGCCTTGTGTTGGTTGCATGTGCCGTCGTTACTGAGTTATTTATTTGTGCATTCCTTTTACATTGGTATTGGTGGTGTTGTGGGAGCAGCCACTGGGTGGTGTGGGGCCTTCAAAGCAGAGCCAGATAAGGCTCACTGCCACCTTAAAGTCTGTCTTCGACCCACACCAGGCCAAATGGCCTTTGGCTTCAAAATTAAAAATATATATATAGATAAATATATTCTACCTGTCAAGTTTTGGAACACCTCAGTTTGTCCAGTTTTGATTCAAATTTAATCATTAGAAATGCAACTAATGACCTAAAATGGTGAAAAGGTAAGCAGTAAACTGCCAAAGGTTTAAATTTATAGTTTATAAGATAGTAAAAACAGAAACAAAGGAAATATCAGAATATTACAAATGGGGCTTTTTTTGGGGACAAATAAAAGGTTACAGCCTACAGATGCTCCACAGCAATTCAAGTAAATTAAGCCTTGGAAGATGAAGCAAACAATTTGCACAGGCGTCCCAACTTCTGTTGATTACTTAAAACCCCTCTGCCTGTCTTAAAGCAGAGTTGGAAGAGACTGTGTTACCACACCCTCTGAAGTCCTACTTGGATGATATTCCACTGTAGAAAGTAAAATTCCAGTGGTAATGGCAATTGACAAATTAAATAAGACAGAACATTATTACCCATAGACGTGTAGGCCTTTCATGTAGAGAAATGCAGCAAAAATCAAAGTGTCAGCGAGTACAGTGTCCAACACAATCCAGAGACAATTGGAAACTGGAGGAAACTCTGATAAGAAGAGGTCTGGCCAACCCAAAGTCACAACACAATCGGAAGACAAGTTTGTGAGAGTCACCAGCTTGTGTGATAGACACTTCACAGCACAACAGTCTGCAGTAGTCCACAGCCGGTATTTCAAGGCCCTATTTTGTCCTTTAAGGAATGTGTTGGTTACTGCTACTCGCCCTTTCAAACCTGCAGCCAGGCCCGGGGGACAAACGGGACTCTGGTCCGGGTTCCTAACGGAAGGGGGCCCTGTGGTAATGTGCCTTACTGGCATTACCATTAAGTAAATAAAATTAGTTAAGCGTCCTCTGCTGGGTAAAGAGGGAGGCTTTTGTTTGGAGGAAAAAAGGTATAAAGAAAGGAAACTTACCTTTTTTTTTTATTTATATAGTGCAGTCAGACGTCTTCGCTGACGATATTAGTGTCTTTTGGGGAGTGTCACGGTGGGTCTCATGTAGATTGGAGAGACAGCCTTGCCATTGACCGGCCGGGATGGCGTTGTCGGTCCTCCACTCACTGCGTGTGCCTCCCACGACATCATAACTCTAAAGTAGCAAAAGAAAGTGTGAAGCGCCTTAATATTATTTAACCCGGGTTAGCATGGGGATCCCGTGTTCGTAGTTGTCTGAGCTGTAGCTCAGGGGAAGGAGAAAAATGGAAAAGTGCTTACGTTCACTTAAGGCATGAAGTGCAGTCCGCGTCTGAAAAGCCGGCTGCTCAATTTTTTTAGTAATTATGTGGGAAAGTAGACGCCGCTTTTCGCAAACGCGTTCACGTCATCGCGTACCCCGGGAGGGATGACGTACGGCGGTTTAATTGGTTAGCGTAGGGGCGCCGAATACAAAAGGGAATCGTGTCCTCTAGAGGGGGTCTTTTCTGAATAGATCTTCTCAGAGAAAGGTACCTGGCAGAACAGCATTACGGCTTGTGCTTTGTTTTTGTAAATATTTTTTCATATAAATATCTCCGGATTAACTTTGGTGGAGGTATTTATTGGGTTGAGGTTAGTGGTGCACTGTTTATTTTTGTATATACACTTTTTCTGTATTTTTGAATATTTTTGGGTGAATCCTGTATTATACACTGTTTGGAGGAGCAGCTTCCTGACTTGGATCACTGTGGAGGAAGACAGCTTCACATTTTGTTTTTGTGTATATATTTGGATTTCACTAGTTTGTGTGTATTTTACTTTTTCTTTTGGGACTTTCAAGAAGCACTGTAAATACTGTATATAGTCATTTTGGGCTCCCTTTATTGATTTTCAGTGTCCTTTGCGGTATTGGACTGTGTATTAATATATATAAATTCCGCAGGACATTATTTTTTTGATTTTTTTCTTTAAGTGCACCTGTAAATAAAACCTCCCTTTATTTTTCAAAAACCCCAACCCTTTTTGTGTCTGTGTCTCCCTGTCTTACACCATCATCCTGGTCACGCTCGGTCCCACATTCTAGACACCTAGAGTGTAGGCTGGTGATTCCAATTCCCACTACACGGGGTGTCACAGGCCCTTTCACGCTTAAATTTTTTTATGCTGATGTTGTGCGCGTAGATATATATTCAGACAATTATTCAAGTTACATGTAATAGAAAAGTTAAATCATTTAGCTTACAACAATACAAGTGAGTGTTTTAATAGCCGCACGCTCCACGCAAGTAGATATTGTGCTCATGTCGTGTGAAGCACGCTTGTCAAAGGGGGCTGGCAGCGGCACGCTTCTCAAAGACAAAGGAGAGCCTTGAGCGTGACATTTAGTAGTATGTGTTTGTACAGGGTACGTGGATAATGGATTGACTTCGTCGCTGTAATTGAATACTTCCGTTTCACACACGGGCACTGTTCTGTCTCAGACAACAGCGATACTGTTATGCACTATCGTGGGTGTTGACGTGTATAGTGTAGCAGAAGTCCGTCTCTGTAGTTTGATAATTCATTCGCTTGGGTGTTTGTTGTTGCTTTTAAAGCAGTGACGAGTGTGTGTTGGTTTTGTGTGTATCACTAAAGATTCTGGATCGCCCGGATTTTTTGAAAACTTTGAAGTTTGATGCAGCAAGTTACCATACTGATTGTACACCATGTAGATAACCCTAACCGTTAGCATATATTAAAATGTTCAGATGTTACTCCTATTCATTGCATTGGTATGATTGTACCGTTACACGTTAGATAATACATAGGCCTATCTCATTAATGTATTGTTTCAATTCCGCTACGAGCTTCCGTTAGCACTGGCTTTCCTTCTCACAATCAAACTTTGATGTGCGAGAAGGCTTAACTCTTCAAGTATGGTTTTCATCAATGGAGCATTGTCGCTGTCGGATAAACTACATTTCGATCATTTTGTATATGTATTTGAAGGTTTTGGCATGTGGGGACCCAGGGGAAGGCAGAGGGGCCCACACGTACGAATTGGATAATTCTGTGCCCCATCAGTCAGTTTCATTGTGGGTTGGCTCTATCGCATAATCTGCAATTGTCTGTGCAAACTGTGGAATTTGACTGTATGTAAGGGTACCATTTTGGGGAAAAAACCAATCATATGATCTGAGCGTACATCTGCCACACAGTGTCTATATGTGATTTAGGGGGCAGCGTGGGGCTCTGGTGAGAGTTAGAACAACTGCTCATTGTAGTTGGCGGTGGACGTGTAGAAAATGAAAAACTGCACCCATGATGGGCACTGCGAGCAGACAAGCAAACAGGAGACGTATCCTTACTGGTCACAAGCCTGCCACAGTAATGCAGAAGGCATGTTTGGTAAGTTTTAAGACGTTTATTTTCACACTTGCACTGATATCCCTTGAGCCTCTGTTTTATAATTACAGGCTAGGTCATTTTTAAGAGTTACGAAAAATTGCTTCATTTCAGAACACAATTTTGTGTGGCAAGTTAATAAACCACATACTATGACTGTGAAGAAATGTCTTCTACTTGAACAATGCCATACTTGTCCTTTAAAGGTACAAATAACAGCTAATATGGAGACCTTGTGAGGGGAGGCATTCAGGTTGAAATCTCCTGCACATTTTATTGAAGTTGTATTGTTTGTTTAATGAAATTTCAAAGATCTTTATAGACAACCTAGTGTATTGGGATAGAGCCTACTTAACATTTACCCAACTTTAATATTCTTTGCACACCAAGCACAATACGTGAAAAAAAAAAATATATATATTTTCTTTTTAGGTTTGCCTCATTAATTAATTAAATAAAGGAAGAGACATTTGCTTTATCTTACTGAAGCTTTTTAATTAGGCAGCAGTGAACTAATTGAGCTGAAACAAATGGTGGGAATTAAATCAAAAGCTATTCATTCAAGATTTTCTCTCCAATTTAGCAGCAAAACATTGCGATTAAAGGCGTTCTGCTGAGTAATTATGGACATCTGTCATTACAGTGTCAGAGCGTAATTCTCCTTTTCATGCCAAGTGCATCTTCTTACCTGCTCTTGATGCCTATAATGGCAAGCGTGCAGGAAGTGATAATGTGGGTTTAGTCATACGCCTCCTCTGATAATACCATTTAGTGGGCTATTACTGAATTACAACAAAATGCAGCCTGAATCCGCTTAAAATATTACATTACATATCAAAAGCTCTTTTGATGAAATAGGGCAGAGAACAATATATAGTATGTAGGGCATAGCAGCAAGTGCTATCAGTCTCGGTAGAGCATTAGAGTCAAAGGTCTGGAATGAAAGACGCGACAAAAGGCCTCATCTGACCTAAATCGCTCCTTTAGACATTAGTGTTTAACCGCATGGGGGAGAACGAGAAAACATAAGCCCTTAATCTTCCGGAGTTTTAAATAAACTTGACAACCTCTTTTTAGAAAATAAATAAAAGCTCCTTCCATGTGAATTGGTATCTTCCCTGTGGAAAAGAAGCAAGAAGAGACTACACTCCAAAAATCATTATATTAATGTGACAGCTGCCTAATGATTTTAAAGTGTCTGGCCAAATATTTTCATTTTTTTTTTAAACAATGGGGTTGTTGGTTCAGTTCCCGTCACTATGTGACCCTGAGCAAGTTAGTGAACATGCCTTTAAAAAAGATATATCATATTGTTTTTGATTTGATTTGATATACTTTATTAATCCCTGAGAGGAAGTTGTTTTGTCGCATGACCTTTTGGATGTCAGAGCGCAGGCTCAGCCATTGTAAAGCACCCCTGCAGCAGTCTGCAGGTGAACGGCCTAGCTTGAGGGACCATAAAGGCATTAATGTGAAATAATAATAATGATAAGTTTATAGTACAGCCTACAAAAATAAAATTAAGATTTCCTGCTGTGTCATTATGAATATCATTCCAAGACGCTCTACCGGTAGGGTTGTACAGCTGGAACACAAGCAAGTGGGGCAGCTCATTTGAAGTCACTGGGACCACCACATGCTTTGACTTAAATCCCGGGCCACTCTGCCTGGGACTGAAAGTACATGAAGAACACCGTAAAACACACAAGGGAGCTCACAGATAATCTTAGCAAAGCAGTGCCTGATGCTGCTTGGGGAGGTTCCAGCTGCCTGTGACCTTTGAAGGGAGTTTGAGAAGCCTTTCAGCTAAGAGCAGCAGTCACAGAACAAGTCAAATGTGGTGTAGCTGGAAGAATGAAGAACTCGAAGCAGCACACACCGCCGACCAGACTGAGCAGGCTGTAAATAAAACTTAAAAAGACAAAGGTGCCTCTTTCTCCAATTTCACTTGGCTCTTCCCTTTCCTTTATTACACATTAGGCTTTCTATCTAAGATTTGAGAGAAGAAAAGAGAAACCACAATGCTTTTTTTTTTTTTTTTTTTCTTCCTCTTAACGACAGACCTTCTCTCCGGGCCCTGCACCACAGTGAGAGCCTTGAAGTTCAAATCTCAAACAGCCGCTTCAAACAAAGATGGGGAAGGGGAGTTGGGGGCGGCTGTGAGGGGTGCTGGGCGGGCCGACTGAGAGGTGCTTTGGAGTGGGAGCCGTTCTGAATTTGGAAACTTGTTTTTACTACTCGGCTGCAGCTCTTTGAAGATGTGATTAATCCACTTGGAAGCGTGTGCCAACGCGCCCACATTTAAGTGCCAGTCAGAAATGTAAATAAATCAGGATTTCATGATCAGCAGACACTCGGCATACTGGAAATAGCAACAAGACTGAGTAAAAATAAAAAGGCTATTAGTAAACTGAAGTCTGCCACTCGGATTTCATGAGCACCATGTATATTCAGCCAGAATTGTTTTTTTTTTTTTTTAATGTTTTTAATTACACGGAAGGTGGAAGAGTCTTATTGCAAATGAATTTATTAAAAATAAATGCTATTTTTATTATTTTATGGTACAAACAGGTTAAATGACTTGTTCTTGTTCATATTTTGAATCATTGCTTGGTCTAAGTTCGTACATGCAGTTTGATAACACAATTATTCACAGATACCCAGTTTCAAAAATGCCATGTATAAAATTATTCCAGTTGCAGAAACCAAGATATTTGTCTCTGAGAAGCCGTGTTAACGCACATAGATTTTTCTGTGAGTATGAAGCCATGTAAACGCTTAACTGTAAGGATTTCATAGTCTGTGCGTGTCTGTTGCAATCTGTTAGCCTGTTCACATGTTACCTTTGTATACGCATCCAGCAGCAGTGGAAACGTCCACAAAGATAAATTTCCTGATGTAAATGCCTGGGCAATCTCATTATTCCTTCTTGTGGCTGATATAATCTGTCTCAATATTTCAGAAATCGCCTAATTTATGGTGATGAGCAGAGCATTCAGTGCTAAGCTCAGCAGCACAATCTTTAGAGACTGTGGCTCCACACTGGTTTCTGGATTCACGATGGCCATTTAATGATATTTAATCTTTTTTAGTGCATTTATATGACGTTGGAGTGTTTTTCCAAAAGAGAAGTTGGAGGGTTTTAGCAAATCAGGTTTCTGCCTTATCCAGGTGACATACTCTCCATCCCACCCCACACTTATCCAGTCTGGTGTGCGCATTGGGGTGCACTCATTGAAATGATTGTCCTTGTTGTGACAGGAGCCTGTCCCAGGAAAAGACAAGGACCAGAAAGACAGAGTGATGTGCAACCTAGGAGGAATCAGGAAAAGCTTGCTTCAGGGCGTGTGACTCAGCAAGTGACCAGGGGCCTAATGCATAACACTAGAATTCACACTTAAACATGGCGTACGGACAAAAGTGTAAATGTTCGTATGTACAAAAAAAATCCAGATGCATAAATCTGTACGTACGCCAACTTCCACGTTTTTCCGCTACATAAATCCCGGTCAGTGTGAAAAGTAAAACACGCGTCTGCTGCCATTCCCCAACTCCTCCCAGAATTACACCTCTTTGAATATGCAAATCAATATAAATAGCCCTTAAGGTCAGCATTCTGTGAAAAGGCAATGGCAAAAGCACGGGGGAAAATAGAAGAATTTGAGCGAATACCAAGTGGAGGCATGGAAAAACGTACTATTTCTTGGTTTAAACAGTGGTATAATAAACAAAAGGAAGTTGATCGAGCAACACAGAGTGTCAGAAAAACTCAAAAGCTTAAGTTCACAAAGTCGCACAGTGCCCGAAATATAACAGAAGTTGTCAGATATCAAAGTCACCGTGAAAAGGTGAGTTGTTGCCCACCGTCTGAGTGTCATATGAAAGATTATTAGGGAAAAAAAATAGGGACACATTGGGAAAAAAAGCTCGAAATGTCAACTTTAATCTTGAAATTTCCATTTTAATCACATAATTTATTTTGTCATTAAAGTAGATCATCATAAACTTCATCTTAAAATCCTTTCATTTACTAGTTTCTCAAATACCATCGTAACTAAAGTAGCATGTTAAATGATTTGTATTGTATTTGTTCTTCTATGTGCTCTGTGTTTGTGAATCAGTACGTGATTCTTAAACAGGCTTCTCTTCCTCCGACAGGACACAGAATCCATTATATTCATGATGTTAGAGCTCTCTGAATAATTAAAAAGCTGAGATGTTATGCTTGTTATCATTTTCATGATGATAGGAATTAAAGCATGTTATTAAACATGGGAACACAGTGGCGCAGTGATAGTGACGAGCTGGCACCCTGTCCAGAGATTGTTCCTGCCTCCCACAAGATGCTTGCTGCGCCGTGCGCGACCTTCGATGAAGTAATTTATTACAGCAGTACTATCCCTTTAAAATGTACTAACCAATTCCTGTCCTTCCTTTTCTTTCTGCAAGTAACCAATCACCACACAATCAGCTCAGTAATAGACGTTAGGCCATCTGTAAGCTGAGAACGGCAATTCTTCAAAACTTTTAAGGAACATTGAAATATCTTCGTAGTACGTGTTTAATTATTCTATCCGTCTATCCTTCCAGTGTCGTGCCAGCACCAGCAAGAATACAGCGCAAGGCAGGAACAGTCCCTGAATGGGCGCCAGCTCCTCGCTAGCGCTGCGACACCCTGTCCTGTTATGTTTAATTATTAACAATATAGATTTAAATAATGTTAACATTTTATCTGTATAATGTAATAAACATATTTTGCTGCATTTCCTCTTAAAAATGATATCATCATCATATCTAAATACGCGCTTTATAAAGTGGCTTAAGTTGTGCAATACTATAATTGTATCGCAAGTTTACAGTGAGATAATTGTACTTATAAGTATCAACAATTCTACAAGGAGCACTTGATGGACTAATTAAGTGTGTTTATAGTTTTTGGGATGAAACTCGTTTCTGAACCCCGAGGTCCGTACAGGAAAGGCTCTGAAGCGTTTTTCGTATGAGAGCAGTTCAAATAGACAGCATGGCTGAGGCAGTGTGTGCTAGATGCTGTATACCGATAATTCTCTGTCCGATCAGCTGTTGTAGATACAGTGATATAAATACTCTGAGTGGTGCAGTGAGAGTAATATGGAAAAGGTGATCCGCTGTGGCAACCCCTAATTGGAGCAGCTGAAAGAAGAAGAAGAAGGTGCAATAAGAGTAACAACACTAAAGCAGCTATGGTATTTGGAATAGTTTGACCATTTCGTAGACCATTATATTGTTACAGGTTAATTACAATTGGATGTTTTAAACTAATAAACAATATGCGGTTAATTTCAGTGTATATGATAAAGCCGCGTCAGGTATGTGGATCTAAAAAAGAACGGAAACCACACTGGAACAAAAGCACTGCTTTGACGCTGGGTGCTGCCAGTTTGCAAAACCGAGCGGAGAACTTGCGAACGCCAGGTTTTGAGCTACTGTGAAAATGTGCGTGGCTTTACAGCAAGTTTATGTTTTATACATCGCGATCTGAGTGTGGAAATGGGCGATCGCAACATTTTTGTGCGTATGCACCGTTTATACATGAGGCCCCATGATACCTAACCCTTTGAAAAGTAAGGGGTACCTTGGAGGGTATAGAGTGGTTCAAAAAATCTTGGCCACCAAAAGACAAAACCAGGATGTAAAACCAAATGGATCACGCGATCTTTTAGTAGTATTAGAAATGGCAGAAGACATCTCTATCCCTCCAGCTCACTTGGCAAAAGAACATTTCATTTGAGACCACCTAGAAGCTACTTAACAGATCCTTTGCAAGCTTTCAAAGTCTAAAGTTTGTGGCAGGTGCGTAAATAGGATGCTTTGCATGGGGCCATTAGTGATGGGGGTTCATAAATAAGCACAGGGGATAAATGTTCAGTGCTCTATCTTCAAATGAACCGATCACAAATCACAATGCAAGATTATAGTACAGCATTCTGTCTTCAAGGGGGAATACCGCGGTGGTCAAAAGCACATCACTCTTACTTTCAAATGGAATTGATTTGAGTACCCCGCTATGGTATGCGCTCCTTGCATACCCACTTCAAACCAGCTTGTTGTTCCATTGGTTTGCATCAGGAGCCTCCTGATGTCTCTGTAGCTTGGTGTCCCCAAGGCTTTACAGACCCACTCCAGTTCTAAAAGTGATTGAGGGTTATTCTGGTTCAGTTCATGTACTTTTTGTTTCTTGAGCTTGAGCCAGGCTTACTTAAAAGAAGACATGTTTCCTTCTGTTCCAATGAACTTTTACTCCCAAGCACAAGGCAAGAGAGGGGCACCAAAAGAGACTAGAGGTCTGTATTGAATATTATGAAAAACAGTAAAACACATCACAATCATTCTTTGGGGTATTCACTGTCTCAACAATGTGATCTCCTTTAAGATATTTAGGCAAACGCAGCATGAAAAGCATTATAAAGAAAAAGAATGTAACAAAATCCAGATGTGCTCACTGTAGCTATGGTAGGCTCAAGGGTGCAATGGTCACAGAAACCACCAGCTGACACTGTGGCTGGTCCCGAACCTTTGCAGCCCCGCCTCAGTCCCAGGAGATGCCCTGGCCAAAACTGATCCTGGAAAGGATGTGCTAAGGCTGTTTCAGACAAAAAACCATTTGGGGGCAAATGGGTGAGCAACTCCGACTGATGGTCACAGGGTTCAAGAAAAGACCTTATTAAATGCTAATTATTTGTACTTTGTGTTCTACCTTTGATTATCTCTTACGTGAGTGTGTATGATAGCATTCTTTTGGTGTTATTCTGTACTGGCAGTGCCACTATGAGAATGCCCCCTCCTTTTATACTGGTCACACTGGGAATCAAAGGTGGGAACTGAACAGTTCTTTAAAATAATTGAATATGTATTGTCAATTCTGTGGCCATTCTGCTGTCTATCAGCAGAACCACGGAAGGACCAGGGAAGGAGTGGACACTATAACAGCTGACCAAGTATACTAGATGAAAGCGTTCTTCCGTTATGGAAAATGTTTTACCAGTATACTAAAAACAATTGTAAACCTAGTGAACACATTTAAAAGTAAAACACAAAACATGCAAATCATTATATGCAAAAAGGATACAGGAAATGTGATTTTCTGACAGTCTATCAGTACTGTCATAGACGACGTGGGTTCCGGCCGGGATGGTTGGTTCCCATCTTGGTCGGGAAAGGATATATGTGGAAGGGTATCCTAACTGGGGTTGTTTGGGGGTACCTTTCCCAGTCGGGAGGTAATTATAATGGAACAACAGATGGAGACTGCCTCCTGGGGCCTTGTGCTGGGTGGCATCGTCCCTCTGGCATGCTTCCTATTCAGACCCTGTTGGGGTCCTTGGGTGTTGCTAGGGGGAGCTGCTGGGAACACAGAGAGGTTCAGCCTGACCCGGAAATGCTTCCAGGTGGTAATCTTGTTGCACTTAGAATACTCCATGGTTCAGGTTGAAAATAACTATTCCATCTTCTCCCAGGGTAAATAAAATGTTAGTTTATATTATTAAAAACTGTTGAATGTAAAGCATGGGATGTTATCTTTGGACAATATGATGCCCATATTTGGAGTATCATGTGCAGTTCTGGTCTCCACATCACTAGAAAGACATAGCAGCTCTTGTAGCTGCGCAGAGGAGAGCCACCAAGTGAATCCCAGGAGATGTCCTGTTCTGACCGACTCAGAGAATTAAACTTGTTTAGCCTCTAGCAGACGAGCCTGCATGGTGACCTAATCCAGGTCTCAAAAGTCTCAAAGGCATTGATTAAGTAGATACGGCAGAATTCTTTCAGCTTAACTGTGAATCACGTACTCAAAGACACTGGTGGAAATTAAGGGGAAAGAGAGTTGTGAGGATCTGGGACAAGCCATCAAGACATGTAGTTGAATGAGGAACCTCAACAACCTTTAAGCAGAATCTGGGTGAGATATTGGAACAGCTTAGCTATTAGCTAAACAAACGAGCTCGATGAACTGAATGGTCTCCTCCATTTGACAAATTTCTTATGTTCTTAATTTGTGCTCCAGTGTGCAAAATCAACCAGTAGTACATGTGTTACTTGTTATAAAATAGGTTTCTCTAAGAAATGTATATGTAAATATATGACACCAGTATCTGTTGAAATTTTTCATTCTACCATGTTAGGGATTTTTGCTCATATTGTGTACTCCTAGACCAGTACCTAAAACTAGAATTACAATATACGTAACATGCCTGTCTGTGTCCTCTTTAGTGTCCAACCTAGAAAAAGAGCTGTAACTGACAACCTGACTCTTCAAAAACTGTTCTTGAACTTTCATGTACAGTGTGGCCATTTGGGAGGAGAAAAGATGGGCTCCCCTAACATCCAGGGAAATCAGTCCAATGAGTTTAGGAGTATACCGCAGTGGCCGAAGGCAGTGTAGTCACACATCCCTCTAAGCTGTACGCTATAAAAGTCAGAATCAATGGGCTCTATGGCTGGATCCCCAGTTTTTTCTTTGTTCGACAGAATTCTTTTTATTGAATATAAATGTGAGTCAGTATGCCCTGACTGACTGTGACCCCATCGAGAGTTGGTGTTCATGCTGGCCGGCACTGACACTTGTTCTGTGTGATCATCCAGCCATAATTTTTCCATACCTGCTTAATCCAATCTGGTGTAAATGGACATGAGACCTTTTCCTGGTAGCAGCTGGTGTAAGGCAGGACCAAACCCTAGACAGAGTTCCACTCCATCACAGGCACACACCCATACTTGCACAAAATGGTTCAGTTTTGGAAAACTTGTCAACATTTCTGTTTACTTTTAAGTGTGTCAAAGGAAGCCATTGCAAGATTGTTCAAGAGTCATGCACTCAATCCACAGCTAAGCAGATGGCACTGAATGAAGCAGGCAGATGTCCTTACACCAGAGGATGGCATGCCAAGATCAGTCGGTTAGGATTGTGTGTGTGTGTGTGTGTGTGTGTCTTTGCACATCTCCACACTCATGCCTACAGCAGTTGCCAGTGATTTATACATCCCACAAGATGGAAGGCTTACAGCTTGGGTGACCAAGCATATGGTGGCAATCTTAGACAATCCAGTCATCCATTTTCTAAATCTACGGTCCTTGCAACTCTGAATACTCAGCAAGCACCAAGTCTAGATGGGTGATCACAGGGCACATTCACTCATATCTTGTCCTAAGCTGTATTGTCAGTTACCCTGATGTATGTAAGAGTAAACCGGAATACCCTGAGAAATTTCAAATGGAGATGGATAGACTTCTAAACTCCACTGAGAACTAAATCCAGGTTCCTAGAGCTGTGAGGCAGCAGTGCTAACCATAGTGTCATCCCTGAAAGCTGATTAATGCATGGGTAGGTGTCAGCCAAAGTGTCAAAATGTGTAAACAGAAAAGATTAACTGTGAGGTGGCACCACGGGGCAGAACGTGGTGTCCAGCTTTTGACTGGGATTCAGGGCAACCAGCTCCCACCAACAGTACAAAGTCTGTCTGCTGACCTGATGTGTTTGTTGAGGTCGTGTTTGTTGCTTGTTTCCATTTGATGTCCTGACGGGCGCCACTCTGATAAGGACACTTTGGGCTGCGGCCTAGTGGGTTATTTTAGTAATGAAATGTTTCAGTCTGATTATTCAAAAAAGAAGTCGTATTTTCTCAACTAGCAGCTCAGAAGGGTAAATGAGAAAGTGAAGCTCATCTTACTACTACATAGGGATGCAGCCTAGAGCTTACGGGGTCTGTTCTTTTTTTATTTTGGAGGGGATTTAAATTTGCTTTGCACTGAAGTTAACTTTGGCTGGATTCAATTCAAGTACATTTTGTTTCTTGGGCCTTAGCCAAGCTTTTCTAAAAGAAGACATGCCTCCTTCTGTTCCAATGAACATTAACTTCCCAGCGCAAGGCCAGAGAGGGGCATGAGTGGTTCACAAGAGAGACAAGCGATCCGCACAGAATTTCATCAAAAGGAGTCGCTCTTTGCAGTACTCACCATCTCAGCAAAAGTGATCTGCTTTCAGGAACGCTGAAGGCCAAAGCAGGGTGAAAAGCATTTTAACGACACTGGCCTGAAAATGAATCTAACAAAATCCAGATGTGCTCGTTGCAGCTCTACAAAGGAGACTCCAGAAATAGTTGCTCCTAAGTGTGATTCTTTGGCCTGGCTCATTTTCAAACTTTCTTTCCTTCCTTCCTTCTTTTTAACTCATTCCCTGCTCTATCTGAAAATGAGGTGTTTATGAATCCAACACGTCGCGAGCCACTGTTTGTTAAGAATTGTGATGTAGAAACACAATGAGGCCATGTTTTCCCTGGTTGTTGCAGTGTAGGGTATTCTAATCTTCTGAGAAATGTTAAAGGAATATTTCTTTTTTCTGAAATATATGACTGCTTGTAATACAGAAAGTGTCTTGTTGAGCTGCATGGCCTTTTTTCAGAAAATCCTTCCTTATTGTTGCTGGTGTGTGCGATGGATCTCCGTTTCCCCTTCCAGCCGGGACACCAGAACTAGGAAGAGATCTAACTTATGAACATAAACTGGCGAGCGTCTACATTAAATAACCTTCATTTTCTCTGTTTGTGTTTTGGATGTGGTGATAGACTCTTTTTCAACAAATAACTCAAACACGCTTGCTGCAATAAACCAAATAGTACAATTTATTCATAACAAAGTGAACAGATGATGGATATATGCAGGTATACGGTGCCTTACAAAAGAATTCATTCCCCTTGGTGTTTGTCCTGTTTTGTCACATTACAGTTTGGAATTCAAATAGATTTCTGTGGGGTGAGCACCTTTTGATCTAAACAGCATGCCTACCACTTTGAAGGTGCAAAGTATATTTTTATTGTGACTCAAACATAAGACAAAAAAAAACCAAAAATCCCGAGTGTGCATAGGTATTCACCCCCCAAAGTCAATACTCTGTAGAGCTTCTTTTTGCTCTTGTCTCTTGTGGAATGTTTGTTTCTATTATCTTAGCACGTGTAGCTGCTGGAATTTTCGCTCTTTCCTGAAGGCAAGACGGCTCCAGAAGATGGCGGCGCAAATTTCACTGGCCTAAATGATTGTTATTTTGATGCCTTTGCAGGCAGTTTGGCTCAATTGAACAAACGCTGATTTCCAGTTGCATTATTTCTTTTATAGCAGGGTGACCAGAAGGCACAGGACTAAGCAGAAGGGACGTTATTTGTCTTCTTTTGGTTCACTTCTACTCTAAGACTGGAAGAAGAAGGTAAGGTTGGTGGCTGCGTCTCACCCTCATCTAACAGCACACATGCATGTGTGACAGCATCTTAATATGCCTGTGGAAAAAATCCTTATATCTGCTACATTATTCTTTTAGAGACTAAGATGAATTTAGGCAAGAAATATTGAGGCAGATAGTTCTGGATGTTGTGTATGCTAAAATGTGACAAACTAAATGTGAACAATTAGCATCAAATGGCTAAATAAGAATGCTGGCGTTGCTGTTTATTTTAGCACACATCTATCCATCCGTTTTGTTGACCATACCGTCAAAAGCCACTACATTTTAGGTAATAAGTTTGGAAATACAGTATACATTTGCATATTTCACTTATGATGTAGAATTCACATCATTATTCATTTTGCTCTTACATATTTTCATTTTTTGAGCCAAGACTCATCTCAGAGGAAAAATATTTCATTTCTTTTCCTTGTTCCAAGACCTCATTTTAATGCCATTATGAAGTTATATTGCTTTTGCTAAATAAATATTGCATGCCTTCTGATGTTGGTGTAATAGATGTCAATCACAGTTATATGACTTCATATTTATGATATCAGCCTGACCCATCAGTTCAATAAACGGCGCTAACTCTTGAAAAGAATGAGGATATTCTCAATAAAATTTCTCCTTGAAATGTATTCCTCTGTAGATTTACGGATCGTGATACTCTCCATAAGACATGCTCTCCAGAAAATAAAATTGATCCTCAATGTCTTCAAAGCTATAGCTGTTGAATCATCCATCCATTTGTTTTTTTATTCACTGTTAGACATTTCAGAGAAGGCAGAGGGGCTGAGCAAAAAGCAGGTGATACATGAATGATAAAAGATGAACGGGTGGATTTTTGGAATTTGGAACAATCTAGTGGGTAAAGTACATAACGTGAAGATTTAAAAAAATAACTGAATGGGAAGCTGGGGGCAGCTTAGCCAGTGGGTGGCCAACAAAAGAACCTCAAAACCTGAATGGCCTTTATCACATCTGTTAAATGTCATGATATTTATTACAAGCGTAATAAGTCTCCTCTGGAAAGACTTCCAAAGTTGGCCAGCTAATGCAGAATAAAGCAGCCCACCCCTGTGTGCAGCATGAAGGCTGTGATGAAATTCTAACCAACGGTTTTGCATCTGGATGACTGAGAGGACTGGCTCTGTATATATATACGTCTTGTCACACACGTGCGCTTAAGAGGCAGTCAACAAGCCCTGAGGTGAGTGATATAATGCAAGATAAGGGGTTGATTTTGGGTATTGATGCCTCTTTCTCTGTCTCTACAGAACAAAAGAAGACAAATCATAATCACACGCACTCACCGACAACACTTCCGGTCTCTGAAAATGGTTACCTCAAGACAAATTGCATAGATAACTTCACTTCCAGTCCATCAGTGATGACGTGACTTTCGGTTCCGCAGGACGACGTCACTTTTCCGGCCCATCAGTGATGACATCACTTCCGGCTCCTCAGAATGACGTCACTTCTGGCCCATCAGTGAAGATGTCACTTCTGGTCCATCAGTGATGATGTCGCGTCCAGCGCCTCAGTGATGATGTCACTTCCGCTTTCATCGTCACTTCCTCACAACTCATTTCCTGCAGCCATTTTGTATATACACGATCATTACATCTCTGTATTCTGTCAAATGTTTTGGTTTTTTCATCAGTTCTTGACCACATTTCCATTTCACATTATACAGGGCAATTCCCCAACTCTTTTTGCAGTTTTCTGTGTGAATTTATTCTATTACACTCTAAACCTTGGTTGCCATGACTAAAAGTGTCCATTGGTGGTCTGATCTTCCAAGGAATTTTATCTGGTGTTTCATAGGTCTTACTTGTTTTTTCTGTATTTGATGCACTGGTGTTTTTGTGACTTTTCTTTAAAATGTCAGAGTGGATGGACTGGCGTGCCAACTGGGCATGTGAAGTTTTACCCCAGCCCGGGATACCATAATAAATGGACAGAGCAATGGGACAAGCAACCCATCTAGGAGGGCTAGTGCTTCCTCTTTCAGTCAGTACACTAAGACCATGCTGCATAGACTGGCACAGCTTATCTCCTGACAAAGGAGATGGCAGTGCTTCTCTGGTACGGTCCCAGTTTGGACACCCATAGGGTATCACAGGGTTTGTAGTTTGGAAGTGCAACCTCTTGGGTTCCTTGGTTGCCACAAAAGGGTGCTGCCAATTGACGTTCCCCCTACATTGGGGAGCTTGGGCCTGATCTAAAAGTGCTCCCTATGGGCTATGCCCTGGCACAGGAAGTACATCTGGGTTTGTATGAAAGAAGCCACTCTGCTTACCCAGCTGAGTCAGTCAGAAAGCAGAGGAGTGAGAGGAGAGGAAAGGAACGTGTAGAATCATTGCTTGTGCTATTCTGTCCGCGTGTCAAGATACTATTATTAAAAAAAGTAGAATTTTTAGATAGATTTTAGACAGACTTGTCCCCAGGGGGAAATCTGGCTTTTTACAGAGGCTCTTTCAAAAATAAATACATAAATAGCTAGATAAGTAAATAAATAAATACATTTACACACTATTTTCTGAACACACACCAGAATGAGTCTCAGTCACAATGAGGCATTAAGCAGACATATTGCTGTTGGCATAAAGGAGCCCCAGTAGCGTTTCTTGATGCACTTTTACAAAGCAATCTGTCGGCTGAAAGACCTCCGTGTTAGTGTGTCAAAGAGAAGGCGTGCAGCATTGTTCATAATGGCGTCAGTTTTGTTTTTTCATTTTTCCTTTGCTACTTCCTCCAGGGTGTCCACAGTGCATCCAATAAGTGAACCTGCCCTTTTAATTAGTATGTTGATTTGGTGGGCCTCTCTTGAAGTGATGTTTAGCAGCCCAGCACATCACACAGAAAACCACACTGGCCATCACAGAGTTATAGAAGATGTGAAGGATGTCACTTACCGTACTACATTAAAGAAATGCAGTCTTCTAAGGAAAAAGAGCCTGCTTTACATTTTGTAATATAGTTACTCTGATCTGAGACCAGTCCATTGATGTCATTGATGTGGACCCCCTATACATTCACTCCCTGAATATGACCGGACATAGAGGCCCTTTGGTGTGGCGAAAGTCAATAACCAGTTCTTTGGTTCTGCAGATGTTAAGTTGCAGACAATTCTTTCTGTAACAAGAAACAAACTCCACCTGACTCCTCTCCTCTGTCTCATCCCCCTTTATCAATACACCCCATAATTGCAGAATCACCTGAGAATTTCTGCAAGTGACATGACCTGGTGTTAGATTTATAGATGGAGGTGTACAGAGTGAAGAGAAACGGAGACAGGACTGTTCCTTGTGTTGCTCCAGTGTTGCTCACATCTGTATAAGAGACACAGTCCTTGAGCCTCGCAAACTGTGGTCTGAATGACAGACAGTCCATTATCCAGGACCCCGTAGGCTCAGAGATTAGGGATCTTTATTGTCACATACACTGTGAGAGCATAGTGAAAAACGAGCATTTTTATACCAGATAGTCAAAACCAAGTAAAGGTTGCAAAATTCTGTCTGTAAGGAATATCTGCACATCGCCAACTGACTGAGGATTACAAAAAAGAATTAAAAAGAAAGATAAACTGATCTTTATGGTCCAACTCAGATGTATGTTTCCATTCGTCCTTTATATGAAACTTTACAGGGTGACTGTGAGGCAGAAATGTTCCCAGCAGCACACGCCACCTAATCTGGATGAAATATGAGTCCATCGTGGAACAAACACAACTTACAGTCTTACAGGTGAAGGGTTAGAAGATACTGCTGCACTTGAACAAATCCACAGGATCAAACAGATAACGTGTCCATTTCAAATTGTCTAAATTCAAATTAATGAATTGTGATCTTTCTCAATAGTAAAAACAAAATGTCCAGCAAAGAATAATATTAGCATGTTCAACAGAACATTAATACATAAAGTAAGTGAGGGCATGTAAAAATGGGGGGAATGTTAACCCCTCAAATATTAAGTGTCTTATTGACTAGCTAGAGGTGACACAAGGCCATGTCACACTACACAACATGTTTAGTGATTTCCTGTACGTAATCTTAGCGAGTGGAAGGCAGTCGTGTAGTCTGAAACACACTGCGACTGCAGCCAGTCTGAGTGAGAACTCCTGCACACAAGAGCCCAAATCTACAACTACGACTGCCTTCAGCCGCAGATTAGGACTCTGTGTGCATGAGTGCTGACAAGCAGCGAGTGCTCACCCAGAATTACAATACATTTAACGGAGCAATGAAGAATGGGGATGTTTTGAAACTCACAAAGAGAAGAGAGGCTCGCTTGTCTGATGTTTCATGTTTTACATACGACAACAGAATAAAACTGTCGATCAGAAACAAGAGTGAGCCTGCAATTCTGTGGAAGTGTGAAACTGTGCTGGAAAGCGACCACGCAGTCGGGTATTTTGACATCCACAACCATATAAACTAACATTTATTCGGGGTGACATGATCAGCACCTGCAATTGCCAAGTTTGACATCTCCCTCGACCAGAAGTCATGTAATGTGACATCATCTGGAGAGGCTGCTGGTGTGTCACTCACCTCCCTTCCTTCACTGCTTCAGTGTGGCCATCTAACACAAGTGAGTATTGCTGTTAAAAATTACTCTTGGCTTGCCAGCTTGGATCTCACCTCAGTATTTTTCCTCATTAATTCCTGATTTGGGTAAATGATCAAGGAAATGGCTCCACTATTAACGGCTTTGAAAACAGCCCACTGTCCCACAATGCTCATAACATATCAATACAAATATTACTTTAAAATCAACCAAATTAATAAATATCAAATAGAAATCAAACATTACAGGCTCTACTAGGTAATTTGTTTCAGCTTCATCAGTTGATTTCAAGTTTTTCAAGGCAGTGCCAGGCTTAAGACCACTGCCAGGGTGCTTGTTCATCATATGGCTCCCTGTATCAACTCAGAGTCATTAATGAACCGAACCTAACCCACTGTACGTGTTTGGCATGTTGGTAAACACTGGGGAACAACCCTACGTGGGCACCGACAGAACATGATGAGTCCTTATAGATAACAGGATATACAGTTGGATTTGAACCTGAGCTTCCAGAGATACAAAGGTGTCACATAAGTGCACTTGGGAGGCGACTTCAAAACAGGGGTTGGTGCTGTTGCCTATTGCCTTTGCTCTTCCTTCCTTGGCAGAAGCAGTGCTAGACAGTTGCATCCAGAATAACGTCATTCTGGTTCCCGACCTCCTGAATCCACTTCTTCCTATCCTCCAGACTGAAAAACAGCTCTGCCACCATCTTGGAGTCAGTCAGCTATAGATTCGCATCTGCAAAGACGCAACGCTTTGTTTTGTTCATTTTTGTGAACTTCAAATTATATGGAGATCACAACGGTGCCCCAACCCATTATCTTGTTTTCTTTGTTGTTCTTACAAAGGTAAATTTGTGAACATTTTTATTAGCAAGAAAAATATTAAATATTGAGAAAGCAGTAGGGCGGCACGGTGGTGCAGTGGTAGCGCTGCTGCCTCGCAGTTAGGAGACCCGGGTTCACTTCCCGGGTCCTCCCTGCGTGGAGTTTGCATGTTCTCCCCGTGTCTGTGTGGGTTAGGTGGATTGGCGATTTTAAATTGGCCCTAGTGTGTGCTTGGTGTGTTTGTGTGTGTCCTGCGGTGGATTGGCACCCTGCCCAGGATTGGTTCCTGCCTTGTGCCCTGTGTTGGCTGGGATTGGCTCCAGCAGACCCCAGTGACCCTGTGTTCGGATTCAGCAGGTTGGAAAATGGATGGATGGATGGATGGATGAGAAAGCAGTAATAGTTATAAGAACAAAGAGCCATTAAACTCATTGTCTGCCTTGGTAGGAATAGAAGAAAGGGTGGCAAAGCATTTTTGAATTTCAAAAGAAAAGAAAACTGAACTTCAGTCATTTGCACCCTTGCTTTAAGGGGCTTTGTTGGCTGCGTCTTTCACCCCCTTGCTCTAAACTACATACATACCAATTGTCACCAGAGCCCCAGAGCTACGAGGCAGTCGGCAACACTGGGAGTTCATCTAACTCACTTGACAACATTAAATCATTTTGTAAAACTGCATTCTGCAATGAACATCACGACATATCCGAGAAAGACAAGGATACGAGCCGGGAAGAGGATTACTATGCCATTAACACTTTGGACTGATGTATTTTTAGAGCACGTTATGCCATTCAGAAGCATTCAACCTTAGGTCCTTAGTCCGTCCTACGTAAATATTTATTTTATGACCAAATTGCATTTTTCTGCTTATAAAATGAGGTACTCGTAGCTTTGAAGTCATATTATGTAAATATACATTATATAATTGCTTTTCCTGGTACAGTCAAGTGCAAATGTTTTCAAACAATAAAGTTAACAGAAGTTAAAAACAAATGACAAAAGGAAGTGAAGGGAACGTTCAAAGTAGAGGTGGAATATAGCTTTGGGCAAACTTTATAACTGCAGCCTTAACAGTAGATAGTAGAAGGGAAAACACAAAGACGGGCTTTATGAGACTTCACGCTGCTAAAAGACATTTGTTAAAATTTAACATGAAGCTAATAAAGGAAAAAAGCGGTACAAAAACAACGTCATAAATCCTTCCCAGTCCTGTGTTATTATCAGAGAAATAATTTTACAGAAAATAAAAGTTTTATTTATGGATATTTTTGTTATTCCTATTAATAGACTCCCAGGGCAGTTAGTATTCTAGCTTAGTATTTTTCAGTATCTGCCTTTAAAATAAAATGTGCTGTCATATATTTATTTATTTATTTTTGTTTTTAACCATGTTATGCCATGCCTCATTCTTTCCATTTTCTATTCTACTTTTCCAGTTCAAATGTTAGTCCATTACAGGGCGGACACACACACACACACACACACACACACACCAGACCAAGAGCTCCGAAGTTACGGCTGGGCTTCCCAGACCAGGGTCCTGCCTTTCAATCCCATGCCTGATTGCTGTCTGTGTGGACTTTGCAGTAGCCCTGGAGGGAACGTCAGCCCCGTTGCAGAGCCCACTTACAGAAATCTCTACCCTTAAACTCTTATTTGGAATCACTAATGAAAATAACCAGCATATTTTTGGGAATGTTGAAGGAAACCCCCTTATGACTGCCAGGTGCTGGATTTGAACTCAGAATACCGGATTTATGACCAAAGAAGTAAACAAAATAAAAACTAATTAAAAAAAAATAATAATGTGAACCATAACAGTGAGCATATGCATAAACACTATTTTATGCCCATTTCAAGTTTTATAAATTGAAGTTTGCTTGTTAAAAATCCATGATCACGATCAAACATGTATGTAATATTATTTTAAAAGTAAGGCCGATGGTCTTTTTGATCCTTATTCAGGTTTCAGGATAGTTAAAGAGCTCCTATAGGTCCCAACTTTTATTTCTTATTGTATGTTGCGAATGGATGAATAATTGCAAGTAGAGTCCAAAACGTGTTGGGTGCCAATGGGGTCACCCCTCTTAATTCTCCAATTGCACAAATAAAAATCAGTGCTTGAGGGTACAAAATAGAGAAAAACAAAGCAGCCTTCCTGCTTTAGAGAAAAAGGTTTTGTCTCTTGAGAGCAGCTCTGGCCTTCCACCAAGTCTGGTTCCAAATGAGACACCGACACCTTTATAGCCCTGCGGCTGGAAGGGGCGGGGCTATTTTCACTCAAGGGGCGTCTCTGCACGGTGAGGCAGTTAGCGACAGCGCCCCCTCTCCTCCCAATGGTATATTGCATAGCTGCGATGAGCAGGGAAGGTGTTCCTCTGATGCACGTGTGTGACAATGTCTGCATGTATTGTAAGATTATTTTTGTGCTTTTTTTAATACATAGTGGACACCCCAGTCCAGCGGTGCAAGAATGGTCTTCGAAATTTTTGCATTTGCCTTTTGCAATTTGTGGCACCAAGACTAAAGTGTTTGAAACGTTTAGTTGGATTGAAATGCCCTTTTTTGCACCTAATAAATTATTTTCTGTTTAAATAAGCACTAGTTTCACAATTTAATAAAATTACATTTACACACTGATGATGGATCTAAACCAGCCTTAGGTCTACACTGAAAGAAAAGACAAAGCAAGTTTGTCATTTTTTGGAAAAAAATGCCTTGACCCTTTTTTAACATAAAATAATTACTCTTTTCCTGGGCTTTTACTGAATGTATATCCTACATGAAAGGCTGAGTATGAGAAGACATTATTACAACTATGAACTTTGTTCTGCTATAAAGTATGAAAATGTGAAGTGACTGCTTGCACATCCTGCATCTTTTATGTCCACTGAGTATATGTTTTCTCGATAAATATAGTGTTTAGTGTTGCTGGGACGTAAAGCGACAGCTGCATTTCGGTTCCTGATTACCAACCCCAGAGATGTTGTCAGTTAATGAGAGGCAAACTCTATGATGTGAATATGACCGCCAATCTCCGCCAACTATTTCTTATGACCTTCTATTGAAATTCTATTTTTGAAATCAGATATGCCCTACTTTCTATGTGTAGGATATATTTAATTTAAATCATACTTAAACATTCACTTCAGTGAGCCAGCGTCTAAGACGAAGTCTGAAAATGAACTCACTGAAGTAATGGCTGGAAACATTTCAAGCTCTGGTATGGATAATGGATGCACAAATTACAGTTTTAGCCAAACTGAAAGTCATGCGATGTATTGTAGTAATTTCATCCTATAATCAGCAATGGATACGTTAAAGAGTATATCATCTTAACTCTTCAAAATACGGAGTTCAGAAGGTTACCATCGGCTGTCAGGTAAAAATGATAACTGAAAAGGATAACTAAAAATTACAGTCTTCAGAAACACTAGGAATCATAGTGATGTTACCTTCAAGTAGTGAAGCTGATTTTTCGTTCACCCTTATACTTTTAACGGATAGTATTTTAAACTATAGGACTGAAACGATCAAGATACTGTATGAATTTCATTAAACTCGTCTCTGGTGTGACTAGTACAGAGCTACCCTGGAATTAGTTTTTTATGTGATAAGCTTTAAAGAGTAGCCATGGGATCAGCATTTAACTCCATTTATTTGCCTCTGGCTTTGATGACAACTTAGTCAATTCCTAACACAATGTTTTTAAATGCTGTTTTATTTTTGGGGTTAGGATTTCAGTACACGTGTTTATCAAGTGTCTCAGAATTACCCCAGGGAATTTCACTAGGATAAGAATTTGTCCTATTCCAGAGTAGGACATGAGAAGTAGTTATGAAGTGTCCTACACCAACTCCCAACAAAGAGCAGGAGTTCACATTTCAGAATGAATGACATCACAAGTTTATGGTATCCCGATTTACAAAATGGCCCTCCACGTGCTTTGGAGTTTCCTTGGAAACCATGATGTCATTTTATGGTTTTCTGATGCTAACGCTAATCAACACAAAGAAGATAATAATAATAATAATAATCAAATTAGTAGGATAAGAAAAAGAAAAAAGGAAAACATAATGAGGTAGGATGTTGTGCTAAGCTGTACATAATTATTGTCAAATATCAAGAATGACGAAAAGACTGTGACAGACACACACCTAATGAGAGTAAAGCCAGATAATAGACACGGTTATTTAACATGGACTGACCTACAGTTGTACTTTCAGAAGATTCACCTTCCCCTGTTACGGCCACGGGAAATGCCTCATAAAGTAACTGTTACTGAAACTAGCTAAGGCTATTGTGTTGCTGTTTCTCAAGTCGTGTTCACTCTTTCAGTGTTCCTGATTACCTGAGTTGAGTGCTGTGCCTCCCTCCATGATCCCCCCTTACCTTCTGCAAGGCTTTATTTATCCAACATCCCAGGAGTTTCGGCCTTCCCAAGCTTGTAAAATGTAACCTAAATGTCCGACAGATTTGTATCAATGCAGGTCTCTTTCACATTACCTCACGTGAAGTAGTGGAAAAATGTATAAATCTGTGTATTACTTCACGCATTGTAAGGGCTTCGAGACTGTTTGTTGCAAAATTCAAGGAATGGTTGGTTGTGATAAACCCAAATTATCTCTGCTACAAAGCTGCATTGTCCCCGTGGCTAAAAAACATAACGTTACCAACACTTTCAGTTCTGCTGACAGCACATGGCTTCTCTGCATAGATGGAGTGATCCCATGACATACAACATTTGTTACGAATATTTTTTTCTCAGTGTCGTCCATCATTTCCAAAACGTTCCACCTTTCCTGGAATGTGCATAATATCTTCCTGAATGCTATCCTAGTGAGTTAGGACAGCTTCTATTACTCCTACTCCTAAAAATAATGTGCGTCAATGAGATTCTTGAGCCAGTTAGGACTGTTTTCCTACTTTGAGATATTTGATGAATATGGGCACATATGCAGTATGTTTCTTGTTTGGAAGGATGATGGTCTTGTTGCACAAAGTACAGTATAAGATGTCGGTTTGCTTGTTTTCTCATACTTTTCTTTTGTACAGCTGCCTATAGCTCTCTATGAAGAAGATATCTTGTAACTTCAAGAAGGCTATAAAACAAAATACCTCAGAATGCAAAAAACTGTAGCTCAAACTCTTAAATCTTGGGAAAATTCTCTATACAGTGAATATTTAGTATTGTGAATGGTGTTGTGATATGTTCTTATGTTAGTGTATACTGTAGTCAGCTTTTACTGATGTCATGTCTTCATCATAACTTGGACAGTTAAGGTGAGCAGCAAGCAATGGGAAAGAGCGATCCATTGTGTGTGTGTGTTTCTTTTTCTTCTTCCTTTTTTGGAAAGTCCACATTTAAACTGCTGTAATATATTGCAAATGGTAAAATGGAATGTTTCAAGTGGGTCAATTTAAAAGGCAAATATGATGAATTTCAGCAAACATTCTAGTAAATATTTTTAGATATTAAAAAAGTATTAATTCCTACCTAATTAATTTACTCTGTTAAGAACAGAAACAATGCATTAAAAAATTCACAATTATATGACTTGTTTGAACTCTATAATAACATTTTTCAGTGTTGTTAAAATTAGTGCATTACACTGGTGGCTTTTTGATTTTCCCACAATTCAAGTCTACAGTATTAAAACATGGATGAAATGATTAATGGGAATTAAGTTCCAAAGGAAGACAGATATTTTATTGTAATATTTAATAATTCTTGTAAGATTTTCACATAGCAAAAACAAGTAGTAGTTTACCATTAATATTATAGGTAGAGGCGGCATAGTGGCGCAGTGGGTAGCGCTACTGCCTCACAGTTAGGAGACCCAGGTTCTCTTCCTGGGTCCTCCCTGCGTGGAGTTTGCATGTTCTCCCCATGTCTGCGTGGGTTTCCTCCCACAGTCCAAAGACATGCAGGTTATGTGTATTGGCGATCCTAAATTGTCCCTAGTGTGTGCCCTGTGATGGGTTGGCACTCTGCCCACGGTTTGTTCCTGCCTTGCGCCATGTGTTGGCTGGGATTGGCTCCAGCAGACCAGCGCTGGATAATGGATGGATGGATTATAGATAGACTTTTATTTTATTGTCACAACCCACACAAATGTGAAACATGTTTTAACTTTTAGAATAATGAAATAATTTCTCAGTCCTTCACCTATATTCTTCACAACACAGTAATCCTCTAATGTAATGAGTTATATTTTTAATCTAATGCCATCATAATGACAGAGATACAATATTTATTGCTGTGCGGAATGCTTTTAGTCGTTCAATAATTATCTACAGTGGTGTGAAAAACTATTTGCCCCCTTCCTGATTTCTTATTCTTTTGCATGTTTGTCACACAAAATGTTTCTGATCAAACACATTTAACCATTAGTCAAATATAACACAAGTAAACACAAAATGCAGTTTTTAAATGATGGTTTTTATTATTTAGGGAGAAAAAAAAATCCAAACCTACATGGCCCTGTGTGAAAAAGTAATTGCCCCCTGAACCTAATAACTGGTTGGGCCACCCTTAGCAGCAATAACTGCAATCAAGCGTTTGCGATAACTTGCAATGAGTCTTTTACAGCGCTCTGGAGGAATTTTGGCCCACTCATCTTTGCAGAATTGTTGTAATTCAGCTTTATTTGAGGGTTTTCTAGCATGAACCGCCTTTTTAAGGTCATGCCATAGCATCTCAATTGGATTCAGGTCAGGACTTTGACTAGGCCACTCCAACGTCTTCATTTTGTTTTTCTTCAGCCATTCAGAGGTGGATTTGCTGGTGTGTTTTGGGTCATTGTCCTATTGCAGCACCCAAGATCGCTTCAGCTTGAGTTGACGAACAGATGGCCGGACATTCTGCTTCAGGATTTTTTGGTAGACAGTAGAATTCATGGTTCCATCTATCACAGCAAGCCTTCCAGGTCCTGAAGCAGCAAAACAACCCCAGACCATCACACTACCACCACCATATTTTACTGTTGGTATGATGTTCTTTTTCTGAAATGCTGTGTTCCTTTTACGCCTTATGTAACGGGACATTTGCCTTCCAAAAAGTTCAACTTTTGTCTCATCAGTCCACAAGGTATTTTCCCAAAAGTCTTGGTAATCATTGAGATGTTTCTTAGCAAAATTGAGACGAGCCCTAATGTTCTTTTTGCTTAACAGTGGTTTGCGTCTTGGAAATCTGCCATGCAGGCCGTTTTTGCCCAGTCTCTTTCTTATGGTGGAGTCGTGAACACTGACCTTAATTGAGGCAAGTGAGGCCTGCAGTTCTTTAGACGTTGTCCTGGGGTCTTTTGTGACCTCTCGGATGAGTCGTCTCTGCGCTCTTGGGGTAATTTTGGTCGGCCGGCCACTCCTGGGAAGGTTCACCACTGTTCCATGTTTTTGCCATTTGTGGATAATGGCTCTCACTGTGGTTCGCTGGAGTCCCAAAGCTTTAGAAATGGCTTTATAACCTTTACCAGACTGATAGATCTCAATTACTTCTGTTCTCATTTGTTTCTGAATTTCTTTGGATCTTGGCATGATGTCTAGCTTTTGAGGTGCTTTTGGTCTACTTCTCTGTGTCAGGCAGCTCCTATTTAAGTGATTTCTTGATTGAAACAGGTGTGGCAGTAATCAGGCCTGGGGGTGGCTACGGAAATTGAACTCAGGTGTGATACACCACAGTTAGGTTATTTTTTAACAAGGGGGCAATTACTTTTTCACACAGGGCCATGTAGGTTTGGATTTTTTTTCTCCCTAAATAATAAAAACCATCATTTAAAAACTGCATTTTGTGTTTACTTGTGTTATATTTGACTAATGGTTACATGTGTTTGATGATCAGAAACATTTTGTGTGACAAACATGCAAAAGAATAAGAAATCAGGAAGGGGGCAAATAGTTTTTCACACCACTGTATTTTGCATAGCTAATTTTTTATCTAATTAGACAATATAACAGGGAACAAACTAATTGACATTTTTTCCCTCGTTTGTCTTCATTGTCATGAGCTACAGTACGATTAACTTGAACACTTTAATTACTTAGCTGCTTCCTATGCACTGCTTGAACCTGCTAGTGTGCCTCGTTTAGTACAAAATATTGGTTTTACCAAGCTTATTTAATCAACCTAATTGAACAAGACTTAAATACTTTTTCTTAACTTTTTATTTATACATTTGCAGTTTTATTTGTTGTTACCAGTACTGTATATTTCATACTATTGTTAATTCATAACAAAACTTACAATTAACCATTTTCCAGTTTGAATGTTTTCTATAATGTGAAGCAAGTCCGACCGAGAGGACCACTCACTAGGCTACATGCATGTCCCGTGTTATCTCCCACAGTTGACCGGTGTTTGTCTAAATGCGGTACAAACAACCTACGTGTGTTCTGTCATCGTAGAGGCCTAAGGCACGGCAAGAATTAAGACGATTACATGTCTGGTTTTGAGGTGTTAGGGTAAATAATTCTGAGGTTTATGGATTCAAAATATGACAATTTTAGTGGCTTTATTTAATTTAAACCTTCTTTTCAAAGTAACAGACAAGATGTGCCACACACTTTATATGGAAAATGTATGGAGAAAGTGTGCAACTGCAATCGGTGTGGGCAGGGCCGGATTTAGATGAAAAGAGGCCCTAGGCTATTCCACTTATGAGGCCCTTTCACCTCCCATTTTTAAGTTTGTTCAAATTGCTAACAATTTGAATGTAGGCCCCTCTTGATCTTGAGGCCCTAGGCTGAAGCCTAGTTAGCCTATAGGAAAATCCGGCCCTGGGTGTGGGATCTAAGCACAGAAATGCCAGTGCTTATTTTTCTTGCTGGAAGAATCGACCTACTCTTCTTGTGCAGCTGCTATTTTTTTTGTCTTGATTTCTTCATCGGTGTTTCCTTCACTTCATAAATTGGTTTAGGACATTGCTTTACTTTTGATATTTCCACCAGTTCTGCCACAGAAATGACTGAGAATGAGACTGTGTAATTCTTTTGTAGAATACTGAATAAACAGTCATGTGCTTAATGCTTTGCCCCATAATAATAATGTACACGCTAGCACATAAAAGAAATAGATAGATAGATAGATAGATAGATAGATAGATAGATACTTTATTAATCCCCAAGGGAAAATTCACATACTCCAGCAGCAGCAGCATACTGATAAGTAAAGCGAGGCACCTTTCACCTTAATTGCCATACTGTGGAAGCCATGGGAACGACATGAATGTGCACATCAACAGGCCGTTGGCATTCAGTTTAAAGGGAAAAGCACTGCACAGCTTGGAGTGCCCTTTGTCACAACTCTGTCTGCGCAAAATGGTATGTTTGAAGCAAAATGTTAAAGAAATGTATAGAAAATATATGAAAATTACAAACCATGCTTTTTTTAAAGTTAGAAGGGATTAATTGTATTTAATTTTCACTACATTTCCATGGCCTATTTCTTGATAATCTATGACCCATGACACTTGATTTAAAATCAGAAAAGATATTTCTTGAGAGCCAATCCATATCATTTTTCTTTTCTGTAATATATAGTAGTAATGCAGCCAGTGCCAGTTGAAGCCCATGTGTAGCCCTAGAGAACATTTACTGTACCATTGGCACCAACCAAAAAAAAAACACTATGCCAAAATAAATGCACAAACAAGGCAACTATAAATAAATAATTAATAATATTAAATATCTTTAAAAGGTGCTTTGAAGCAAATGCACAATTAAAAGAAATGAATGCAAGAATAAATTAAAGAGCACAATTACCTCTGGAACTATGTAAATTATCCATTATATCTCTTAAACATAACATAATAATTCTAGAGCATTCACAAATGACGTTTAACGAAGTGTAACTGAGTGACGTGACATTGTGCCGGACACCTGAGGCAGATGTGTTTGTTGAGGGTGACTCTAGTAAAAATGCATCTGCAATGATATGAACGACAGTGTTTTAAAATACACCTAAGTAGTTGCCCTTGTCATCTTTTTATTATAGTACTAGCTGAAATACCCGGCGTTGCCCAGGAGGAAAATAAAGTTTTGTTTTTTTACCAATTTTTGAAAAAAATTTAATTAAAAAAACCCCACAACGTTAAAAATAAAAATAAATTAACAAACAATGAAGACTCGCTAATGTGCTTGTCTTGCAGTCTTGTATTTATGTTATCATCCAGTTGACGCTCAGAATTTCAAAAGCAACAGGGGCACAGTGGTACTCAGACATAAAGAATGCTGGCAGTCACCTCCTGTTCGCTCTCTGGTGGTCGTTCCGAGTGTCAGCTGGATGATAACATGCATACAAGACCACAAGATCAGACCCCCACCCCACCCTACCCAGAAGGGGGTGAGTTAGGGCTGATTTCACCCTACACTATTTTTAGTCGACCAATGAGAAACATAGCAGTAGAGTGTTGTACCGTGTTAGCCACAGATTGATACAGGAGAAAGTAGGGTGAAACAACACCTTTTATTTGCTAACTAAATAGATTACAAATGCAACCTTTCAAGGCAGCTAAGGCCCCTTCATCAGGCAAGGTGTTACCTGTATCAATGAGAAACATGTGTACCAAGTTTCATGAAAATCGCTCCAGCCGTTTGGAAGTGATGATGGAACATACTTACATACACACACACATACATTGACTTTTATATATATATAGATTAAGCCAAGCTACTTGTTGAACACAAACAAGGTTCTTAAGGAGGCTAGTGAGTACATATATAAACCCTTGACACATATTTTTAGGAAGTCACTGCGCACTGGAGAGATTCTGAAGGACTGGAAAATGGCAAATGTCATCTCATTATATAAAAAGGGTGACAGGGCAGATCCAAGCAACTATAGGCCAGTAAGCTTAACATGCATCACAGGAAAATTAATGGAAGGAATTATTAAGGATAAGATTGAGCAACACATGGCAAGGACAGGAGTTATTATGAACAGTCAGCATGGGTTCAGAAGAGGGAGGTCGTGCTTTACTAACATGTTGAAATTCTATGAGGTTGCAACAAAAGCATACGATCAAAGTGGAGCTTATGATATTATTTATCTGGACTTTCAGAAAGCATTTGATAAGGTGCCACATGAGAGGTTGGGCATTAAGTTAAAAGAAGTGGGAGTTCAGGGTGATGTTTTTAGATGGGTGCAGAATTGGCTCAGACACAGGAAGCAGAGGGTGATGGTGCGAGGAACCTCATCAGAACTGGCCGATGTTAAGAGTGGTGTTCCACAGGGGTCAGTGCTAGGGCTGCTGCTATTTTTAATATATAAATGATTTAGATAGGAATACAAGTAACAAGCTGGTTAAGTTTGCAGATGACACCAAGATAGGTGGATTAGCAGATAATTTGGAATCCGTTATATCATTACAGAAGGACTTGGATAGCATACAGGCTTGGGCAGATTTGTGGCAGATGAAATTTAATGTCAGTAAATGTAAAGTATTACACATAGGAAGTAAAAATATTGGGTTTGAATATACATTGGGCGGTCGGAAAATCGAGAGTACACCTTATGAGAAGGATTTAGGAGTCATAGTGGATTCTAAGCTATCAACTTCCCAACAGTGTTCAGAAGCCATTAAGAAGGCTAACAGAATGTTACGATATATAGCACGATGTGTGGAGTACAAGTCCAAGGAGGTTATGCTCAACCTTTATAATGCACTGGTGAGGCCTCATCTTGAGTACTGTGTGCAGTTTTGGTCTCCAGGCTACAAAAAGGACATAGCAGCACTAGAAAAGGTCCAGAGAAGAGCGACTAGGCTGATTCCAGGACTACAGGGGTTGAATTATGAGGAAAGATTAAAAGAGCTGAGCCTTTACAGTTTAAGCAAAAGAAGATTAAGAGGTGACATGATTGAAGTGTTTAAAATTATGAAGGGAATTAGTACAGTGGATCGAGACTTGTATTTTAAAATAAGTTCATCAAGAACATGGGGACACAGTTGGAAACTTGTTAAGGGTAAATTTCGCACAAACATTAGGAAGTTTTTCTTTACACAAAGAACGATAGACACTTGGAATAAGCTACCAAGTAGTGTGGTAGATAGTAAGACGTTAGGGACTTTCAAAACTCGACTTGATGTTTTCTTGGAGGAAACAAGTGGATAGGACTGGCAAGCTTTGTTGGGCTGAATGGCCTGTTCTCGTCTAGAATGTTCTAATGTTCTAATGAAACAAGTAATAGAATTATTTTAAAATATTTGCTATCTCTTGCCACTACGTGTCTTTTCAGTGCCTTTCCTCTGTATCTGCATGTGTCTGAACCTCTCTTCACAACTGATCCCTCAAGTGCATTCCTGTAATGTCTGCCCCTAAGACTCTGTCATTATTTTCGAAGCGCCTTTCTTGCTTCTTGTCCTCCTTTATACTTCTTGTCTTTGAAGGTGACTCTCTCAGCGTGTCTCCTATGCCATTTTTCCTCCTCTTTGTGTGTCTCACACTTGCACTTTCTCTTTCAGTCGTGTCACCAAAGTCAAACTGACCAATCAGATTGCTCAAGGGGACTGGACACGCACACATGCACACACAAACAGACAGACCTTAGTGTTTTATTATATAGTAGATTATTGACCATGTCCTGCGGTGGGTTGGCACCCTGCCTGGGATTGGTTCCTGCCTTGTGCCCTGTGTTGGCTGGGATTGGCTCCAGCAGACCCCCGTGACCCTGTGTTTGGATTGTTGGATAATGGATGGATGGATGACCATGTCACTGGTTGCAGCTATTAAATGGCCTGTGATATAAACCCTGGGGCATAATCCCTGTTGACTTAAAGTGGCCATGGAGTCATGCTTAGGTATTAAGATTAAGTAGATAATCATTATGACATTACAGTAACTTTATGCTGAATGTGAGATCTTTTCCTCAAAACCTCTCTGATGGCTACAGAACCTGGTGATGCCTATGATGTTCATATGGCACAAGTATATATAAGAAGAAAGGAAATCAGAGGTAGCTAAGGGTTTTATCATGTAAGGTCTTATGGTGACCCTGTTTTCCCCTTTTAACTCTTTATTGTGTAGGCCTTAATAAAATGTGTAGACTTGTCACACTGTGATCAGGTACTTTAGAACTTCCTCCCCATTCCCTTTTTATCTATAACCTCAAGCACCTAGACAGAGTAAAGAAACAGGCAGGAATTCAGTTACACATTTAATGATGTATTATTTATAAAATGCACAAGAATATTAAGGAAGCAGAATACTTTGAGAATATTGGCAAACCATACGCTTACAGCTTAAGTAGCAGTGCATCTTGTGTCCATAGGGAGCTCTTGGCTTATCTTGAGTCTAGTTTGATTAACTACCACATGGTCTTTAAAAGAAGTATTGAAGCAGTCCACATGCCAGTCTCAGTATTGGCTGCCAAGATACAGTGGCCTTCATCATGGTCTTCTCTTCATGACCAGATGATGAAAGAGAGAGGAAAAAGCAAAATGACCAACATTATACCATTCCTACCACAAAACACAAACCAATGGTGTGCTGTAGTAGAGAATGGCCTCCGATTCAAACCCAATCATAAATAGCCATACTTTAAACCAATAAAATGAATGTATCTCTCCCTTGCTGGGCCATCTTCCAGTGAAAGCACTCAGGTACAACTCATCCCCCAGTTGCTTTGTTTAGTCAGTTGATGGCCTTCCGGCAGTGGATGGCTTATTGGCTCTAAGTCCAAACCCAGCCATACTTGGCAAGCTGGTCTGATGCTCCATCCCCCTCACAGTAAATTTCACTTTCTCAGTTAGGTCTAAAGACTGGGGGGTTTGTTATGGAAACATCAAAGCACTGCTGTTCTTACTAATAAAGTAAAACATACCTCTTGAAACACTAATGTTACATTTGCTTTGTCTATCTTACAAATCAAAACACAAGCACAATATGTATTAACTTATATGCTAGAAATCACTCCACCACACTAAGTCAAGCAGGCTATTTACACATTCATTATCTGGCTTAGCAATCTCATTTGGCTTCCATTTGTGCTAACAGTGATAGTGACACCATCACGCTGCCACGATAAAACAAGCACAATTTCCGCAATGGCAGAATCTTCATATCTCAGTGTTTAGTTCTCCTCTCTTCATCTCCCTTTTTACTTTTGTGGTTTTGAGTGCAAGAATAGTCCTCGTTCTCTCGCCGCCATTTTACTTACAATGTTTTCTTTTTGGTGTTTATACCAAATTAAACTAACAACGGCCTTGACACCTTTCCCATTCCCCCATATTGCTAAACTATTCTGTACGGGTGCTATAGAAGATGTATGTTCCTAAGAACGTGAGGAGTGTGAGGAGCATGGTGTGCACCATTCAACACAAAGCAAAACTGGCAGCTGACTAGATCTCCTAATGTGTTGACCAGCACTGATGGCATCAATGTAAAGTGAGTTTTGGAAATTTCAATAAAGTCTGTATTTGAGAGCCACCGAAATGAAAATGCTGCCTAGAAGTCAAGTATCTCAATACAATGGCCAATATTGGATGAGAGTAATTAAACCTTAAATTAAACCATATAGGAGGGGATCATGTTCTTCAGGGTCTAGTTCACGAGCTGTGTATTGGATGAACTTTATACAGCTTGGGGAGTGAAGAAAAACCTGACAACAGCTTACTATCCCCAGGCCAACATGGCAGAGCGAGTGAACCGGACCCTGAAGAACATGATCACCTCCTATGTGGGTGAACGCCATCAGGATTGGGATAAATGGCTCCCCGAGCTCTGGTTTGCCCTGAACACCGCTGTGCATGAAGCCACAGGTGAGACGCCTGCTTTGGTTGCACTGGGCAGACAGCTGAAGGGCCCGCTTGACCAACTCCTTCCCAGAGCCCCTAGTCCAGAAACCACCAGCTACAATAATTTATTCAAGTTTGAGGGATTGCAGCAGAGAATACAACAAAGGTTGGTGAGTTCAACATCCAGACACGCCAAGTTATACAATGCCCGGCGTAAGGAAGCGCACTTTCAGCCGGGTGATTTGGTCTGGATTAGAGCTCACCATCTCTCGAATGCCAGCAAAAGGTTCTCCACCAAGCTAGCGCCTAAATGTTTAGGTCCAGCTCAAATCATTTCTCAAACAGGTCCAGTTAATTTCCAGATTCAAAGGGTTCTCGGCACTATCTCCAAGCTAGACACAATTCATGTGGCCAATCTCAAGCCGTACTTTGGCCCTCCCTTGTCCAAGGTTAGGGGAATGTAGCGGGGCTACATAGTAATAGTGTCAAGTGTTAGTACTGAGTGCGTCTTGTTTCCATTTTCCAGTTTGCTGTTTGTGTGCGTCAGTAAATGTCATCCCCGTAAATACAAAGGGGGACGGATGATGGAAGGAAACCGCAGCCCCAAACCTGGAAAACACCTGTTAACTATCATTCAATTCCATCCAGCACAGGACTATTTAAGCAATCAGGAGGAAACAAGGAGGAGAGAGGAGAGGAGAAAGAAGGAGACCATTGTTTCAGAACCACAAAGCAACTTACCTGCTGTTTTTTCACATCGCGCTTTTACCCTAGTTTGTTTTTCTTTCCGCCGGACTGTCTTCCATCCCTCATCTGCAGAGACCCCGGGGTTGGAACATCATCCACCACGCGCCGAGGAATCACGGTGAGGTTGCTCCATTTGCCGGGAAATTCAAACAACTCACTTATCTCTCGTACAGTCATCCGTCTGCAGGACAGTTTTTATAACCGGATTGTAATTCATGATCATTCATTCTGTTAATCATTCGTTATTTGTTGTTTGTTATATGTTACAGGGGCAAGGGAGGTTTTGTTGTATTTATATATGGTGGTGTCACGTTGTTGCTGTGGTGGAGGGTTACATATACATATACGAGGTGTGGCAGAAAAGTAATGAGACTGATTTTTTATTTACCAAAGTTTTTATTTTTTTCAAACATCAATGTTATCCCCTTCAAAGTAGTTCCCTTGGGCAGCTACACACCGATGGAGACGTTGTTCCCACTGTTGGTAGCAGCGCTGGAAGTCTTCAACTGGTATGGTCTTCAGCATGTCCGTTACACTCTTTTGGATGTTTTCTAAAGTCCCGAAATGATGTCCTTTGAGGACATTTTTCAGTTTAGGAAAAAGGAAAAAGTCACACGGACTGAGGTCAGGTGAATAAGGGGGCTGGGGAACCACAGGAATGCCTTTTGAGGTCAAAAATTCTGTTATGGAGAGGGCAGTGTGACATGGGGCGTTGTCATGATCGAGCATCCATTTGTCTGCAATGTCTGGTCTCACGCGAATTACCCTTTTTCTTGCCGATTCTCCAAGCTTAACACAAAATTTAATAGCACAACGTTGCTCCAATTTCCGCTGTTCCATTTTGCGTGACGCACAACCAAAAACACAACTTCGCTAATAGCAGTCACAAAAATCACGTAGTTAACGGAAGGAGTTGAAACTCGCACTGAGCTATGGGAGGGTACTGATACACGTGCTCTATCAAGGACAACAGCGCAGCGTTGCCAGATCGCTTGCAGTGTTGCCAGTCTCATTACTTTTCTGCCACACCTCGTATATATATGTATATTTTTTTTCTATTTATTTATTTTGCATATTTCTTGTTATTTCATTTAAATACAATTAATCAGTTTAATTTTACATATCTGCTTTTCTGTTGTGCTTGTATTTACACCGTCGATTGTGGGGAAAAAGTTCATTTGTTAGAGGTACGGCTTGATATTTAGATTCAACCTCAGTAAATTATCCAGGCCACAGGTCTTGGAGGTGTAGCTGCCGGCTGGGAAAGGGGTCGGCCGTTACAATGTTTTGGGGTCATCTAATCAGATACATAGAGCTGTATGTAACGTAGATCTTTGCAAGGAATGTAAATACAAATGATACATAACTGAAGAATTCAGAATTTTGTATATTTTTCACTTAAGTGTCCTGACATTCATTTTTATTTTGCTCCTTCTCAGTGATGTGCATACACATTTTAAATAGAGTTAATGTTTCAGTTATTGCACTCCTCATTTAGAGCATATTGGCTGTTGATTTAATTTTCTAATTGTCTGCAGAATTAGATAATGTCAATCCAATCAATCAGTTTTGGATTTACTTTCATCTGATGGCATGTTGGGTGTTGACCAGAGTAACTGCAAATCTAGAAGTCCTTTCACTGAATAGCGGGCATAGTTAACATTCTCCTCATGGCTTTCATAATTTACATCTTGTACCAGCTTTAAATAACTGCCCGTCACGTCTCTGAGTGGAAATGTAATCCTTGCTCACTGAAGCAATATCACCCTTTTCAGGACCCTGAGAGAACACATGTACTCACAGGTCATTCTAGTAAAGGTAAGTAAACACTGGGATATTCCGATTCATTATGCACTTGAGTGATAAAAGGAAAAATTAGCCCTCCTACCTTCTTATACTGCATACAACTCCCATTAATTCTCATTTAATATAAAATGACTGGCAAGAATTCTTCTGCCTTCCATCCTAAAAATTGTGTCTGATTTGTCCTTTTATTGGTGTAAGTATGGTGATCTTTTAATGGTAACTCCTGGCAAGAAAAATTAAAAAAACTTTCAACTGATCTCAGTCCGAGGGATGATTTATTATTGGATTTTTGTGTTAAAAGGGTTTGTGGCACCCGGGACACCCAGGAGGACCAGAGGAGGGCTTGTACCTCCTCCAGACCGCGAGGGGGCGTCCGTCCTGGTTACGCTGGTGGCCTCGGGTAGAGGGCATGGAAGCCCAGCCCTGTAGGGGCCCGTGGTCACCGCCAGGCGGCGCCCCACTTCCAGACCATCATCTGCCACATCCGGCCAAGGCAGGAGCCCGGCCGGGACGCCCAGGAGGACCGGAGGAGGGCCTGTACCTCCACCAGACCACGAGGGGGTGTCCGCCCTGGTTATGTTGGTGGCCTCGGGTAGGGGGCATGGAAGCCCAGCCCTGTAGGGGCCCGTGGCCACCGCCAGGCGGCGCCCCACTGCCTGAACAGCCCTGGAGCCCAGCACTTCAGCCACACCAGGAAGTGCTGGGGGGAAGACGACAGGGGACACCTGGACGGCTTCCAGGTGCGCAGCCGGCACTTCCGCCACACAAGGGCGTGTCTGCGGAGTGCCGGGAAGCAGCTGGAGCCCATCCGGGTTCCCATTAAAGGGGCCGCCTCCCAGCAGTCGGGGCGGAAGTCAGCTGGAAGAGGATGGAGCTGGAGAGAGGACTGGAGGCGGCCAGGAAGGCAGTGGAACTGTGAGGCCTGGACATTGGGGGAATCGGTGCAAGAGGCACTGGGGGTGCACGTGAGCACAGTTTGTAAATATTAGTGTAAATAAACGGTGTGTGGTGAGAACAAAGATGTCCGTCTGTCTGTGTCCGGGCCAGCGTTCACAGGTTGTTCATAACAAACACCACATTCATACTCAAAGCTTTTTGCAAGTTTACGTGGTACAAGAGTATCTTGAGACAAATGTTAGCAAGTGTCTTCATGTCAGTGTCATATTTTGCCAGACATCCCCAACTGAGTGAAATTTTTGTTTTTGATTTTTATTACTAGCCATTATTTTGTATATTTTTTATGGGCGCAGGCATCTTGGTTATCATTTTTACAGGATGTTGCTGGCCACATCATCGGTGGCAAAGCAGCACCATGTTGTGAGTTCCTGATGTGACCAAAGATGGTCCAACACAACTGACATCATCTTAAAAATGGCTGGCAAGTCAAAGTCCTTAGTTAGGACAAGAAATGTCATGAAGAGCTAGGACTATTTATTGTTATTTTTTTATTATGTATTTTGGTTTGACTATTAACAATCTCATGTTTAGTCTTGTTTACAGTTTCTTTTTCTCCTTGTCCTTTCATTCATTTTTTCTACTCTTTTGAGGCAACGCCACTTTTGAAATGGATACAATAATCAACTGATGTTTAGGCCATTTGCTTTGGACACTCAGGTAAAGAGCAGTGCTTCACCGTCAAGAGATTACTGATTGAAAGTTAAATGGCTCACAAAAGAGAGAGCATCTGCTGGATAGACTTACAGACACAAACAGAATGACTAAAAGATGTCTCTACTCAGCTTTCACCTTCAAAAGAGCAGCCTGAGTAGAAAGTGCTTTTGTACAGATGGATGGTATGGATAGTTGGGAGGTTGCCTAAAGAATCAATGCAAGGCTAGCAGTTTGTCAAAAGTCTTGATCTGTGGTGATAAAGTGGGAACCAAATCCCCCAAGAAGTGTCGTGATTTACAGGTTGGTTGATGTCCCCATCATTGCCTATGGTCACAAGTTCTGGATAGTAATAAAAAGAATGAGGTCACAAGCACAAAGTGAAGTTCTTGTTTAGGGTTACTTGGCTTGCTGTCAGTGACAACTTAAGGAGTTCAGCGATCAGTTTGGAGGAAGGCCTCAGAGAACTGCTTCAACAAGGGATTCACTTGGCATTGCCCACTTGGAGAAGTGCTAAGGGAAGAATCCAGACATTCTGGAAACATTATGTCTCTTGGCTGGCTTGGAAGAGCCTAGGAATTGCACAGTTGGACTTTTGCTTGAGACAGCATTGCCTAGTCTGTTCTGCTCATCTAGTTGAAACAATGTCCTCAAGTAAGGAAACAGAAAAGTGAGTGAAAGTAATCTATATTCTATACCTGTAGAATCCAAATAAATGGTTGCAGGGGTTGGATATCCAATAGTAGTAGATGAAAAGGAAGAGCCCACTCTGGATGGTGAGGTACTCCATTGTAGGGCAAACTCACCAACAGATCTTACCGTCACTCACACAGGGATCTTCTGGAGTATTTACATGTGTTTGTGGTGTGGAAGGAATGTCAATAATAGATGAGATGTATTCAATTTCCTTTTGATAGTTTCATGATGCATTAGAGCAAAAGTTATGTCACTTGTCACACTAGACGGTAGCAAAAAAAAATAATAGCATTGCAGTTGCTGACAATTTGTGTCAAGTCCATCCTTACCATAGCACTATTGCCCTGCAGTCCTTGAATCAGAAGGAGGGCAATTCCAAGGATCAGCAGCAATTCCTTTTTTTATTATGCAGTCCTTATAGTCCACTGCAGGACTCACTATATATCCCATTCTGGAAGTGTTAGATGTGTGGATAACAAACACAGGCAAGCCATTAGCAATTTTGCCCTGAGCAAGATTTTAATGTGCCTTGATACTTAAAAAGTTACAACTATAAGGAAGGTAAAGCCAACAAGAGACAGAAGACTATCATTACAATGTGATATATTTCCTGTTGTAGTGGCCTGTCACAAAAGCAGCAGTATGGACCTCCTTTTTTGAAATGCTGCCCAAGAGCTGTGTGATCAGTGTAGCTTTTTTGCACTTGCTATAGGAATGCAAAGGATTTATAACATGAACTAGAGCCAGACAGAGGTCAACTGTTGTATACTATATATGCAATATTTGAGAAGTCAGCAGTAAAAGATCATTTTAACATATCTGGCTTTATTTAGTTGTCCAGTGATGTTTCTGAGTTGTTTGATTTTCTCCAGAACAGGGTAGGACAAGCAAAACTAAACCACAGAATGCTTCACTACACTTGGATGGCTTGACTTCACTTCTTTCTCTTTTTGTTGTATAGTTCATCATTGTAAAAGGCAGATTTAGGACCTATGGGGCTGGGCAGCCTTCTGTGGTGCAACTGTAATTTATCTTTCCCAGCTCAGGCCAATAACCTCAAATGACAACAAACACCCAACCCCCCCCCCCCGAATGGAGTAAGATAATGCTGTTGAGTTTGCAATCTTTCAGTTCCAAATGTGATGTCAAGGTGGGTCGCATAGATTAGGCAGTTACAACATGAACATTACATAGTTTTATGGGTGTAAACATGTACATCATGTTCTTTTTAAAAGCAGTCTGGCTAACCTATCAATATTAGATTCAGATTGAAAACAGTTACTATGAAGCTGTGTTTCTGATTTTATTTTAATATAACTAGGGGGCTTCACCCCCTGCTCGCTTTGCTCGCCAACCCCCGTGTTTGTTTTTCCGGATACACACTTGTAAGATTTTTTTTTCTTTGAATTGTTGCCATTTCATTAGTTTCACTGTAATTTCAGAACTTCTGTAAAAACAATATTTGGAATCTTTCATGTCCCAATATGCTGAATCTTTTAAATGAGGTCTGTGAGACTTGTGTTTAATGACATTTGTACCATAATGTAGGAAAGGTTTCTTGGTTTGGAATTTCAGCACAGACAAAACAATCCACATCATCAGCAGTTAATAATTGTTTTTGCAAAGTAACCAATAAATGCATGTGAGTTAAACCCCGTTTTTGAAATTCTCTGACTTAAACTAATTTCTTTTTGTCTGCGTCAATGCGATCTGTGCTATCTTTTTTTTTTTTTGATACTGTAGCGACTGACGTAAAAATGTCACAAAAGCTCTACTTTAACAATCGCCGACTGCGTAATACCAAACACAACTTTCTAGCACCCTCTCCAACCTTTCCTCCCACGGGTCTCACCTCCCCTTTACCGTATCAATCAGCACCCAGCTATCAGTCTGCCGTGCTGTACTCTGCCCTCCTCGAACGGACCTAACAGTCACTTAAAACAAAAAAGGCTTCAGCTTGGCTGGGACGCTAAAATACTTTCGACTGTAAACTGCTTTCATATTCTGTACCTTTCTCTGCGTATGTCTCTCTTTTCTCCGTGCTGCTCTTTCTTCTTTGCTGAGAGCACAGGCTCTGTGTGTGCCACGTGACCTTACATGAGTGACTGTTTTGCTTGCTGTTCGAGTACTTAATTGATAAGAAGGGTGTGTCTTGCAAGACTCTTATGTTCCACGTCCCCGCGAGACTGCCCTGGGACAATCTCTTGACGCCATGTCTCATGTTTGCGGTCCCCGCGAGACACTCCATGGCCCGTCTTTGTTGTCTCATGGGTCTTTAAAATGTCTTTCGAGAACTTCCGAAAAGATCACATCTCATCGCCTGGCTTTTACATTCCAGGATTTTTTTTTATATATAGAGAGATATTGTTAACTAACATTTTGGCTTATGCTGTATTAATGGATTTGTTTTTGTTGATAGCATAACATTTTAATGAGACTCCTGTTCCTTTCTTTAAAGTACTTTAAATCAACAGAATAAAAAGCAATCATCCAATCTAGAGTATCTAAAACACAAAACATGTAATGCTCAGGAGGCCATTCCTTGTATTCTGTTCATAGTTTAAACATTTAGGTGCTATGTTATCCAAAAGGAACATGGATTCAAAATTCAGCTTTAGGAGGAAACTGACGTTAAGAAGAAGAGAAATGCAAAGATGTTACCTTTTACATAAGGAAATGTGAAACAACATGGCATCCATTTAGGGTGTAACTTCCCTTTACATACCCCTCAGAAGAGTCTTAGAGGTCCATAGCCTAAATTTACACCAAAACGTTTAGAAAGCAGGTGGATGCCAGAGTGGCATTTCTAATTATCAAAGTATTTTCTCACTATAAAAATAAAGTATAGATTATTAGAACAAGCAAATTCAAAATAACAAATGTTACATACTCATTCTGGTTATGTGAAGGTGACACCAAAAACATTAAACTAATGAATGACTTGCAAGATTTTCATTCACTTGAATTTCAAGCTCTAATGGCTCTGAATGACTGCTTCCAAATGACAGACTGTCAAATGGGGACAATTTTGAGGGACTCTTTCACTGCATCAGTATATTAACTTCTGTTTCAACATTGTGATACCCACACAGATGGTGTGTTTTCCAAACATCTAACCCTGGATTACTAAGGAGCTAAAAGGTCTTCTGAATGAGAAAAAGAGTTTTTGAAGGACATACAGCATGTGCTAAAGAAAAAGCTGAGTGAAGGAAAGAGTGCTTACAAAGCTAAAATAGAAAACAAACTCACCATCTGGAATGGACTGGGTATAGTTAAGGACTCAATCCAGGGCTCGGGTTCAAGAAAGGGATGTGGACAAAGTTAACACCCTGAACCAATTTTTTAAATTGATTTTCCCTCTCATTGCAACCTTCTTCCAGTCTCCCACACTATCCCTACTATATCAACAGCTCCTACCACATCAACTGGATGGCCAGTGACATGTCCACCTCTGACCATTAGTATCAGCTGTCCATAAATGAAAACCAAGTGAGGAGACAACTGAGGAAGCCACATAGAGGAAAATCCACGGGACAAGATGGAGTCAGTCCTTGAAGTTTTAAGGACTGTGCTGACCAACTTTGTGTTGTCCTCTGTTACCTTTTCAGTGTGTCCCTAAGCCTTCAGAAAGTGCAACTGCTGTGGAAAATACCCTGCATTCCTCCTGTTCAAAAGAGAGCAGGAAGTCTTCATTTAATGACTAAAGACCAGTGGCACTTACATCTCACATCATGAAGACCTTTGAGAGTCTGGACCCGGACTATATGAGTCCTCTTATGGTAGACCACCTGGACCCACTGCTGTTTGCCTATTATACAAAGACTGGAGTGGAAGATGCAATTATCTATCTGCTCCACAAGGCTTATTCTCACCTGCACAAATTTTGATTTCTCCAGTGCCATCAGTACTATCCAGCCATTGGTATTAAGGGGTATGCTCAGAGATATGCAGGTGGATGAGCCTGTGGTGTCCTGGGCAATGGTCTATCTGTTAAGAAGTTTGTGAGACTCAAGGACTCTATTTCTGATACGGATGTTAGTTACAATCCTGTCTCCTTTTGTCTTCACTCTGCACACCTCCAGCTACAAATATAACACCAGATCATGTCACTTGCAGAAATTCTCAGACAATTCTACACTTATGGGGTATATGGGTAAATGGGATGAGACAGAGCAGTCATCAGGTGGAGAAGTTTGTTTCTTGGTGAAAAGAGAATTGTCTTCATCTATACTGTACATCAGCAAAACCAAGGAACTGGTTATTGACTTTCACCGCCCCAAAGAGCCTCAGTGTCGGATCACTATTTAAAGAGTGGATGCAGAGGTGGTGCACCAAGTATTTGGGGGTCCACATTAATGAGAGGTTGGACTGGTCTTGGAACACAGGAACTAAATAAGAAAAGGCAGAGCAAGCTCTTTTTCCTTGGAAGACTGCATTCCTTTAATGTGGGAAGTGACATCTTCTATAACTCTGTGATGGCCAGTGTGGTTTTCTACGCTGTGTTGTGCTGGGCTGATAACATCATTTCAAGAGAGGCCCACTGAATCAACATACTCATTAAAGGGGCAGGCTCAGTTATAGGATGCACTCTGGATCCTCTGGAGGTAGTAGCGAAGTAGAGAAATAAAACAAAATTCAGTTCCATTATGAACAATGCTGCACATCTGCTCTCTGACACACTAACACTGAGGACTTTTAGCCAACAACTTATTCAGTAGAAGTTTGTCAAGAAACACCACTGGGGCTCCTTTATACCAGCAGCAATATACCTGCATAATGCCTCACTGGGACTGGGACGGCCATGTCACAACTTGCCTTTCTTTTTAATTTTCTTGCTTTATAGTCATCTGGTGTGTGTTTAAACCAAAATTTGTGTGTACATTTATTTATGTATGTATGTGTGTGTGTGTATGCATTTATTTATTTACTTACTTTCTTACTTAATGAATTACTTATCTAACTATTATTGTATTTGTTTATTTAGAGTGCTTTTGTAAAAAAAACAAAATTCCCCTTGGAGCAAATGAAGTTCTATCTATCATTACCCACAAATCAGTCATATGATTGTCATACAAGTTATTCATAGGTAATGATTTAGTTTGAACAATCAGTAAATTATATTTGTTGGATGCAGTCAGTAAATTAACGTGTGTGTGTGTATGTATATATATATATATATATATATATATATATATATATATATATATATATAAAATATATATAAATAATATAAATATAATCCCTGTCACTGCCAAAAGAGATGCTACTCTGCTGGGCCCTTGAGCAAGGCCCTTAACCTTCAATTGCTCCAGGGGCGCTGTACAATGGCTGACCCTATACTCTGACCCCAAAGGGTATGCAAAAAATCAGGTAATTTGCTTCGGGATTAATAAAGTATAATAAAATAAAAAAAATAAAATATATATATATATTTTTTGTCACACACATGCACATGGGAGGCAGCTAAATGGTCTAAATGAAAGTAATTCCATGCCAGACCAGGGGGTGGAGGAGTGCACTGACCTTTTTTCTCACTTTCCTGCAGACCATTCATGGGAAATTCCGCCTGGCCCTAGTGCTGTCACTTCTGGTGAGGAACCCATGACTGAAGAGACATCCTATCCCAGCCCTTTTGATGACGTCACATCCAGGTCTGAACCTATGGAAGAGGACCTTTCCGCTTCCGCCCTCAATTACTTCACTTCCTTTTCTGTCCTTTAAAGCAGCCACATTTGAATAACATCGACAGTTCTGTTTTGGGTTCTGTTCAGAGCACATCAGTGCTAGCAATTTAAAAATTTGCAGCCAGGAAATATTATGTGGGTGGCTGCCCCAAACCTTTTTATGACTCTTCTGTCTGCTTTTTGTTACATA
>JANRMT010062835.1:56076931-56140897 GCA_026402145.1 Polypterus bichir lapradei | reverse complement strand
TATATATATATAATATAATATAATATAATACATAGTTATAGTCATTGGTCTAGGATATGACGGAAGTCAAGAAGAAAACTTGGGCTGCCAGCCGGAGCACCCTATTTCCTTCAATAAAAAGGTAACTGAAAATAACAAGATCTTAATAATGCGTTATATTGACAAAGCAAATTTCTAGGCATTGGCTATGAATTTACAGGCTCTGAAGAGTGGTTCAGTCTCAGGGCTGGAGCTCCATAGTGTGGGTGACTCGTCACCTGAATGAGATGCCACCTTCCAGGAGTGTATTACTTTTATAGCTCCTGAACCAGAGATGGTGGGCCCAGTTGACCTCCATGGGTGTCTTCTGTAAACTGTGGATGATAAAAGAGATAAGAGAGTCCGCAGTCATGCTGTGGTGTCCTGGGGTGGTAGCAACCTGCTGACACACATGCATGTCAATATAAATTTATAATGTTTTTTAATCTATTTGCTGAACATATACTGTACTGTATATGTATATATATATATATATTTATAACCATTTGCTATAACAGAAATGTAATGTTACTCTTCTTCCAAATGGGGCCACCCCACCTTGAAAACCATCTGTAGTGGTTAATTAAACCAGTCAAACAAATCAATTCATTCAAAGAGGTAATTAAAAACAATCTAATAAGCAAAGTTACCCGTAATGCATATTATTACTATGCAACATTTTAGAGGATTTAGAGGATTGTCATTGTCTTTTATTACACCTATTATACCATATTGAGTTAGGTCCCTGATTAGTAGTGAGCTGGTCCGCACTAAAAGTAGACATATTTGCCTAATGAAAAGACTGTTCAAGGTATTTTCTTATGTGTTGTATGTTTAATACAGTATTATTGTCTTTGGCAGAACAAATAAAATTAAAGTGTAGTGTGTAAATGACAGATCTTAAAATTGAAGTTAGCAAAAAATTCATATTTATTATAAATGGTGATTTTAATCAGGATTATAATCAAGTGAACAAACTGTTTAATTTAAAACTGTATACATATATATATATATATTTTTTGTTTTTGTTAGAGATTGACCTTGCTGACATTTCTGTTGTATCAGCAGCTACAGAGGCACCTGCAAGCTACTAGGCAGTAAAATTATAAAACAAACCCTTTTTTTGTAACTGAATGCACCTCAGGTTCAGTAATTATTCTAAAGTGGGTTATAAACTTCATGTAAGTAAAGTCCACTGGGCAGGTTTTATGGCCATCATTTAGGCCGATTGCAAGTAAGGAAGAACAGAGTGTGCTAAAGCATCCTGAGGAGCACAGGTAGTAAAAGAGGGGTTAACTGTGATGTGATTGTAACCCTTTGTGACCCTTTGTTAACTGTGATTGGCAGTGACACTTGAGAGTAGTTACGCGTGTCTGGGAAGTGATTAAGTGCTTAATTTAATTTCATCTAAATATTCTGGATAGATGTATTTATTATTATGAATATTTGGGGCTAGGGCTAGGGTTACATGCTTCCTCAGCTCTAGGAGACTGGGCTCTTTACGCAGTTTGTCCATTCTCTATGTGTCTGTGCCTGCTTTTTCACTCAAAGGGTAGGCATCGCTTAACTGTTCCAGTGTGGGAGTGACTTTGTAAATGCTCACAGTTGTTTCTTGTCTGTAGCCAGATAGGATGTAGCTTTGTGCAATGCAGATTTGGATTAACAACATTCAAAAATGGATAGATATTAGAGGTTGTGTTCTGCTTATGTAGTCTTGCCACTTGAAAAGTGTTGTCCCTGTTCTCCCAGATTTGCTCAGGGATTTGAATAACATGCTGTTAGGCTCATTAGCGATTGTAAGCTGGATGTGTGGATAAGTGTGAGTGTGGGTGAGCATGTGAGACTGGCTCCCAGGCTTGTTTCCTGCTAATCACCTGATGCTGCCAGCATTGAATGTGTCCGCTCATGACCCTGTATTGAAATAAATGGAGTCAAGAAATGAAAGGGTCAAGAGACAGAATTTTTCTTCAGGAAATTTAAAGCAAGAACAAACCAGAGAATTCTTAATTAATATTTCCTCTGTATAAAACTGAAACGTGTAATTTCACTAGTTTTATGAAAACCATCTATGTTTTCAACAGTCTCAGACCTACTAAATCTATTTCAGGGTCTTAGAGTGCTGAAGCCTATCCTGGCAATAACAGCACAAGGCAGGTGCCAGCCCTAGATAGGACACCAGTCTACCACAGGGCCCACTCACTCACACACACTCCCCACAATCCCACTCAGACAATTTGGAACTGGCAGTTAATTTAACACACATGTTTTTGGGTTGAGGGAGGATGCTAATTCGAAATCTGACAAGGGAATACAGCTGCTGTAATATCTGCTTCTGAGTGATAATTTATGGAGTCATCAACATCTGTGTTTCTACGAAGGACTTCTGGTGTGGAACATTATTGAAAACTGCGCTACATATTACCTTCTATTTATATACACCTAGGAACGTCCTTTTTTATTTTCTGCATATGTTTCCTAAATTTCTCATCTCATCCACAAGAAATTATGCATTTAGCCTTTAACAATCATTGTGGTTCTCAACTTTGTAAAACAGAAAAAACAAATCTGCATCTGTTTTTGTAATTTTTTAAATATTTTTGATTAACTTATCTGTTGATCTTCATCAAAAATAATAACTAAGATATCTTACACCCATTCAGCATTCTTCTATTGTTTTTTCACAATTTTTTTACTATGCATTTATGTACTTGTACATTTTACTATGTTTATTATTTTAACTACCACCATCTTGTGTACAGCCAAAGATTCACAGATTTTAAAAGGAGTAAGATTAAGTATTAGAGATTCAAATTATTATACAGAACATTAAAATAAACAGCTATAGAAAAGAATAAATTTAGAGCATTATTTAACATTCTTAAATCTGCAGGGTCACAGAGATACTGTTATGCCAAAGGAATGAAGTAATTCAAGAAAGAATGACAGGCAAAATGGGCCAGAATATGAAAACTCTGATCTTTTGTCAAAACCGTAAAACAACACAAAAACCATCTTCACCAAAACACATAATTAAAACATCAGAACATTAGAACAATCTAGATGACACCAGACTATTCAGTCCAGCAAAGCTTGCCAGTACTATCCACTGTCACAATAAGACACAGGAAACATCAAAGGTTTGGGGCAGCCACCCGTATAATATCCCTGGCTGCAAAATGGGTATTCTTCAGAAAGTTGTGAATGGTACATTGTCCAAAGCAGAACTGATTTGAGTTTGGTAAAATGGCGACTTCAAAGGCCGTGACTGGAAGTGACATCATCTGGACCAGAACCGGAAGTGATGTCATTGAGAACGGAAGTGATGTCAGCCAGAGATCTGGTACCAGAAGTGGTGTCTTTGGGAGTGGAAGTGACGTTATTAATGGTGCCGTAACCTAGTGGGATTTCCCAAGAATAGTATGCAGAGGACGGAGAGAGAAAGTTAGTGCAGCTTGCCACCCCCTGGTCTGACATGGTACCACTATTATTTAAGCCCTCTAGCTGTCTCCCATGCGCACATGTGTGACATCACTTAATTCTTCTAAAATAACATCAAGTCTAGCTTTAAGGGTCTCTAAAGTCCTACTGTCTGCCACACTGCTTAGTAACTTATTCCATGTGTCTTTGGTTCTCTGTATGAAGAAAAAAAAACTTCCTAATGTTTGTGCAGAATTCACCCTTGAGAAGTTTCCAACTGTGTCCCGTGTTCTTGATGAACTCATTTTACAATAACAGTCTTGATCCACTGTACTAATTCCCTTCATAATTTCAAACACTTCACTCATGTCACCTCTTAATCTTCTTTTGCTTAAACTGTATAGGCTCAGCTCTTTTAATCTTTCTTAATAATTCATCTCATGAATCAACCTAGTCGCTCTTCTCTGGACCTTATCTAGCTCTGCTATGTCCTTTTTGTAGTCTGGAGACCAAAACTGCACACAGTACTCCAGATGAGGCCTCACCAGTGCTTTATAAAGCTTAACCTCCTTGGACTTGTACTCCACACATTTTGCTATATAACCTAACATTCTGTTAGTCTTCTTATTGGCTTCTGAACACTGTCTGAAAGTTGATAACATAGAGTCCATTACGACTCCTACAATAAATCCTTCTCATAAGGTGAATTTTTCATTTTCAGACCTTCCATTGTGTTTTCAGACCTAACATTTAGACTACCTATATGTAATATTTTTTATTTTTACATTAAATTTCAAATGACACAAATCTGCCCAAGTCTGTATGCTATCCAAATCCCTCTGTAACAATTCATCAGATCTGAGATTATCTGACAAACCACCTAGCTTGCTATCAGCTGCAACCATGACCAGCTCCTTACTTATATTCTTATCCAACAGGCTAGAGGGTCAAATCTTGGAAGGTATTTTCCTTCTGCTGCCAGCTAATATGGTGTATTGCAGTAGATATACCCCTTATATTAGAATGGATAGTCTTCAGGGAGGACTTGGGCAGGCCAGGAAAAGAAAAGGGGGTAGCGGCACACGTCTTAACTTGTTGTTCGATAAGTATTGAAGTTGGAACTGTGTGTGTCTGCCTATCACAGAAAATCCATTTCAAACACCAATTGGTGCTAGAATAAAGTTAAACTGGTGCTTAGCTTGAAAATAAAAAAAGATCTGCCAGATACACCACATTTATTACACCCTTCGGAAGAATCCAGAAAGCTGGTTTCACCCTTAATATGGTTAAATGTGAATTACGACAGTTAGCAGTAAAATTTCTTGGCCATATCATTTCTTCTAGTGGAGTGACATCTGATCTAGATACTCCCAGGTATTTATAGGTCTGCACCCTCTGCACACAGTCACCTCTAATGATCATGGGGTCCATGAGGGGCATGGTCCTCCTAAAATCCACCACCAGCTCCTTGGTTTTTCTGGTGTTCAGTTGTAGGTGGTTTGAATCGCACCATTTAACAAAGTCCTTGATTAGGTTCCCATACTCCTCCTCCTGCCCACTCCTGATGCAGCCCACGATAGCAGTGTCGTCAGCGAACTTTTGCATGTGGCAGGACTCAGAGTTGTAGTGGAAGTCCGATGTATACATCTGTATTGTCAGGTACCGCAGAGAGTGGCAGCCTTTCCAGCACCTTTTTCTCGATTTTACTGATCAATCCTATCACTTTCTTTTATGTGGACTCGTTCCCTGGAGACTTTTTACTACTTGGACATGGATTTTTACACGCAGAGACTCATCTATTCAAGTAGTCAAGTTCAAGCGCTGAGAACAAATGCCTGCGCCGGTGTGGTTCCCTATTTACCTGACGATGTAAGAAGGCGGTATCGTGGCAGCAGAGCCGGAGCTAAGGTAAAGGCGAAGCAGCTTACGAGAAAGTGGCGTTATAAGCCTTCGGTGCCTTCTGTGATCCTGGGAAATGTGAACTCACTACCAAATATGATTGATTGAACTGGCCGCGCTGGTGAAAAATGTCAGGACCTACAGACAATGCAGTTTGCTGTGTTTTAGTGAAACGTGGCTAACAACTACCATCCCAGATGCTAATGTGGAGCTACCCGGGTTTAGCACAGTTAGAGCGGACAGAGACGCAAGTACCTGTGGGAAGAAGAAAGGAGGAGGACTCGCTCTCTGTGTCAATACAAAGTGGTGCAACTCTGGACATGTAAACGTTAAAATCTCCACTTGCTGCAGGGACATCGAACTGTTGGCCGTAAGTCTGCTTCCCTATTACTTGCCCAGAGAGTTTAGACATGTCATTGTTATTATTGTATACATCCCTCCTTGGGTGGGCGGACGTGGAGATATCGGTTGACATCATGCATTCCACTGTTGCTAAGTTACAAACAGCACCCTGAGGCGCTTGTGCTAATCACTGGAGAATTTAACCATGTGACGCTGGACAAAACATTACCTGCCTTCTCCCAGTATGTGGATTGTAACACCCGGGGAAATGGGACTATCGAGCTACTGTATGCAAACGTTAAAGACGCATACAGCGCTGCATGTGCTTGGTAAAGCAGATCATAACCTGGTCCTGCTTCAGCCTCACTACAAACCAAGAGTGAAGGCGCTACCTACAACCACACGCTCATTCAGGAAGTGGTCCCCTGAGGCAGAGCAGGCGCTGAGAGACTGCTTTGGAACTACAGACTGGGATGCATGGAAATGTTTTGAAGACATGGAAACTGACCGTAAGCCTTTCATCAGTTTGTTAGGTGTAAAAGCCTTTGATCAGCTGCTTCCAAAAATTCATAGATTTCATGTGTTTGATGACTGGCCACAATAATCAGTTCAGCAAATGCTTGGCAAAGTTGGCAAATGCTTATTTAGTCCTCAGGGGTACTTAAAAGACCATTGCACCATTATAAGCTAATCAAAACTAGTTCAGTTCCTCTTTCCCCATTGACTTTAATGCATTTTACATAATTTGGTGAAGTTCCCGAACATTTCTGTGATTTCACCAAACTCACAGGCAAAGCAAACTCTATGATGTTCGCTCATCACTAATGGCTAGCCTGCACATTACTGTCCTCTTTGTCAATTTTACATCACTTTCAGTGAAGATTATAAAATGGTGTTTTTGGAACTCTAGCTATCATCTTTATCTGAGAAAAAAGAAGCATCAAATCTGAGGCTCCTCTTAAACCACTCCAGAAGGCTGACTGTACCAGGACAGCAACATAAGTTTATGTTTATAAGTATAAGAAGGTGATAAAAGGTTCAAAAGAGACTAAAGTGCATAGTCTGTACAAGTCATTATTAAATCGAATATTAATTGAGTTGCATACAGTTTATGATGCCAGTATTATAGAAGGCATTGGTAAAATTTTGATCTGTTTTACAGGTTCTTTTCCACAATTAAAAGTTTAGAGTACCTCTGCATAGCATACATTACACTGTGGAAATGTGTATGTGATGCGTCTGAGTATGTGAAAGAATGACGCTCTTCCCATGTAATTCATTATTGCTTTATTATAGACAAATGTATTTCTTTGCCGCATTGTGGAGCAGTAAAAGTTGGTAAACAGTCGAGCATTACTCTAGATGCAAACTAGTACTGTCATCTCTTACATGCATCGTAATAAACAATGATATCTGTCCTTGTGCTTTTTATTTTCAGTTGGTGCTAAGACATCACAAGTCCAGTTTCACTGAAATGTTGCATATGGAGGTATGAGTAAGCCCTCTATGAAATTTTTGAAAATGTTTTGTCCTAGTAGGCGTTAAGACTAATGTTTTAAAATTAAGATATTAATGTTTTATTATGTTCTCAACAAAATAATTTGTAAACATAGCTCACTGTTCAGGTTGCAGGCTAGTCGGGTAGTTCCCTGTGGCTTCAAGTTTTAATTCCTGCTAATTTCACCTTCAGTTGATCTCAGTATTCTGCATTTAAGAAAGAGCAGCATATGAGAAATTTAGAAATATTCGTATTTTGGCTATAGCTTAAAGTTCTTAGCTCTCTTTTATGATGTTTCAGTTATTTCACATTTTTATGTGGAGTTTTCTCCCTTAGGTGTCTCCTAATAATGACAATGAACAATGAGCGAGGTAGACATCAGACGCAGAATGAGGAAGGGCTTGACACCAGAAATTTCAAAACTGAGTTTGTTAAATTTCATTGGAATGTAGCGAGCAAGCATTTATGTGTGTTCAGGGAGATAATTGTGTTTTTGTAACTCGGTTTTTAAGATTTTCATCATGTTTATCATTATGCAGTTCACTCCACTTTCCAAGCAGTATTTCCCAATGACTAAGCATGTGGTCCGAAGTAGCGGCAGCCTTTCACGCCTCTCATTGTTCATTGTCTTACAAGTTGCATGATCATTGAAATGAACTACATAGAAAAATGTGAATTAACAGGAAAAAAAAATGAGACACAGGAACTTAGAAAACTATGGTTGAAATATGAATATTTCTATATTTTTATGAATGTAAACTCACACCACTGTTCTTTCCTAAAGGCTCTAAATGGAAAAAAGGAGTACAAAAAAGACTGCTAATTAAACAAAGAGATGAATTAGTTGTAAAATAACTTACTGATTGTGAAAATGGTTGGAACAAAAACCTGCAGCCACAGGTGTCCCCCAGGACTGGGGGATTGGAAACCATTAGAGTAGTTAACAGTGAAGCCTCCAAGGTCTGAGTGCAGATCCTGGCCTGGGCTGCTTTGTTCTTCGAGTTTGTGCAGATGTTCTCCTAATATTCCTGTTTCCTGTGACATGCCAAAGTCATACAAGTTACATCAATTGGCACCTCATAATTGGCTTTAAAATCTTTATATTTAAATAGAAGAAAAACAAAGCAAAACATGCTTGGCAGGAGGAACACAACAGGAGAGATTAAGTTGTGGGAGAAACAACAATGGAGTTTTTCAGGAATGGTCTGTGGCTACACCCCTTAGCCCTTCAAGGACAGATCCTGAACCCACTGGGCCTGACAGAACATTGGGGTGCCTTTGTTCAATGCCTGCCACCATCCAGAACAATAGAATGAAGTATGGTATTCAATCAAATGCAGATGTTTATTTCTATATATAGGACATCAAACCCAATCTAATAACTTCACCACACTAGCTGAGCAGAAAGCACATGCTTAATATTTTACACAACAGTGATTTGCTTTGGGATTAGCGTGCTTTACATGAAGAGCTGGCATTTGGCGAAAAACATAATAGCCTCTACTGTGCATGCTTTGCATTTAATAATAAAACGCAAAGGCAGCAAAATACCACGATAACTTAATTGGGTAATAATGCAGTCATCATTTGACTCCCTTCCTTCCCCACAAGAAAACATAAAATCACCGTCACTAGCTTAGATTAAAATGAGACTACCTCGCTAACGCCAAACAAATGGTGCAGAACTGGATTTTACTGAAGTGTAACACCCAGGGCTGCTGCTGACACTCCTAAGCTGCGTTCTGAACATCTGACACTGCAGCCAGCAGTGAGGTGTGCCTGACCATTTCTGAAGAGCTAAAAGCAATAACATTATAGCTATCAGTTTCTGGTAAATATGGACCAACACCTATCCCCAGGACTAAGTATAGGAGACAACACACATAGAAATATAGAATCATTTATAGAATATAAATCAGTTGATGTATCTTACAGAAGCTTCTGTCTTTACTTTTCTTCTTCATTAACAGTGTGAAGTTATTAGTCACAGTTATTAAAGAGAGGGACAGCAGATGTCTAGTAGGTCTAATTTTCTTGACGGCTCTCTGACCTTTGGAATCCTGGGTCTGGCCCACTCAGGGATCCATGTATGCTCACCTACCTTTTGCTCCCCCCACCCTTCCTTCCTTCCTGAGTTTATTGCATAGCAAAGTTTGCTCTGCGGCAGTCACGTCACGGGGGGCTGAGGAACTGAAAGAGAAGAGTGTAGGATGCTGGCATCACTTGAGCCTTTGAGTCTTACCATTGTGACAGCACTTTCCTAGTGCTTACCTTGATTTTTTAAGTGTGTTTAAATTTTAGTGTGCTGTTATGACTTTTGCCTTTTATTTTTCCTGAGTTTTGAGATTTTCTTTGCAGTTTATTTCTTTTCTTGATCCCTGTTTTTGAACATCTTCTTTCACGTTATGACTATTGTTGTTTGGGCTTGTCCTTTTCTGGTTCTGAACCACTTTTTTGTGTTGTGGCAGTAGGGGGCGCTAGTGCTCCCTTGAACCCTCAGGGATGACTCCAGACACCAGGTAAAAGTCCAAGACTTTTTATTTTTAAGCACAGTGCACCAAGCACCTTCCACACTACTCATATACAATAAACTAAATCCCAATAAACACAATACTCTCCTCCTCACCCAGACACTTTGCTCCTCTCCCACCCAGCACAGCTCAGTGTCTGCACTGAGCCACAGTCCTTTTATAGCCCCTGACCCAGAGGTTTTTCTGTCCCATCAGACCATAGTTCCTAATTCCTTCCGGGTCAGGGCAATCAGTCCTTTTCTTCAACCCGGGAGCACGACATTTCTTCCCGTCACGTGACCGTGACGTACTCCCGGGTCATACGGCATCACAGAGCCCATAAGCCCCCCCACAGCAACTCCTGGTGGTCCCCATGGTATCCAGCAGGACTGTGTATAAACACTACAAAGTCCATAAGGCCCTGCTGGACCTCGGGGCATGATCCTGCTGTCGGGAGAGCTCCTCCTGGCGGCCTGGGGGTGAGGACCGGCACGGGAAGCTGGCAGTCCTCCACAGTGTATGACTACTGCCTGTAGTTTTGGACTTTTTTTTTTTTTTTTTTTTTTTTTTTTTTAAATCACTTTTTCTCTTATTTTTAGTCTTGTCTGCTTCCTCACATGCTCACCCCAGTCTGTATCATTTTCTGGGTATGTACAGAGTGTTGACCTTCTCTTACCCATGGAGGAACTGGTACCTGCTTGCCATTTCACATGTGCTACTACTTCTCTAGGGATGCTGATTCTCTAAATTCCTGACAAATGTGGTGAGGAAAAGAATGCAAAATGCAGAAAAAAGATTGATAAACAACCAGCAGATGTTAAATGGAGAAACTCAGTGGTGTGTATCACAGCAAACTGAGATGTCTGGAAGAACCACAGGAAACACTAGTTCTTGAAACTCCTTAGAAAAGAGAATCCTCAACCAGTTAAAAGCAATTTTAATGTGAAAAAATTACTGAAAGCTGCTTAGTTTAAGGGTAAAGCAAAGGGATTTCTTTCAGTGTCAGAGAAGAGTCGATTGAACAACGAAAAAGCTTTTCCTTCAAGTTGGCCTATCCCTCTTAAAAAAGGTTTGGTGTGTCCTTTAAAAGACATACTGTATATAGAATATCAGCACAAGTTCGTTCTGTCTCTTATTCCACAAATTTAGAGTCAGTCATGTCTATGAATTTATAGGCTGTTTCATATTTGGTTAATGTCTAAGTTACTTAACCTATGACATGGAAACTAAGATAAGCAATCTAACAACAATAAAGAAGAATTTAATGTTTTTTTGGTCAGCTAGATAGTAGCAGTTAATGTCTTCACAGGTCAAATGTCAAATATATCTTATATATAAACGTAGAAATGTGTGTGTCTGCCCGGCCCGGAAGTGAAAGGTGGAGTTGGGGTAAGGGCTCCACCTCCGAGGAAACAAAAAACTCGCTTAGCCGCTAATAACACAAGCGAGGCCAGCATGTCAGCAAAAGGAAACCTCAGAAGGAAGACAAAGTCACTTAGCCGCTAACATCAGCAAAAGGGTATCCCTTTTACTTTTCTTCCTGCCGCTAATGCACAAGTGATGCAAGCAAATCGGCAAAACGAATCCTTCTAGGAGAGAGATGCCCAGAGTAGTTCCTTTCAATTACCTGACATCTCTACATTTCAGTTTTTTTTCTGACGATTTCAATAATTTATAGGACTCTGTTGTTTTTACAGCACGGGCTTACACAGCTAGTGTATTCTATTTTACTGAATAATTCTATGTGGACTAAGTATGTCTCTAGTAGGGAAGAGGCACAATCTAGACACCTCCCAGTACAGGCAGTTATTTTTATTAATTTATTTAGATGATGTCTGCTAAATATTCATTGGTAATTTTTATATTAAGTGTGTCCAGAAAAGTGAACACACAACTTAATTAACCTATGTGGAGGGCAAAAAGGACCCCAGGGTATCATTGCAAAAACTTGAGGAAATCTGATTAAAATATAATAATGAATAGACGCACATATAAAAAATGAATTGATAACTGAATTAAAATGTTTATTTTCTTTTGCTTTTATCTTAAAAGTGTCTGCTAAAAAATTAAAATAATTAATCCATCCAGGCTGCAAAACTGTGTATAGTGTTCAGAATGAAAAATGAGCATGTGTTGTAATGGGAGAAGTGCACTAGAAACAGCCATTAATATCCGCCTGCTGAATAAGCAGTTTGGGCCAAGAGCAATAGAACTAAAGAAAGAGGCGAAAGTGCTTTCTGATGACTCGGTTCTTTCAGCTATATGTGCATGTAAACAAATTCCATTATAGCCATAGGAAAATGGTCATATAATAATGAATGAATGTCAAAATGTGCAGGCAGAGCAAACCATCAAGGGGGTAATCCCTGGACTACTGTGAAAAGCCTGCCGCAGTAGCCATCGATTTTAACTCACCCTACTTTCAAACTTGCCCATCATACACCATCGGCCTTACCTTTTTTGTTTTAAACAGCAGTCCCAAAATGAATATTGCACTGCATTCATATTAAAGTTACTCATAATCAGACAGCACTAACTTCAAACAACTTTTTAATCGACAAAATGAAAGTTCAAAGCAGATTTGTATGCAATTTGCATCCTGTAAGGGCCTAAGAAAAATTCACAAATAATTTCACGGTAGTATTTGTTTTTAAATTGTGGATTTACACAAGTATAATAGCAATTTTAAATGTGGGTGTCATGATGTCATTACGCAACTTTCAAGTGTGTTACACTGGCTCTGTCAAGTAACACAAAACAAATCCAAAACTGTAAACATACAAGAACATTTAATGAATAAACACAATGTTATATGTCTTTAAGTGAAACCCTGGTATAACTTACTGTGTACTCTTTATTATGACTTGGGATGAGTAATGGCTACCCAAGGTGGGCACAAAATAGACACAGGGGCCAGAGGATGAAGAGGCAAAGACGAACTGTCTATTACTGACATGGGCCAAAGTCAAAGAGTACAATGATCTCACACACAAAACCAAAGCATAGTTCAAAAACATGGAGGTCAAAAAATTAAAGATAGAGGGTTCTACATGAGAGTAAAAATTGCTTTCTCTTACTATACTGAGATTTTGCAACGAAACATTAGATTTCAGTTGTTCAAAATCTTGGAAGAAATGAAATGCACGCCACTAGTTTAAATACAAAGTGTAACTTACATAAAGCTTCATGTAGACATCATACAGTTAGAAAGGGAGCAGAAGGCACAAACAAGATGACACGGACATGAATTACAAAATAGTGGTGCAAAGTCTCGGACTACAATAGTGTTTCTTAAAGGTAAAATTTAAAAATCAAAACATAAACTGCAGTCTGCGGAGTTCATGACACTTTTGTTTTTAGCTCTGCCCCTTGTGAAGTTACCGGACAACCACAATTACCTGGCAATAACGGAAGCTGTTCTGTCCCATTTACTGTATTTAATTAGGTTCCAAATGTCTTGTCATTAAAGCTTTTTCTGTGCCTTCTTTGGCCTGCTTGTGAACCCCTGTGTTTATGATTTTTAATTTCAGTGTTTCAGTGACCCTTTTCCAGTGTTGTTCTGTTTGTTGTGTCCTATGTTTGATCTGTTTGCTCATAATGTTCACCATGGCTTCACCTGCTCTTTGAACTTGTTTGTTTTTTTGATTAACTCTTGATTACTATTTATTTAAGTATGTCTTCTTATACTGTACCAGTTACTATCACTAATACGAATGAATCGTTTAAAAATTGATCTCTCATGTTTGGCTCAGATTTTTCAAATGCAAAATGTGGACTCTGGCAAATCTCTTTGGATGTTGAACGTCCAAATGAATTTACATTTATCTCTTTACCTATGCAGATAAGCTTTTTTGGAAACGCTACATGGTATCTCCACTGGCAGTATCCCAACCAAGATGCAGATCACTAAGAACACTACTACCAGTATCTGACCCTCTAGGCTCTAGGAGATTTTGAGTAAACTCTGCCTTGTTATGCTCACAGTGGATGATTTTATGGATGCAGTTCTAAAATGTAGATATTGTCTACAAGCTGTCACACACATGCGCATGGGAGGCAGCTAAAGGGCTTGAGTGAAGGCAGTTCTGAGGCATGCCGGGATGTGGCAGAGTGCACTGACTCTTTTTCTCCCTTTTCTGTAGACCATTCCCGGGAGATTCCACCTGGCTCTCTTGATGTCACTTCCGGGACCGAGCCAATGGAAGTAGACCTTACCAGCTCCGGCTCCTCTGAAGAGCCCGTCTGGGCTACATCCAATGATTGAAGAACACGTGCCCGATCCTTATGACCTCACTTCCTGTCTTCCCCTTTAAAAGCCTGCCCTTTTTCCCCTTTTCCCTCAGTCTTGTTCTGGACTCAGTTGTATGCACATCAGTGCGGTGTATTTGATAAAAAATTACTTTGCAGCCAGGATACCATATTATACGGGTGGCTGCCCCAAACCTTTATCTGTTTATGTCTCGTTTTTGTGACAAAGCCTACTAAAGGACTATACCTCAAAGATAAGTAATATGACTTTCTCACTATAAATCTATAGAGCCTATGTACGTTTGTCATGGTATGATTGTTCAGTATCTCTTCTTCAAGGGAATAGATTGACTTTATGAAGACAGTAGCAATCACCTCTGTAAACTCATCCAAGAGAAGCATCATCACTGCTAAGTGCCCACTGCCACTGTTTGACAGAAGTTTTCATTCATCACTAGAGATGATGGCTTGTAATTCAAATGACCTGCGTACACTTATTACTTCAGTTGTCTCAGGGAGAAAGACATGAGAGAGAAAGAATGGGGGTGACACTCTAAGCGATTCCACACTGGTGATACTTCTCGAAGGAACACATACTGGATGCATGACCACTCTGAGATGAGAGACATGCTGAAAGTTGCAACCAAAGCACATGTCTTAACATGAAAAATATATGTTAGTTTCTTATTTTTTAAGACTAAAGAGTCAAAGGTTATAAACCCTAAACCTAATCAGAACCCATAAGACGGGCAAGAGTTGATCAGTTCTGTGACCCCACTTTTAAAGGCCACAGCTAGGTTTGTTGTCATGAGGGAGCTAACTCATACACCTGAAATTCTAAGAAATTGTTTCTTTCATGAAGACTAGTTTTTCCTTTAGTGAAATTCGATATGCAGATAGATAAATCTAATAAATAAATAATAAATAAATCTGCCATATCATGTCACGTGATTAAAGCAAAACAGGAAAGTGTCCCTGTAAACAAGTACGGTGAAGAAAAAGACAATGTTGCTAGAGAAGAAACAAATACAGTAGAACCTCGGTTCACGACCATAATTTGTTCTGAAACTCTGGTCATAAACTGATTTGGTCGTGAACCGACGCAATTTCCCCCATAGGATTGTATGTGAATACAATTAATCCGTTCCAGACCATACGAACAGTATGTAAATATATATTTTTTTTAAGTTTTTAAGCACAATTATAGTTAATTAAACCATAGAATGCACAGCGTAATAGTTAACTAAATGTAAAAACATTGATTAACACTGAGAAAACCTTGAACAATACAATAAACTAACACTGCAATAGTTCGCGCTATAGCGCTACCAACAGCTGGCTAAAAGCACTTTTTTTAATGAGTTTTAAGCACAGGGAAAAAACGAACATTTGAAAAAATCCATAATTTAATAAACCACCAAGAAAAATAACATTGCAACAATGCACACTACGAACCGATCGCTGGAAACAGAAGTGAAAACAAAATCAAGCCCAGTGCATTCTTTAACTACCTTCCTACCTTAATGCGCCCAGCTCTCTCTCGCGCTGCCTGTGTGTGTGCGTCTGTCTCTCTCTCACGCTGCCAGTGTGTGTGTGTCGCGCTCTCTCGCTCTCTCTCTCTTGCTCGCTGCACAGGAAATGCACAGGGAGAGACTGAACATGTACAAACCAAAAGGGAAACTGGCTTGTTCGTATACCGAGTGTGTGGTCGTGAACCAAGGTAAAAGTTTGGCGAACTTTTTGGTCGTAAACTGAGTTGTACATGTACCGAGACGTTCGTGAACCGAGGTTCCACTGTACAGTGTACCATCAAACATTAAAAAAAAAAAAAAAAAAATTCCAAGTGGGTAAAATGATATTAAACCTTTGTTGATCAAGACAACAATGAATGACATATTGAGCTTTGGTCTTTTGATGAGATCTGATCAGTGCCACATCATCGCAAACCTTAACCGGTATTTTTGAGTATTTGACTTTATCCAGAAATAATGTAATGAGTGCTGTCTTCTATTAACAAATAGACTGCAGGCTTGGGGCAGACATGGGATTTTCTGTGAATGTAAACTCTCTCGGACGGCACGGTGGTGCAGTGGCTAGCACTGCTGCCTCGCAGTTAGGAGACCCAGGTTCGCTTCCTGGGTCCTCCCTGTGTGGAGTTTGCATGTTCTCCCCGTGTCTGCGTGGGCTTCCTCCAGGTACTCCGGTTTCTTCCCACAGTCCAAAGACATGCAGGTTAGGTGCATTGGCGATTCTAAATTGTCCCTAGTGTGTGCTTGGTGTGTGTGTGTGCCCTGCGGTGGGCTGGCGTCCTGCCTGGGATTTGTTTCCTGCCTTGTGCCCTGTGTTGGCTAGGATTGGCTCCAGCAGACCCCTGTGACCCTGTAGTTAGGATATAGTGGGCTGGATAATGGATTGATGGATGTTAACTTTGTCCACATCCCTTTCTTGAACCCGAGCCCTGGTTCATTGGTGGTCCTAAATTGTCCCTAGTGTGTGTGTGTGTGTGCACGCCCTGCGGTGGGCTGGTGCCCTGCCTGGGGTTTGTTTCCTGCCTTGCACCCTGTGTTGGCTGGGATTGGCTCCAGCAGACCCCCGTGGCCCTGTAGTTAGAATATAGCGGGTTGGATAATGGATGGATGGGTAAACTCTCTCTCTGCCCCCTCAGTTTAATGACTTGGCTGAGAGATTAATTTAATGAAGAGAAAATTAGAAAAAGTGTTGACGTGAAAGTAGAGTTCAGCTCAAATGCCACAATTAAGTGCGAGATGACACAATTGCTTCACAAAAAGAACAATTCCCAAAGTCTAATCACAGTTACAGCCTGATATGGAAACCCAGATTTTCATCACTCTGACAGAGTAGAAAAGCGAGGAGAGTAACACTCTAACAAGTCTGCTAAACTGAGAATGCAGACTTCTTGTGGTCAGCACAGGCTCTCAATATGCAAAAAAAGACCTCCATAAACCAGCAACAATATTGTAAAATTCAGCCTCAGGTAAAATCAAGCAGATGAGTGTTACACAAAGTTGTTGCTTCCATTTACCAATTTGTTTTTTATGGTTTTATCAAATATGTTTTATTATCCTTATTTTGTGTCTCTGAATGTGTATATGAAAGAGTTACAAGTAACAGTGGAAAATGTGTCATACAAAAATTAGATAAACTGAATTCTCTAAATGTTGCTTTATTTAGAATCAAATACTATGTACTTGCAAAATAACACTCGATGCCTCTAAAATGAACATAACAAAGATGCTACTGCCTTTATAAAATACTTTAAGTATCTGAATTTCCAGTAGTAAGTTGTTATTGTGATTTTTAATACATTCTCACGCAAAGCTTGGACACTCTATTATAGGAACAGGGATAATAGTAAGGGGTGAACAGTTGTCCACTCTTTCTTCTTTTTTCTTCTCTCTAAAATGAAGGAGCACCACATGGATGAAGAATGGCATCATTTCCACTTTTCCTATGGAAGTGACCTAGCCAGGAAAGATAAATACTCATGTCTTCCTTAATTCAGCGTCATTTGGCCAGAAGACATCAGGAAGAGTGGACTAGCCTTCTATGGCTGAGTTTTGTAATTGGAGGGATGTTTGTATGACACTGTCACTAGCTCTTCATTGTATAGCCATCTGAACTTCAGATTAAATGGTTCTTCCCGGATGAAGCCACATCTCTTTGTTTTTATCTGTTTATCCTTCCATTTAACAGCATGTATGTTGAGAAAATTAAAATAAATAGTATACTGAAAAAAATGGAAATCTAAGTAAGTGAAAAGTATTTACATCATGACATTAAATTTAGCTTTCTTTATTGTAACAATTATTGACTTATCAAAAAATTGTAAATGTGATTATTTAATTAACTTTAAGAAATCCTGTCAAGTAAATTTTGCTTACGACACTGGCAGATTCTTTTGCTAAATAAATGCAAAACAACTCTCATTTAAAGTTTTTTGCCTAGTTTTTGCTTATGCATTTTTTGTAGTATACGTATCCACAACCATATAAAAAATACAATACTGTATACATGTTTCCAGAAATTTAAATTACAAAGCACTGTAATGGGAACTTATGTGCCCATTACCTATAGGAAATGGATCACAGGATCGATAAATAGGTGGACAACAGTGAAACACATGATTTTAAATGCAATGGTCCCAAACTTGCTGTCATACTGTGGGCATGCAGTTAGTGAAAATCAATGATATTATCATGACTACAATGCTGGACATCATATCCTCTGCTTCAGGTCGTACCGTACCACACAAGGAACCAAAGCCTTTGCTGCTATGGGACGTCTAATCTGCTCTCCCTCCACCGTCCATAACAAATCATGACATCAGTATCAGACACTGAGGCACCAGTTGAAGCACATGTGTTTTCACGGTCACTTCAAAATATGACAACTTTTACAGGAATTGCATTGAAACCTCAGACTTGAGTGAATTAGGGGGTTGTTGTTTGTTTATTATAATATATACAGAATACAGTATATATATTCTTTTCTTCTCTTGAGCTACTGTAAAAGTTTAATTCCCCCTTGGGGACAAATAAAGTATATCTAATTTAATTATCTTACAATATAAAGAGTACATTTTCATTTTCAAAATTTACAAGTAATGGAACTGTGTTGATTCTGGCAGAATTTGTATTTGTACTTGTCTTAGTTCTAAGATTACACACACAGTGTAAGTACAGAACAAAAGAAGTTAGTTCACTTATGAATATGTTCATACAAGAATTACCAGGAATATTTTATGTTTTGGACAATACCTACTTAGCTTTTAACAGATTTTGTTTAATAACTAGATTCCCAGAATATATAAGGCAACAAGATGAGCCGTAAATAAGCTTCATATTACATGCTTTGAAAATGAAATGAGGCGGGAGCTGCCAACACCTTTTTTTATTATAGTCACCAAGAAAACCCTATTAGCATGTGTTCTGCTCTGGACTCAATGTCCCTTTCTAAATGCATTGAAGACAGTGACAGTAACAATTTGAACTTTGCATAGTGCAGCGTTTCTCAACTTTTAAGTATTTGCGACCTGAGTTTTCATAACAGTTTTAATCGCGCCCCCCTAACGTTTTTTTGAAAGGAGCCCACGAATACCAATTTGTTCTTTTTTAATTAATGATATATCATAGATGCATATTTTATTATACCTACTTAACTTTTATCGACATTTATCTAACTCTATATTTATTTTTCTAGTATCAGAATGTAGTTTAAGTTAGTTTGTTTTGGTTTCAATAGATGTATTTTTCATATTTTTGATTCTTGTTTTCTTTTTTTCACATCTTTGCGCCCCCTTTTTATTACTTCGCGCCCCCCTAGGGGGGCCCGCCCCACAGTTTGAGAACCACTGGCATAGTGGAATACTGTAAATTGAAAAAAAAAGGTATCAAGAAGATCAGAAGTTATTTTCTGCTATTGCAATATGTAATATATATTGTACAGGTATATTGCCAGACATTACCACAAAGAATTTCTATGTGCAATTTCAGAACTTTCTTAATAAGTTTACCTTTTCTTATTCATTTTCTGGAGAGTGCAGATTCAGGCTACTCATGTAATCGAGCTCTGCTCAACTAAAAACGACTCTGTGTGGCTGCAATATGCATTCACCGCCTGGAAAAGCAAAGCCTGGTGGAGCATGAGGCTAGCTGAGTTAGAAGTGCGTTCAGGCCAGATTGAAACAGCTCAAGTCCAGACAGAGGAATTCAGGCTTTGGAATGCCACCTTATTGCTGAGAGTAGTTGGAAATTTGTTGGTTAGATGTACAGCGTATATGTTTATCACATTCATCTCAATGCATGACAAAGCCATGTGGGAAATACTCTTCTAGGTGAGTTCACAACTTCCCACCAGTGTTTATTTTTAATACTATAATATAAATGGCACCTGGCCACTGCCCATTGTTGAGGCCATAAATACATAAAATAAACTGATAAACAGCAGGAGACCATTCAGTCCATCAAGCCCGTGCGTGTGTTTAGCTAATAGCTAAGCTGTCCCAGTATCTCATTCAAATACTTCTTAAAAGTTGATGAGGTTTCTGCTTCAACTACATGACCCCAGAGTTTGTTCTAGATTCCCACAACTATTTGAGTAAATATGTGTTTCCTGGCTTTAGTCCTTAATGTACTACCCCTTAATTTACACTGTTGTCCTTGAGTATGTGATTAGTTAAAAGCATTTGGCTGGATCTACTTTATCAATGCCTTTGAGAATTTTGCAGACCTGGATTAGGTTCCCATGTAGCCTCCTCTGCTCAAACATAAACAGGTTTAATTCTCTAAGTCTGTCCAAGTACGAAATGACCTCAAGTCCTGGGATGCTCCCCTCTGCACAGCTTCCAGTGCTGCTATGTCTTTCTTGTAGTGTGGTGACCAGAACTGCACACGATACTCCAGATGTGGTCTCATTAGTGTTTTATATAGTCTGAGCATAATACTCCTTGATTTATATTTAACAGTTTTTACGATATAACCTAATATTTTATTTGCCTTTTTAATTGCTTCTGCACATTGCTTAGTCGATGAAAATGTTTTGTCAGCATAACCTCCAAAATCTGTTTCAGAGCTTGTTTCCTGTAGAATAGCATCTCCCATCTTGTATTTATAATTGACATTCCTTTCAGCCACATGTAGCATTTTGCACTTTTCTACATTGAGCTGCATTTTCCAAGTGTTCACCGAGTTCTGGAGCTTGTCCAAGTCTTCTGAGTTGTCGTTACTGCCTCCTCAGTGTCTGCCATTCCTCAATAGGTCATGGGGTCACAGGTACAGCTCCAAACAATAAAACAAGTTCCACCTTTGACCCATTTCTACCCTTTGCCTGCTCTCTGACTTCCCTGCCCATTCTTTCCCTTTTGCTTTCTTTTTAACACGCTCCTTCTCTCCCTTCTCGTCTATAGTGCTCTAAACCAGGAGTCACCAACTCCGGTACTGGAGGACCACCGTAGCTGCAGGTTTTCATTCTAACCCTTTTTTTAATGAGTGCCCTGTTTGTGCTGCTAATTAACTTCTAAACAACTCAGTTTGGCACCAGTGTCTTTTTCATATGAAGGCGCCCCATGCCCTCACATACAGTAATTTCCCCTGAGCTCTCCCCCAACCACTCCCTTTCACATCTCCCACAGCTCGCCATGTAGTAGCAAAAATGTCACAATACTTTAGGCAAACATACATAATGCTCTAAGGATAAAAATGAAACTTGGCAATCATCCATTATCCAACCCGCTATATCCTAACTACAGGGTCACGGGGGTCTGCTGAGTCAATCCCAGCCAACACAGGGTGCAAGGCAGGAAACAAACCCCAGGCAGGGTGCCAGCCCACCGCAGAACTTGGCAATCTATGTGGTATTTTTCTGAGCACTAAAATTGGGTGCTCATTGTTTTTGAATTTCATAACCCTCCTGTAGGTTAGTTTAAAAAACTATATATTATATACTACATATTCAGTAGTATTATATGCTATATATATATATAAATACAGTGCATATATATTTGAGTGTATTTTATATTTATAGAAAATGGCAAGAAGGAATTACAACAGACAGTAGTTCACATTCATGTTGCCTTTCTCTGTCATTCTATTAAAGTGGCCTGTTTCATTTTCTTCACATTCATATGTCCTTACCATATTACGTAAATATACAGTAGATGTACACCAGTAGTTTTTCCCCTGGCTAAATAAGGGTTTTCCATATGCATGAGTAAATATGAAGCCATCTGCCATAACTACTGTGTATGATTTTTTTCTTTTTATCAAGGTTTACTCATGTGTAACAAGATTGAGTTTCTTGTTAAGTCACTTGTAGTTAAAATCACGGTCCATCTGAATATTGTATTAGGGTTGTTTATTTTTTTATTACCATTTTAATGCATTTCTTACATAACAAAGTAGCCATACCCTTCGACACTTTATAATTTATGTGGTGTAGTTTCAACGTGGTAATGTTTTGTACTAATGGCTCTGCTTCAGTTTGAGAAATTAGAATGGATGTCCTATTTTCCTTTCATAATTGTCCTCTTTATTTAAGTCAATGCATTATGTTGTTCATTACATATACAGCTTACTACAGTGCCTATGAAAAGTATTCACCATATTTTTTTGTTAAACAACATTATATCCTGGGTGGATTAATTATTTTGTGTTTTATATTTGTAATTAATTTTGACCACTTTGCACAGATCTCTTTTCACTTTGACATTAAAGAGTCTTTTTCTGTTGATCAGTGTCAAAGCAGCCACTGTGATTAAATTTTGATTAGTAATAAAATGTGAAAACTTCAATAAGATGAATGTGTCTTAGAGACGCTGAATACCTGGGCACTGTTTGTTCAAACCTGTCCACAGAATCAGTTTTAGGAGAGGCCTTGGAGGGTGATTCTCATCATTAATGTCAGTGTTTGACTGTCTAAGGTGCTCAGGGTTTGATTGCAGTTGTCATTGCCAGCTACAGTTTTAGATGTTCTTGATGCTCACTCCTCAATGCTGGTCCCTAATTTGTATACAGACATACAGAACTTTCTGCCAGTGTGTTTCTTTGTGCTTTATGGTTGAAGTTTGAGTGAGAAAATCTCAACCAGTGCCAGTCATTTGGACCTCATTGTCTATAGTGGGAGACAGTGTTATTAAACGCATTAGGATTAAAAGTTAAGATGGAAGTAAAAAACTTAGGGGTAACTGTTGACTGTAACCTGAATTTTAAATCACATATTCATCAGACCACTAGGACAGCATTTTTTCACTTAAGAAACATAGCAAAAGTTAGACCTCTTATATCATTGAAAGATGCTGAGAAATTAATTCACGCTTTTGTTTTCAGTAGACTAGATTCCTGTAACGCACTCCTCTCAGGACTACCCAAGAAAGACATAAATCACTTGCAACGAGTGCAGAATGCAGCTGCTAGAATCCTAACTAGGAAAAGAAAATCCGAACACATTTCTCCAGTTTTGATGTCACTACACTGGTTGTCTGTGTCATTCAGGATTCACTTTAAAATATTGCTTATAGTTTACAAAGCCTTAAATAATCTCGCTCCATCTTATATATCGGAATGTCTGACACGTTATATTCCAAATCGTAACCTTAGATCCTCAAATGAATACCTCCTTAGAATTCCAAAAGCTAAACTTAAAAGAAGTGGTGAGGTGGCCTTCTGCTGTTATGCACCTAAAATCTGAAATAGCCTGCCAATAGGAATTCGCCAGGCAAATACAGTAGAGCACTTTAAAACACTGCTGAAAACACATTACTTTAACATGGCCTTCTCCTAACTTCACTTTAACTTAATCCGGATACTCTGTATGTTCAGTTCATCATAATAACTATTCATGGTGGCTCTAAAATCCGTACTGACCCCTACTCTCTCTTCTGTTTCTTTTTCCGGTTTCTTTGTGGTGGCGGCCTGCGCCACCATCACCTACTCAAAGCATCATGATGCACCAACATTGATGGACTGAAAGCCAGAAGTCTACGTGACCATTATCATCAAGTCCTTCCATGAGAACCCTAAATACAAAGAGGACTGTTTAATTTATGTTAGGTAGATTGCCCAGAGGGGACTGGGCAGTCTCATGGTCTGGAATCCCTGCAGATTTTATTTTTTCTCTCCAGCCGTCTGGAGTTTTTTTTTTTGTTTTTTCTGTCCTCCCTGGCCATCGGACCTTACTTATTCTATGTTAATTAATGTTGACTTATTTTTATTTTTTATTGTGTCTTCTATTTTTCTATTCTTCATTTTGTAAAGCACTTTGAGCTACATTTTTTTTGTATGAAAATGTGCTATATAAATACATTTTGTTGTTGTTGTTGTTGTTGTAGACTTTAATCACCTGCTTGTCCCTCTCGGTGTTCACAGTGCACAAATGACCTCTCTTTCTGTTTATACTGCAGACTTTAAGGAGCACACACCCCTTGGTATATGAACCAGGCAAACTTTTACTTCCATAAATGACACTCAGCGGGTAACAGCACCCACTCAGTACCATCACAGTTGGGGGTGGTGGCACCTCTTAACTTTTATGAATGGTGCCCCACAGATGATGCCACCTAGGTGGCTTCCTTTGACACCTCATGGACTGACCAGCTCTGATCTCAGCCTCTCAGGCTGAAACAGTATAAAGGTGTAGAAGCCAAAAGTTCTGAAAGGACAAAGCAGCCAGAGGGGTTCTGAACGATTACATGAGGTCCCTTTAAAGAAATTTCCAAACTCAGGCATGTGTGTATATTATCTTTGGTTTCATCCTTTCTTTATTTACAGCTGTTTATCAACCACTTGGGAAGCAGCAAGATGCCCAGACAAATATGAACCGGAATGGTCACCAACCTGTCAAGTGTGATAGTCTATCTGCCTCCAATGGCCAGCTGCTAAATGACAACTGTTGCTGCTGGAATTCTGTCTGCTTGTCATTAGGACTGAGAGGATGAGCTAAAACACACAATGCTGCTTAGTAGCTCTCAGGTACCATGTTACTGAACACGGTCTTCACATCTGCACTTCTGGCACAACCTCCAAATGTGCAAGAGACACTGGTGTCCTCGTATCTGTGTGTAAATAAAAATGAAAATGACGATTATCATATAGAGAGCATAATTTAACCTCCAATCAATGTCAAGTATTCCAGGAGGATTACCTGTATTAATTACTTTCAACTTACTAAAGAACCAAATAAAAATAGTTACTTCAAATCAAAGCATTCAACAAAGTATATTAAATATTCGATTATTAGGGATTAAAGCAGTTCTCACTAATGACATTATTCTGAGCACAAGGTCTGATATCTGTTTCCTTTCTGAAACTGGCTTATACAACTTTTTTAGCTGAGGCTTCCTTGGGGGTTTTAATGTCACTGGTAAGAAATCGCTCAGGACTCCACCTCTCTCCATTTCACATCCTCAGAAGAAGAGGCCTGCCGCGAACCTTGGACCTCTGAGTCCGTAATCGCAGCGTATCCAGTTGAACGGCAGGGAATTTCCTCTCCATATGAGGATGTGAAACAGAGGGGGGCAGCACCCTGAACCATTGTTGCTGGTGACATACATTAGACTTGCAAATATTTATTAAAAACAGTAACAGCAAAGTCAGTACTTCTGAACACTGACTGCTGAATAACATAAATTCAATTCATTACTGAACTGAGACTTTGCTGTGAAATGTATGTTGTGGGACATATTATATTTAATAAATGTTTCCTTGATTTAGGAAGAGCACGTGGGGACGGAGGGTTCTGAGTTCTCTGTGACATATGGCAATAAACCAACAAACTAACTATAAATGTTTCATTGCTCGGTTATCATTAAATAAAATTAGTGAAGGTCCCCATACTGGGATTTCAGCTTGTCATTTAACCTTCTGTTGAAATGAGGCTTTAAGCATCCATTTGGGGCTTTGAACCTTCTCAGTTTGAAAAGTTATTGACAATATACTAAGATGAAACAAAAAGATTTAAAGCTGCACACATCAGCTTGTTTTTCATATTTTATGGTTTTCGTGTAAATTGTGATGAAGGCATCAGTTACTGAAATAAACATACAGTACAATATATTCATATTGTAAGATTGTGTTAATTATTTAATTTACTTCTTAAATTGGGAAGCAGCAAGATGCCCAGACAAATATGAACTGGAATGGTCACAGGTTGGTTCATATTTCAAAACTGGAAGGGTTTTGACAAAGAATAAAACTAGGATTTTCATCTCAGTTAGTTATGAAAATAAAGACTGACTTTTTTTTTTAAGTTTTTTATTCTGTGATGCTATGTGTGCTGTTTTGACCAGTACTTTCTTTCTGCCTTCGATTCAGCATTTCATAGCAGATGAAGGACAATGGTGTCACTGATGGCAGATCCTACTTTCAGGTTACACATGGCCACTAGCCGGCAATATGTAGTTTATTTTAGACTGGTGATTGATGAGCTGAGCAGCAAGATATTTTTTACAAAGCATGGTCCCCAGACATTTATTTTTTTCAGAATCTGAAATATACATATCCACTGCACCACCACACTTTCCATTTGACTTTTCAAGGGTTAGGAGCCTATAGAATGTTTGTGTCTCTATGTAAACACAGAAAAGTCTGTGTATATATTATTGTATATGCATGTCTCTCTATTATAAAATAAAGTCTTGAGACGAGACTATTGCCTAGAGATTTTTTCAAGTCCCGCCCTCCTCTCAATCATTTTCAACCACGCCCATGGTCCTCTCACATCTCATTCGTGTAAATGCTTTTGTCAGACACAATTCCTGCACTCGCAGCTCTTGCAAATTTTTACATTTTCCTCACTTTAAGTTCCCAATTAAAGAAGATGTATTATGTCCAAATCTTATTGAAGAATTTCATCCTGAAGGGATATTAACAGAAGAAATGAGTACATGGGCAATCCTAGCACTGAGAAACGATGAAGTCAAATGAATTAACGTGAAAATTGTCGATCGGTTACAAGGCAAATTGGTTAAATGCATATCAATAGACTATGCTGAAACAGATGGTGGTGACCGTGCAGAAGATGAAAACGTCAACTTACAATATCCTGTAGAATATCTACAACTATTAACACCATCCGGTCTTAAACCGCTTGAATTACTGTAGAAAGAAGGATGTATTGTAATGATATTGCACTCAGTCCATGTCTGAGTGATGGACTATGTATTCAAAATTGGTTGAACAATTCTGACATGTAATATTTTAACAGGCGAGAAGAAAGGTAATGTAGTACATGTTCCACGGATAACATTAGACACCAAAGGAGATCTTGATATGTCATTCATATTAAAACGTTTACAGTTTCCCGTTAGAATAGCTTTTGCTATGACAATTAACAAATCACAGGGACAAACATTTGAAAAAAGTCACTTTATTTATTAGAGAGAAAGAAACAATATTTACTCATGGGAAGTTATATGTTGCATTGTCACGATGTAAGTCCAAACATGGAATCACAATTCAATGCGATTTTGACGAAAAGTTAATTCAACAAATTGTTTTTACTGAAGTTTTACAGTAAAAGTGTAAGTTTAAAATGTATTTGCATGTTAAATTCAAAGCCAAACAGAACCAAAACGTATAATGCAACGAATACCTCAAACACAACATGAAACTTAATTTTCTTTCAATTTATTACGTATTACTATTTTTTACTATGGTTAATTACTAGCTGTAATGTAAAATAGTTAAGTTTATTATGGATATGTAACAATTAATATGGATATGTAACAATTCCCAAGAAAATAACGATCTGTTTAAATTGTACATCCACTTCCCCATACACAAGCAGCAGATCCGCGAAGTGGCTAGCGTGGGTGGACAAGCGAAGCGAGCAGGGGGCAGAACCTCCAAGTAAATATCCATCCATCCATTATACAACCTGCTGTATCCCAACAACAAGGTCACGGGGGTCTGCTGGAGCCAGTCCCAGCCAACACAGGGTGCAAGGCAGGAAACAAACCCCGGGCAGGGTGCCAGCCCACCTCATGGGACACACACACACACACACCAAGCACACACTAGGGACAATTTAGGATCGCCAATCCACCTAACCTGCATGTCTTTGGACTGTGGGAGGAAACCCAGAGTACCAGGAGGAAACCCATGCAGACACGGGAAGAACATGCAAACTCCATGCAGGGAGGACCCGAGAAGCAAACCCGGGTCTCCTAACTGCGAGGCAGCAGCGCTACCCAATGCGCCATCGTGCCATCCCCTAGTAAATATATATGAAGCAAATATTTCAAGAGCATGAAAATAAAATTAATTATATGGCACACTGCCAAGAAAGCAGGTAGGTTGCTCCAATCCCAGCAGGTGGCCACAAAAGTGATACTCCTGTAACAAGCCAAATCCTACTGTTGATATAAAAAAGGAAAGGTAGATCAAAGAAAGGGACTCAGAGGCACACAATTATTTTTAATTGCCAGAGGACATTATGATCTTGTCACCCTGTAACAGATGTCCAGCTTTCTGGAAGGTAGTTTGGCTGGAGAATGAACAGAAAGAAGAGGAGATGACAGAGAATTAGAGTTGGGAAAGTGGGAGAGTCACTGGACCTTCCCATTCTTTTGGTATTCTTTGGAGTGTTTTAAAGTTCACCCAACAGCGCACTCACCTCACTCCTCATTTCTCTTCCAAGGAAGTATGTTTTAAAGGTATACACAAATAATTGCGGGTAAACTTAAACCCCAGTTTGGTTTTGAGGAAAGAAGTACATACAGTACATTAAAACAAACAGAGCACTCATGTTCAAACAAAATAACAAACCCAAATAATGTCGACATTTTTCGGGTGAAACAGATTTATTAATGGATTACCATTCTGTACGGAATGATTTTAATGATTGGTAATTTTATTCGATTAGATAAGATTAGATAAACTTTATTAATCCCACCATATTCAGACATATACCTGTTAAGATTGAAATTCATTGAGGCATTGCCGAAAAGCTTCAAATTCTATTGAACTAATTTCCTAAGTAGATTATGTAAAAATCAACTAGGCTACATGAAAATCCTTAGATGAGGAGCACATTACATGGGCATGCATGCCATTGATTGGAGTTGAAAGCTTCTTTTCAGTTTTATTGGAGCAAAAGAAAAGAGGCTTTTCATGCAGGGATTCTGATGCTGTCCAATTATACATCTGTGCCCCATGTTCATTCCACATTTCAAGAGTTTAAAGGTCTGCCCTCACAAATGAGGTAAATCCACCGCATTAACAATTATATAACAGGCTGCATTAACCTAGTAATGGGAACACATTGGCTTCATGTTCTACGAGTATCTGCAATGCTCCTCCTAAAGAATTTCAATCCAACTATATTCTAACCCTCTTAGCTCAGGGTTTCAGGAAACGGGTGCCTGTCTGGGCAGCTTTGGGTGCAAGGCTGGGACCTTCACTGCCTGTGGCACCAGTTCATCCCTGGTCACACTCAGTATATGCCATTTGGAGCTGTCAGTCAACCTAATCTACAAATACTTCAAATATCGGAAGAAATCCAGAGGACCAGAGAAAAATGTACCCAGACAGAATGTGAAAACAAATCACAGGGAGCTGACAGGCCAGGGCTCAAAACATAATCTGAGAGGCAACAGTAAAACCTGGCACAATCATGCAATTCACTCAACAGTTTAACTGTCTGTAGCACAATACCTTAATAAGCTACACTTTGATGCAGTTTTCATGTTTATATTTATATCCATTTTCCTTGAAACTATACACTGTACCTTCCATGTCGTAATTGTTCTCAGGAGACTAAACTAAAAATCATAATGTATTACATCTTGTTTCTAACGATTTATAGCCAAGGAGGGTGGCGAACAGAGCAAGATGGTGGAGTGATGTTAATATATGTGTAACACTGAATATTGCTGTCTGCTAACTCAAACTTTTTGTACATCACTGTGGCACAACCTTAACCCTAGTTTGTTACTTCTCCTAGAAAGTCTGTTATGAGTTGGGATTAATGTATGCATGCATGGTTTCAGTTCATTGTAGGCCTTGGGTCAGTTGCAGAATATTGTTATTTAATTATAAAATTGTGTTCAATCTCAGTAGAATCACATCTTTCTTTTAAACATTCTTCTTCTCATTTCTTGAATGAACCTTGTTATGGCACCACTAAACACAAGACAGGAAACAGTCTCGTGCTGGACCCCCAGATCTTTACAAACCACACTTACACAGAGAGACCCACACCATTTTAGATGTAAGTCACCAGCTAATATAACAAGACTTGTGTGTTACTTCACCCACCACACAACGAACCACCCGGTTTGGGACCAGAGTGCAGCCATGCAACAGGTGACACCTCAGCACCACACTGGAACAATGTAAGGTTTTTTTTTATGGTGGCTGGTGTTGGAGGACCTGCTTGCAGGGCTGGAGGCAGATTAACATCATACCCAGGATGAGCAATTGCAGGTGAAGGGCTTTGATCAAAGGGCCCAATGGAGTAGAGCCACTTCTGGCGTTTACAGGATTCGAACCGTGAACCTTCCAATTGCCAGTGCAGATCCTTAGCCTCAGAGCCACCACTGGCAGAGTGGCGGAGTGGTTTAGGATATAGGAGGAAGGACTCTCCTGAAAGACCATGTACAAAGACACAGAGAGCACATGCCAGTGACCAAGCCAGCAGCTGTGGGCCAGCAGTACTAGGTGTGCCCACTTATCTCTCTGTTACTCAAAACTCAATCAAATGATTGTGTTGGCCATATCTTAGACTGGCAGCACTGGGTGCAATGCCCAAATCAGCCCTAGATTAATCACAAGTCCATTTTAGGGCATGATGACAGGCACATACTCCAGGAACGAGTGTGTTTGAAAGTCTGTGTCATGCCAATGCCCCATTGAGTTTTGAATCAAGAAGCGAAGGTTCAACTTTCAGTGATAAGGTATGGTTAGAGGTACTGAGAAAGACAAAGACAAAGACTGGGATGTGAATGGGATAGGAGTTTGGTAGTTAGGCAAAATGTTTTTTTTCTAGGGAGACTAAGTGAGGGTGTGCGAGGTGAGATCAAAAAGTATGGTGAATGTTGATGCAGAGCACCATCCAAGAGCAATGCAAAACAATTCAATAGAGGTTCTGACATGTCCATCCTAGAGTCTAGTTTGTGACAAGTTTCAGCTTAAAGATACTGCCAGTCGTTTGTGAGCCACTGTTCAGTTCAAGTGTGTTTATCAAGTTTGTCGTTAATAATGGATATCAAGCAATGCATTAACATGAAATTTTGTTTCAAATTGCAATAAGCTCAGGAAACCCATCAGATGTTAAAATCGGTTTATGGTGACACTGCACCGACAATTAAGACTGTTTACAAGTGGTTTGATTGATTTCATAACAGATCTGACTCAGTGGAAGACGAGAAAAGATCAGGACATCCTTCAACATCAATAACCGAGGAAAATGTTGAAACGGTTTCATTCTTCATCATGACAACGCTCCTTGTCACACATCCCTTCTAGTACGACAATTTCTGTTGAATAAAAACATTATGCTGTGTTCGTATCACCCTGATTCGTAGGATCTGGCACCGTGCGACTTCTGGCTGTTCCCTAAATTGAAAATGACCATGAAAGGCAAACGATTTCAAGCCACTGAGAACATCCAGGCAGCCACGACAGCCCAACTAAAGACACTCTTGAAAGAAAACTTCGCAAAGTGGCAGGAGCGTTGAGATAAGTGCATTTGAATGGAGGAGAGTGTTTTGAGGGTGACTAGTACTTGCAAACCTTTTACTGCAATAAACGTTTCTTTTTTAAAACATTCACCGTATTTTTTTCATCACACCTCGTATTTTCTCATTTGGTTTGTGTTCTCCCTATAACCACCTCCATGTTACAGACCATGTGTTTGGGCTTAATAGACCTTTCTTTGTAATATATTTGAGTTTTGGGTTATTTGTTTTTATGATCGCAGGAAGAAGAATACATATTGATGGTGGTGCCCTATATGTGAAGTCCATGGGTCTGCTCTGTTGCTCTATACGTGTTTAGCTGTGTTAATGCATGTGTCGTAATGTGCTTGCATTTTTACTGGGGGGTTAACTGCTTAGCACTCATTACTGATGGGAGAGGCTCCAGCCTCCTGAAACACCCAAATGGATACACAGGTAGCAAAACATTCATTGAGTTTCATATTTTCCCTAATTAAGCTCTTACTGTATAACAGGGAAAAAAAAAACACTTTACATTTGCTTTTAACTATTGTTTCAGACAAACATAAAAGGGAATATGAAAACAGAGTAATGTAGTATAGTTTGCAGAAAGCCTACACTCGTTTTAATGTGTTCATGTGAATGTAACATTAATAAACAGATCACAAGTACTGTCAGGTAATGAGTCTTTGTTATCTCTCGGTGCTTTCTTCCAATTATTTAGAGGTTTCTGGCTGAAAATAGGTAATTTATATTCAAAAATGGCACCCTTGTAAGTGATAGTAAATTGCATTCACTTTTATGATATATTGTATATTTCAGTTTTATAACTGTTTCCATATTCAATACAAACTTAATCCCCATGGAGTGGGCGCTTAATTCATAAAGGACTGCTGCTTTTTCAGTTTCTTTGCCCATGATGGATTACTTAATAATTCATGTCCCACTTATACAAATGTAGTATACGCGTATTTTAAATGCATATTCTATTTATTATAATTTGTAATTTCTTGACAAGAAGTCCTCAAAAATCCAAACACATTGTAACTAACGTTTGTTTATTGATCTAAAAAAATTACATTTTGATGTATATTTGTTTATATTTTTATCATTACTGAGTTAACCTTGTGTTGTCATTTTCTGTATTTGTTTTTCAGGAGCACCACCATTTTGCATCACTGGATTTCACAGGCACAGCCATTTTGTGTGTCTAGTTGCTATGATGTTACATGGTTGCTAGGAACATGATGCACATACCGTACGGCTTTTGACATCATGATGGCCAAGATATTGTAGCAACCCTGGGTCAGGACCTGGGAGGGACATGTTCTCAAGGAAGCCGTGGCCTATAGAGGAGAACCTGACTATGTAAGTGGCTTATGAAGAGCATGGAGGGCGGGTTTGCAGATCCAGCACTATAGTAAAGGTCTTTCTGTCTAAAGGCCTATGTGTATGGCTGCTGGTGAGCCTCACACAGGTCCTGGCCTTAGGCTGGTTCACAGAAATTATGGGGACAGTGTGGGAGTCTGGTTGCCTCTGAACCTGAGTTAGCGAAGTGGCGTAGTGGTAGTGCTGCTGCTTTGCAGTACAAAGACTGTGGAAAGTTGTGGGTTTGCTTCCCGGTTCCTCCCTGTGTGGATAGCACTTTGAGTACTGAGAAAAGAGCTATATAAATGTAATGAATTATTATTATTAAAACGGGACTGAGCAGGGTGAGTGTGTGTATGTTTGTGTGCAGACTTAGAGGACAATGTAGCTGAGACAGTATGGTGATGCTGAAGAAACCAAATGGTCCTTTTCAGGGCCAAACCGTTGGTGAGGTGTACAACGGCCGAATCCATTCCTCCATCTCTTGCATCCACTGGGTCATTATAATATATAAGATGGCCACCCTCCTCACTTTAAGTATACAAAAGGGAAAATCTCACAGGAGACTAGAGCTTGAGAAACCAATTAAAATGACTCATTAGGGAAACATTTAATTTTTGAACTTGGCTTGTTTTCAACTCCAATTTTGCTTTTGTTTTTCCAGTTTTGGAGAAAGATCAAACAACAGGCAAGAATCAAGCTCACTCTAAATGGCAGCCCATTTCTGGACACACAAAAACATCCACTTTATTGATTAAAAATGGATAACATACGTTTGGTCTATGAAAGTAAAGCAAACTTCTGACCAGAACACATGCTAAAGGTTTGCAAAGTGAAGTGAAGTGTTTGTAAACTATGTTTCGTAGAACACTTAAACGGTAGGAGTTCAGTGAGTCATAATGCACTTGTGTCAGCTGTGGCTCCTGAATTTGATGCAGCACTGATTGCGTCTTTTGCCACACTGATGTGAGCTCACAACAACAACAACAACAACATTTATTTCTATAGCACATTTTCATACAAAGTGGTTTACAGGATATCAAAGAAATAATGACGTGAAAAGAAAAACTAATTAAAATTACAATATTACATAAATAGAATATAAAAAAGACAGATATATAATTAAGAGAACTAGAGCCCCTAAATATATAATTGTTTTTTTTGAATCCACTAATTGACAGACCTATGATTAAAAAAAAAAAAAATAACAAAACAAAACTAGAGCTAAGCTGGAAAAAAAAAATTGTAGGGGGTTTCAGGTTAAAAGACTGACTGGGCATTCTGCCAACCATAAATGTTCCTGAGTTGTTTTTTTAAGGCTTTGTCTGAGAGGATTCAACGCAGTGGGCCTTGCTGCAGGTTGGGGTATCCACTTTCATTCAAACATCACGGAACAGAACAGAAGGACCAGAGAAGAAACCAGAGAAAGTAATGATTAATAAAAATTGCAGGTTTATTGAAGAGTGTGATAATTCTATGGGATTATCATGGGTAGAACTAAATTTTTCGTACGACAAGGCAAATAAAAAAATTGGGTTTTTAAGAGTTTGTTTTTTTTTTTTTTTTTTTAATGTTTCATGATGTTAGCCTGGCATATCTCTACTGGTAAAGTATTTCAGATTTTTGGTGCAGAACAGCAGACCAGTGTTAGAAGATCTAAGGTTACGGCATAGAATTTAGGGGGATAGGCACTTCAGAATGTAAGAGGGAGCAATATTATTTAAATCTTTATACAGCATACCATTAGTAGTATTTTAAAGTCAGTTCTAAAACACATGGGTAACCAATGCAACAATGCTAAAACTGGAGAGATGTGCTCAGATTTTGTTTTTCTGACTAGGAGTTTTACTCCAGCATTCTGGACTAAATGTTACTGATTGACGTCATTCTTACGTAGTCTTATTAGGAGTGCATTCCAGTAATCTAGTTGACTAAAAACAAAAGTGTGAATTAATTTCAACATCTTACTAAAATACAAAAGCAGATGTTCCGCTGTCTGCCATGATAGTTACTTGATGTCTATGTTGTTTGATGCATGCAGTGTTGCATTCATCGCTGTACATTAACTAAACTGAATATATTTATATGACAGGGTTTTGTTGTTGTTGTTTTTTTTACATTTTTTTTACCAAAATGAATAAACAACTTTAGTTAGAGTTCTTTATTTTTAGTATTACACATAGATGTTTAATAGTATTTGAGAAGTTACATTTATAGAACGATTTTTTCTGAAAGCAGAAATAATTATATTCCTATCAAAAAATGCAGTGGCCTTATGCAATTCCTGAAATTATACAGATTGGAACATTAAGTTATATTACCTTGCAAACATACTTCAGCTTTTGAACAAGTTTAACTTATTACTTCAGGGAAAACATAGAACAATATTTGACTGTTATAATTAACTAGAAGAGCCAAAGATGAAAATTAAACATTGGATACAAAGAAAAGTAAATGTCTTCTTTGATAACTTCAAACATTAACTGACCGAATGAATGAGGCAGAAAGGAGAAATGACGATTACAATTTTAAAGAACTAAAACGTATTGTAATTAATCATTTAAAAAATGTCATTTGTTGAATTTGAAGACTATTTTCCTAAAGTCAGGGCTTTTGTGGGTTCTGGATCTATTCGATATCAGTGAACAAGTAAAAGATGATCTCTCTACAAATGAAGAAGATATGACCGATTTTTTGTCAACCATTATGTAAAAAATGGAATAATTGTTTATTTCCTGATACATTTTCAGGAGAAAAGTCATTGTGAATGAGGTGTTTCAAAGAAATAATCATTTAGGACCCGACTCATTTGCTTCTACACTGCTTACATTTGTAAGAGACTTTAAATTGTCGCTGCAAGAAAAACAAAATATCAAAATCGGTTAAATATGAGTCCTACATTAACAAACCTTACACCAGATATTGATGATTTGTGTCATACAATGGAAGCACATCCTTCTCATTTACATTTATCATGCCTTAAACATAATACAGTTTTTACTATTACAACTTTTTACATAAATCTTCTTCTTCTTCTTCTTTCGGCTGCTCCCATTAGGGGTCACCACAGCGGATCATCTTCTTCCATATCTTTCTGTCCTCTGCATCTTATTCTGTTACACCCATCACCTGCATGTCCTCTCTCACCACATCCATAAACCTTCATATATGTTGTATTTTCATATATAGTTCCATGGATTGCATTTTTTCATATATGGCTCTGCAGTCCCAACAAGTTTAAGAAGCACGGCTGTTTGCTTGTTTACGTATTCAGTAGCACATTGACTGTCGTTTTCTTTACAGACGTCAGCCCTATTATACAGATAGTGAAAACTTTCAGATATTTATGAGCTTTAGTCATTCTTTATTGCACAGAATGCCTTTTATAGTGACTATAAGTCCTGTACTGTACACCGTACATATACAGAATAGTGCACTTCAATTTACATAGAAGCAAAGGGGCTAATATCAATTCAGAAAGAAACCTGGTAAAGTGTAGGAATTAAAATAATTATGGTTCTAATGTTTAGCTCTCTTTAGGTTTGTTTTAAAAAATAAATGAGTTTTAAATACTGACAATTCTCTTTTATTTATGATGTATTACCAGCAGAAAATTGTTTTTTTTTTTAATTGGTGAGGCTCCTAAACCTTGAGAAATGTTTTAAAGGCAATTCATTTCTGTCCCCTGAGTCCTTTTAAACAAGTGTATCAGATAATTTCAGCAAGCATGCAACACAAAGGCATCAAGTCGGTCAAGGCCAAGCGATATAAGCAATGCATTTATCTAGAGAATAAGTTTGCTCGTTCCTGTAAATGAGCCCGAAACAGTGTTTTGGATTGAACAGTCAATAAAAATATAGAACAAAACATAAAATGAGCCATTAATAGTGTAATGATGAAGCCTTTATACTTCTTAGTCAACAGGGTTTTCAGAAAAAGGTTAAGGATTTCTATTTTTCCCTTTACCAGCGCATGCTCCCACCTCTCTCTCCGTCTTTACTTTTGTGGTGATATCAAAAATGAATTTCTTTGAATTTTATAAAAAATTTGAAAAGGCGGCACGGTGGAGCAGTGGTTAGCTTTTCAGGATCAGCCTGAACCTATTTGACCTAATGGTGACCTGCACTAGTATTGGGGCCCCCAACTTTGAAAAATAAGTAGCAGAGATTAAAAAGTATTTATATAAGCAAAAACATAAGAATCCACATTAAGGTCACATTTTTGTTAAACACTTTGACTATGTGCTGACCCTGTACAGTAGGTATCGACTTTTCACATTTATTGAAAATCCTTATTATTTATCCTTCCACCCCTAAACTCTGGAACTCCCTGCCTTCTGTGTTTCCATATTCTTATTATCTTCTTTCCGTCAACACATCAAAAATGTCAAGCTCAATTAGAGAATGAATTTGTCTAGTCTGGAAAGTTAGCAGATTTAAATGGTTATATGTTGGTCAAGAAAATGGAACCACTGAAGTCAATTCTTCCTTTTCCAAGCACCAGAGCGCCTTTGAATTTTGAAAGTTTTTTTTATTCCTCTACATATAGATATTGCTTTGTTTTTAATACAACATAAAGGCAAATTATAGTTAAATCCAGGAGGTTACACCAAAATGGTTTAAATTGGCCCTTGTAATTGTTGAGCTCAGCCTATTTGCCTCTTTTTTCTAATTTCCTGTGTTCGCTTTTTGTGTGAAGTCTGAACAATGGCTGCCTTTGAATACTCGAGTGTCCTTCCACATCACACAAGCAAACCCGTGTGACAAGGACACTCATGTTGGTCCATTGGTAAGGTGTGAGTAACTGCAGCTGTTTCATATATACAGATGTTGTCTATATACAAATAGTTATGAGCGTGTGCATGGGAGACAACGTAAGGGCTTTGGTGATGGCAATTACCCACCAGACAAGGGGCTGGGGCTGTATGTATATATCATGTCATACCTGTGTGTCAGAGGGTCACCTTCCCAGCTCCTCAAAGGTAATCAACACCACTCAGGGACACCAGGGGGTACAATTGCTAACCACCTTGTCTCATTTTCTTCCCACAGCCCAGAGAAGCCACCCAGTAAGGGCAACTAGCCCCACCCCACCAGTCCAGGAGGTGTAAGAAGAGGGCGCTCCTGGTAGGTAGTGGCTCACCTGGAAGATGACCCACCTATGGGAAGGAATATTCAATGACAAGCCTAATTAAGAAACGTTGTAATAGCTGATGGCGTTATTGATTTGTTCTGTTTTTGAAGCATCACACGCTTCTTATGTTGTTCTTGGATTGAAGAAGTGAATGGGGTGGCCTGTTTGGTACCCGTACATTTTGCTTGAGGTCCTGTGGTTACTAGTGGTCAATGACAATTTTATTGGACTGGCTCTTTACGGAACAGTGGAGGTTCAGAATTGCAGTGAAACCTTTTTCTGCCAGGGGGACTTCAAGGAGAAAGATGACCCCAGGTGATCCCTAGGTCACACCTGACCCCAGATGTGATCACCAAGCTTTGTCCAGGAGCAATTCTTGGTTAAGTCTTAAAAATCTCTTCTTACTAAAAAACACATGGCTTGCAGCTGGGACAGTAGTGTGAGGAACAGAATCCAGAGGAGGGAGAGGAGTCAGAAGGGCCCAAATGGAGAAGACTGAAACTGATACCATTCAGATGGGCACCTAACACCCTTACCAATAGGTGGGGCCCTCATCCCAATTTAGTTAGGCCATAATGAACTCAGGACTGTGGATTTGAGAGATAATGACTCTATTATTAATTAAATATTTTATGATATACTGGTAAAAACACTGGCCCTTCACAACAAAAGCAGCATCTGTTTATCTCTCTTGCTGCAAGGCAACAAGCCCAGGGTTTCAGGGAAGCTCAATGAATGTCTGACATTAGAAACTATCGTCCAGATTCCTTATGAGCATGTGCATAATTATAAAACACACACATACACACACACAGAAATCAGCGCTATCTGAATTACCTATTTCTTGCCAGTTAAACTGAAGTGTGAAGGAGTAATGATAATAAAAAGGTTACCTCTAAGACTTTTCATTGTTTCTTTGACTCTGACTAGATTTCTGCAATATCTTTCTTAACTGTTAAGGTTTTCACAAAGCATATTACTTCTTGTCATGTTTATTATTGATTTTGTTGTATATATTATTTATGATTTCTCAATCTGACTGACCCCTGTTGAAAGTGACCTTTAGCTTCTGATTTTTTACTTTTTATCATTTCATTTTAATTTTAGGGCGGCATGGTGGTGCAGTGGTAGTGCTGCTGCCTCGCAGTTAGGAGGCCTGGGTTCGCTTCCTGGGTTCTCCCTGTGTGGAGTTTGCATGTTCTCCCCGTGTCTGCGTGGGTTTCCTCCGGGCGCTCCGGGTTCCTCCCACAGTCCAAAGACATGCAGGTTAGGTGGATTGGAGATTCTAAATTGACCCTAGTATGTGGTTTGTGTGTGTCCTGCGGTGGGTTGGCACCCTGCCCAGGATTGGCTCCTGCCTTGTGCCATTTGTTGGCTGGGATTGGCTCCAGCAGACCCCCGTGTTTGGATTCAGCGGGTTGGAAAATGGATGGATGGATTTAAATTTATATTACTTTGAGTCCTATAATGTCTGGTGGGCCTTAAATGTGCCAGTTATGTTAAGCCATGTGACACAGTTACTGTACATGACAAGCTGTCATGCATGTTTTATTGACTTATTTGAAAAGATCAGTCAATTGTCAAGAAAACTTTACCTAATTGATACTTTGCATGTGAAAATAAAAATCTTAAAGTTACTGAGTGACATAACTTGCCCACAGTCTAATGTACTGTGCATGTTATGCATCTCGCTTACTATTTACGTTGCTGTTGACTCAATAATATCAAAGCTTAATTAAATTGATATTTCCCCATATTCAGCAAAGAGTGTTAATTCAAAGATACTTGCAACTTTCTAGATGCTCGTTTTTATTCATAAGGAATGTGATGTTTTTACTATGTTGCTATTACACGTCTTGCCACAACATTTCCTAAAGTACATTTTATAACCTTAATATATTGTGCTGTGGACCGGAAGTAAGGACAGGAACACAGACAAAATTTCTGGATGCCAACCAGGCCAACCTCTTTATTTTGAGAAAGGTTAAAACAAATAACAAGCGTGCAATGTCCCAGAAATATAACCAAAATAAATTTAGCTGTCAGCTTTTATGACACTATGAGCTTAAAGTTGTCAGGCTTGTCGTCAGACATCCATCTTTCTGGATCTTCATCTTCCAAATGAGATGCCACCTCCCAGGAGCGCCCTATTTTTATAGCTTCTGGACCAGAAGGGCCGGAGTCAGTTGCCGTCATTGGGTGGCTTCTCTGAGCTGAGGTTGGAAAAGAATACAGGGTGGTTGGCGAACACACCCCCTGGTGTCCGGGAGTGGTAGTACTTACTTTTACCAAACCCAGCCTCTGCTTGACAAGTGGGATGACTCTTTACCTTGAATTTCTGGAATTAGCTAAGTAAAGTATCTAGAAGATGGGTAATAAGGGTGCAAAGCATAGCTTTTTAAATATCACGTAGTGCATGCACCTTTTTTCTAACAGTGAAAGAGTAACAAGAAGGTTTATGCCATTGTTAAATTAACTTGGGATTGATAAGAGTGGTCCAAGCAGGATAATAAAAACTTCAGGGTAGATGTAATAAAAGTCTGACAAATGTAGGGTAGGGTAAGTGTTGACGTGTCACCCTGTGACAATCCCGCAGAGATGTTTGTATTTAATGAAGCCATATTCTCCTTTTTTGTCTTAGAAGCATCTGTTATTATTTACAGTTTCTGCCCATTTAAACCACAAACATTTGGCTGCTTTATGAATTTTTTTTCAGGCGACTGATGTCTTTTACCTGTTCAGAATGAATCTTGTTGCTCTTCCCCAGATGATCCTTAATGCTGCTTCATCTTTTTTGCAGTATGTTGATGTGCTCATTCCTTAGTTAATGCTTGCATGCTGTCATTTTTTTTTTATCCTGTACTAAACCCAGCTTAAGAATAATGAAGCAGTTCCTTCTGTTCTTACAGTTTCCATTGCCTACTCAATTGCAGAAACACAAAGCCTATAACTCACCCCCTTGCATCTTTACATCAGCATATTACCACCTGGCTTTTCTCTAAAACAGTTATGTATACAAAACAATGCATAAAGGAATGAGACAGAGTTAAATTCTTCTTATTATAACCTACAATTCTGTAAATCAGAAATATTCTCTCTCCTTTCTTTGCTTGGTCCCTTCAAACATTGAAAACTACCACGGGCACTCTGTCAATTTCAGGCCTAAACCACCTGTGTCCCACGTGTACATATGAAAAAATATTTCACATTCGTCTTTTTCCTGGTTCTTTTGCTGATCTTGCTAATATGCTCTGTAATATGCCAAAAAGTCTTCAGCAACCAGCAAATCACAGTATTATAAAAATGAATCTCAGCCCTATCCGGTATTAGCCATGAACAGATGTTCTGCTTCATCAGATTATGGCAAGACCGGTGATGGTGGAGATGATAAAGTAATCAGTAGGAAAAGATTAATCAAAACCTAACCAGAAATTTTACACTGCTGCAGAGGCCTTTAAAACTTCTTACTGAAAGCCTCCCGACTAAGCACATTTGACAGGTGATAATGAACAGAGGAAACGGAGACTCTTTAAAACCACTCTGGCCCAGTGCTAAATCATTGTACTTGTTTGCAGACATTCTTAATTTTCAGGTTCACTTTTAAAGATTTCTTAATACAGCGTACTGTTTTATAGATATTTTGGAATTCAATATGAAAAACAAAAAAAAAAAATGCTAGCAACATTTAGCACAGTGATCTTTTCTCAGTCTGTAGTCGCCTGTAATCTTGATACGTTTGTGTGGTTAAAAATCTCTTCCAACAAACTTTGAACCATTTACCACATTATCAAAGATTCATTATGTATATCATTGTCTCAGGCTGAGGATTTTGCTCATGGTGTCACTTAAGGGTCCAGAACCTATCCCTGGAGGCAGCACCACTGGGACCTGATATAAGGGTCCCTGGAATTACACACAGCAAGCCATACTGCTTAGTTAAACAGAGGTCTCTGTGTTTAACCAGAGGCCCATCTGTGTGTCAGCTGCCATGGAGTGCTTTGCATCACAGCTTCCCTCCTCTCTCCCAGTAGCACAGCGCACACACCTCTGCCTACACATATTCCTCCACTAATCCGGGTCACAGAACCACTTATCTCTGCTGAGGAATTCATATGGAATGTCAGTCCTCCTCCTCCTCCTCCCATCTACTATATTCCCTGAATTAGTGGTGGTGGGGATGAACATGGACCACTGGGTTTACAGGCAACAAGTTTTATTTCTCAAACAAATGGAGATCTCTGTTTAGTTCAGTTGAACAAGGTGCTGCATGTATTCTCAAGATCCTGAGTTTTCATCCAGCAGTGCCATCTCAAGGAGAAAGACTGACAGCCTAAGCAAAGACACTAATATGGTATAGTAAATGGTTTAACCTTTAAAGTGAACATTGTCAAGAAGATTCAGGGCCTATAAAAAGTATTCCCTATAAAAAATATTCACATTTTATGGTTATACAATATTAAGTCATGGTGGATTCATCTCCAGAAAAAGATTCTTTAATGTCAAAGTGAAAAGAGATCTCTGCAAAGTGCTCTAAATTAATTAAAACTATAAAACCTAAAATAATGAATCATGTAAGTTTTCAACCCCTTCAAGTCAAGACAGTGTTTAGTACGTGCACCTTTATCAGCCATGACCCCCTTTAGTCAGAATGGACAGGTATCTATTGTCACACACGTGTGCATTGGAGGCAGCTAAAAGGCTCAAAAGATGGTAATTCCTCGTCACACTAGGGGATGGTAGAGTGCACTAATCCTTGTTCCTTTCCATTGACAGACCAATCACGGGAAATTCTAATTGGGCCTGATGACATCACTCCTGGTTCCGGTCTCAAGACGACACTTCCGATTCCAGCCACGTCACTTCCGGTCCTGCCCCCAAGGATGTCACTGGTTCCTCTCTGAGGACATCATTTCCCGTTTCCCTCTATATAACCACCATGTTTGCCTGTTTGTTTTGTTCCTGGTTATGGACTCATCTGTACCGCTTGAACCACATCTTTTGCTACAATTTTGGCAGCCAATTTCAAGTATATGGGCGGCTGCCCCCAAACCTCTTTCCTGTGTTGTCTGGATCATTTTACACTATCTACTCCTGTTTCCCCCATTCTTCTTTGCAAAACTGCCCCAGCTTTGTCTAGTAGCATGGGAATTGTAAGTGAACAGCCTTTTGCACGTCCAGCTACAAACTCTAAATTGGATTTTCATGGTATTTCTGTGTAGCTTTGGCTTTATGCTTGGGGTCGTTAACTTGCCGTAAAAACAATTCTTCCCCTAAGGTTCAGGTTTCTTGCACACTGCATCAGGCTTTCCTCCACAATTTTCCTGTATTTTGCTGCATTCATTTCACCTTCTACCTTTATAAGCCATTCAGGACCTGCTGCAGTGAAGCATCCCACAACCTGATGCTGCCACCACCATACTTCATGGTGGGGTTGGTGTGTCTTTAACAATGGTAATGTCAAACATGCCATTTAGTCTGATGGTCAAAAAACTCAATTTTGGTCTCATCAGACCATAGAACCTTCTTCCAACTGACTTCAGAGTCTCCTATGTACCTTCTGTTATACTCTAGCTGAGATGTCACGTGTGCCACTCTCAAATAAAGCTGTAACTGATGAAGCACTTGGACAATAGTTGCTGTGTGCACAGTTTCTGAAATCTCAGACAGTCTCCCTTAATCTTCAAGTTTGTAGCCCCTTCGGAGATATTATGGGTCTCTTGCTGGTTCCCTTACTAGGCTTTTCCTTTCATGATCACTCAGTTTTTACAAACACCCTGCTCTATGAAGATTTACTGCTGTGCCATACTTTTTCCATTTCTTCATGACTGACTTAACTGGACTCCAAAGCATATTCAGTGACTTAGATATTTTCTTCCACTTCCTGACTTGTGCATTTTCAATCACCTTTAATGGAGCTGTTTGGAGTGTTCATTTGTTTTCATTGTATAGGTTAGAGACCATGATACCGAATAAGGTAGGCCATGATACTGACTCACCACAAGCTGGACCTTCCACATATGTTGAAAACCTGACTACAGATTGGTGATCTCCATTTAACTAATTCTGTGGCTTCTAAAAGTAAATGAGTACTTGTGTCCAACTATTTTGTGTTTTATATTTGTAATGATTTAGAGTATTGCAGAGATCTGTTTTCACTTTGACATTAAAGAGTCTTTTCCTGCTGGTCAATGACAAAAAACCTAACCTAATCCACAGTAACTGAATGTTATATAATAAAATATAGAAACTTTCAAGGAGGTGAGTACTTCTAAAGGCACAGTAGAAGCCAAACTAACCTTGACTGCTGCTCTGCATTTTGCTCTATGGTATTAATTTTCGCCTATGTTAGTATGGTGTTTAGGCAGCATGGTGTGGTATAGTGGTTAAGGCATTCAACCTCAAACCCTGAGGTTGTGGGGTCAAATCATGCTGCTGAACAAGTCACTTCACTCATATGTGCTCTATTTGAAAAAACAAAAGAAATGGAACCAAATGTGTTTCAAATGTTGTGTCACCTTGGAGAAAGAAATCAGTCAAATGCTAGGTGATAACAGACAGCTTGGTACATTCTGGTGGGCCTGATTACAATGAAGAGAGACTTGAAAAACATTAGGCATTCTCTTGTAATACGGAGAGTATGTCTGTGCAAATCGTTTTCTTGTATGGTTCACACACACAATGTTATTAAGCACATTTTTTTCAAATTGAGAAAAAAAAAATTTTTCCTTACAAGGATCGATTTATAAAGTTTTCAGAATTTGTTTGGGAGTGGGTTGAAAGCCAAATTTCATGCATTGTCCTCACAACATATTATTGCATTTTTTTATTGGAATAGGTTTTGCTAGTGAGTTTTGTTCATTACAGAAGTTCTAAACCCCACAATAAAACAAATTATGAGATTTTAACATACGTATGGGATATTTTCACATATGTACGCAATGCTTCCATGCACATACAGGATAACCAAATAGCACTTTTGTAATTTTTTTAGTCTAACTTCATCCTGTAGTTGGTGAAAGCATCCCGAACGTACCTGAAAACATCTTGTATGTACATAAAAGTATGCCATACGTATGAGATATTTCCATGTACGTACGAGATAAGGGCTATCCCATAATTTTTTTCAGAGCTTCAGTAGTTCTTTAACTAAAGTAAAATAAAAGTTGTTTAAAATAATGAAGAGAAACATTCATGCATTAGTTATCCTTTTGTCTGAAAAAAATATAATCGAAATCACTTGCATCAGAGTAAAAGATTAGTTCATTTAAATCACATTTTAATGGTTTATGGGAGCAGACAAATGAATGTATTCATTGGTACGTAGGTCAATAGAGCTTGCTGATGTTAAAAGTGTAAAAGTTTGGAATGTGTTTTTCGTAGCTACACATTTACTCCTTTAATATACTTACTACCGCAGCATATTAGGTGCACCCTCAATCAAGGACATCCCATTTTGTGGTAATGAACCCATTTATGAATAAAGTGTTTCAACAGAAACATGCTCCATGCCAAAAAGCTAGTGAAAAAAATCAAATGGTGCCAACAATTCAAAATAAATTCTTCAGTTGCTAGCACTTAATTTAATCAAGAATCTGTGCTATATTATAAAAGAAGATTTTAAGAGTAGAGAGAGCTCCACATCATGTTACACTTTAATCCTTTTTCAATCCATGTTCTGATCAATTAACATTATTCTGAAGGCAAATGGGGCATCCTTTTGCTGTCCAACAGGCAGTTACTGAATTTTCCACTTCCTCAATGGTCCAAAAACTAAGTGAGTCAGTTACTACAGTAAGTAAGAAAATATTAATATTTTTAAATGATCAATGTTTATCCTTGATTTTAAATGTTTGCCATGGAATTGCATGAATTCTTGTGATATATGACAAACCTATTTAGTGTTTATATATGAAACATGTAAATGGATGTCATAAAACATGATACCCTAGAAATAAGGAGAAATAATAATAATAATACCGCATTGTGTAGTTAGGAAGATTCTTAACAGCGGGTTCACTTACCACCTGCTACATGTTTACTGCCTCTGTCACAAGTTGATCTGGATCTTAACTGCAGTATTTGATTGTAATGATTTTTTAAATCCCAGATCACTACTAATTTTCATGCAGTGCAACATTTTATAAACTTGTGTTAACTGCCAATGCCCAAATTACTATCGCTCATTGTAATTTCTCTCTTAGCAGCCCATATTTGTGTTACTGTATTATAAAACGTTTAAACACTTGTTGAGGCAAATAAGTCAATTACATAATCATGAAACAGTCTTTAGCATACAATAATATATGTATACAAACCCTGAAATAGTTTAAAGAGAAGCAGTTAGGTAAAAAAATATACTGGTCACTACGTATATCTGAAATATTACATTTTAGCTTGATGTTACTAGAGTAGCATATTGGTCAGAAAGTTAATTTAGATGCATTTACAAGTAAACTCTGGCCATTTAATACAAATACCTACAAATTCTCATTATTATTCTGTTCCAAAAACTGAATTTGCATCAGCACTGACATCTTCTCATCTCAATGATGCTGGGGCCTCTGAAAATGGAAACTATTCAACCTTGGCCTGTAGCTCATTTAAAATTTTGCCGGCTTGACCTCAGCTTAGTTCCAACTGAGTGAGCTTCACATTATAACACTGTTCTCGGCATTAAGACAAAACCTTTGGCAGACTGATGACCCAGTTTTATTATCTGGTCATTCAAAAGGATACAAAGTGATTTTGTTCCAAATGTCATCTGGCTGGCAGGCCTTAAAGAGCTATTTAATGCAGGCAAGAAAATCAAATCAGCATGGATTTTAGCATGTATGTTCCTGAAAGATCTGTTTGTTATCTACTATACATGGTACTATAGGTTCAACTCGATGCCAAGGGTTTTCCAAATAAAACATCATTTTAAGATACAGAAGTGAGTGTCTTTTTATGAAGTAATCAGTTAGACTTCAGAGATCTAATTGCTTCAAGTTTTCTAGACTTATTTGGATTTATAAATATGCAACGTACAAAATATCTCTGGGTAGGATTATAGTTAATCACTTTTTTTTTTCTACACTTAAACTTAATTTTTACATTGGTATATACTTAATTACTATTATTTTTGGTTACATTTCTTCTAGGCCACTGAGAACAAAATCTGATATAATGTAGATGACAGCAATCCTCTTTAAGTTTTATGACAATAACTACTGTCCTACGTTTCTACCACTTTACAGAATATGTTTACTAAAAAGTAAACATAAGCAATTTTTTATACGACCCTGTAAATTAGAAATAGTACAAAGTACAGTGAAATTCTTACTTTCATGTCCAACCAAAATATAACAGGTTGCCACTCGCTGGTGGCATCAAAAGCAGTAACGTATACAAAATTTCACTTTATTTAACAGAACACACAAATTAGCATACCTGATGTACTGTTTACCCCACTTCCATAACACTTATTCAGTTACTCTCTTACCACATATGACACTTTATCTTTTTACTGTTTGACTTTGATTGCATTGTTTCAAAAAGCCAAAGGGCAGAAAAATGAGCAGGGAATTCCTGATTAAGCACACTTAACCATATGTTCACATGTTCATGTAAGAACCATGAACTTTCAAGTGAAAGGTAACACTTTAGTTTAGATACTGCAAAAATGCTTCTATTACTCACTTTTTCTTATGTAACAAGATTTAACAAACACTTCTGTGGGTCTTCATAACACTTACAAAACATCAGTAGATAGGTTATTATTTATCAGTAGATAGGATTATCAGTAGATAGGATTATTATCTCTCTATATATAAAATCTAACATGGTACTGTCTGTATGCATGTCCACTTTTCACGAGAGAACTACTTAACGGATTTAGATCGGGTTTTTGTTTATAATTTGCTTGAACATTCCCAATTGATTTTGCAACCTCTCTAATTATGCTAAGTATTATAGTTCACTGACGGTACCGATTTATTTACGCAAATCTGAGAGAAATTTTTGAATAAAGCGCACTTGTTCTGTTGTATTTGTACCTTTTGTGAAAGTGTTTCTTTGATATTGGGACTTCAGGCTTCACACATTATAAACTTCATGTCTACATTTTGTCAATTATTACTAAAACATGAAAAACGTTTCTTTTTTAACAATGTGTTTACAAAGATCACTGTAGACACAGAAAACACATGAAATGCATGTGTTCCAAATAACAATATAGTATTTATAAAAGGTGTGATTTTGGTTGACTTCTCAATCAGTACAACTCCAAGCAACTGACACGCAGGTAAACAGACTTGAGCTGAGAAAACTGTGCAGGGTGGGGGGATATGATAGCAGGCTGCTTGCTGTTTGCTGCTTATCAACACATTTAAAGGACAAAAGATGCTGACGGAGAGGTGAGAAGCGATTTAAGGTGGGACGGATCTACAAGTTTTTTCATAGGCTCTGGTAATTTTAGTGTTAAACAATAAGCACAAGTGAAGCCAGTTGAAGGGTTTCACAAGGCACAGGACACAGTGCTGTAGTGTCACACATCAGTCACACACTTTTTTATTTATTTTAACCCTCCCATCTTGTGTATGCAGCTCAAAACAAGGCCATTATAGTTACAAATGTTTTTTTTGTCTAAAGAAGCAAACAGTATTGAGTAACTATTCTGCAAGTTACAGTACTGAATCAACAAAATATGAATATTTTAAGGATTATAGAACTCTGTACCATTTTTATAATATGAAGGAGATGAATAGAGCAGTGAATTGATCACCAGAAATGGAAATAGCCATGGCTCCATGCAATCATGAGTGCTGCCAACCAGCCAGCACAGACTATGCGGATAAAACTAAGTTGTTAGCTTCCAGCTCCCTGATGCATCATAGAGTCATATGCTGCATGTAGTCTCTATAATTTATGTATTTTTCCCATACCTACCACACCACAACCTGCTATAGTTTGTAACATAAGTTTATGTTGTTTCCAAAGTCTTTGATTTCTGTGTTGTAGAGCTGTAGGTAAATAGATCAATAAGGAATTATTAGAAGAACTTTTCAAAAATGCAGTTGCTTATGGCATTGACACTAAACCTTGATTTATCCTCTAAGAGAATAGGGGGAACCAGCTAAAATGATGTATGTACAGACAAACCAAATTTGAGCATGGTATGTTGTATCCAGGAGGGAGCGCTTGTTCCCTGGTATTGTGTTCTTTATTGATGCAGAACAAACTTGAATCATACACATCCCTTTAGTAACTGTGGTGGAAATAATCAGACGAGAGCAATATGGTACAAAAAGAGATATATGTATTTAACTTGCTTCAAAATGTAGCTTCCACCCCCAAAATGCAATGCAAATAAATATTTATACAAAATATGCAATACATATAACACTTATCCAGGCTGGATAGAAACCAGTGGAATGTACAGTCATCATTCTGTTTCTTCAATGTAGAATGCTGACAGCTATACAAGCCCGGTCCGACAGGGTGTTCAGCGGTGTAGAGACGGCTTCTGGCTTTGTGATGGATCCTTACCATTTTAAACACTCACATATTTACATATTTATAAAATTTGCTATGAACCTTGCCAGGTATGGGCAACTGCCATCTGAGCTGTCTATGTTATTTCTGGATTGTGCCCAAATAACACCTTCCCCTGTTCTAGTCACTCATGGCTTCTGCGGGCAGTGGCCCTTGGTCACTTAGCAAACATCAGCATTTTAAAATAGCCTGCCTGGGTCATCCTTTCACATGTTTCTGTCCATCTTTTTTGCAAGTTTCACTCTGTCAGCTTATTAATGGCTTTGAAATAAGCTTCATAGATTACAGTGGCACACTTCAAACCAGTAGAGCATATCCAAAACTTTGATACTTTCTTTCAGATTGAAATTTTGTAATGAAAGCTCCTGTTCACTTTGTTTGATTCCCACTGGAGTATGTATTTCATGCTGTTTTTTTTTTTTGCAATGTCATATACTTTGGTTCAATACACTTTTACTAGATTGGGCATGTTTTGCAAATGTTTTTAAAAATTCATGAATTGTCCAACATCATGTGATAGGAAGTCAATGAGAGTGTTTTTTCTGTGTCCACTCGGGCATAAAGCTACCAGTACGTTATTAATTCCAGTCATGTAGCTGGCTGTATTTTCGTTTTCCCTAAAGTTGTAGCCATCTCTTCAGTTAGGGAACACTTTACAAGTGTCTGAATCTCCCACAGGGTTGCAAGACTAGCAGCTAAAATGAAGCCCTGCTTCAGAGTAGACATCTAACAAACTGCCCTCCATGTTCCTCTATTCCCTTATAAATCTCCCATTCAAGACAAGGCTAGAAGTGATCATTCCTCTGCTTTCTGCTTGTTCACATCAGACATCTTAAACATGGATTATATTCAGTCCCCTGTGGCTGTGACTTCACAGTATTGGTTCCTTCATACAAAAAGAGAAGAACAGGTTCTGAGGTACCTACAGTTTCCAATCCCTTTTTGTGTAGGTTTTTTCCTTGTGCTTCCAGAACATTCACACAGAGAGGATGAGTAAACTGTGGCAATAAACTGGAGATAAAATTTGTAATTCTTAAGATTTAATGTGTAGAAATAGACAGAAACCACCCAAAGGGGTGATGCACTGAAACAAGCATAAGTAGAACACCAAGAATGTTGTGGCTTCACTCCCTCCTTTATTCCTTACTTCCATCATCTCATTCTGTTTTTTTTCTGGGTAGACAATATTTAGGAAAGGGCATAATAATGGAGCAAAGAGACACCATGCATTGCAGAGCTTGCTGATAAACAAACCCACAATTCTGATGACTTTGGTCTGGGGTTGAAGAATAGATTAATAAGAAAAGTATTTTAAAAAACTAAAGCTCTGTCTTCTTCACTAATCATACAAGATGCAGAATATAACAGAGACTAGTCATGTGTTTTATAAGGAATAGACAAACTGAATTAAAAAATGGGCACAGATCAGATTTACTGAAAACTGAAGAGCTAATCTTAATGTGTTAGTTATTAAAATATATGTACGCCAGAACGTAATGGCATCCCATATTTCCATGAGGGGCTTATTCACAGAATTCATTCATGATGGAATATTAGTAAATGTGAAAACACCACTTTCATTGGATTAAAGATGACTAATACAGTGCATGGCTTAAAAAAATCATTGATGCTTGTGAGTCACTACGGTTGTGGCAGTTTTAGCCAAGACTCTGAAAATCATTTGAATAGCTGATGATCCATAAGAAGCATGCCAGTTGCTGAGTAATTAAGTAATGATGAATTTCTTTCCATGGCCACCCACTGAAAAGCAGCAGGATGCCGCTTTCTACTATGACATACTTTGGGATCAATGATTTATCTTGTTTGGAAGCATTGAAGACCACCATGGATTCAACAAAAAGCTACAGATAGCAGCCAACATTTTCATAAACTCTTTGAGCCTAGATCCTTCATGCCAGCCATCTGGAATTTGGCTGCTTTACTATATTAAGAGTTTGCAAGAAGCTATCAAGCAGAAGTTGCCACAACATGACCATGATCAAAGTTAGGATCTGATTACCAGAACCAAATGTCAAACACTTAAACCGGGGAAAAAATAAACTTTACAGAAATTAGAACAGGCAGACTGATGTGCAAGGATTTGCTATGGTCAAGTCATGTTTCAGCCAGCATGTCTCCCCAGGGTGGGGTTCAAAGTGTTATTTCTTGTTGTTTTTCATTATGTTATGCAATTTACTTATTTCATTTATGATGCACATCTTTTTAATTGTATATTGGGAAAGGGGAATGGCTTTACTTACGTCCCTTGTGCTTTGTGGGTGGTCCCATAAGGGGCAGGGCCACCTACCTATCACCGCCAGGAGAGGCCCTCCATCCTATTCAAGGGAGGGCCCCCCATGGTTCCTGTCATCCCATTGAATGCGCTGAAGTGGAGAGTGTTTTGGTGAGTTACTGTGCTTTTTCTTTGCTTTGTGTTTTCCGGATTTTCAAACCTATGCTTTGTTTTGATGTCAGCTCTTGGATTCTTGTATTAGGACTGTGTAATTGTTTTTTTTTTTAACCTCAGCTCCAACTTGCCTTCAATTTTTTGGATACAGTATTAGGACTCAGTTTCTGTATTTCACATTGCCTTTCAGGCAACTCTTTGGGCTCTTCAGAGCTTTGTGCCTCCACAGGCTTTTGTGAAAATAAACCTTTCATTTTTATCAAGATTTGTCTCTGCCCTTTAGGATTCAAGTCGGGGTATTTTGATGGTGTTTTTCCCTTCTACTGAGCAACATTGGGATTGTGTTTGCAGCTCTCCTTTTTAGAACTCAGCAACACTTCATGACAAGTCAAAGATGGCACCACCATGGCATAGGATAAAGGTGAGGTTATCTTTAAGCAGAATTCCAAGAGAAAGGCAGTTACAGAGCACCTCTACATGCTGATGCGAGCTTACGGTGGTTGCCAAGAATCTTTACAGCCTCTTTGTGCTCCAGAAGTAAAATATCCAGGGGACTCTATCAAGACAGAAACTGCTCGAAAGAGAGCAAAGAGGTAGAATGGCAACCTTTGTCAATAAATGGTTTCCACAAAAACCCGTTGTCTATGGCATTGGGTATGCAGGGGACAGGCTAGTGAAACTCTTCCAGGACAGTAGGCGGCAGCAGCTGTGAAAAGGCACCATATGTGCCAGGCCTTTAATGGGTAATCTGGGGCTGAAGGACCAGCAGTGCACTGTTTCCTAATAACGTTACAAACAGGGCCACTGACACCAGAAGCATTCCTAGGAATATATCTACCGTAAATTAAACCCTAGGAGGAGTTTAAATGTTATACCCAACCACTATGAAACTGAGTCTACAGATGACAGATTACGGCTCACACGCATACAGGAGGAAACATGAAGGAAGGCAATAAGAGAGAGAGCGTGAGATGCAGAATTCATAATGACAAAGTACTTTAAATGTGGGAAACTGGGTAGCCTACCTTCTAGATAGACAGAATGAAACCTGTGTAGTACCATCCAAAGGGATGTCTTTTTTGTCTCTTTCCATGATAACTTTGTGTCCTCTCTTTCTTCATCTCTTCCTGGTCATTTAGCCAAATGCTGCTTTTTGCCTCATGTAAAGTCCAAACCTGATCTCACTTGGGTTTGCTCACCAGTTTTTCTTGCAGTGGTAACAATGCATGAGGCATCACCATACGTTTCTACTTTTGATTTTGCCTATCCACTAGAGGTGCAGTATTATTTGAATCTATTAGCCAGTTTGGTAATAAAAGAGTGATTTTAAGAAACATATAAAGAAAACAGTAGAGTTAAACCTCCAAAACCTATAAGGAAATATGACAGACTTAAAAACAATTTCATGAAGAAGTTCTCCTGCACCATGCATAGGATGTTTATGCTTTTCAAGAGAGGAAATTCCAGTTCTCAAACTATGAGAACATGTACATTGCTTAAAAACATTTTTCTTTGAATCTATAGGTATATATCAGCTTTAGTTCACTCAAATCCATAATCTGAAAATACAAGCAGTGGAGTCATCCATGCATCAAGCACCTCCTGACCGGATCTCATTCTTTTGTAAGGACACACCTCATTGCACTGCTATTAGCTGTGTCGGCCTCCTCTTTTCTAGAGAGAACATGCAATTACTTCTAATGAAAAAGTGTCTGTTTACTGTGAAGTAAAATTTTTGGGCATAAAATGACTTTTCTTTACATTTGACAAAAAAATCTTCATCTTTTATTGGCTAACTAAATAGATTACAAAAGCAAGCTTTCAAGGCAGCTAAGGCCCCTTCATCAGGTAAGGTGTAAGCAAATTACCCCTAAAAGGCCTGGCACATTTGGTGCCTTTTCATAGCTGCTGCCGCCTACTGTCCTGGAGGAGTTTCACTAGCCAGTCTTCTGCATACCCAATGCCATAGACAACGGGTTTTTATGGAAACCATTTATTGACAAAGGTTGCCATTCTACCTCTTTGCTCTCTTTCGAGCAGTTTCTGTCTTGATATAGTCCCCTGGATATTTTACTTCTGGAGTAGAAAGAGGCTGTAAAGATTCTTGGCAACCTCTGTAAGCTCGCATCAGCATGTAGAGGTGCTCTGTAACTGCCTTTCTCTTGGAATTCTGCTTAAAGATAACCTAACCTTTATCCTATGCCATAGTGGTGCCATCTTTGACCTGTCATGAAGTGGGCTGAGTTCTAAAAAGGACAGCTGCGAACACACTCCCAATGTTGCCCACTAGAGGGGGAAAACATTGTCAAAATACCTCGACTAGAATCCCAAAGGGCAGAGACAAATCTTGATAAAAATGAAAGGTTTATTTTCATAAAAGCCTGTGCAGGCACAAAACTCCGAAGAACCCAAAGAGTTGCTGGAAAGGCAATGTGAAATACAGAAACTGAGGCCTAATATAGTATCCAAAAAATTGAAGGCAAGATGGAGCTGAGGTTCAAAAAAATCAGTTACACAGTCCTAATAGACCTTGTCTGATGAAGGGGCCTTAGCTGCCTTGAAAACTTGCATTTGTAATCTATTTACAGTAGTTAGCCAATAAAAGGTGTCATTCACTCTACTTTATCCTGTGTACATTCTTAAGAAATATCAACAAAAGTTAAAAATATTTAAGAGCAGGCTGGGTCCAGATGCAGATGGCATTTTTACAATTAGATTCGCAAACCCAGTTCATCCAGTTCAGGGTCAAGTGAGCCTATCTGCACATCATCAAGTATAAAGCCGGAATCATTTCTAAATGGTGATCCAATCCACTGCAGGGGCCTCTCAAACACCGACATGCACACTGGGCCAGTTTGGAACTGTCAATTGAGACATTTCATATCTGTATTGGTAATGTAGGAGGGTAACGCTCCACATACATGAAGAATATATACAAGCTATACACAGTAAGCCATGGGTAAAGGGTCTGAACCCAGAATACTGGAGGCAGTAGCTATCTGTGCAACCACTATCAAAAAAACGTAGTAAAATGAAGAGTGTAGCAAGGCATTTCTAAAATTAGATGAACTTGTTCCAGCAAAACTCGTTGCTTCACCACATTCATTCTGCTTGCTAGGAATCTCAGTGCTATATTCTGCTTTTGTTCCTGACATTAAGCTCCAAATGCTGTGCATATTAAATCCTGTTTTGTTGTGGAAAAGGTAATAAAGGTAGGCTCAATTATAATTCCTCACTGCATGTCATTTATGGGATTTTATTGAGACCATTCATGTCAGGTTCACAGCCAGAGCTGGTTTTGAAATAAGGAAGTGAAATCACGATTTGAATTACAACAGAACGATAGAAGTGCAATAAATAAAGAAAATTTTAAAAAATGCTTGTTCAGTTAAAATTATTCACTGGACAATGATTCTTGTAACTCATTATAAACTATTGTATGGTATTTTCAGAAAAGCATGCTTATAGCAACTGAATAATCTTCTTGTTTGAAGAAACATGCTAGCCGTCTACATCACTGTATTTTGTATTTTTATCTGGTATTGCAATTCCAGTATTTGTCTGGTTAAATGCCTTAAGTGTTATGAAATGTGCAATAAAAATTGTGTTAAACAAAACTCCAGAATAACATCATTTTTTCAGATGCAGATTTTATCACCAAAGAAGCTGAACCTTTCTAGCTGGCTTCATTAAGTTAACACCAAAGTGCTTTGTTAGAGGCAGGCATTGAATATCAAACACAGTCATAGATCTTAGTACATATACTCTAGCAAAAGTTTGGATAACAAAAATAATAAAGTAAAAATGGTACTGTCTTTATGATGACGGTACAGCTTTTAAGTGAGCCTGACCAATTTGACTTGGTGAAGCTTATATAAATAAAACATCAGTGCAAAGAAATAATGTAAGGAAAACATTAAATAATACCAAGCTTTATATCATATTCAGTTTTAACAAAATCCTCAACCCATTAGGGAAGCTGTGAATCTGATTAACCTAACATTTAGTAGTCTCTCGGAGATAGTGAAGTATCTAGGCTGACAAAGGTCCAGCATACTTACGTAAGAAAAACATATAATTTCTAAGCAAGCTTTCCACCGTTTTTCAAATTGTTATTTTTTTATTTTAAAAAGAATAGTATGTCATTTTCCCAGTATGTTTTAATGGGTTGATCAAGATTCTGCCAATGAAAACCGATAAGAGGACACGGATACAATATACTATAAGACATCTTCACAGATTTTTAAATTATTCAACATTACCTCATTGAATCATACTCAGAGTACTGCTGTGAGGATGATTGTGCTTCCAAGGATATGTAAGCAAAAATTTTTTCCCAATGTGGTCTGCATGTGGGCCAAGCCCATAATATGTGGCCGAGTGAAATGAGTGCCTGATGACTTCACTAACTTGTGTGTGCTTGTGTGTATGTGTGTTGTAATGGTGGCTGGAAAAGGAGATGACTTTAGATGGCAAGGAAAGGTTAGGGTGCCTCCCTGACCACCCCTTTAAATATTAACAAAAAATAGATAGCTCAAAAATAAAAGCAATATGAGGCTTAAATCACATGGGCAAGCATTCAGGAGCTCTGTCCTTCACAAGTGTCAGTTGGGTATCTGATGCCACGTTCAGTGCATAGGCTAGCTTTATAAAGCTGACACTCTGAGTGGCAGGTGGGGCAAGGTGAGTTGTACTCCTGGGGCTGTGGAGAAGGACGGATAAATTAATGTTAGCGTCAGTGCCCCCTCTTGTCCTGCCATGGAACTGCTTACCTCACCAGAGCCAGGAAGGTAATCTCCAGGGGCCTCATGTATAAACGGTGTGTACGCACAGAAATGTTGCATATGAACGTTTCCATGTATAAAATGTAAGATGTATAAAATGTAAGATGTATAAAACCTAAACTTGGCGTAAAGCTACGCACATTTCCACGGTACCTCATACCCTGCTGTACGCAAGTTCTCCGCTTAGTTTTGCAGACTAGCGGCACCCAGCGTCAAAGCAATGCTACTGTTCCTGCGTGGTTTATCTTTCTTTTTCAGATGCACATCCCTTTATAAATACACTAAAATTAAATGCATATTGTTTATTAGTTTAATGCATCTGATTGTAATTAACCTGTAACAATATAATGGTCCACAGAATGGTCAAACTATTCTAAATACCATAGCTGCTTTAGCGTTATTACTCTCACTGCACCTTCTTCTTCTTTCAGCTGCTCTCGTTAGGGGTTGCCACAGGGGATCATCTTTTTCCATATTACTTTCACTGCACCACTTGGAGCAGCTGATCGAAAAGAGAATTATCGGTATACAGCATCAAGCACACGCTGCCTCAGCCATGCTTCCTATTTGAACTGCTGCTCACACAGCAAACGCTTCAAAGCCTTTCCTGTACGGACCTCGCGGTCCAGAAACAATTTCATCCCAAGAACTCTAAACGCACTCAATCAGTCCATCAAGTGCTCCTTGTAGAACTGTTTGTACAATTACCTCACTGTAAACTTGCGATACAGTTATAATATTGCACAACCTGAACCACTTTATAAAGCGCATATTTACATACTAGGCTGACCCGCCTTTTAAGGCGACCGACTTTTAAGTTGACCACTTCTTAAGGCAATTCAATATGTAGATCAATTTGATATTTTATACAAACTCATTAATTTGGTTATATTGCATTTAAGAGGTATTACTTTAATACTCGTAGTTTCTGTTATTTTTGTGATGAAATGTAAACTTTTTTTCTATATTGAGGTCGCCCTTTTGGACCCCCTGATATTTACTACGCGGTGAGGCATTTGTACTCCATCAACATTAATTATTTCCAGAGACATAATTTTGTCTATTTTTCCAGCGCATCGCGCACAAAAGCAAGGGAACGATGGGAGCACCAGAACTCTGCTCACATCATGTCGCTTCGTACCGCAAGCTGCAAGTAATAAGTCTGTGATAAGCGGAATACCGCTATGCTTTCCACTCATGGGACGGAAGGACAATCCCGACCGCTTTTATATAGTAAGAAAGAAGAAGAAGATATCGCACAGTCTGGAGTAGAAAATCATCTTTTACCTGGAAAAACGAAACTACAAATCCCATCGTGCATTGCAAAATGGACGGGACGTGTGTGAAACTCCGCGCCTGCGTAGCACTCATGGGACGGAAGGACAATCCCGACCGCTTTTATATAGAAGGATGATGACATTATCATTTTTAAGATGAAATGCAGCAAAATATGTTTATTATATTATACAGATAAAACTTTAACTTCATTTAAATAATCTATATTGTTAATAATTAAAGGACACGGTGTCACTACACTAGCAAGGATCTGGCACTCTGTTAACGGATTATTCCTGCCTCGCACTGTATGCTTCACTGGGACTGGCATGAAGAATAGAATAATTAAACATGTACTACGAAGATATTTCAATGTTCGGCATTCGGAATCGGCGTTATAAGCTTACAGATGGCTTAACGTCTATTACAGAGCTGATTGTGTGGCGATTGGGTATTTGGAGAAAGAAAAGGAAGGACAGGAATTGGAGGTTAGTACGTTTGAAAGAGATGTACTGCTGCAATAAATTGTTTCATCGAAGGTCGCGCACAATAACTGCGCCACCATGTTCCCATGTTTAATAACATGCTTTAACTCATATCATCATGAAAATGATATCACGTATACATCTCAGTATTTTAGTTATTCAGAGAGCTGTAATATCACGAATGTAATGGATTCTGTGTCCTGTCGGAGGAAGAGAAAGCTGGTTTAAGAAGCAGGTAGTGATTCACACACATTGAGCACATAGAAGATCAAATACAAAACAAAGCATTTAACGTGCTACTTTAGTTACGATGGGATTTGAGAAACTAGTAAATTAAACGGTTTTAAGATGAAGTTTATGATGTTCTACTTTAATGACAAAATAAACTACGTGATTAAAGCGGAGATTAAAGTTGACATTTCGTGCTTTTTTTTTTTTCCCTGTACCCTAATGAGCTTTCATATGACACTCAGACGGTGGGCTACGACTCGCCTTTTCGCGGCGACTCTGATATGTGACAACTTCTTTTTTATTTCGGGCACTGTGCGACTTTGTGAACTTGAGCTTTCGAGTTTCTCTGACATGCTATGTCACTCGATCAACTTCCTTTTGTTGTTTATACCACTGTTTAAACCAACAAATAGTACGTTTTTCTTTGCCTCCACTTGGTATTCGCTGAAATTCTCTTTTCCCCTGTGCTTTTCCCATTGTCTTTTCACAGAAGGCTGAGCTTAAGGGCTATTTATATTGATTTGCATATTCAAAGAGGCGTAATTCTGGGAGGAGTTGGGGTGGGGCAGCAGGCGCATGCACGAGTGTTACTTTTCACACTGACCGGGATTTATGTAATGGAACAACGTGGAAGTTGGCGAACGCACAGATTCATGCATCTGGATTTTTCTGTGTGTAAGCACATTTCGGCTTTTGTGCTTACATCATGTTATAGTGTGAATTCTACGCACCGCGTTATGCATGAGGCCCCAGACATGCATGCTTGACAATATATACATAGTATATTTACACTAGACTGCACATCAATTATAATTTAACGTGTGGAAATGGTGGGCCAGTCTCTCAAAGACACCTCTTTGGCCCTTTGCCTCCCCAATCTTCTCTCCACTTTACCCCTGTGAGACAGTCACAATCACTATTTTTCTCAAATCTATACTCCTAACTAATCTGAGCAACTTAACTTCACCCCATGTTTCTCTAGTATTACTTCAAAGCACTAGTGACAAAATTCACAGACCTCTACACTGGATTCTGCAATGCTGTGCCCTAGGACCTTTACTAATCATGTGCTTTTGCTATTAGAAAGCAGGACTAGCGTAGTTTCCTCGAGAGTAGACTTCTGTCACCTAGCCTTGAACATTGTAGCTTGGACTGCTAAAGCTCTAGGATTTTAGGCAGTAAATACAAAGTGGAGATCTGCCTTCTGTGGTCTAAGGCATACAATCCTGGAGTTCAAATCATTGCTTTATTTGGCCACTTAAGCAAGACACATGGGTCAAGCGCTTGATTTCCATGGCCTGATCTTTCTTGCTCTCTTTTTCTCTCACACCCATTCACACACACAACATAGCAGATCCTATTGTTCCCACATCTGTGTGGTGAGAAGTGAAGCAAAATGACACCTTTTATTGGGTAACTAAAAAGATTACACTATGCAAGCTTTCGAGGCAGCTCAGGCCCCTTCTTTAGGCAGGCTGTAACAAGCTTCCTCGAAAACTTGCATATTGTAATCTTTTCAGTTAGCCAATAAAAGGTGTTATTTTGCTTGACCTCTCACTACATGCATAATGGCTAACACGGTACAACACCCTAGTACTCCCACATCTATGGTAATGCTGTCAAGGTATCTCAAAATGCTTGCACGCCCCCCCCCCCCCCCCCTTCAAAGTGAACTGCAGTTTCTGTTGATAATTTTAAACTATGAGAAAGATTTAGAATCAGTGGTGACTATTCAGTGAACCCTGATGATCATGGAGTTGGACTCACTCCACAAGGCTGCCAGAGAATGTCTATTACTTGCTCTAGTGGGACTGTAATCAAGTACCTGAGCCTTGCTGTGCCCAAACTGTGAGATTGAAATTGAGTTGTATGGTTTATGTGCTGTGCAGTATTGTTTGCCAAGAAAGACTTTTTATGAAACAATTCAAAGCTGCATAATTATTTTAGTCCAGGAAAAACTTAATTAAGTTGTAGTAGTAATTTTGTAAGCTGATCTGGAGCTCTGGAATAAAGCCTACTAAAATAATAGAATGTAAAAGACATCTAAATTTGTTTTTCTGGAAGCACATGGATTCCACACCACAATATAATATAATGTTGAATTATATAGCCCAGCTTATTATATAGCTCTGGTTCTCATGGATTGCCTGGTGTTAGCTTTTACAAACACAGCATATTAGGCACAGGCACCTGAGTTCCAAGTTGAATTTAGCTTGCATATTATGGGATCAATTGCTTTCTGACAGACTCGGTTTACACCTTTTTGTAAGTTTCAGCCAATATTTGTTCTTGTTAACTTCGGGAGTTGCCATAGTTACGGCATTTCTGCCTCAGCCCCTGGGAGATTTTATTTCCTATGCCAGCTGGCTCCCTTATACCACCAGGTCATTCTGAGTGCTTATGCATATTGGGCGTTTTTGACTGTATCCTGTGTCTGCCACCTGATATACACAAATCAATTGCTTTCAGGACATGAATAAAGCAAGATACTTAGAAAAAGAACTGATTATGTGACTTATTGTCATGAATTTCCTCTCTTTTGCTTCCTACAGGTTAAAGTATGATTGCTCTTTTCAGACCTGCATCCGGCCATGTAATTAGAGAGAGAATGAACATATAAGGTAGTGTCAGAGTCAGGGATGTCTGTTATCTATTGTCTTGTGTGACACTGTTTGGAGGCATATTCATCTAGAAAGTGAAGAGGACATGTGTGCTAAGGATATTTGAATCCTGAGCTCTGTATGAATCAATTTCCTTAACCAAAGGCCACTCTTATTCACTAATGTTATAACATTAATAACATCACTGAAAGACAGCATTAGACTTCTGTTGAATTTTGACAATATAAGCAATGCTAACCTTTTGGAATGCAGTCAGCCTTGATTACTAGACCTACATTGGTCCTTTGCCTAATAACCATAGGCACAGGAGATTAGTTTTTTCTGGAAACTGCATAGGCAGTAGGTTTTGTTTTTCCTATACACTGTTGCCAGCTGGTCTTAATGTATTTATTCATTACTATTTACTACTGTTATTACTCTCGTTTCATATTGTGGATCATTTTTTTAAATGTCATTTTGTTTCTTATTTGTAAATGTGTAACATAGCTTGTAAACTGGTATATTTATTGCTATATAAAAATAAGACGAGTTATAACTGAACTTGTAATTCAATGAGAAAGATGATTATTCCTAAGTGCTAAAATCTGCTATAAACGTATCCATACTCTTCTGAAATAAGACATAAACAAAATATTTGGATTTTCACTGCCATCTTCGTTAAGATAAATAAAAAACTGAGGTTGAGAATCTGCATAGTCAGCAGCCTCAGGGGCTCCTTACCGCTGTGTAGGAGAATCTCTCTGACAAGTTGCTAGATCAAGGTGGATTTTGATGATTAAGTCCAAAGGCCGACTCCCAGGAACACATCACCATAATGAGATATTTAAAAGTCAATACCTGCATCATCAGACATTTGGTATTGAACTTGTCAGAAATGTTCCACAGTAATCAATGTAACTGGTAAGCTTTAGCCTCCAGAAACTTATAACTGACAGTAAAAGAAAATTTAACAACTTTATAAGACCTCATGAGCTTTTAAACTGAATTAACAGCATTGCTATATTTTTTTTAAGTGCTGGATTTCACATACCAGATATTAACATTCTTTTCCATTTATTTTCCACATATTATCATAAAATGATCCGATTTCTTTCCCTACCTGGGTTGTCCATCGCTACAGTGCGCATTTACTCTAAGGCACAGCCAAATGGCACACAGCTATATTAGCAAATGTGGACTTCAACTATCATTTTCTTCAGATGAATGGCTTGTAAAGCTAGGAAGCATAAAGCGTGATAAAATTCACTGCTGACATATTATCATGCATTCAGTTATCTTACATTTCATTTAACTGAGATGCCCAGGTTTTCACAATTTCTTCCTCAGATATCTTTAGAATTCCTATTTATGAAATTATTTTTTTTTACCAAAGTAAGTGCTGTTTTATAAGCACATTCTTATTGTTTTTCCTTTTTGTTTTTCAATACTGAAAAATCTTGACTGAAAATCCTGGAGTAATACTAACTAAAGTGTCCAGTTTTATCTCAGTCTGTAAGTTTTATTTATTTATTTATTTGAATCCAAAAACACTTTTAATTGATAGGAAGTTTTGCAATATTAGAACATAAACATGGCTTCAGATTATTTCTTCAAAACCAAAAGATGTTAGTCACATGGTTTACAATTCAATTCAATATTCCAAAATTAAGATTTCTACATAAGAATATATTACTGGTCTAAGTGTAAAAAAAAAAGATATTTTCAAAATTAGGTTGTCACGGTTCATTATTAGGTTAGTGCTATTACTGTGTTGATCCAGTATCTTAGGTTGCAGTCTTTGTAGAGTTGGTACCTTCTCCCCACTATTGCTTGATTTTTTTTTTCTGGATATTATAATTTTCCTATAACATTTCAAAAATGGATATCTAATGTGGACACAAGAAAGTTCAAAAATTGTTGGGATATCAGCCAGGTCAACCTATCTAATTTGTTGGCTTCAGCACAAAAGACAACAGGTGCACAGAGGTGCAAAACAACACAAAATAGTGGACAATGGTTGCCAATCAACAGATTCATTGGCTCAATAGAGCAGGTCTGGCTTGGTTGAGCTCTGTCTCATGGTCAGCTGTGGTCCAAAGGTGACCACATCTTCTGGAGCGGGTGTCTTTTATAGGACTATGACTGGAAGGGAAGGGGTCATTTGTTTCTTATAGGGAATCTTCTCAGCACTGTGGATGAGAAAAGAGACTGCTGCTTTGCTATGTGGCCTTTTCAGGTTCTTCATTGGGTTTGGCGTCCTCCTGCAGGCACAGGGTAACACAGGTTAGTCGATGGACTGCCACACTGTACAGGGCTGAAGCTGATTCGATGCTGCTGGAAAAATCTCTGACCCTCCATAAACCATGCATTGGATTAAATGCGTTTGAGAATTATGCAATTTTCATTACACTATAACTTATTAAGTTTATTACATAGAAAATCACCCGAAAAATCCCAGACCATCAAGAAATGTGTAAACTGACGACATGAAGAATCGTCTTCGTGCCGAACTGGAATCGTCCCTGCATAAATCAAAGTCATCCAGACGATCTGGATCTGCATAATTAGATCTGGACCATGCTGTATATATTATATATATATATATATATATATATATATAGTGAACGCTGGCCCGGACACAGACAGACGGACATCTTTGTTCTCACCACACACCGTTTATTTACAATATTTTACAAATTACGTGCACTCACAACCCCAGTGCCTCCAGCACCGATTCCCCAAAGTCCAGGCCTCTCTGTCACTGTGCCTTTCTCTTGGCCGCCTCCAGTCCTCTCTCCAGCTCTGTCCGCTTCCACCCGACATCCGCCAATGACTGGAGGGAGGCGGCCCCTTTTATACAGCTCCCGGATGAGCACCAGGTGTTCCCGGTATTCCTCCCTTGGCCACGCCCCAGCGTGGCAGAAGTGCCGGCTGTCTTTCCGGCAGCTCTCCGGGTGTCTCCCAAAGTCTTCCCCCCAGCACTTCCTGGTGTGGCGGAAGTGCTGGGCTCTCGGGATATGTAGGCACTGGGGCGCCGCCTGGCGGTGGC
>JANRMT010062835.1:56010600-56066931 GCA_026402145.1 Polypterus bichir lapradei | reverse complement strand
TTTATTTTAAACTTCCCGATAATTTATTATAAATTTTATTAATAAAATCAACAACTAAAACACTTTTTTGAATAAATTCTTTATTTAATTTAAAGTACCGGCATGCAAAGTTACTTCTTCATCTGAAAGATGGCTCTGTGGTTTCGTCATTATTTACTTCCGTATTCATCGGCAAAACCGGCATTGCGCTGGATATCTTGAATCTGAAATGATACTCATTGTATAAACCGACCCCCAAACTCCAAGCCAAAAATCTAGGACGAAATTCTCGGCTTGTATTCCGGGATCTACGGTATGTGCTGTATATTTAGTGCCAACATGTATCTTCCTCTATATTTACTAGTTACTGACATGATAGCAGAGTATAAATGGGTCAGTTAAACAAAACACAGCTCACCTGTTTTTTAACTTTTTTTTGCAGATTTTGTTTCAGGCTTCTAATGATTCTTTTAATGTATGCACTTTAATGAACTAAACAATTAAACAAAATTTTGCTAAATTAATATGTTATTATAATATTCTCAGTCCACATTAAGGTCCAGAGCCTATTCCAGCAGCATGGGGCATACAACAGGAAACATAAAGGGACAGGATAACAGGTTATTGCTGGGCCCACTTATGCATATTGCGTCAGTTTAACTAACGTACATGGCTGAGTAATGTGAGTGGAAAAGCCATGCAGACCCAAGGAGAACATGCAAACTCCATGCACACAATATCAGGTCTAGGATTTAAATTCAGAACTCTGGACTTCTGAAGTAACTGTGTTAACCACTGTGCCATAATGCTGCCCTGTTTTATTACACAATAACATTGTTATAATATATGAATTAAAGTAATTAAGACAGAAAATGTAAAGAATATATAACAAGTTCTAATTAACAACTCCCCCACATTTGTCTCTCTATAAAAAAAAATCTTGGGTCAAGACATGATTTTCTCGAAGACACTTTAATGTCTCATGAGACAAGGCAGTGAGACAAAAGGACAGCTGCTGTACAGGCTTTTAAATGTTCGAAGTGCTGCGCGACATGCAGATCACATGGCACGGCAGCAGCAGCAACAGCAAGCCAGCTATATAATAATAATAACTATAATAGCGAGGATAATGTAAATAGTAAGGTGGAAAAATTTAATTCTAAAGTGAGAGCTGATTTAAAAAGAACATGTCGTAGAGCTGAGCGTAAATGGAGGAAAACTAAACTGATTATCCACTATGAGATATTGAAGTTTAAAATAACAGAATACAATAACACAGTCCGTCTTGAGAGGCGCTGCTATTTCTCTAAGATTATAAATAACAATGCTAGTAATCCCAGAGTCTTATTTTCTACGATTGATCGTCTGCTAAACCCATGTAACACAAAGGAATGCCTCCAAAATGCTTCCAGTGAAACCTATGAGGCTATTGCTGTATTTTTCAATCAAAAAATCAATGATATTAGAAATAACATAGTACATCTCCCCTCCACCTGCGTCCTTGACCCAATACCAACAAGTTTTTTCAAAGAAGTATCAGGTGTGCTAATTGATAATATTCTTGACATAGTAAATTCGTCATTAAATACGGGGGTCTTCCCAGACTGTCTTAAAACTACTGTAGTGAAACCCTTACTCAAGAAAAATAATCTTGACCCCTCTGCTTTTGAAAATTTTAGACCCATCTCTAACCTGCCCTTCTTAAGTAAAATTCTAGAGAAGGCAGTCATTATGCAGTTTAATGGCCACCTCAATAAACATGCTATTCTTGATAAATTTCAGTCAGGTTTTAGAACAAATCACAGCACAGAAACTGCACTCGTTAAAGAAGTAAATGACTTGCGGGTAAATGCAGACAGAGGCCATTTATCTGTTCTCATCTTCCTAGATCCGAGTGCCGCATTTGACACCATTGATCACAATATTCTTAGAAATTGCCTTAGTCAATGGGTGGGCCTCTCTGGCAAGGTCCTAAATTGGTTTGAATCCTACCTGGCAGGGAGAAAATTCTTTGTTAGTTGTGGTAATCAAATCTCAAAGACACATGATATCCGATATGGTGTTCCACAAGGCTCTATCCTGGGTCAACTGCTCTTCTCAATCTATATGCTTCCGTTAGGTCAGATTATCTCGGGGCACAACGTGAGCTACCACAGCTATGCTGATGACACACAGCTGTACTTATCAATAGCACCTGATGACATCTACTCTCTTGATTCACTAACACATGTCTTACTTGTATTTCTGAATGGATGAATAGTAATTTTCTCAAGCTAAATAAAGAGAAAACTGAAATTTTAGTGGTTGGCAATAATGGATTCAATGAAGTTATCAGAAATAAACTTAATGCATTAGGATTAAAAGTCAAGATGGAAGTAAAAAACTTAGGGGTAACTGTTGACTGTAACCTGAATTTTAAATCGCATATTCATCAGACCACTAGGACAGCATTTTTTCACTTAAGAAACATAGCAAAAGTTAGACCTCTTATATCGTTGAAAGATGCTGAGAAATTAATTCACGCTTTTGTTTTCAGTCGACTAGATTACTGTAACGCACTCCTCTCAGGACTACCCAAAAAAGACATAAATCACTTGCAACAAGTGCAGAATGCAGCTGCTAGAATCCTAACTAGGAAAAGAAAATCCGAACACATTTCTCCAGTTTTGATGTCACTATACTGATTACCTGTGTCTTTCAGAATTGACGTTAAAATTCTGCTTATGGTTTATAAAGCCTTAAATAATCTCGCTCCATCTTATATATCGGAATGTCTGACACCCTATATTCCAAATCATAACCTCAGATCCTCAAATGAGTGTCTCCTTACATTTCCAAAAGCTAAACTTAAAAGAAATGGTGAGGCGGCCTTCTGCTGTTATGCACCTAAAATCTGGAATAGCCTGCCAATAGGAATTCACCAGGCTAATACAGTAGAGCACTTTAAAACACTGCTGAAAACACATTACTTTAACATGGCCTTCTCATAACTTCACTTTAATTTAATCCTGATACTCTGTGTGTTCAATTCATTATAATAACTATTCATGGTGGCTCTAAAATCCGTACTGACTCCTACTCTCTTTTCTGTTTCTTTTTCCGGTTTCTTTGTGGTGGCGGCCTGTGCCTATTCAAAGCATCATGATGCTCCAACATTGATGGATTAAAAGCCAGAATTCTACATGACCGTCATCATCAAGTCCTTCTGTGAGAACCCTAAATACAAAGAGGACTGTTTCATTTACGTGAGGTAGAATGCCCAGAGGGGACTGGGCGGTCTCATGGTCTGGAATCCCTGCAGATTTTATTTTTTTCTCCAGCCGTCTGGAGTTTTTTTTTGTTTTTTCTGTTCTCCCTTGCCATCGGACCTTACTCTTATTCTATGTTAATTAATGTTGACTTATTTTTTTTCTTACTGTGTCTTTTATTTTTCTATTCTTCATTATGTAAAGCACTTTGAGCTACATTTTTTGTATGAAAATGTGCTATATAAATAAATGTTGTTGTTGTTGCTGATCAAGCATAGAGGAGGTAAAAAAAAGTGTATATGTTTCCCATTGTATCACCATTTAAGAGGGGGTTTCGGAGGAGCATCTCCTTAGCATGCGTTCATCCCCCCTCTTCACAATACGAAAGGCACAGATGCGAAGTGGCTAGTGCATAGCACGCCCCGAGGTTAGGAAGAAGAGGGTGGGCGAGCGAAGTGAGCCGGGGGCAAAACTCCCTAGTTTGTCTAAAGACATTCCAATTACATCTCTCAATGAAGGCAAAGTGGAAGTCACTTGTTCATCTTCCAATAATAAGTAAGGGTGTTTTCAGTCAAACGTTACATGTAAACAGCATATATTTTGTAGCATCTAATAAGTACAAGAAACTGAATTTTTGACTGCTTTGTCTTGCATCATCATAAAGCAAGCAAAATTGTATGGGGATAGCGAACAAAGGATGGAAAAAAATAGACACAAATTTGTCCACACAAAGGATTTTATAAAAGAGGTGACTAAACCTGAGAGCAGAGAGGAAATTAATATGATAGAGAAAGACCTAAGCAACTGACAAGACATGGGCACTATTTGTAGTAACATTGTAACAGTGAAGAAAATTATTGTCATAAGCAATTAAATGTACCTAAAAATATGGTGAATAGTTAAGTAGATGCGCTCACTTGTTATGAAACATCTCAATCTGATGAGCTGGCCACATGCATTATTCAAATACACAATTAACCATCACTTTATACCCTGGCAAATGGCTGCTTCTAGGTTACATAAATCCATTTACAGGTTTACCACTAGATTAGTAAAAAAATATATATATATTTATAATGTGACGGGCAGCCGGGTCCCATGCCCGTCCGGGATGCCCCTTCTACACTTGTTCCGGGGGAGCAATCATGGACTGCTCAATACCTCCCCTGGGACGTTTGGTGGTAGCCTCCCTGGCTGAGGATGGTACCTCAGTTTCCCGCAGGGCTCCATGGGAGATGGAGTTCTCCACAGTCCTTTTGGGATCTGGGGTGGCAGCCAGGGGGTGCTGCATGGGTCTCTGAGCCAGCCCGGACAACTCTGCAGCCCACCCCGGAAGTGCAATCAGAAGCAGGTGATCAAGCACCTGGAGCACTTCCGGGTGGACTATAAAAAGGGCCGGCAACAACCACTCAGGAACAGAATCGGGAGGAACAGGATGAGGTTGCCTAGGAGGAGTGGTGGTGCCAGAAGAAGGGTTGTGTGTTGTGATTTAAGTGCTTTTGGGACTGTGTATTGCCTGTGGGGTTCACGGGAAGACATGCCCCACAGGTGAAGACAAATAAAAGCCTTTGTGTTTTTACACGTGCCTCCGAGTAAGTCTGTGCCGGGTCAGACGATATATAGCATCTAATTCACAATATATATATATTGGCGGAGATGGCTGGGGTGGCGACCCGGCCGGGATGCCCAGGAAGACCGGAAGAGGGCTTACGCTCACCTCAGACCACGTGTCGGCGGAAGGTTACTGGAGGACACCTGGAGCACATCCGGGTGGCTATAAAAGGGGCCGCCTCCCTCCATATGATGGCTGGAGTCAGGTGGAAGAGGACAGTGCTCGAAGGAGAGGAGTGAAGGCGGACCTGAGAGGAGTAAAGGCATTGCGAGAAGGCCTGGACTTGAGGAGTGATTGGTGCTGCGGCACTGGGTTTGTGCATTTTATTGTATATAAATAGTGTAAATAAACGTGTGTGGTGCTAAAAACATCATGTCTACTTGTCTGTGTCCAAGCTATACCCCACTATATAATACTTTCACAGCCTGCTTTAGAATGCAGAATCTAGTAAGGCTACCCACTTATTGTAGGATTAAGTGTTATTCCCGACTTTTGGCTTTGTCAATGTCAAAAAATCATGTACTGCAGTTAATAGGCATCGATAACCTACAGTATGCGGCTTTGAAAGCATTTGTGATCGTACATGCATGAGACTATTTTGCAAATTAGCTGGATTTTGGGAATTAATAAGGTTTCAGAATTAAAACTGATCACAAGTCTGTCTTTTTTTGTAAAGAGCAGATATTTGCTTTGTCCAGACAGTGTCACCAATGTGAAGCATTTAATAAAGCTGTACTGATGCTTTACAAATTACAGTTCAAGATTGTCATGTGCTACTTGATCCCAGCAAGAAGACAAACCATTTGATTGTGAGTGACAGTAGTTTATCGTATTTTAAACTATTTATTCTGTCATGTGCACAACTATTCTGTAATGTACATCAATAAAGATTTCTAATTATGTGCCTGCACTTATGTGGAATGCAATAGCACACAAATAACAAATGTTTAACAAGACCACATAGGCACCCTTGACAGTTAAACCACATTACATTCACTAATGAAAAATAGTGAAAGTAGATGTAAATGTTAAATGACTGAATTACACGACACATTTAGCATTTAAAAAGAACACATTGTTGAAATATAAGGTTAGGGACAAACCCCAAAATAATTTCTTGTGAATGAGCAGCTTTAAATCTATGTTATTAAACCGGGAGCCTAGAGAGTGTTGATTTATATCTTCAAAGCACATTTTGTCCTTTTTCCTGTGTTCTCATTTTCTATTAATAGTCACAGTAACGATTACCCATAATATCAGTCTGCAGCTTATTTCACAGATAGAGGTGGCAGAAATCAAGATCATTCTTTTCAATGGTATCACGAAGAGAGTTCAATTACTGTGTCTGATTGCTCTAAAGGTCACCATACTACCAAGGAACCATCAGATTATCTGTTTTCTGCAGCAACTGTTAATTGCATTTCTATTTGGCATATGCTGTGAGAATGAATAAAATCATGAGCATAATGCGTTTCATTCATTTTATGACAGGCAGTGAGAGTCAGTGATTAAGGAATCATACTGTTACCCCTAAATTGGCCAGTTAAATTCCTGCCGATGATGTACAATTTCTACACTTCACCTGAAAAAATGATAGGAAATTGCCCGAGCTATCAAGGGGATTTGTGGGGCATGGATGGTATTTGTGTTGAAAGAGAAAGAGCCAAGGTCAGTCGGTGGTCTACATGAGAGGGAGAGACATGGCACCTCACTCTTCATACAGTACCTGTGAAGTTAAGCAAATCCTGCCATTGTGAATGCTTCCTTGGCAGCAAATCATGAAGGACACCACAGTGACAGATGTATGTTTTAAACTTTGAAGAAGTAGTAGTTGGTGTAACAGTATTTGTATTGTACAAAGAATGCTGAAATTCTAACTTGCATGTCCAACCAATATGCAACACATCATCACTCTCCAGTGCCATGATATATATATATATATATTAAAATTCATACTTTCATATTATTTAAAAAGAAAACTGTGATGGTGCAGGTTAGCTGCAGCACTTTAATGTTTAATGACATAACTGAGATGAACCAAGCAATGAGGAAACTTAACAAACAAGAGGTAAAGTGCAAAAGTTTAAAAAACAAAAACACCTCTGTCATCACAAAAACGCAAATCAGATTATGGGATGTGCTACCTACTTGTGTTTAGTTATGCTGCTATTATTCTGAATCCTTGTAGAGAAAATTATAAATGATTTTGAAAAAAACCCCAAAACAATTAAATAACATTGTTGTGAATTGCATTATATACATTCACTAAACAAATTATTAGAAACACCTGTACACCTGATTTATCGATTCAATTATCTAATTATGTCAAAGCAACACAGTGCATAAAATCATGCAGATACTCTTTAGGAGCTTCAGTTAATGTTCACATCAAACAACATAATGGAGAGAAAATGTAATCTCAGTGATTTTGACTGTGGAACGACTGTTGGTGGCAGAAGGCCTGGAATGAATATTTTCATAACTGCTGATCTCCTGGGATTTTCAAGCACAGCAGTCTGTAGGCTTTACTCAAAATTGGGTGAAAAACCAAAAACACCCAGTGAGCAGCAGTTCTACAGATGGAAAAGCCCTTTTGATCAAAGAGGTAATAGGAGAATGGCCAGACTGGTTTGAGTTTACAGAATGGCTACAGTAAGTCAGTTAACCACTCTGTACAACAGAAACAGCATCTCAGAATGCACAGCACATTAAACCTTGAGGTGGATTGGCTACAACAGCAGAAGGCCACATTGGGTTCCACCCCTGTCAGACATGAACAAAAAGCAGAGGCTGCAGTGGGCACTCCAAAACTGGACTGTTAAAGACTGGAAAAACATGGACTGCCCTGCAAAAAATGAAATCTAAGCAGATGAAAAGTACTTATATCATGACAGGAAATCTTGTTTTCCTTATTGTAGGAATTATTGACTTATCAAAAAATGTATATTTATGATTTATGAATATTTAGCTTAATCTTGTCAAGTAAATTTTGCTTACCCCATTGGCAGATGTTTTTGCTAAAGAACAGCAAAACAACTCCCATTGAAATTTATTGTTGTTTAGTTTTTGCATATGAATTTTTTGCAGTGTGGTCAGATCAGATGAATCTCAATGTCTGCTTAGGCGCTAATATGATGGGTCAGAATTTGGTGCCAACAGCATGAATCCATGCACCCAACCTTCTGACAACAGTTCAGGCTGGTAGTGGTTGTGGTGCAATAAGGTGGGGAAATGTTTTCTTGGCATGGTTTGGACCCTTTAACACCAATCAATAATCGCTTGAATGCCATGGCCTATTTAAGTATTGTTGCTGAGCATGTGCTTACAGCATGATAGCACAATTGTCACAAAGCAAAAGTCATCTCAAACTGACTTCATGAACATTACAGTGAGTTCAACGTTCTTCACTGGTCTTCCCTGTCACCAGAACTACCATTGGGAGGTGGTTGAATGGGAGATTCACAGCATGAATGTTTAAAAGTTATCAAATCTGAAATTGCAAGATGCTAGAATGTGAGAGACAAAGGAGGGTCTACCCAGTATTAGTATAGATTTCGTAATAATTTGCTCAGACAGTGTGTATACTAATATATATATATATATAGTTTGGAAAACCTCTCCAAGGAACTAAGGGCAGACAACCCGTTTCCTGCAAAGGGTACATGATCTTTTAGAGACTGAGAGAGGGTATTGAAGACTAGCTTAATGTCACAAAATTCTTCCAGGCTAATTGGTAACAGCAGAGATATCTCGCTTGGAGCAAGTAGGATCTTCCTGCACAAAAAAACAAAAACACAACAGTCTGTAATATGCTGAGGATGTGTACTCCTTTTAAAAGGCCAATGTAAGCTAGCAATTATGTAGTGGCATAGGACAACTCACCTTGCAGATGATTCTGGAGCTTTGCCGGGAATACACCCAAGGTCGGCTTAAAGGCCTTTCATGGACAGTGCTAAAATTATGCAGAGTTAGGAGGTGGAACACAATGAAGGTGCATTGTTAGTGAAGGAGGAGGCTTGAATTACTGACAGTGAGAAAGAACGAGAGAAAAGACTTGATATGCAGAGTGAGGATTAGCAGTATTGACAGGTGGGAGAACGGGGAAGCCGACATACTGAACAGGCAAGGCAAGTGCCTGTGCAGAAAGGCTTAAAGTGTTTTTGTTTCCTTTATTCATCCCACCTTTGTGTGCCCAATTCCTCAATAAAAACATTGAGATTTATTGTTCTATTGGTGTTATTCTGATTGTGGAGACACACAAGGGGATGCTCTCTTATTACATTTTATAGACAGTTGTAACACTAAGATTTATGAAATACTGTAAATAAATACATGGAAATTGTATGTACTCAAATTACATTACTGGGAAAAAGGCAACTGTTGCTCCTCTTGGGCGTTCCAATACTTATTTTCACATCAGTCAAGCAGAACCTGGGACATTGTTATCACTTTTTAACTCTTTATACAAGATGCATTGCAGTGATACATCTCTGTCCATCCACAACTTTTATGAACAATATTATCCAACCACAAGTCCACCAGAAACCAAATCCTTTCTTGGAGGATTAGAGTGGAAACCAACTTATGATGGCACTTGTGTTTATCACAAAGCATAATCTCAGTCCCTTAGAGAGGACCGGTTTAGAGTTTCCAATCAAACAACTTTGGAATGGAATTTAAGAGAAGAACTGGAGTGCTCACAAAGACAATGTGCAAAGTCAACACACTTGAAGCTGAGTGCTAACCACTCTGCCACCTCTCTGCGGCAGTGGCTGTCAAAAGTCACCTACTGTAATTTCCAGTAATGATATTCTAAAACAGCCAACCACATCTTGTTTATTGCTAGAGAGTACTGACACAAAGTCACTTTATAAATGTGGTAGGACTTCAGTAAAACAAAATTGTATCTGTAATTAAATTACTTCAAGTAATTAGGCTTTTAGAGTGTAGATCTTGTATCCCATCTAGCATAAAAAATAGTAATGATAAGCATATATTTGTAAATGACTTTGTTAAATTGCATATATATGTATTGCCAATTATTTTATTGCTTTATTTTGTTATACTGATTTTACAGAGACACCAAATTCTGCCTTACAGTACTCTAAAAAGGTTGTATAGTAAGACTAATTATTGTATTGTATAACGCTTACCAGCCAACATCACTGTGGGTCACAGATTTTTATGGGGATAATAACTGAGCCAAACTACTGCTGTGTCTCCTATCCTGATCGTCTTCATCACATTCAGCTTGAGCTCCACAATAGCCCATGAATTTATTAGGCTAAAACAACATCCTCCTCACAAGGTCGCTGGTGCTGTTTGGTCTGTGGTAGTATTTCAAAGCGAAAAAGAGAAATTACTGCCTGTCTCTTTCATAGAATGTTTTTACCTACTGAGATTGAATACATTTTGGAGGTGGGGGTTTCAGGGGGATAGAGTTAGGTTCAAGTTCAGGGTGACCATAAAACAGGAAGATCAAAACTAGAAGATCAGAAGCACTGTGTAAATATAGTGCTGGAGGGAGTTGTAAATGTTGTAAATGAGAATTATGTATGGTGGCAATACCAGAAAGCAAGACTGAACAGTAAGGCAAAGGTGTGAAGAGAGAAAACCAACTGTGGGGAAGAAGGGATTGAGAGCTGTGGCACGGAACCAACCTGAGCTCTCAGATAGGTGAGATTTAAACTCATTCAAAGTTCCATGGGAGAACATTAATGCATTTTTGACAGTTATAACAACACTGCTCTCATTCAATAGATTCCACATACCTTTTTATTTCAATACAAGTCCCCAGTTACAGTTAACACTTTTTTTGATTATTTTCATTCTTACATCATTTCCTTTTTTTCATTTGTAGTGGTGATTATTACATAGGTCAAAGAACAAATTGCATTTCATGTTATTTCTCAGGCAATTAAAACATTAACATACATTTAAAATAAGTAGGCTTGTTTCTTGCAAATCACATCTAATGACTGAAAGATTCTGTCATTAATTCTTGTTGAAAATAATGAACTAAAACACATTAAACTACAATTACCTACCCTTGAATTCCCAAACCTGTTCACTCTAATTTAGTGGAGGTTAGAACTGGAGATCAACCCAGCTGCATTAAGTGTAAGGCAGACAGTCCAATGTGGGCATATGGCAACAAGTTTGCCGCCTAAATTGAAGATTGCACTGACATCTGTTGCCAATGGACATGTGATTTTGTGGTTCTCAGCACCATCCATTATTTTTTCTTTTTCTTAACTATAAATTCCCTTTAAATAGTACAACTAGACTTGTTAAATATTGTACATTTACCCCAAAAAGTGAAGATGTCATCTTCTTGGAAAGGGCAATATGGCATGAATCCTTCTGATGAAACATAAAGTGCTTCATTATTGACAGCTCACCACAATGCGGTACTCAATTCAAAAGTGTTTTACAAAGGACTTGGCTCTGCTTTACAGAGATCTAGCAGTGGTGAAAGATGACCAAACCAAAAGAGGAGATGGGATAGCACAGCTCAGCACAGCATTGCTTTCTGTTATGGCTGCACATTTTTCTTCATTTTCACTTTTCTCTTCATTTTCTGTTACATGGCTGATATTACTATAGTCTCTTTGGACATTTGTGGCCTGAGATTGAATAAGCCCTAAGTGTTTGCCTTGTTCTTGTGGCCAGTCCAAAAAATCTGCAATGGCCAACCTAACACAACATAACCTTCCAATGAAAATTCTTTGATCAGTTTGAATTTACTAATTGAACTCAGTATCTTTTCTCATGCCCCTTACCAACCTTCTCTTTCTCCTTCTCTAACTGACTAACTCCTAAGCCTTTACAGTTATAAGCTTATTCCTGGTATGTATACAAATTCCTATATGAACTGCTGCATCAACATGCCCCTCACTCCACCCGCTCTTTTTGCATCTAAGTTAAACTTGTATGACTCATTTAGGTTGCTCAATCCCTCCACTATCATTTTACTCTGCCCAACACTACTCTTACTCTAGACTAAAAAATATTTTTGATTCTTGCTTACTTGTCTCATTTCTGTGTAACAACTGGCTGGCCTCAACATCTTTCATGGACCACATATGTGCTTTGTCCAAACTTCTCTTTTTTTCCACCCCGCTTTTAACTCATCTCTGCTTTGGGACCCAGTATTTTTTCAGAAGTTATCTTCTGTTCTGGAAATGTTTCTTAAAATCAGTTCTGGCCCTGTGGAGTAGTCTTCTTTTGTCTGTTTGGCAATCAAAGGGGAAAATCGTAATTTTTCCATTAGCTATGCCTCCGGTCTAGCACTGTCCTGTAAACAAAAGACTACTGTTCTTAAGGGTGCCCATCCTCATTTGACTGATAATAGTTATGAACGTTTGATTTCTAATTGGCGGACAAAACCAAAATTGATTCTTTTGCAGAGGGCTGAATGTATAGTTCATCGCGGGCAAGTTAGCATATATGTTGCAAGAGCTAGGCCTAGTAAGTTGCTGTCTCTTATACTTGTGTAAATGTAATTAATTTGCCAACGTATCACCCATTTACAGTAAATTTGGGCACCTACCTAATAATCCAAATGAAATTAATAAGGGCTTTGAGGAATTCTATACTAAATTATTTTATGAACACTCCGAAGTATCCCATGATGAAATTGACTCCTTTCAATCTAAACTAACCCTCTCCAGACTTTCCCTGGATGTAGCCTTCTCGGCAGATGCTCATATTTCTGTTACTGAACCTATGGGTGCTTTAGATTCTTTACAGAGTGGGAAGACACCTGGCCCAGATGGGTTACCACCAAAGCTCCTCTCAGCATTTTGGAAACAACTATCAACACCATTCTATCAAGAGCTTAGAGCTGCTTTCTCCTCCACTGTATTGGTCAACTCCTAGTTAAAACAAGACAAAGAGCCAATAAACTGTTCAGAATATCACCAGATTTCTCTGATGAACTCCAAAACTGATGTTGGTCAAACTTCTATCAAGACACCTTTAGCTACTAATCATCAAATTTATTCATCTTGATCAGACAGGTTTTATTCATTATTGTTAAGGTGCACATTATTAATATTGCTCCTAATCTTCCACAGGCTCCAACTCTGCTTCTTTAGATGCCAAAGAGGCATCTGATCATATGAATTTGAAGTTTTTCATTTAATTTGCATTTGACATTTTAAACTTTTAATGGAAAACACACCTGTCTGACCTTCCCGTGTCCTCAGCTTATTTAGTTCTTTCAAAGACCTGTCTGGGTATAAAATCAATTGGACTAAGTCTTCTCTTCTCCCTTTCAAGCCTTCTGATTTTGAATAATTTTCCTCACTGGCTTTCCCATGTGCCAACTGCATTAAGTATTTATTGATTGACATCTGTTCCTCTTTACAATACTTCACATTGCTACAATAAATTATTGGTGTTATTTGAAGAATGTTACACACTCTTTGTCCTCCTGATCTCGCATCCATCAAAATGAAAGAAATGCTTTGTAAATATTAATAATTTTTTCTTAATTATTAATATTATTATTATTAATAAGATCTCATTCTGACATGAGAGTAGGAGTGGGAGGGATTTTTTAAGGCTTGTTTTGGGATTGTGGCTAGGCACCTGCCTAATTATGCATGAAAAATATCCATGTGATGCTACGCTACCAGTGCACAGGGATTGTTGTTATATATCCCGTGATAGTACTCATAACATTTCACACTATGATCATCTAATTTAATGTTTCTCAACCTTTATGTTCCCATGACCCAGTTTTGCATTTTTTAATTTATTGATGATCCACTAGCACTCTATGCAAACCACCCCCTTGGTGAAGCAATGTGATTAGTAAAGAGGGGTTGTTGGGTCCCCCTTGGTGAAACAAGCACTACTGGAAGAGTGGGGTGAGGAGGTGTCCCCTTTTGTGAAATAAACTCACTTAGAAACAGGGAAACATATCACACAGTTGGGCAAACCGACAACAGAGACCTGCGGCCACTTGACCCAAACACTGAGCTAATGTACCTCTCAAATTTGTTATTTTTTTTTTTTAAATCACATGTGGGATGGAAATCTGGCAAAGTAATGATTGGGTTGTCATTGCAATTATCTTTACAATAGGCCTACATGAATGTTCTGCGCCAGGCTACTACTGCTCTTTGATGCCACGTTGGCCTAGAAAAGCTTCATGGGGCACTAGGAAAAATGTTTCACTAAGCCATCTCAAAGGCAATTTCTAGGTAAATATTCAACAAATAAGATCACTGTTGAACACAGCATATTATCTGAGAAAAATGCTTTGCCAAATTTCACAACACTAATTACTATATTCTCAATTCTGTCCACAAAGATTAAAATGTGCAGCTGTGCACAGAGCAGAGCCTTTTCAGTAGTAGTTATTTTAGAAAACAAATCTGGAAGAATATGACATTAATCAGTGCTGAAAATGATGAAAACCCAGTGACAACTTGTATACTTGTAAGCACTTCTTAAGGCCTTTATAATATTTGAAAACTAATATAAGGAAAGTGTAATACAACAAACAGAAAAGGACTGCTTTCTCAGTGTACTTAGCGTCATGGCATATGTGTCTCTATATTGAAGATAGAATGGTGGGGGGGCAGTTGGGGTAACCTCTTAGTATGAGTTACATAGGGTACATTGGGTACATTTTATTATCATTTTCAAAATGCTGTTTTTAATGCTTGGAAATACCTGACAGAACATGCCATGAGGCAAACTTGGCATGAAGCAGAAAATTGCATACTTAGACTGACTATTAAGAATGATTCTGTGGTCCAAGTTGAGCTAAGGGCAAATTGAGCTAAACCATTTTGTAATAAAATCTCATCCTCCCCCTCGGGATCCCTGGAGCGTATCTTGATGATAAGAAAATGTTTTTTATGCCCAACAAAAAAAGGGGGAACCAAGATTACATTTTAAACTGCAAATTATGAAGCTAATACAAGATAAGCATATAAGTCTGCATGAAGTAAAGCTGAAGGATTTAAAGCTGGACACCATTTTTGTGTTTACTGAGCCGTCCAGCTCAAGGAATTAAGGAGTGAAAGAGCAAACCTTAGCGTGAAGAGCGAACCTTAGTGAATCTTACCCTTTTGTGAACCTTAGAGGAACCTTAGAGTGAAAGAAAGGACTTTACAAAGCTTTACATTTTATTTGTGGATATTTACCACCTTGGATGGATTCTTGTAAATTTGTTCAATTACTAAAACAGGGAATATTTTAAAATAAGGGCTTCATTGCATTTGTTAGTCACTTATGGATAAGTAACACAAAGCCTTCCTTAAAGGTTCTTTATATAGCAGTTAGTGACTAATATTGGTAGTTCCTATTTTAAAGTGGTTCTTAATACTATAAGTCTTATTAAGAGCAAGCAAAGTGTTTGTTAATGTCTTGTTGCACAGAAATAGCTAATGGAAGGACCTAATATAGGTAGCACTTATTGTGGTGCTACACAGAATTCTTCCAGGTTCTCTATGCTCCTTTTGAACAAACTTATTCTTCTCTTGTTAAGAATGACATTCTCATTAAGGTGTTCTTCTTACTCCTTGTATTACTGCTTTTATGATGTTGTACAGCAGTCCATTTCCCATTTCAAGTCACTAAGTGAGAATCAGAGGAAATGGCACAGAAGTGAGTTGTGATGTCTTAGTGTGATGATGGAGTCATGGTGTTTGGTGGTAACTGCAGTTAATAGATTTTTCCTTGACACACTTTTGCTGAATAATTCATTGACTGAAAGTTCTTAGTGTTAGTGAGTCAGAGGATTTGCAGCATTGTTCATAATGGCACTCAGTGTTATTTTAATTCTCTACTATGCTACTCCCTCCTAGGAATCCATCTTTCATCCCATAACCGAGCCAGCACAATTAATTAATGTTTATTCAGTAAGCCTTTCTTGAAAAGATGTTCCCATCCCAGCACACCATAGCATGGAAATTTGCACTTGGCATCACAGAGTTGTATGAGATGTGATGGAAGTCACTTCCCACAATAAAAGGATGCAGTCTCCTAAGAAAGAAGTGTGTTACTGTTTAAATCTTCAGTATCTAAAGAATCAAAATATTCTCAGCATTCATCGATAACTAGTGATGAACAAAACAGCATGCAGTCTAGTGAACTTGCCTCTAAAGTTTGTTTTGCATGTAATTGTAAAATGTAAAATTCACAGTTTGTTGGGGTTTTTGAAATGTTATTTTGGATATACAGTAGAAAGCAAGGCATATTGCTTCCTAAATGTTATTCCCCAGCCTAAACTGTTAATTCCTTCCTCAGCCACCCACTAATTCCACCCTGATCTTCTACAGGCCCTTCTATGTGGCTCCAAGAGCTCTCATCTCCTTCATGCACTGTTTACCTGCACTTCATTTCTGCTTTGCACCGATCATATATGGTTGAGGTTACACCATCTGTGTTTTCTTTCCCCAAGTCCATAAGCCAATCTGTACCTGTTATCCTCTCATCACACTCTGCCCCAGAATACATTTTGCCATGTTTTTCACATTGAGAAAAATGTTGCATATGGGATGAAAATATATGTGCAAATGGCAAAACTATAACTTACAACCAATACACGATTTGTTTTGGAATTTTTTTTTCCAGAGCGAAACTATGGTTTCAATGTAAATTACATTTTTGTAAAAATTGTTTTGCTCATCACTTTGATAGCTTTATATTTGGTTTAAAGATAGATAGATAGATACTTTATTAATCCCAAGGGGAAATTCACATACTCCAGCAGCAGCAGTATACTGATAAAAAACAATATTAAATTAAAGAGTGATTAACAATGAAGGTATAACAGACAGACAATAACTTTGTATAATGTTAACGTTTACTCCCCCGGGTGGAATTGAAGAGTCGCATAGTGTGGGTGAGGAACGATCTCCTCAGTCTGTCAGTGGAGCAGGACAGTGACAGCAGTCTGTCGCTAAAGCTGCTCCTCTGTCTGGAGATGATCCTGTTCAGTGGATGCAGTGGATTCTCCATAATTGACAGGAGCCTGCTCAGCGCCTGTCACTCTGCCACGGATGTCAAGGAGTCTGAAAGGTAAAGTGCGACGTGGTAGCACTGCCAGCTAATCTGCAGTACTTTTTAATCTCGACAACACTGAAAAAATAGAACAGTGCAGGCCAAAATCAATCAGATACTACAACAGCACCAAGGCATTATTTGAAGGAGCAAATATGAGCCTAAAGCTGGAAACATGAAATTCACAGGGTGACTTCAGGAATCTTCAGAAAAAAAGGCAATGAAAAAAGTAGGAACCAAAAAAACTGTTGAGAAAGACTTTACCTATCATGCCACACACTGTGTCAAAATCAGCTTCCACTCTCTTTTATTTCAGCACAACACTGAGGGAACTGTGAGAATGTCTCATTTAAAAAGGACTTTGAAGCCAGGAAGCATCATGAGGCAGAGTACCAATTCATATAAAACCCATAGACTCAACCAGACTCACTTAATTTGAACATTAGACCATCTATAAGTATACGTTTGGTCGAAGGCATACTGTAGGGTTATAAACTATGGGCTGTATCCTGTCTAAATTTGGGCCATACAGAGTCGAGATTCACTATAGTACTCTTTTGCGGAGTGTCTTGTGATGGGTGTCTGCGGTCGGTTTAAGCAAATGCCATTGTACCACTACAGCCTGCGTTGGCTTTATTCAAAGGTGGATGGGAAGACTATCAAGTGTTATTCCAAGGGTTGGAATCTACTCCCATTGATGACTATCAGCAGCGATTCTCCACGGGGGTACCCCCATCCCCGTGGGATGACTGCTGGCAGTAATTCTGGGTCTTGAAGACACAAAAAAGGTAAAATTAGGTCATGAGAAAATAAAATGTAAGAACCACTGGTCTAAGAGGAAACTGGGGCTCTCAAGGAGAAAATGGAACAACATTTTGAATATTTTACCAAAAGATGGCTGCCAATAGTAGCAGTAGTAGTAATAGTTATCGTGGTAGTAGTCATATGTGCTGCTGCACAACCCTGTTATACACAAAATTAATGGATTTCATTTTTTAACAACCATGAAAGTCCATTTTTTATGGCATTTGACTCCATAAATAATGATTTTCAATCTGTCTTTACTTGTTTCACAAGGAAATTTGAGATAAACTAACAATACAACCTTCTAGATACAATATAAGGCAAGCGGAATATACTCAGGCAATTTCAATAAGTGTCACATGTTTATATCTTATTTTAAATATGGTGTTATTCACTTGGGTGGCACAGTGGTGCAGTAGCTAGTGTTTTTTTTTTGTTCAAATACTGTGCCTGGTCATTGTCCATTGTAAAAATGATGAGGGTCAGCAAAAAGAATTGGGGTACCAGCAGGGTAACCCCATTTAATGGATGGAAAATAAATAACTCATGAGGCTGCAAAAAAGAAATGGCACAACTCACAAAGATAAGAAAAAGAAAAGCCCTTCTCAGAGGCCTGCAATTTTGAGATGTAAGTCCGACAATGAGCTCCAACTTCCAGTGGCCTCTGGATCTTTATAGTAGCCTTGGTGGAGAGTTTAGAAATAATATTACTCTTCTTCCGGCTGGTGTCCCTTTGAACTGTGAGTGAAAAGGAAGGTGTTACCAATAGTGCCCCCTCTTAACTTGGGGTGGTATTGCTTACTGTTTCAGAGCCCTGAAGATGGCCCTTGACACCATGTACAGTTTCCACAATTTTGAAATGTTTGAGTGATTTTTCTCTGGCTAATTAGGTTTTCCTACTACATTCCCAAAGATCTGCATGTCAGGTTATTTGACAATTTCAGATTTGTCCTGTGTGAGTTTGAGGGTGGGTGTGTGCCTGAATGGGCCCTGGGAAGGGCTTGTGTCCTTCTCAGTGCAGGTTGCCTTGCGAGCAATACTTCCAGGACAGGCTTCAACAGCCCCATTAACCGTGGATAAAGCTAATTTGAATGTTCTGTTATTTAATTATTCACTTTCCGAGAACACTGGCCAAAGTAGCTGTCAACATAGTAAATATAGATAGATATATAGATAGATAGATAGATAGATAGATACTTTATTAATCCCAAGGGGAAATTCACATAATCCAGCAACAGTATACTGATACAAAGAAACAATATTAAATTAAATAGTAATAAAAATGAAAAAAGTTAGTATTTACTCCCCCGGGTGGAATTGAAGAGTCGCATAGTGTGGGGGAGGAACGATCTCCTCAGTCTGTCAGTGGAGCAGGACAGTGACAAAAGTCTGTCACTGAAGCTACTCCTCTGCCTGGAGATGACACTGATCAGTGGATGCAGTGGATTATTCATGATTGACAGGAGTTTGCTTAATGCCCGTCGCTCTGCCACAGATGTTAAACTGTCCAACTTTACTCCTACAATAGAGCCTGCCTTCTTAACAAGTTTGTCCAGGCGTGAGGCGTCTTTCATCTTTATGCTGCCACCCCAGCACACCACTGCGTAGAAGAGGGCACTCGCCACAACTGTCTGGTAGAACATCTGCAGCATCTTACTGCAGATGTTGAAGGATGCCAACCTTCTCAGAAAGTATAGTCTGCTCTGACCTTTCTTACATAGAGCATCAGTATTGGCAGTCCAGTCCAATTTGTCATCCTATAAAATACATATACTATATATATATATTTATATAAATATATAAAGTTCTGCATTCCAAGGAAATTATAGAACTTGACATCAGTAAGCAATTCATGTTATAAAAATGATTTATATTTTCAGCATCATTTTTTAAAGTATTATCTATTAATCAAGCTATACTATACTACTAACAGACTTGGGCAATGGTCCAATGCTCTAAGTGGTGCGAAATCATTCTGCTTGGGCATCCTTCCATCTCACTCAGTCACTTCACTTCCCTAAATAAAACACCTGGATTACTTTCTCCCTCATTATTCAATAATGTATAATTCCTACCTCTAGAAGGAGAAAGTGCTTTCTCTGGGGCTGAGATAAGAGGTATAATAGAGTTCCTGGAGGAAATCCTAAGCAGACACGAACCAGAGAACTACAGTGCCAGGAACAGGATTTGAACCCAGAATTCTGAAGAGGTGAGACTGCAACATTAACCCTTGTAACACCCTGCTGCCCTTGAACAGATGTCTGAATGAAAATACTAAATAATAGTCAAATAGACACTAATATATTTATTTTAAACTTTATTTGAAAAGAACAGTCTTACAGTACATATTGAGTAAATAGTTCCTTTTGTTTGGTTTACTGTATATAGGAATGGAACATTCATGATAATGTTTCCCTATATATGAAAACCACTAAATCTCTTTTAAGAATAATACAATGCAGCCAGCATATTACACAGAATTATTTTTGACATAGAGACACAACCTTAATTTTTACTGTATACCACTCACTATCAGTGAAATTGGGAAAAAATAAATTCTAAACCGATATAAATCGCAAAGACAGTTAAGAATGATTTATTTACCAACAAATTCATTCTAACATATGGGAAAGAGTCATTTACAAAAAGAATATTCGTTGGTACCCGTGTTCTGAATAACACCTAATATGTGATCACTCAGTACAAACATCAGGCTCCAGGGGCTGCTTGAGTCTGATTGCTCTACATGAAGTTACAAATCCATTTGTACGCTCCTCAGCTTGACTTTATTTCACAAGGATTTCTTTAACATACAGATTGAGACTGAAGCATTAACATTAGTTACCAGAAAGAAGAAGGTCATTTCTCTTTTTTATCACTGGCTCTGCTTTAAATTTTGATAACTTTCATATACCAGTAATACCATATATTATTATGTCTCAGAGATTATAGTTATTCAGATTCATGAAATTGCTTTCTGCAGAAATGAAAAAATGAGTGTGCCACAATGCAGACTAAAACAGATTGCAAAAGAGCCATATGCCCTCCTTACTTGCACATATCATGTCATTCTCCACATGCCCCCTGTGCGTTTACAGCATACGAGGGCATAAGTATTAGCATGATTACCTCCCCTTGTAGTTTATTTCAAAATCTGTGCTGCTCTTTCTCGCTGTATAGATTAACCTGGCAGGTCATTGGATGTCAGTAGCCTTAATATAATGGTTTAAGATTTAAATTTAACTCTGAATGACCAACTGGTTAGTCTGTTGATTGTAGATTAATTTCTCTGATTATATTAAACAGAACAGGAGAAACAGAATGTGATAAATGGTTTGAAAAAAGGCACAGACCCATTTATTTTAGCTTTATGTTTTTTTATATTTTATATAATAATATATATATTTTTTTATATTTTAACTTTATGTTATTTATGTTTTTGATTATTTAGAGATATGTTAAAGATTTGTTTTACTTATTATCATAAAATAAAACCACAACTCACCTAATTCATATTTTGCATTCTAAAACATGTAGGTATTTAACACAATTTCATTAAAATTCTTCTGTTTCAAGCTGCAAATTTTGGTAAACAAGTGGAAACCATTCAGCAGATCAAACCCATTTAATTAGCTAGTAACTACTGTAAGTTGTCCTAATGTTTTTAAAAAGCTGACAAGGTTCCATTTTGACTATATGACTCTGAGGTTTGTTGCAGAATCTTTTGTGTGGAGAAATGTTTATTGGAGTCCAGTTGTCCACCTACATTCACAACAAGCAATGAGGTTTGAGTAACCACTATTGTCTTCTTCAATGGAGTTGTTCCTCTAGAGATCACCACAAATTTCTTAACACTAAAATTCCTGAAGCCTACGAAAAAAACTCATAATTCCGACCCACCTTAAATTCCTTCGCACCTCTCTGTCAGCGTCTTTTATGTCCCCATCCCCACCGCCCACCGCAGGCTCAATTCGCAAAGAATGTTCTCAGTGCCCAGTGTTTATCTTGGAGTGAAATGCCTGGAGTTGTAGAGGGTAAATAATACATCGTCATTTGGAATACATACATTTCACATGTGGTCTGTGCCTACAACAATCTATGTAAACACATTAAAACCGAAACATTTTTCATGTTTTAGTAATAAATGACAAAATATAGGCATGAAGTGTATAATGTGTGAAGTCTGAAGTCCAAATATCCAAGAAACACTTTCACAAAAGTTACAAGTATAACAAAACAAGTGAGCTTTTATTTTATAAATGTAACCAGGCATCTCAAATTTTGATTAAAGTTGCTGTACTGGATTATCTCACATGTCAAAGTCAGTGGTTTTATAGGATTATTCATGAAAATAAAAAGTTACTGAAATGCTATCTTTTACAAAGAAATATGCTTTCATTTTTTTGATAATGGCTATCCTGGAATAAATAATTTTAATAAAAATTTTAATTTTTATAGTGTTTTAATTATTTATAATCACTTTACATTAAATATATTTAGAATGAAAAGATCCTTAATTTGAAAGTTTTTTTTTTGTTTATGGCTAGCCTACATAATGCTTTAAAATCGTTTTAATTTTAACTATTATTTTGTACTGAATTACAATATACTATGAATATATATTTTTTAAATCCTTCTTATACAGTAGACAGCCACATTTTTTAAGCAATGTTGAACTAAAGTCGTTTCTGAGGGCTCTCCAAGAATAGAGGCCTTGAAGCTTAAGCTTCATTAGTTTCACAGTAGATTCACCCCTGTTGGTGTCTGTCTGGAATCCTGACTTCATTTGTACCAGCATATTTTAGATTAGAAAATGATATAATATTTAAATTTGTGCTTTTCTCTCTAAACAGAGAGAAGTCTTATTTCTTATACTTAGGACTTTAATTATGTTTAACTAGTTGGGGACTTTACATAATATTTGATTCAGAGGAGTGTCTTTGGACTATACCATTTATCCAAAGCAGATTGGTGAAAATCAAAATACTGTACATTGAAATGTATTATGTAAATAGAAGCTTTCTGTAAGATTTCTTCAGTCTGCCATAACACTTTGAACAAGACACATGGGGCCTACACCTATAGATGCAAATAAAGAACGGCCATGTTTGAATTTCCCACATTATGATAGCTCAAGGCTGTTTTTCAACTGCTCAGTATGTTCCAAAACACTCTGCTTTAGTCTTTTGTATTCGGAACTAAACCGGTTTAATTGCACTAGCCTGTCAAAGAAGGGCATAGATGTTGTTTTTTTTTCATCACTCCTGGAGCAATTATGACTGTTTTGTAGTAGGATTACCATAACTGCAAACATTACTCCACCTGAATTGTTAATGAAAAGCAGGAATGCATTAGTTTTAAGGTAAAGTTCATATTTGACTTGTAGTACTTGCTGACCATGGTCCCAGTGAGTGGTGATGTGTGTTGGTCAGATATGTAAATCAGAATTTCATTGTACTCTGTACAATGTAACATATAAAACTGAACTTCAAGTAGCTCAGTGTAAATTCTGGTTGTAATGTTCATTTACTGAATATTCTACAACTTTTACAATATATGCTAATTGGTCACTTCTGCTCATTGCCTGGAAGGATGAGAATATTATGTGAACATAAATCCTCAGATCCTTTCTAGAATTTGTTACCTGCATGTGAGTTTTGCCTTTCAATTCAGAATTTTACTTTTTACTCAATTTTGAGTTAATTGGTTTTAAGTGTTGGCTCTGGTCCATTGCGTTTGCGCTCTTCTCAGTATTTCCTGGTTCTCCAGTTTTGATGTTACATGTAAGATTTACTCATAGTAACTGTCCTAACACATATCCCAGAGAGCTGCTACTGAAGACTTTACACAATTTTGGAGCTTCCTCTAACCTGTAATCCTTCTGTCTGGCTCATTTACAAAGGTTCCATTTGATGTCAATGGTTTTTAGCTTCAGAACAGATGTTTCATCTGGAAATGTAAGAAAAAAAAACGTTTTGATAAACCAACTCAATTGTGCTGTACATTTTGCTTTTATTTACTATTCTAGTTGCCTGTACAAAAAATCCTAAGACTGGTTTGGCATGGTCTTCCTCTGATAAATCCATTCTGGCTGTCACTGTCATTCAGGTAGCATTCCATTTGGTATTTCATTATACTCTTAACAATTACTTAGGACAGAAGAAATGCTAATCTATATCTATATAAACGTCAATGTATGTATGTATGTATGTATGTTCCAGCATCACTTTCGAACGGCTGGAGCAATTTTCATGAAATTTGGTACACATGTTTCTCATTGGTCGACTAAAAATCAACCCTAACCCACACCATTCTTGTGATCTTGTGGTCTTCTATGCATGTTATCATCCAGTTGACACTCGGAACGACCACCAGAGGGCGAACTGGAGGTGACTGCCAGCATTCTTTATGTTTGAGCACCAATGAGTTGGTCGGTTCCGAGTGTGAACTGGATGATAACATACATACAAGACCGCAAGACAAGCACATTAGTGAGTTTTCATTGTTTGTTAATTTATTTTTATTTTTAAAGTAGTGTTTTTTTTAATTATATTTTTCTCAAACAATTAAAAAAAAAACGCTTTATTTTTCTCAGGGCAACGCCTTGTATTTCAGCTCTGTTAGCTAGTTGCTGATACTGATTGCTGAAAAATGCTTGCTAAAGCTTAATTAATAATGTCCTTCATTTCTCTCAATACTGCTGGTATTATAATACTCCATCAGGCACAAAGTATTTGTCAGCCTGCAATCCACCGATGCCCAAAGCACATCTAACACCTCTATTTTAAAGCCTTTATACCTGTACATGTAGATACTCTTACTTTTGCATGAGACATCCAATTTATTTCTTCCTTGCATCTCTAAGGGTTCTAAAATTGTTTTTGTGGGTTTTCTTGGAAAACTTTGTTTTTGTTTGTGATAGCATCCATAGAAATTGTTTTCGTGACCATATGGATGTGTCATTTGAGGCATAGGTGAAGTGCCTGGGATTTGTCAATGTTTGATTTTGTTTTTCTCTTCTTTAAAATATTCTGGGGCCTCGTGCATAACGGCATGCGTAGAATTCGCACTATAACATGATGTAAGGAGAAAAGCCGAAATGTGCTTACGCACAGAAAAATCCAGATGCAGGAATCTGTTCATACTCCAACTTCCGCGTTCTTCTGCTTCATAAATCCCGGTCAGCATGAACAGTAACGCACACGCCTTCTGTCCCGCCCTGTCTCCTCCCAGAATTACGCCTCTTTGAATATGCAAATCAATATAAATAGCCCTTAAGCTCACCGTTCTGTGAAAAGGCAAAGGCAAAAGCACGGGGGAAAATATAAGAATTTCAGCGAATACTAAGTGGAGGCAAAGGAAAAATGTACTATTTGTTAATTTAAACAGTGGTATAATCAATAAATGGAAGTTGATCGAGTGACATAGCGTGTTGGAGAAACTTGAAAGCTCAAGTTCCAAAGTCACACAGTGCCAAAATAAAAAAGAAGTCACATATCAAAGTCACCGCGAAAAGGCGAGTTGTAGCCCACCGTGTGAGCTTATTAGGGTACAGACAATAAAAAAATAGGCACACAGTGGGAAAAAAGCACAAAATGTTAACTTTAATCTCGAAATTTCCACTTTAATCACATAGTTTATTTTGTCATTAAAGTAGAACATCATAAACTTTATCTTAAATTAATTAATTTACTAGTTTCTCAAATCCAATTGTAACTAAAGTAGCACATTAAATGCTTTGTTTTGTATTTGATCTTCAATGTGCTCTATGTGTGTAAATCACTACATGCTTCTGTTCTTTCTTTTCCTCCGACAGGACACAGAATCCATTACATTCGTGATATTACAGCTCTCTGAATAATTAAAATACTGAGATGTATACGTGATATCATTTTAATGATGATTGGAATGAAACATGGGAACACGATGGCGCAGTGATTAGTCATGTCTCACACAAGATGCTGCTGCCACCTTCGATTAAATAATTTATTGTAGCAGTACTGTCTCTTTCAAACGTACTAACCTGCAATTCCTGTCCTTACTTTTCTTTCCCCAAATACCCAATTGCCACACAATCAGCTCTGTAATAGACGTTAAGCCATCTGTAAGCTTACAATGACAATTCTTCAAAACTTTTAAGGAACATTAAAATATCTTCATAGTACGTGTTTAATTATTCTATCCATCTATCCTTCCAGTGTCGTGCCAGCCTCTGCAAATATACAGCGCGCAAGGCAGGAACAATATATGAACTTGCTAGCGCTGCGGTACCGTGTCCTCACATGTTTAATTATTAACAATACAGATTTATTTAAATGAAGTTAAAGTTTTATCTGTATAATATAATCAAGATATTTTGCTGCATTTCATCTTAAAAATGATATCATCATCATATGTAAATACGCGCTTTATAAAGTGGCGCAGGTTGTGTAATATTATAACTGTAGTGCAAGTTTACAGTGGGATAATTGTACTTATAAGTACAAACAGTTCTACAAGAAGCAATTGATTTAGTGCGTTTATAGTTCTTGGGATGAAACTGTTTCTGAACCGCGAGGTCTGTACAGGAAAGGCTTTGAAACGTTTTGCTGTGGCTTTGGCAGCGTGTGCCTAATGCTGTATACCAATAATTCTCTTTCCAATCAGCTGCTGCTGTGATTCCCCAATCAGATACAGTAATATAAATACTTCTAGTGGTGCAGTGAGAGTAATATGGAAAAAGATGATCTGCTGTGGCAACCCTTAAAGGGAGCAGCTGAAAGAAGAAAAAGAAGAAGAGGAAGATGGTGCAGTGAGAGTAACAATGCTAAAGCAGTTATGGTATTTGGAATACTATGGCTAATCTATGGGCAATTATATTGTTACAGGTAATCTACAATCAGATGCATTACACTAATAAACAATATGTGGTTAGTTTCAGTGTATTTATAAAGCCGCATAGAAATGTGGTTCTAAGAAATAAAGGGTAACCACACAGGAACAGTAGCACTGCTTGACGCTGGGTGCCGCCAGTCTGCAAAACCGAGCGGAGAACTTACGTACGACAGGGTATGAGGTACCATGGAAAAGTGCGTGGCTTTATGCCAAGTGTAGGTTTTATACATCATGATTTGAACATTTCTGTGCGTAAGCACTGTTTATGCATGAGGCCTCTAGAAAGTATTTTTTTAAATTCTATAATGTGTTTATTCATCTGCTTGGTACATTATTTAATATGTTTTTGAAATATAATTTTTCACCTCAATTAGAACGTGTTTTGTGTAGAAATCTTTGTTTTGTCATTTTGTATATCTCCTTCCTCAAAGGTACGTTTTTTCAACAAGCATTAGTCTTTGTTGTGGTGTCTTTCTATGTAGTAACAAAGAGTTTTTCAAAGTTTACCATATCATTATTGCTGTTTCTTAATGTATCAGTTATTTCTTTCCTCTTGCTCTGTTTTTATTGTTGAAGAGAAAAAAAATCATTTAAACACACATTATCTTGTGTTGAGCTTGATAAAAAAATGGGGTTAGAAAGTAGTCTACCTCTTTATAAGGATAATTTTTTTTCTTGTTTTTTCTACTAGGGTTTCCTCGTAATGTTGAAATTATTTGTAATCATCGCAGTTTCATTGATGGATATACACTTTGTCTTAATTGATTAATATGCTGTTATTTAAATTATTAGAATTTGGTGATCTTTAACTTACTCAAGTCACTAAAACTCTGGAAGTGGTACTTATTAACTTAACCCACTGAGATTTCATAGAGATGGTCCCATTTTCTGTGATTATATGCACCTGAATGTCACTATTAGGCTGACTTAGGATCCATACTGTCAAATCTATGGAGACTGAATCTTACCCAGTGTTTCTTTTTAGTAATTGAGACAGACCATTCAGTTTTATTGTTTACATAAACATTTTAATTTGTTAGACAGGAATGAAATATAAAGACAATACATCATGTGGGGAAAATTGTGTGGAGCCAAGCCTTATAGTTATAACAATGACAGTACCCAGCTCTAAACGGGTCACCAGCTCCTTTCAGAGTAGGGCACACTCAATCAATCACAGCACACTAATCGAGAGACTTCCGCCTCAATGCACTTATTTAGTTGATTATAAGTGGACAGACTCCGTAAGAGAAATCCATGCCATCAATTCAAGAAAATACAAACACCAAAAAGGAGAAACTACAGTGAGGTAATTAAATAGGGGATTTATGGAGTAACAAACAATACCTTTTTGAGTTGAAGAAAATTGAATATCAGTCCATTTAACAACACAATTTAATATATAAAGGTACAGCTTTGTGAGTGAGGCAATGAAACCATTATAGGGAGCATGCATATCATTCTGTGACTGGCAGCACTTTTTAATTCAATTTCATGTACTAAATTCACAAATATCACTTTTGAAATTGTGTTTTATCGGTGGTGTGGCTAAATGTAGTCTTTAGTTCACATCTGTATTCAAGAAAATGCTCTTTACTATCAAGACAGGCTCACACCTTCTTCGATGCTTTATTGGAACAAGCAGGTTGTGAGTGAATGAATATGTGAAGTGAAGATTTTGTTCACTAGAAATGTATTACATGCAGTTGATTTTGTTGATTAAAAAAGACTCACAATCCTTTACTCTTCTCAAAAATAATTATTTTTTGTCTTTGTTTTCTACTTAAAACATGTCATGGGATCTAGCAATTTGTAGATGTTGTGAAACAGTAACACAAACATAGCAAAATGGGGTCAAAGGCCTTTAAACGACCCACAGAATAAGGCCCAAAGGTTGGCCTTAGCCTAGACAGCCTGACCCCAAACTTCAAAAGCTTCAACCTGCACAGGCTCATAATGGGGGACTGGCTTTTAAAGGTCAAATAATACCTTATATGTTCCAAAACGCCTTTTGTTCTGAGAGACAAGTCCACTAAAGAATCTTTATAATTGAACAGATATATTTCCTTAAATAAAGGAAGCATAAAAATGGTCAAAAAGGTCAAAATAAGGCAAAGGTGTACGCCTAAAAAGGAACTCCGAAGCCAAGTAGTGCAGTCTGTAATCCAGAAACCAGAATCTGTGAAAACAAGCAAAAATCTAATTAACCATAATGTTGGCCCATTTCTTGGGGTTCCATCTTCAGAATGCAAGGAACATAGCCAACAGTCAAATATGCACGTGCAAAAATGACTAAATAATATACATTATCGTAGATGACCTTCTATTAAAATTTTACAACTATTTAAAACCAATTTTTCTTACTTTTGGTGACAGAAGTTTAAGTCTTCCAGAGTATATAAAAATGATTAAAGGCAAAAAGTTAGCTGTCTAGGTGCTTAAGTGGAGATGCAGGGAAAATTGTGTGGAGCTCATTTACAGATCTCCACTTCAGGGAAAAATCAAGAAAGCATCAGTACTTTCCCTGGCCACATTATGTATCAAGCATGGTACTGTATGGAAAGGTGGTGAACTCAGTTTTGGAGGTTATTCATTTAGTTATATAGGTTTATATGTTAATTATTGTCATGAATAGAGAGCAGAGTGAAATGCTTAGCAGATTAGCTCCTTGTCAGTGGATAGGGGTGTACATGAACGTGCCACGCTAAGAAATGGCATCCTGTCTAAGGTTGTTCCCTAAGTTATGGTCTATAGTGCTGTTATAGACCCTGGCCCCCTGCAACCAAAGACATAAACTAACCTAATGACAGACTGCTTTAATTATCACCCTCTTGTGTAATGTTTTTGGATTCTTCTGTCAGTTTTATCCACTGCTACATCCTTCACAGCCGAAATGATCTGGTGTCAATATGGAGTTGTTTGTATTAACATTTACAGGCTCACTAATCAATGTCATAAAAACAAATACAAGTTAATATCCATGGTTAAAACAAAATGAAAGTGAGAGTTTGAAGTGACAATATTAGACACAAAGAGACACGTTTCTTAAATTACACAATTCAAAATACAGGCACACAATATTTCAGTTGAACTCCTAATCCCTCTGTTATTTTTTGTACAGTTTTTGGGAAAAAAACACACACACGACACTTCTAAATTCTTTTCTGTGATCAGACTTCATGACCACAGTTCCAATGTTCAAAGGTCAAATTGAAACTATTAAGACTTTCTGGCGCTTTGTTATCTGACCTCCTACCAGTGTGACAACTATAAATAAATAATCAACTATAAATTAAAGCCACTAGCAAACCTCCCATAAAAACAAGTCAGTTTTCCAGATCAGTATAACACTTGAAGAACTCCGACATTATTGTATGTAGTTACGCAAAATTGAAGTATAATTTGCAAATCTTGATCATATTTAGTAAAAAATGTTGTGCTGCCTAGTTCGGTTAACAGTCTTGATTTAATACAAATTTATTATTCTTTTTGACTGTGGAAAACATCACAACTTATTAATATTTTGAAAGCCATTAGGTGGATGCTCCTGATAACCTAACATCCTGCATGTGACCTCCTTCATTCTTTAGTCGGTTTGTCTAGACGTTATCTGACAACTTCCTTGACAGCCATGAAATGGAATGCTTTGTGTAAATTGCTCTGTCCAGCCATCAGATTAATTCCTCCAGCTATGTTATTTTTACTCCCAGTTTGTAAAGTTGCTTTTTTTATTTTTTATATTCTTTAATAAATAAACATACATACATCCAGTGATTTCCTAACACTCCTTAATCCAACATCCATTGGTGAGGTCAAACATAAGGCACTTCTGGATGCCTAACCACTTGGCCATCATGCCATCCTATGGTATTTTTTTATACAGTGTAATATATATAGTAAAAGTTGTGACTTAAGAATAACAACGTAGAAACAATGTTTATGTTTAACAGAGATTGATCAAAAGAACATTATGTAATTAAATATTAAGTTTGTAAGTGATTTCTTAGTTGATTTTGTACTGACATAGTGTTTTTCAGTATGTTTTCCCATTGATTGCCTCTTTCACATTTTCTTTTAATAAAAACACTCTTTTTTATTTGGTGGTGTTCATTTGGATGTTAAGAGTTGCATGAATGCCCCTTCAGATCTGCAACAAATGGTGCACAAATTCAGTTCTGAAGCTATTTCCCCTCCAGGTCTAGTCTTCCATTTACTGTACCCGAGTCTGTTTCTGCTTGTGGGTTTACATAAAGCAGGTTTAAATTATCTTTTGCCCCATGACTTACAAGATACTGCAGGCTCTGCCTTCACTGCAGCCCCAAACTGGATGACATGTCTTTGAAAATAAACAGATGGATGTAATTAAAACACAGGAAACTGGAAAGATGTTAATTCCTTTGACTGCAATCTCTTAACAAACCATCATCCAAACTGCTGACAGACAGTTTCAGTGAATGCACTCAAAAGCCTCAGCCTGATTAAACAAGGAGTTTGAAACTTTTCCCATTAAGCATTTGCAATAAATGGAGCACACAATATACTGCTATGATCTGTTGAATTAGAATGTAGAACATTAAGAAAGAGTAAGAAGTGCCTAACCCTAACCTAACAGAGCATAATATTTCACAGATCCTGATAAATTGTCATGCCCGCTATGTGCCATAGTTCCCACTGACATTAAAATGTTACTGAAATAAAAGATTCTAAGACCGACAGAAATGTTCGTGGAAATTTGTAGACCCTTTACAGGTTTAATCAGTTTTCTTACTTTTAATAACATTTTGCATTTAATACAATTATTATAGCACTGCATAGTGGTGCAGTGGTAAGTGCTACCATTTCACAGGTTCAGTGGTTTTGGTCTGAGTCTCTAACCTTGTCATCGTCCCAATGAGATCTGCACGTTCTCTCCATTTCTGTTTGGATTCTGTCTTCCACATCCCCAAACAAATGCAGCTTAACTGTTGATTCAAAGTTGGCCTTCCGTGCAAGAGTGTTCATACCTTACAGCTAATGCTACCATAAGGGGATTCATCTGACAATGACCTTGAAATGAATTAAGTGGGTTTGAGAATGTTATGTTATTATAGCAGTGGAACACACAAACATACACTAACACACTAATACACATACAGTATATACAACAAAGTAGGTGTTCACTGGTTCGGCTCTTGAGGCCCACAGTAACTGCAGCCTTGTTTGTTATTATAAAGCCAAGTGTTGCTACTGAAACAGAATTTATGTACGTAGTTTTAGTTAAGACAAGATACTCAACCCTTAGTTTCTTCTTTTAGTCTTAAACAGCTGCTGTTGTTACATTCAGATCATATATCCTTAATTAAAGGTGACAAGTATGATTTCTTGCTGGAGAACTGAGCTCTTTTGCGGGTGTCCAGCAACTTAGCAGTTAGCAAGATACAGTTGAATGTCTGTGTCTCCTCTCAAAGTGTCAGAAGGGCAGCAATTGAACCAAACACTCTACTCTTGCAACAAAACACTAATTGAACTAAAGTTAACCTAAAAACTCAAATGAAAAACTGAATGGAGACTCAGTCTCCGCCTTTTCTCATCCAAATTAAGAACACACACCTGACTTACTATCCACTAGAAGAGCAGGCAGACTCTTTTACAGTTTCTCAAAACACAGGAATGTTACAGCACAAGCTCAAGGTTGATTCTAATTTGAAAGAAAAGCTGCACTAAGCTACAAACTGACTAGCTATACAAACCATTCTAAGGTCCTACATTATCTTTCAGCTTTCCCAGAACACACTTCACTCTTGTTCAGCTTGACAAGTCTTTAAACCCTCAGCCCTTTACCTGAAAACTGTCAGTTGAAAAGCTTAAAGCATCCCACATACACTCCTTAAATAAAATATTTGAAAAAAGTGGAACAGAAAAAAGTGATGGACTGAGAATTACTAATCCTCTGTGAGCCACAAGTCATTTGCATGATAGCCACGGAAAGGAAAAATTTACAATAAAAGAATGACTTGATGTGGGAGAATGAAAACAGTAACAAGCCATTAAATTAGATGACAAGGCCCGTTATCAGCGAGGATCAACTTCTAATTAAGCAGCTAGGCTAGAACAAAAACCTGCAGTCACAGTAGCCCTCCAGGAGTGAACTTGAGAGCCCCTGTACAAAAGCAATTTAGAGCAGCTAGTCAATTGATAGCATGTGTTTAGACCTTAGGAAGTGACCACAATATCTACAGGGAATTGACATACAAAACTTAAAGTATTTATTTATTTATTTGCTGTAAAATTTATCCATTAATTCATTCAAAGGTTAATAGATAAGACATTTTTGTACTAATATTTGCATTACTGTTAAATGTATTTTATAAGCTGTTAACTTTCTTGAGTCTTGTTTATGCAAGGTTGTAGCCAGATACACGTCCCATTCAATGTTAAGATCCACATTCTTCAAAGCTGTCTATTAGACAGAATACTCATTACTTTTATTCTGTAAGAAATAACACAGAGAGATTATGAAGAGTTGAAACACTGGGAAGGCGAACCCAATACGTTTTATGGTAAAAGCAGAAAAGAGGTTTCAAACAGCCAAAAGATGTCTTTTCAGGCAGGAGTCCACAGCTAGACTGACTCAACATGGAGGTGGAGACTCTTAAGAGGAAGACAGGGCAGGAGAGGTGGGCTCAGGGGGTTTGTGACCCGGAAGTGACATCACTGGTGCTGCCAGTTATCAGAGCTATTCAGGATTAAGGAGAAGAAGCATTAGGCAATAGAGCCAACCCTTGACTCAGGGGGGAATTACTATCTGATGAGCCCACAAGTTGTTTCCCATGCGCACATAAATAGCAATGTTTAATAAAAGTTATTGATAAAATACATATTGGAATCAAGGAAAAATATCCATTATATAACTCAGGAAGAGTTTAGCATTTTGTGTGTAGAAGCATTAGTTTGTGGATCACAGTGAACTATCTCTCATCCATCTTCTGAAACCACTTATTCCATAATGGTGTCACAGGGAGCTGGAGCCTACAGAGACAGTTTAAAGTCTCCAATCAGCCTAATCTTCTTTGGAATGTGGAAGAAAACCAGCATGAACATAGCATGCAAACATCACCATGTTAATAACAGGACTGGGATTTGAACCATGAAGCTGTGAGCCAGATGCTCAAACCACTGTGCCACCCCTGAACACAATTAATGAAAGCAACCACTTTGAACCTCTAGGAGCTATTGATGGTGACAAATAAGTATCAGATTTGAAACAGCAGCTGTCCACAATGTTCAGTTTCATGTCAGCATTCTTAGACATTTGCTGTTTTTACCCTGAAGCCTTTTAATAAATTGACAACTAAGTCAACTGGACTAAAATCAGGTGAACGTGGCAGATGCTGAACACTTCCTCTTTGGTTTATCCAACTCTGTCATTATAAATTAGAGTCTGAATCAAGGGGAAGTCATTTCAGCTTTTTGACTGTGACTAATGCCAGCTGTTAAGCATATGTTCCACTGCTTAGATGTACATTCAGTTTTGAATCCATCATGTATTTCTAATCAATAATGAGTAGATATTTTCATTAAAAGGTACTGTATATACATTTTGAAGATATTCAGTAAATACTGTATGCTGCTATTTTTATTGTAAACAATTATTTATTTCTTGTATATAGTTGTCTGTTTTCTGTTTCAAGGTGATTTGGAGTCAGTACCTATCCCAGCAGCACTGAGCACATGGAAAGTGACAACACTGGTCAAGATGCCTGTCTATCACATGACACTGGGCTAATATACATTCTGCATTTAATCCAAGAAATATTACTTTGGGGCTGCTAGGAAGACCATGTAAACTCTGCACTGGCAAAGCTCAGACTGGATTTGAACCCAGAACTCTAACCTCTCTGTGGACAAAGCACTAGCCACTGTACCACTCTTTGTGAAAATAAACAAATAAATAAAGTAAATAATTCTTTCATTTATAATGACGTATTTTGTACTGTATGCACCCTAATATGCCATTTAATTTTAAAGGAATTCCCTGTAAATTGCATTAGCATGTCTGAAAAGAGCTCAAAATCTTGCAGCATTTAAGTGATTTAAATTCCACGATAAGTAGCATACGCATAGAGGCAATTAATGTGGGGAAATAAATCCAGTGGGAGATGTTATTTGAGTAGTTTTCCTTTGACACTAATAAATCTCCTGGAATGATCTGATAAATACAAATAATTTAGCTGATTAATTGTTATCTGTGCAGTAAAGAGATACTTTTAAATCAACGTCTTTCAGATGCCATCTGCTCATTTATTTGTTATTGGTAACCTAGAATTTATAATTCAGTCACAAATGCAGATGATTCAAGATGGATGCATGTCGCCTCTTATATTAAACTTGATCACATGGTGACCTGTAGCTTGAGAGGGTGAAAGAAGGTAAAATGGATTTCCTTAGATTTAACAGTGTAGGGGTGTAAGAGAACCCCATGTTTAACACTAGAATTAACAAAGCCTACAAAAAAAACTTGTAGTCCCAGCCCACCTTAAATCCCTTCGCACCTCTCTGTCAGCGTCTTTTGTCTTGTAAATGTGTTGATCAACACAAGCAGCCTGCTATCCCATCCCCTCACCCACCGCTGCAGCTCAATTCGCAAAGAAGGTTCTCAGTGCTCAGTGTTTATCTTGGAGTGAAGTGCTGGAGTTGTAGTGGGTAAATAATATATTGTTATTTGGAATATATACATTTCTTGTGTGTTCCATGTCTACAACAATCTATGTAAACACATGTCTTTCATGTTTTAGTAATAAACTACAAAATGTAGACATGAAATGTATAATGTGTGACGCCTGAAGTCTAAATATCAAATATACACTTTCACAAAAGCCACAAGTGTAATACAACAGCTTCTGTGGTGCAGTGGTAAGAACTGCTGACTTGTAATAAAGAGGTTACCAGATCAATCCTGGCTACCTCCCAAATTTACCATTTTGAGTAGTGACCTGCTCTTATTGTTAATATTATACAATAAACACATACATTTGATTTGCGTCTGTAAAAGCCGGTGTAAATATATAGTACTTGTAAAAGTTAGTGTTTTTTTTTTTTTCTTTTATTCTTTCAGTCACGATCACGATACAACCCCCCACCACCACCATCCCAGATCTGACGCTGTTAGTTTTTATTTGAAACTGGGAATAACCGTAAATGTGAATGGTGTTTTGAGACAATGGAACTGGAAATTCTCTGATCTGGAGGGATAAAAGCTGACACACAAACGCTGGTGAATCTGCCTTCTTCATATCTCACCATGACTTGAATTTTTTTATTAAGTTTTATTGAGTGTTCCTGCTCACGCTGAATTAGTACGCACCTTATGGTTCATGATGTCAAAGCCGCACTGAGAAAAAACAGAGACCTAGGTATGATATTTGGAATAATTCATTTTATGATCTGTATAGTACATTTCGGAAAACATTGTGGCACAGATGCAACATTATTCATATTATTCATATTCATTCGCATGCCTTCTTGCACTTGTAATCAGTGAACGCTTTTTTTTTTGGGGGTTTTTTGGGTTTTTTTTTTCCGATCTTGTCCAATCTCCACATTTTGATGCATGGTGGTGTTTCTTTTGTACTCTAGGACATGCAGAGGAAAGAATAGTACATATTACAGAGAGGTCAGCTCAGCAGTATATGCAGTCATCAAATTCAAATGTTAACAGTTCCCACACACCCAAGGACCGTCCTTCCAACATTTATGACATGTACACACTTCCCTTTATGCTGTGGTTCCTATTACATTGAAGTAACACCTGACACTGACTGAGTTTGCATTCCTGGTGGAAGCGGAGGTCTTGGAACAGAAGCTTGTCGATGTTGCATCCTCTTTTCGTTTTTCCATCGCCTTTTCTTATTAGAAGTGATGACGACGTTCCTCTGCAAAGTGAGCCAAGAACGCTCTTCTTTTCTCAGTGGACCCTGTGCATGCCTTGAACAGTACATGTGCGTTGATCGACGTCAGGACAAGCTTGTTAAAGCACACAGCAACTGGCCACCTGCGTGCTTCTGCCGCACTAAATAAGCTCATGCCTTCTGGCTCATGATGTCAACACAACACTGGGAAAAAAAGAAAGAGACACATATATGTGAAATTTTGAAGAAATCATTTTAAGACCTGAATAGTACCAATCAGAAAACATTGTCACACTAATGCAATATTATTTGAAAACGAACAGCGTTAGATTGGTGTAAATTTATGGTACTTGTAACAGTTAGTGTTCTGCCCCACATCTTGTTAGTTGAGACTGTTATTTGTTGAACTGTGCTCCCCCTTCATCTTGTCATTTATTAACACACCTGTCAGTCACGTCCCACACTCACTGTGGTACTATAAAAGTCTATGAAACTCACGTAAAGCACGTAGGTCCCATAATAAACATTTGAATACAATACACCCCATGTGTCTCACGTAGGCACCCCTTTATCTCTTGTTTCGGTCACGTCCAAAACGTATCCTTAGGGTATATAAACCCCTGTGTCTGGTTAGTTGTGGTACGCAGCAATTTGAACCTCTGTCTATGCGCTTCTCTTCGTCTTGATCCAACCGTGGAAATCACTCGCCTTGTAAGTGTCTTTTGAAGCTGTATTGTTTAATGTACACTGTCTGCTATGTATTGCTTTGTAAATTATTCTTTATTGTCTTTGATTGTACACATGTAAATGCCTGTATGTTTCCTTTGTATATATTTCAGTTTACAACGAAGTACGTCCAGTAAAAGCATTCAAGATAGCTCGCTCACCCCTTGTCGTTTTTTATGTGGATGTACCGAGTTGTTTAAGCTCTCTGCGGCCGCATAGTGCGGAGTGAGGCAGAAAAGTAAAAAGGCGAATCCACGTCGCGGGACAGACTGCAAGAGTATCGTTAAGACAGCTAAGTTAAGGAACGTTCTGGCCACGCGGATCAAAGAAGGATCCTATGGCAACTTAGAAAAGGGGCAATTCCACGGCGCGGGACGGAACCGCAGAACATTGCTCCTCACTTGCTAAGTAAAGGGACGTTCGTGCCAGGGATCAAAGGGAGGATCTCTGGGCAAACTTGGCTGAAAGACAGTATTCACACCGCAATCGGAGTGCAACATCTTCACGGCATCTTTTTAATCAACTGACCCCGCCTACTGACAGGTTGAAGCGCAGTAAGTGCTGTTCATGCTGTGCTTTCCAATATAGATTGGCGTTTCTCGTGGCCGTAAACAACGAGAAAATCCGTTCACGGAGAAGCCGAATGGGGATCTGATTGCCTTAAGCATTTCTGCTTTATTTACTTTGCCTCTCCTGAATAGCCTGAAATCGGCAGTCTTCTTTTTGTGTAGCTCGCTACAAAAGCACTCAGTTCCACTTATACAGTCCAAACTCCACTGTTGCAGACTTGGAGAAGGTATGCAAAACTGACGCTGCTTCTGTGGCCAGTTCAAGACACACGCGCTATTCCAACGCATCAGCAAAAAGGTCCGCAGTCAAAGCTCGTGCGTTGGCTGAAGCTGCGCGTGCACGCGCATCCTTCGCAATGAAAGAGTTTGCGATTAAAAGAGAACAAGCAAGAATGGAGGCAGAGAGACTTGCACTGGAGGCAGCACTAGAGGCTCTTCAGTCCGAAAAAGAAGCTGCTGCCGCAGTAGCTGAAGCTGAAATATTAGCAGCTGCGACCAATCAACTACATCATGAGATTCGCAGCCGCCGAAGCTCATCTCAAGCTAACAGAAGGACAGCAGGGTATGTAACACTTGACGCTGACACCTCTCAGCCAAACACACCTACAGGCAAAGAAATGGAAACATCACCTGCTGCACAACAGGACGTCATGCTGAGGAGTCCTTCACGCATCTCAGGTGACCACCCATTTTCTACAGAGGTGCAGGCAAGAGGAAGTGAAGATGTCCAGAGAGTGTCATCACTTTCAGCACATAAAGAAATGACAGCAGAGTATTTACAGGAGCAAACGGTATGGCTCGCACTTGACGCTGTCACCTCCCAGCCAAACACACCTACACGCAAAGAAATGGAAACATCACCTGCAGCACAACAGGACATCATGATGAAGAGTCCTTCACGCATCTCAGGTGACCATCCATTTTCTACAGAGGTGCAGACAGGAGGAAGTGAAGATGTCCAGAGAGCATCATCACAATCAGCACAAGAGGGAAGGACAGCAGAGTTTGTACAGGAACAGACAGTATGGTTTACACTTGACGCTGTCACCTCTCAGCCTAACACACCAACATGCAAAGAAAAGGAAACATCACCTGCTGCACAACAAGACGTCATGCTGAGGAGTCCTTCACACATCTCAGGTGACCACCTATTTTCTACAATGGTGCAGGCTGGAGAAAGTGGAGATGCCCAAAGAGTGTTGTCACAGTCAGCATGTGCCATTTATCCAAGACTGCCCCACCAAGCAGGACTGCTTGATCATGACATCAAGAACCCTCCTCTAAAGAGTAGCCCATTCACAAGCTCTCTACGGACCTGTGCTGGAGTTATGGACACAATTGGCAGGAAAGCAGTTGGCTTCCAAACAGAGGCTGTGAATGGAAATGCTCACAAGCCAGCAGTTTGTACTTTCAAAACAAGTGTGCTGGAAAATGGGCGACCTTCACTTTTCATGCCTTGCTACAACCACCTTTGCTTGAGAGAAAGGGTGACTTACGGCGGGGAGCCAACACCATTGGCCCCGTTGATCAAGTCTGAGCATAATGATGTGCTGAGGACAATTTTTGACTCCATGTTTCCACGGATCAGACTGTCTGCACTTCCTGGTGGTTTCATAGAGAATGAACTCTTTAAAAGCCAGTGGAGACAAGTGCAAGCCTTGGCAAATGAATTCTGGACATGCTGGAGACTTAAATACCTTTCCGCTTTGCAGAGCAGGTACAAATGGACTTGCCAAATAGGAGACATTGTGCTGTTGAAGAAGAGTCAACTATCATGCAATAAATGGCCTATGGGATTTGTCACCTTGGTATTCCCTAGCAGCGATGGTACAGAACAAAAGATAGAAGTTAAGACTGCCTCTCAAGGCATCTCCAGAAACTCTATCAGACATATCACAAAAATCTTTCTACTGGAAAATGGATAAGTTCTAAGTTAACACAATGTTTGCCTCTATGTACTGTTTAGTGATATAATGTTATTATATCAGACGGGGAGTGTTCTGCCCCACATCTTGTTAGTTGAGACTGTTATTTGTTGAACTGTGCTCCCCCTTCATCTTGTCATTTATTAACACACCTGTCAGTCACGTCCCACACTCACTGTGGTACTATAAAAGTCTATGAAACTCACGTAAAGCACGTAGGTCCCATAATAAACATTTGAATACAATACACCCCATGTGTCTCACGTAGGCACCCCTTTATCTCTTGTTTCGGTCACGTCCAAAACGTATCCTAAGGGTATATAAACCCCTGTGTCTGGTTAGTTGTGGTACGCAGCAATTTGAACCTCTGTCTATGCGCTTCTCTTCGTCTTGATCCAACCGTGGAAATCACTCGCCTTGTAAGTGTCTTTTGAAGCTGTATTGTTTAATGTACACTGCTATGTATTGCTTTGTAAATTATTCTTTATTGTCTTTGATTGTACACATGTAAATGCCTGTATGTTTCCTTTGTATATATTTCATTTTACAACGAAGTACGTCCAGTAAAAGCATTCAAGATAGCTCGCTCACCCCTTGTCGTTTTTTATGTGGATGTACCGAGTTGTTTAAGCTCTCTGCGGCCGCATAGTGCGGAGTGAGGCAGAAAAGTTAGCTTTTTTCAGTTTTATTCTCTCAGTCACGTTCACGCTCTCCGCTTTTTCTGCATAGGTGAACCATGCTACCTTGTTATGAAACCTGAAATTTTTTGTGTTGTCTGTGTGGTAATAAATGGTCAGAGCAAGTGCTTGGGTGACTAGTATTACTGTTTGTGATCACTGGTATTGATCGGACAAATTCGCCAATGTGTTTCTCACAGCAAATATGCCATGTTCACCAGTGATCTTGTTTGCAGAGTAATTTCCTGAAAATTCATTGTGTGGCCAGTTTAGACTCACTTTTATGTTCTAATGCGCCAGTGTGATATAACAGAGCTTTAAAAGCCAGTGTTGCTATGTTGCTATGTTAGATGGGACAAGTATCCAAGTAGTTCACTAAATATATTTTAAATATAGTGTAAAAATTGTACACTAAATCAAGTATCCTAATAGTACACTAAAAATGGCTGGAAAACTTGCTATAATTTGTAAACACTAAACATGCAATCGAAGGAAAACTGGAAATGTGTCGGTGTATTTACGTCTTAATGGTTGTGTGTTTTGTATAGACATATAAGTGAGCTGTATTGAATATGTATGCCTTGCTCTTTAATAATATTACGCAGAGTGCTGTACAGTTGATCAACCAGGAAGGAGTGAAGAGTCCACATGCTTTAGTGTTTGCCTATTTGGTAGCAGCAGCATTGCGTGGAAACCAAACGAAGTGCAGTATTGAATTTCAGAGAGGTGAGTACCTGCTAACAAATCTGTAGAGGGTATAACTTAGTGAATTTATTCTTCCTGCCCTTATGAACTTTACCTCTTCTGAAATTAAATTATATCAATTTTATCTCTAGGGGTGCCTAGTGGCACAGTAGTTGGCACTGCAGCCTTACAACTCAGGTCACATTTTTGGACACAATTTGTGGTCCAGAATAATTTGCAAATGCTTCTGTAGAATTCAGAAACTCTTAAAATACTATTGCACCTTCATAATCCACTCAAGTTCAATTTCATCTTGTCCACTGACTTCAATGCGTTTGACTGAATTCTGCAAATTCTGCAAAATTCCCGAACACTTCCCCAATTTCACCGAACTTAAGAAAAAAACAATTCAGCCAGGTTCACTCATCACTAGTGAGCACAAACAACACATTGCTGACGCCAAACAAACAAATTAAGTACAAACATATTGTACTAAAAATGCAATATGAGATGTATTTAAGAAGGATTTGGCTCCAAAAACAGCTTAGTAAAGAAACATTAGTCTGAGAGAATCTGCTATTCTGAGATTTTCAGGAGCTAATCATTTTCTTGAGACTCCTTTTGAGGAACAATGGGCACAATGATATTACACTTTTCATACCCACTCTATCTGGATGGCATGTCTGGTCTGGTCATTGGAGCCTGGAAGGTAATGGGAGATCACCAGACAGACAGAAAAATGTGAAAAACAATAGTAATAAATGATAAAATTTTGTAAAAATTGAAGTCAATTGTTTTTAGAACCAGATTATTTTCAAAGCAGAGAAAACTAGGACTCAATTTTGTGCCAGAAATAAGGTGTCTGTAAGTTTGATTTCTTAACTTAGCACGGATGAGGAGGTCCCACTTGGAGTGCAGAGCATCGTGATATTCTTACACTAAATTGGGATGGAAGTTTCTCCCCCTTAAAGTTTCAAGCACAAACATACAGTTAGGTCCGTAAATATTTGGACAGAGACAACTTTTTCACAATTTTCGTTCTGTACATTACCTCAATGAATTTTAAATGAAACAACTCAGATGCAATTGAAGTGCAGACTTTCAGCTTTAATTCAGTGAGTTGAACAAAAAGATTGCATAAAAATGTGAGGAAACTAAAGTATTTTTTTAACACAATCCCTTCATTTCAGGGGCTCAAAAGTAATTGGACAATTGACTCAAAAGCTATTTCATGGGCAGGTGTGGGCAAGTCCGTCATTATGTCATTATCAATTAAGCAGATAAAAGGCCTGGAGTTGATGTGAGGTGTGGTGCTTGCATGTGGAAGATTTTGCTGTGAACAGACAACATGCGGTCAAAGGAGTTCTCGATATCCAAGTCTACCATAAAGAGAAGACTGCATGAAAGTAAACACAGAGGGTGCACTGCAAGGTGCAAGTCACTCATAAGCCTCGAGAGTAGAAAGGCTAGATTGGACTTTGCTAAAGAACATCTAAAAAAGCCAGCACAGTTCTGGAAAACCACTCTTTGGACAGATGAAACCAAGATCAACCTCTACCAGAATGATGGCAAGAAAAAAGAATGGAGAAGGCGTGGAACAGCTCATTATCCAAAGCATACCACATCATCTGTAAAACACGGTGGAGGCAGTGTGATGGCTTGGGCGTGCATGGCTGCCAGTGGCACTGGGACACTAGTGTTTATTGATGATGTGACACAGGACAGAAGCAGCTGAATGAATTCTGAGGTGATCAGAGATGTACTGTCTGCTCAAATCCAGCTAAATGCAGTCAAATTGATTGGGTGGCGTTTCATGATACAGATGGACAATGACTCAAAATATACAGCCAAAGCAACCCAGGAGTTTATTAAAGCAAAGAAGTGGAAAATTCTTAAATGGCCAAGTCAGTCATCTGATCTTAACCTAATTGAGCGTGCATTTCACTTGTTGAAGACTAAACTTCGGACAGAAAGGCCCACAAACAAACAGCAACAGAAAGCCGCTTCAGTAAAGGCCTGGCAGAGCATTAAAAAGGAGGAAACCCAGCATCTGGTGATGTCCATGAGTTCAAGACTTCAGGCTGTCATTGCCAGTAAAGGGTTTTCAACCAAGTATTAGAAATTAACATTTTATTTCCAGTTATTTAATTTGTCCAATTACTTTTGAGCCCCTGAAGTGAAGGGATTGTGTTAAAAAAAAGCTTTAGTTGTCTCACATTTTTATGCAATCGTTTTGTTCACTCCACTGAATTAAAGCTGAAAGTCTGCACTTCAACTGCATCTGAGTTGTTTCGTTTAAAATTCATTGTGGTAATGTACAGAACCAAAATTAGAAAAAAGTTGTCTCTGTCCAAATATTTATGGACCTAACTGTATATGTAGTGTTTTATGTATGGTATTGTAAATTGTATCGGGTTTGACTCTGTGTTTGGGTTTGTGCTTATTTGTCCTGTGATGGACAGGCACCTTGTCCTGCTTTGTGCCGTTTGCTTTCTGCGACAGGCTGCATTTGCCCTGTGACCCTGCCTTGGAAAAGCTTAGGAAGCTTAGGTTTGTAAGAGAAATGGATGGATAAATCGAGGGATGGATGTTATGGTAATACCAGGTCCCACTCACATAGTAATGTGATCTCTTAACCTATGAACAGAGCAGACAAAAATTTCAATTAACAGAAGTGAACAGGATTCATGGAGAAAATAAACCTATTGGGATTTCATGATTGGTTATGTTAGGGGAAATGCTCCTTAAATAAAAAATAGTCATGAGCCGCTGTTAAAAAGGAATCCAAAGATTAATGTTTTTGTGTTACTTTAAAAAATGGTGCCACTTTGTGGTCTTGTTTAGTGCAGCATGGCAGACTCACTTGTCTCAACAGAGCAGCCTCTTTTACAAGTTGGGTTCATTTACATTGCACAGCTAAAAAGCATTTTCATTACACTAATCAAAGAACAGATAAATCGTATGGTCTTCAAGCAGACCTATCTCTTGAGTGCTATCTCAAAGTTACAAATAGTTATACAGAATAAAACTCTGTTAAATATCTGTTTCATTGAATAAGACTTCTTATTTGTAAACTAGCTCTATTTTGTAGCTTTGCGTGGGATGTTGATAAGAGAGTGGGTGTTAGTTGTAGTGCTGTTAATCAGATGTAACAGAAGTGCTGTGTAAGTAAGACCTTTTCTTTATACAATGTTTGTAGGTTTTGTTTTTCATTTTTACCATTAGGCAAGTATTATTGTTTCTGCTTCTACTTTTCTCTTCTTCCTTTTTTGCTTCTAGTGAAAAAATGTCTACACTCACAGCCACAGCACCTGGCACCATCACTGGAGCTTTACAGTGAGTACTAACCTTTGAGCTTTGTGTCTTCCTTGAGCTTCCCTGAACTTTGTCCATCCATTTCACACCCCACTGTACATGCACATGATCCTGTCTCTTTATTCCTGTCAGGAGCACCGTCCCCTTCTTAGTTTTCATTCTAAACAATTGGTCAGTGGTGCTATTTATGTGTCCTATCCATCCCTTCATTTGCATGGATAGGCCCATTCTGAGCACTGTACAATACATGTACATTAACACCATAATAATAAATATTAAAATAAAAATGACATTTTAGATTAAGAGGTGGAATCTGCATGTTCGCCCTTAGTGTTCATTGGAGAAATTTAGCCAAGCATTTTTTGAATAAATATGCATCATTTTCCGGAGGCCTTGTTCATTGAATATATTCCTGGAAATGCATCATGTGCCCGGTTCTTGGTGTAGTTGATGGCAGTTGTGTTATGAGGATGTCTCGATGATGGGCCATTAGTGAGAACAGACACCATTTGCTGTTGGTGTGGCAGCTATTGTACTGAAGAATTGTATGGTGGTTCTAGTGGTAAAGAGGGACAATTGCACACCTCAATAATGAAATGCTAAATGAAATGCGTCCAAGCTCATTATTATTTTTATTATAGTACATAAAGCTTTGTTTTGTCACTAAATATAATCTATTTTGTAATTGAGGATTTGCCTGTAAAACTGAAGATTTCATTCCAAAATAGGGAAGTGTGGTCTGGTACTGGCAGAGATGACTTTCATACAGATGGCTCTGGTTACATAAAATGCGTAGCAAATCACATTGATGTTGAGAGCCCTGTAGGATTGTGCATGGTCTGCCCATTTCTTGAAAGTCCTTGAGGAACCTTAGACTGTCCTTAAGAAATATTGTTACAGTCATGGAAAATCCCAGAAGTGGCATGGAGTAATGACAGGTATATGTAAGGTAATTTTCTATTTACAAAAAATTTGTCAGTCATGGATGGGAATTGAACTTACACTTTTTGGTTGAGAGACATGTATCCTACCTACTACACTACCATACCTGGTCTGGGTTACTGTCTCAGTTGATACTGTGGTATTTGAACAAAGAACAAGACGAGATTGAGGTGGACATAATTGTTGAACTTTACCTCATATTTGTGTTAAGTTCTTACTCAACTCCCTTTCAGTCTGTTTGAGGGCAGACGGAGGTGTTTCTGTGTTTGACAAAAAATAGAAATGTGTGAAACCCAAACCAAAATTGAGATATGGTGTAGTGGATAGAATACCTGCCCTTAAATTAGAGGTAATGGGGTTGATTCCCAGCCACGATGTTTAAACTTGTTTTTGTTTAATAAGTTTTCATGATTGCCTATATTATAAGTGAGTAAGGCAGTGTTCTTTCAAAAATTGCATATTGTTATTTGTGGAGCAGGTATGACGTTTCATCATATCATTGTAATCTTTTGGATACTAGGTAACTAAAGACTACATTTGTATCACTTGGATTTTCAATAGAATCTCTGTGATCCTGGACTAGTGAATTTCCCCTTGGGATTAATAAAGAATCTATCTATCTATCTATCTATCTATCTATCTATCTATCTATCTATCTATCTATCTATCTATCTAGTACCAAATGTGACATGAAAATGGTGACATGTACTGTGTGCTTTGATGTGTGGTGTGCTTCTCTTCAAATGACATTAAATATACTTAATTAGCAGGAGTACCCGGCTTTGCACGGGAATCTATAACTGGTATATTTCCCAAATGAAAGAAACAGAACATAGAAATCGAACCAACAATTTTTTCTGATTGACATTTTATTGTAATACGTAATATAAGTGGTCATTTTAGAGGCATTGGATACAGTATATTTTTTGTTTTGCCTTGTGGTGCGAAAATGAACAAATTCTGAGGATTGCCCATTCTAGAACATGTTACGTAGAGTTGTCTGTGTGAAAAGCATGGAATTTCCAAATTGATGCCTTAAACTTGCAGTGATTGCCCTTGAGCCTTATTAATTGACATAGAAAAAGCCAAAGGAACAGGAAATTGTAGCCATTTGAAATCAAAGGTTAAATCATTTGGAATCAGTGGAATGCCTGGTATGAAAATATGTTCATGTCTTGCGCAATATTTCAGACGCCCTTGAAATAGACTTTTATCTGGCATTGGAAGTGGTCTGTCTAATTCTACATCTTTTTTTAGATGGCATGGGTATTTTAGTGAAAAGCAGTCACCTGATGAAAGTAGTCGGCCTTCTGATACTTGGACAGTTCCGCCATCTCTTGTCAATTTAAAGAAACATTGGTAAAGAGCGACGCACACAAAGACATATATAGATAGACTCCGCATTCACTGTGTTGCCCAGTCGACACAATACGTCAGTTGTCTGTCCTATTGCGAGTGGCAAAAGTGCCATTTAAACTAATACAGGTAGATGTGAAAACCGGGTTTTCTGATGAAAAAACAATAACGTTTAAAACAGTATCGTTTACATACAACAGATTTTGGCGAATCGTTTACATGCAATGATTTATATCCATTTATACACTAATAATGGCAATTATTAAATAATAATAATAATAATAATTATTATTATTATTAAATAATTCCTCCCATATAAGTAACATTTCTCTGACTGTATTCTTCCATCTCCAAAAAATTTCTAGACTTCGTCCTGTTCTTACGCAACACAGTACTGAAGTATTGGTTAATGCCCGAGTCACCTCACGTATAGATTACTGTAATGCTGTTCTATCTGGCATCCCACAAAAACGTATCCACCGCTTACAAGTTATTCAAAATGCTGCTGCCAGGATAATAACCTGCTGTTCTAAATCCACTGAACATATTACACCGATTCTCTCTCAGCTTCACTGGCTCCCTGTTAACTACAGAATACAATACACAATATCGCTCTTAACATTTAAAGCTCTCCACAACCTCACAGATCTCCTACAGACTGACACTCCTTTCGCTCACTGAGGTCCTCATCTGCAGCTGTACTTTCTGTACCACACATCAGACTCAGTGCTATGGGAGCTCGAGCGTCTCTCATAGTGCTCCTGAACTCGGGAATTTTTTTCCCTCTCATATACATCAGCTCGATTCAATAACACATTTTAAAACTGCCCTCAAAAGTTTTCAAACTGGCATACCAAATGTGAATTTTGCACTGTTACTGCCAGAACCTATGACCTCCAGGCTTACAATGTATATATCCAAACGTTGACAGTGATGTGACTGCTAAGCTACCACTAGTGCATTACACATTGTACCATCAGAGTATGCATACATATATATGGGGGATGGATGAATTAGACACACTTGTCAATGCAACTTTTTATGGGGTGGCAAACGTTGAGGTTTAGTTTCTGGGACACCCAACCTTTTCTGTTGTAGACATTCCACCATGTTCTCCCTTTCTGAACCTCATTGAGGAGTTCTTTACCTGATATCAATCAAATACAGTAAGAGGCAGTAAAAAAAAGAATTGACATAAAAAGTGTCAGAAGATGGGCTTGCACCCATGACTTCCAGGGTCATAATGTACATGGCTAACTATTTACAGTAACTTGACCATTAGGCAACAGCAACTGCTGCTACAAGCCCATTATCGCAACTGATTGTACCTTTGGAGTGTACATATACAGTATAAGGAGAAAAGGCACATAATGGATTAATTAGACACGCTTGTCAATGTAACTTTTTATTGGGCAGCAGACGTTGAGGTTTGCTTCCTGGCACACCCAACCTTCTCTGTTGTTGACATTCCACCATATTCTCCCTTTCTGAACCTCATTGAGGAGTTCTTTTCCTGATATCAATCAAATACAGTAGGAGGCATTAGACTGAAAAAAAAAGAATTAACCATCAAGTGTCAGAAGAGGGGATTGAACCCATGACTTCCAGGGTCACAATGTACACGGCCAACCATTTTTACAGTATTTTGACCACTAGGCTATAAGAACTGCTGCTACTATCACAACTATCACACTATCACAACAGAGTGTATCTTTGGAGTGTACATATACAGTATAAGGGGCAAAGGCACACAATGGATGAATTAGACACGCTTGTCAGATAAGGTTCAACCAATAAGTTTCCACATTGTTACTCCACTTGAGCAGTCAACTGAATATAAAGGAAACTGAAGAGGCTTCTTTATATTTAGCTGACTGCTACACAATGGAGCACCATTGAGGCAACCAACGGTGTCGGAGAGGAAGGGGGGAGGAGAGAGGCAGAGAGGAAAAGGAAAGGCTATTTGGTAACAGTGGGATATTGAAATCCATTCAGTGGTGAGATTCAAGTACTGGTTGTGCCCTTTGTGGAGTTTGCATGTTTTCCCTGCGTCGGTTTTCTCTAGATTCCCTGGTTTCTTCTCACAGTCCATAGACATGCAGGTTCGTTGGAACTGTTGATGCTAAATTGTTCTTTGATGTGTGTGTGCTCATTGGGAATGGCTGGTGCCTTGTTCAGTGATTGCTCCTTGTTCCCATTACTTGTGTGGATACGCTCCATCTTCTCTGAATCCCTGTTTCTGGATAAGTAGGGTAAGAAGAAGGATTTCTAATTTATGACAATTAAATTCAACTGTAAATGCTTTCAAGTTCTACTGTAGTACATCAATTATTCCATCAGCTTCATACTTAACATCTCAAGTTCTCCATCTGCACGTATTGTGGTCTACTCTGCTTTTCGAACTATAAGAGATATTCTTGATGATTGGTTCCGGTGGCTACACACTGTGAATATCATGATTGTGCTGATAAATGTGGATGGTCTACTTTTGCTTTGAGCTAACAAGAATCACATTGCGATTGTGGAAGTCATTGAGCCATGAGTGTGGAATGAGGCTTATTCAAGTTATATTATGTAACACAGCTAAGTGTGTATCATGGGAAAAAGCACCAGGCTTGGTGTGGACTAATGGAAGGTACGTTTGTGGACATTTGTTATTAAAGAGAAATTTATCTGTCTTACACTGGAATTGAACTCACACTTCCTGATTGATAACCATTTATGCTAACCACTACACTACCATAGCTGGCCTGGGATTCTGTCTGAGTTGATACAGTACTTCAGACTATTGTACTTGAATAAAGGACAAGAGATTAAAGTGGCAGCTAATTGTTTAACTTTACCTCATATTTGTGTTGAGTTCTTTCCTCATTTTTAGTCTATTTGAGTGCATTTTATGATAGACAAAATTTTGAAAGTTGTTTAGTTGGTGTAGCGAGTAGGGTACCTGCCCTTAAAGCAGTGGCAATGGGTTAAGTTCCCAACCATGTAAAACTTGTTTCTGTTTATACAGGTAAAATTCCGTTACAACGAACTGCCTGGAACCTAAAAAACATTTCATTGTAATGAAAATGTAATTGTAATGAGATTCTGTTGCTATAGTGCTTTCTTTAACTTGTGTCCAGGCGTTTGGAATCATTTCAATAGCTTCTTTTGTGTTAATTTTAATCTTCTCCTGGCTACAAGTTATGCTGATGAGAATTTTCCTCAGCATTTCCTTGCGATAATACACTTTCTGGGTGCGTAAGATGCCCAAACCCAATGGATGAAACACTGCTGTGCCACTGAGTGGGAGGAATTCAATGCAAACATTAAATGTGGAAGCATGTTGTGGGCAGCACAGTTATCATCCTTTTCTTCTTCTTCATATTGTGAGATTTCTGAACTCTTTTGGGATCCCCCCACCCAACGGGAACGTCACGCTGAAGTGCGTCCTGAAGCACGATTGCCGCGTCTGTGTAAGATTGTTTGTCTGTTGCCAGGGCAGGGAAACAGCAGGCTTACAGCGCTACAGTGAAGCGGCACAGAAGCGAATCCTAAAAGATTGTGGTTGCGCTATAAGTCCCTGTCTTGCACCCCAAAACACGAGGCTGAGTCTCAATACTTTAGCAAAACCAGCTTTATTCAACTTGAAACAGGAACAGCAGGATTATGTATTGTAGCGTGATCTGCCACTCTCCTATACACAGACACAACAGTCAGGCAGTGTTGTGGCCAGGTTAGTGGCCAAGTAATACTGTTCCCTGCATTTACAATGTTCCTTGCATCACCCATCGAGATCTTTTCTGTTTGATTCAGCAGTGAGCTGCTCCACCACTGTGAACATGCTGTTGCCCCGGCAACGGAAAAAAAGTCTTCCACAGACGATGTGATCGCACTTCGGGGCGCTGTTTGTCGTGTTGTGCAGTTGGATGAGGTCCCAAGAGAGTTTAGAAACCTCACATTTTCTTGAATGAGTGCTGCATTAGTAGGAATGTTTCTTGAACGAGCATCACTGAACCACATAAAAACTGCTTTTTCGGTGTCTTCAAATGCAGCAGTTCGCATACATTTGCCACCCAAGATTTTTCTTCTTTTTTTGCTCTGTCTTTCAAGAAAGTTGACAGCATCGATGGCGAAATTCCGAATTCACTGGCAACGTCTTTTTTCTTTTTGCCACAATTGAGAGCTGCAAAAATGTAAAGTTTTTTTTTCTAATATGAACTGTAATAGTTTTTTCATGTCTGCCGTTTCTATAGGAGGGTGACAATGAGTTAAATTCCAATGGATGTTTTTCAAATGTTGACTAGTAATAAGCAAAAGGTATCACAGAAAACAAACATAACACAAAAAACAGTACGAGGAAAGAAATTTTTTTACAATGTTTCTGTTTGGGGATCGTGCGATCACAGGACTAACTGCTCTGTGGATGATTCTGTGGATGTGGTCACTTCGTTGTAATGAAAGTATCTGCTGAATGTACGTCATAGTGACGAGATTTCTGTAGTCTCGTGTCATATGGGGAAGCTGTCAGGACCATAAAAATACTTCGTTGTGATGAAAATTTTGCTATAAAGATATTTGTTGTAACGGAATTTTACCTGTATTTATTATTGTCTATATTATCAGTGGATGGGGCCTAATCTATCAGCAGGAGCAGGTATGAGGTGTCAGTGTGAAAGTATCATTGTAATCCTTTGCACACCAAGTAACTGGTAGATTTTTATCAATTGGATTTTAAATAGATTGGCTGTGATCCTGGACTGTTCCCAAACTGCAAACTGTAAAATGGAATGTGTGCTGTCATATGTGGTGTGCTTAAATAGAAATGACATTAAATATAGTTAATGGAGAATTAGTGAAAAACCATACATTGCCAAGTATTTTTACAGTATTTTGACCACTAGGCTATGGCTACTGCTGCTACAACCCCGCTATCATGACAGATTGTATCTTTGAAGTATACAAGTTTGGTATAAGGGGCAAAGGCACACAATGGATGAATTAGACACGCTTGTCAGATAGGGTTCAACCAATGAGTTTCCACATTGTTACTCCACGTGAGTAGTCAGCTGAATATAAAGGAAACTGAAGAGGCTTTAGTGACTACCTGCTACCCTATGTAGCACCATGGAGGCAAGTTGGGTGGGGTTCATAGACAGAGCAAGAGGAAGGGCTCTTTGAAGGAGATCAAGAATGTGAAATGAAATACAGGCAACACTAGTTGACCATGTCGTCAACCATGACCTGAACATGAAAAAAGCAGGTCAACGTGTGTGGCCCCATGTGTCACATTTCACAGTGGCTGGTATAATGTCATGTTTTGAAAATTAAAACGGGTACGGTAACGGTAGAGCAAAACTTAAGGTAAACGTTGATCGAGATATGGCACATTTCACAAGAAATACAATAAGATGAGTAAATGTGTGTATTTTCAGAATTGCAAAAAGACCCTGAAAGAGGGAGAGGCAGCCTGTCTTTGCTCCTGACCAACAGATTGCAATAGTAAGTATGGTACTGGCCAACAATGCCACTGCACACTGACATAGCAAAATAGATTGCATTGTTTATCATTTATCCTGTCAGTGTGTAGTTGATGTTTAGGACAAGCTATTCATGTGTTCTTGACTCAAGTAAAGCATATGCAGCAAAGTGTGCATCATTGAAAACCTGAAGAGCGGTAGCGTACAATATTGACAACTATATGGTTTTGCTAATGATAAATAATTTACAAATGACACTAGATAATGATTCTAATGTTAATCAAGATTGTGTTACAGCTCGGTGTAACATACTCAGGCTTATGTGAAGTGCAAATTTCACTGAATATTTATGGGCAACCTCATACACCTAAAATATGTCAATCAGTATGCCACTACTCTCACCATTTTTGTTGAACATAGTTCTATGCCAAGTTCATCAGCTAAGTAACTTTCTTTCTCTACAGATTCTGGAAAAGACCCAGCCATTAAACACTTTTCTGTTCTTCTTTGTGAATGGCCTTTATGGCCTGGCTGTTTTTGCAGTGGATGAAGGTCAAACCAAAACAATTAAGATTTCCTTGGAGTTATGTTATCTGTCAGCCTCCCATCAGAAGTACAAAATAAACAATAATTAACAGCCAATAGAACATTTCTCTAAAGGGCAATTATATTTTGCAAATCTAACAATAATTAATCTTCCTGCAGTCTTATACTGAATAAAGTAGGTTGAAAAAATGAAGGAGTAAATAAACAGATACAAATAATGAGCCTATTAGAGTTTATAAACAAAGCTGAAAAAGCAGGTTATGTTGTCGTTTCCTTTGCTGAACATAAAAGATAATAACTTTATTTACCTTGAACACATTAATCACATATTTTTCAGATTTTTTCTTTTTATAGTTAATATTAATTTTCTTGCAGTATGTTGACCAGGGATAGAAGCAGAATTTTTCTCTTAACAATCCTACCGTATAGCTGGCTGGTGTCCAGTCATAGTCACGTGCAGAATTATAAAACTTGCATACATGCAAAAAAGAAGCCTGAAATGTGTGTGCGCAGCTTTCCACTTAAACGTCAGGATTTATAATAGAAAACCTGATGGGGTAAAGAGTGAATACTTCCCACAAAACTGAGCTATGGGTATGCAGCATTTCAGAGAAACTTGGAAATGATGGCATCCTCAAGAAAGTAGGGAAATGCAGCCAAACCAGCTAAATGACGACTCACGCATATAAGAATCAGATCACCGAGCATGTATGTTGACATGACAAACATATTACACCTCAGACGTGATAATTATGAAGTACACACTGTGTTGGTTACCTTTTAAGAGGGCCCATGCTACATATTTGCACTGAAGAACGTTTTTGTTTGTTTTGTCAGTTTTTATAGGCTAACCATTGTCACTTCTCAGGGAACTGGCCAACAAGTCAGGAGGATCTTAGCCAGGCTTCACTCCATCAGGCCTGCTGTTCTGGAAGCCATTGACAGACTGGCAATGTACTACATCCAGTTTTTGAATGGTGTGGGTGTACATATATAAAACATAATAAGGCCATTTGCGGCAGTGTCTGGTTCTCCTAATGTAATTGGAGCAATTTATTACACTCCTATTGTAATAAGGGCACCTAGTAAGAAAAAAGCTGCTTTTGTTAGTGGTTAGCAGATACATTACATTAATACACAAGTCATCAGTGATGCCAAGATGAAACTGACAAAAGAACTGGCTCGGTGGCCCAGGGTCAACCTGTGATTTGTTTATTTTGATGCAAAGTAGCTTTGGCACACATGATAGAAATGTACTTGGCGACTAGCTTGATAACTGGCCTAATCCTTAGTTTTTCATATGGTCTGTACTATTCATTGTAACAGCAATCATATAATTTTATGTGCCAGGTAACATCTGCTACCTGCTCAAATGCTGATGCATTATGCCTTTCCCCAATCCTAAGAATGCAGGGGAGAGGTGATTTAATGCAGTGCATAATCTTGAGCAGTCAGTTGCAGTGCTCAGCCAGTTACTCTTGAATGCAGGTGAAGGGGTCCAGATGCATCAGGAGGGAGGCTGCTCTATCAGCCAATGAGCTTCTAGAGCATCATTATTGCATAGGTACGAAGTTAATTAGCATAGTCCATGTATGGTTGTTTCAGTGCAGCTACCAGACGGAATTTGAGGCATATTCACATGCAAACATTTATAAAATGATTCTGATTAATACTATTACTACTAAAAATAAAAAATTTTATTTATAAAGCACTTTTCCCATGCTCAAGGCAATTTATGGTTATAAATTGAGTAGAAATGTGCATACAACAGTTTTATAAACTTTCCAGTTTTTCTGTTCACATACTGTATTTTCATGCTTGAATCCACATAAATATTTTTAAATGAGACCCCTGGTCATGTCAGTTGTGACAGATAGGGGGTGCTATCGCTCCCTTGAACCCTCAGACTATATGCCAGACACCAGATAAAAGTCCAATAAGTTGACTTTATCTATACTAATAAACGGCAAAGCCCTCACTGACTCACTCACTCACTCACTGACTGACTGACTGACTGACTGACTGACTCATCACTAATTCTCCAACTTCCCGTGTAGGTAGAAGGCTGAAATTTGGCAGGCTCATTCCTTACAGCTTCATTTCATTTCAAAATTCTACGCGTAATGGTCATAACTGGAAGTTGTTTTTCTCCATTTACTGTAATGGAGTTCAGCTGGAGGGGCGGAGTTTCGTATGACATCATCACGCCTCTCACGTAATCACGCATTACGTAGAAAGCCAGGAAGAGCTACAAAACGCGCTTTAGAAAACATGCATTATATAATTAAGAAGGCAGCGAAACAATTAGAAGCGAGCGACTGACATATAAAACCATATTCAGCGGCTCACGTGAACTGACGCAGTGCGCAGACAAAAAGTAACAGTTCCAAAGAGTGCTGAACAAAAACCGAATTACACTGCTACGCTCAAATAGATAAACCACACGCAGTGGCGCGATAGTAAAGCATTCGCCTGTAGCGCCCACGTCCGAGGTTCGATTCCCGACAGGGGATGCACTAAGTATGTACGCGCGCTTCTCGATTTATTTTAACCTTGCATCACCTTAGTTTGAGACGGATGAAAACGCATGCGGTTAACGCAGAAAGACAGATCACCTATTCACCTATTGAAGCTTCATGAATAATGGATACTTTATTCGCGATCAATGATTGTTTTGGTAAAGCCATACTCAGTGTATTCATTAGATGAACGGTAAAAAAGTAAGAGCGAGGGGACGGTAACTTACTGAAGCACACAAGCAAAACCACAATAGCACGCGGGCTCGATGTACTGACTTGTGCGATCACATTCCAAAAAATATTTCTTTTCAAGTTCTATTTAGTCCATATGAGTCAAACTCAAGGCCCACGGGCCACATCCGGCCCGTCGTGTAATTATATCCGGCCCGCGAGATCATTTTATATACTGTATTATTGTTATTAATGGCCCGGGTATATGAAGCGCTGGTAACACAATAAACTACAGATCCCATAATGCAGCGCTTCAGCTGCCTTGCCGAACACTTACCGCGTTGCTGCAAGTTATTGTGAAGCTAGCCCACACGATGCCGAAGAGAAAAGTTGATTCTGAAAATAGAGCCTTTAAAAACCGATGGGAGGCTGAGTATATGTTTACTGACATTGCCGGTAAACCCGTGTGTCTCATTTGTGGAGCTAATGTGGCTGTAATTACAGAATTTAATCTTTACAACGACTGACAAACACAGAATGTAACTTGAACACAACACATCGTACAAATACGACCCTGATTGAAACAAATAATGATAATCGAATCCTTGATCACAGCAACACTCACAAAGCAATTACTGTATATTGACAATCATGTTACGTTATTTTTAAAATGTTCCCTTTTCTTTTTCATAGCTTCTTTAACACACTACGTCTCCGCTGCGAATATACCCCGATCTACATACTCTCAATTAAATAAGCCACACACCATGGCGTAATTGTTGAGGCTTCGCCTCTATCGCCTACATCCGAGGTTCGATTCCCGAGAGGGGATGTACTGAGTATGTACGTGTGCTTCTCGGTTCATTTTAACCTCGCATTTCCTTGGTTTGAGACGTATGAAAAAATATGCGGTTAACGCAGAATCATGTTACGTTATTTTTAAAATCTTTCCTATTCTTAGCACAAGCACAGCTGAGAAGCTTCGATGCATGTACTCCATAACAAAAAATA
>JANRMT010062835.1:55984742-56010200 GCA_026402145.1 Polypterus bichir lapradei | reverse complement strand
AGGGCAAATAATAGTCCCTGGGTCTCCCTGCAGCGACCCCTGGTGGTCCTGATGTTATCCAGCAGGGCTGTACAGAAAAACTCCATGGTCCATGATGCCCTGCTGGAATTTGGGGCATCTCCATGTCACAGGGAGAGCTCCCTCTGGCGGCCTGGGGGTATTGATCGGGATGACTGGCTGGCCATATACAGCCTCTGGCTTTCTGTGACCATGAATTTGGATTAAAGTCTGAAAATAGGTGAACAGTATTTAGAATCAATTCACTTTTAGTTTTGAATTTCACATGTAATAAGTACAATGGAATTCATACTTTTGTCTGCTCTTTAACATAAATACAAAGTAGTAAGTTAATGCTGAAGAAGCCCCTTGGAGGAGCAGCGAAATGTATCTACCTAACAAGAGAGAAGTCCAGTTGCCATGACTCAACTACCAGATAATTTCACCTGGATGACTGAGAATCTTCACAGACATAATTGACAAGGCAAATCAATTGACCTGCCAGCTTCACCCTGTTACTACATTTGACAACTCTGGGAAAATAATACACAGTAAAAACCAGTAAAGGATTTTTTTTTTAATATTATCTAATAAGCTAAATTCAGAGTAAAAATTACAGGTAGATTTCAAAACCACCTGGGCAACAGCAGGATAAAATGATAATGATAAAATATATTAAAGGGTACCTAAACAGTCCACAAATCTGCAGTAAGTGCAAAAATGAAAAACGGGATTCCATAATTCAGTTTATATCACAGCATGCTGCTGTTGCCTGAATGTAAGCAGCAACCAGAAAACCAGAACAAAGCAAGACAACTCTGATGCCAGAAGGCCTAAAAGCTCATCCACAAGCTTAAACGGGGCCCATCAGGAGCATGTAGACAAACCATGTGGGCATCTGCCTGTTTCATCTCAATGGATATAAAAAATCTCTGTGCTGAAAAACAAACAAAAAGGCAAAACAAATGGACAGGATTAAAAAGTGTTCATAAATACAAAGACATGAATGTCCAAAGAGCACAGCCTAAATAATAAAAGACTAGCTGTGCTACCAACCTAAGACAGGTTAAAGTCTAAGTAATCAATGTAGACCTCATAACATTTGCAGTGTTTCTGTTATGTGCTTGCTTTACGATATGTGACAACGGTAGTGCAATAACAGAGAGGAACACTTCATCAACAGTCAAATAATATTTGTCATAAGGAAGTACTAGCACAACGATCAGACTAATATTACTGACACACAGTTCCAGTGGCAGATTTAGGTATCTTACTGGGAGCGACACATGGCGCCTGAATCAAAAAAACATTAAGAAAGGTAAAAGACAAGTGCTCCATAAAGAATGCAGTATGTACCCAGAGGGACCCAGATACCCCTGCCACCCCCCTAGTCTAACAGTATAAACTGCCTGCTGTGGATGCCAAAGGCTGCCATCACCCAAGGGCTCCAAACGAGATTTTTGAGCAGCACTGCACAGTTCCCCTATCTCCAGGACAAATATAATACATGCTCCCTTAGAAAAGAGAAATGTTATTATTAAAGACCTCAGACATTGTGCAGTTACTTTTCTTGCACCTCCATCCCTGCAAACAATATAGGACAATTAGCACTTGTACAGTACCTCCAGATTCAGGGGTTGCTCCTATGCGCTGGTCACATGGGTACTCAGCTGCCACTCCTATCAACAACCGCAACAGCATTTCTTCAAAAAATCGACTGATGACTGTTTAAGGTATGATGTTGTACCCACTGCTTTTTTTGTTTTCATTGTCTTTTGTAGGTATTGCATGACTGTCACCAGACAAAGGGAGAAATACAACAACAACATTTATTTATATAGCACATTTTCATACAAACAGTAGCTCAAAGTGCTTTACATAATAAAGAATAGAAAAATAAAAGACACAGTAAGAAAACAAAATAAGTCAACATTAATTAACATAGAATAAGAGTAAGGTCCAATGGCCAGGGGGGACAGAAAAAACAAAAAAAAACTCCAGACGGCTGGAGAAAAAAATAAAATATATAAAAAAAATAATGTTGGTAATCATTTTATTGCACTATGTACACATGAAATCAAATATAAACTTTAACTTGAATGGAATGCTTTAGGTATTTAATATTGTGGCACAGTGCTGGCCAGCACTGACTGAATGGAAGTTCGCTCATTTTGTTGTTCTTTTAAGTAGCTCACTCTCATTAGAAGGGCCACTTGCTTTAGCCACACTAGAGATGTGATTATGTCACTGCAGCAGGCTTGCCCTTTTTACTGTGGCTGGCACTGAACCTGCCTGTTTGACCAATGCAATGCCAGCACGTACTTCTGCTAACCCAGTGCTGATGTCATCCACCAGCTGATGCAAGAGTCAGAGCCATTATAATATTATCAGATAGTATTGACACAGGAGTAGCACAACAGCATTGCATTCACTGATTTGCTCTGTCCTTTAGTTTGAAGTCCATTCTCCATTGAGAGCTGTGCAGTTTATAATAACATTAATTTATAAACAAAATGTAACATGTTAAAGAGGAATGAAGACAAAATAAATAATATTTTCCATTATTTTTAGCCTTTTAACTGAACTTGAACAAATTAGAAACTGCAAGCCTTGTAACAGACAAAGAACTTATTGTGGCTAAATATAAAACACTTCTGCGGTGTCTTAAACAATACAAATAAGTGGTTAACATAACATTCTCACTCCTGCTTAATCCCATTTAGGGTCATGGTGTGGAAGAGCCCATTCTAGAAGCAGCAGACACAAGACAAGAAACAGCTCTGAACAGAGTTACGTTACAAGTCTATAACAGGGCCCATACACACAGAAGTCCAGTTTGGATAACTCGAACAGACACTGGGAGAACATGTAAACTCCACAAGGATAATATCCACTCATAACGCTCAAACTGAGGATCTATGAGGTAGCACAGCGTTTCTCAACCTTTAAGTATTTGCGACCCGAGTTTTCATAACAGTTTTAATCTTGCCCCCCCCAACATTTTTTTGAAATGTAGATGCATATTTTATCGACATTTATCTAACTCTATATTTATTGTTCTAGTAATAGAATGTAGTTTAAGTTAATTTGTTTTGTATTAGAATGTAGTTTAAGTTAATTTGTTTTGGTTTCAACAGATGTTTTTTTCATATTTTTGATTCTTGTTTTCTTTTTTTCACATCTTCGTGCCCCCCTTTTTGTTACCTCGCGCCCCCCTAGGGGGGCCCACCCCACAGGTTGAGAACCACTGAGGTAGCAGCATCACCCACTGCACCACTTTGCTACAAGTTAAGTGCATTTAAAAAAATCTATATTTTGGGCCCTTATAAAACTAAGGGTAGATACAGTGCAAAATGAATAGAATCCTTCACAGGATTCAACAAGTTACACATCCTACAATGGTAACCTGCAGCCACAGCAGCATCGTAGGACCAAGCTTATTCACTCCTGGTATGGAGTTTCCACATTGTCCGATTGTTTGCCAGTCTTTTAGTGACTCTGTATTGCCAAGGGCTACCTTATCAACAATGGATTGTTGCTTCTGCTTGGGCAAGTTCTCATTATACCCATTTCTGCTGCATGTGCCAGTTGCTCCCTGTGAACATGTTCAGTTTTGCAAGATGCAAAATGGAGAGAGGAAAAAAAAAACATAAAAAAAAGCCAAATGCTAAATAGGTTACTTGACCACGGTACTCCATTAATTGCTTTTTTCCTTGAGCAAAGACATGACCATCATATGAAGAGGCATTTTACCCTTTCAGATGCTTGTTATTATCTCCTGGGAGTGTTGAAATTGTCTAGATAGCATAAAATAGGAAAAGGTAATAAAGCTGGAACTGAAAGGTAAATGTTAATTTATGCAGGTTGTTTTTTTTTTACCTGTGTTTCCAGAAATGGCTGGCCATGAACGTGAAGTTAATTTTTGTGTGAATCAGATGGCATTTTGAAAGGAATTTAATAAGAAGTAACCTATTTTCTTGTGGAGAATAATTCAGGCACATAAAGTATGATTGGACTATTAATTGGTTAAACATAAATGCTCTCTTATATGCTAGGTCGCAATAAAACTATAAAATTAAAAACAAAATCTATTCAAAGTGGAGGAGGAGACAAATAAACAGCTTCATGCCACAACAGACCATGCAGCCATGTTAATAAATGGATCCTAATTGTTTCCAAAGTTTTAAAGTGTAGATTAAAGTCTCTCATCCCTCAGCAAAAACATAGGAAAAAGTGAGAGTGCAGTAGGGGGCTCCTGTTACCTCTTGTCTTTACCTTCCTTGTCTTTTCTAAACTGTGTGATTGTGCCCTTTGACAGACTGGAAATTCTTACCACATTGCTGCTTTAATTCTCAATCTGAATTTGCAACTGGAAATGCCACATACTGTGTTCCGTCATGGGTAGTTGCAAGGCAACATGGGTGATTACCACAAACAATAGATAATAGTACAAAATCACTGCATTCTGGAACCTTAAATGGAATAAATATGCTATGTTTTTACAATAGATAAATATGGAAACAAAAAAATAGTACTTTCATAGAGCATTTCACTCCCCTAAGACCTCTCTCACTTGACAATATGGTTGCACTACTTGACTGTGCAGAACTTATCATACCACATTAATGTCATTTCCTATTATGTCAAATAAGCACCATAATGACTGTACTTACCTTTACTACTCTGTCTGGAGTTGGACTGCTGAAAGAATTTTCACTGTTTCCTACTGACTTACGTCAGATGTAGCAGTTGGAAGCATTTTATCCAATATAGTTTAACACATTTTCAAGTTCTTGGTGAATGACGTGCATGAAAAGTAAATGTTTTTGTTTTCTGTAGATATTTAAATAATAAAATATCTTCTTACCAATTACTGACATACAACTGAGTTATTTAATCCAGAGGTTTCAAAGTAAAAACGAAGTTATTGATCATTACATGTGTACATACTGTAGATACATATAATACCTTTTTTCATTTTATGACATCAGATGTTCAGGTATAGTGATGAGCAAACCCTTCTTTGTGAGTTTGGTGAAATCAAGGAAATGTTCAGAAACTTTGTCGAACATGGGGAAATGCATTAACATTAATAGAGAAGGAGGAACTGAACTAGTATTGACTGGATTATAATGGTGTAATGGTCTTTTAAGTGCCCCTGTGGGCTATGAAAGTGTATGTCAACAATTCTGGGCTGATAATTGTGGCCATAATTTTGAGCTGAGCTGTGAGGCAGCAGTGCTAACCACTGTGCTACAAGTAACAAAAGATGCAGACAGAACAGCAGCTACCATCAAAATACAATAAATGGTCACAAACTAGCAAAAAATATATCATTGCACTCACAGAGTTCTAAACTTTGGGGCACTGACTGGCTGTGCCATGCAGCATTTTTTGCAGTAACACTTTGGCCAGTATGTGTAGTCATGCAGTGTGGCAGAATCTATGCAGCTGTCGTGGTCTGCTTCACACTTTTGTCTTTGATCAAAAAGATAGAACTACCTTTTAAATAGTAATAAATCTTTCATTATCATTATTAATCTTTCACAGGGTCTCTGACTCAGGGAGCAGGAGTGCAAGGGCTCCTTTAAGGTTTGGTTTGACTCATCACTGCCCACGTGGCTTATTGCAGATGCATTCAGCCGCTATACAAATTAGCCACATGGTGTAGCAAAAACTCTTTTAAATATTAGGTGACGGTACTCATGATATTCTCATTATAGTCAGCTAATGTACCCCTCAAATGAAAATAATGTATTTTTTTTTTAACACACAGGGGTGCAAATCTGGCTGAAGTCAAATGCGGGAATTGATATCATGCATGTGTGAAGCAGATGTGACAGCAACATAAAAGTGAGGTGGACTACACTTAAGGTATTCATGTGTGAAAGTTTTGTGCATGGCTGCTACAGCTCTGTGATGTCATGCTGGATTCACAAAGACTCATCGGGTGCAGGGAAAAAAAATGCTTGTCTAAGCTGGCCGAATGGTGAATTTACAAGACAATATGAGTCGAACAAAGTCACTGGCGAACACAGTCGATTTGCAGTGAAAAAGGCTTCAGGCCCGTCGCGACAAGGCAGGCAAACCAAGCAATTGCTTGGGGCCCCGAGCTGGCCTGGGGCCCCAAGACAACGACTGGTTAAGAATAAAATGCAGCGACAAACTGTGTGAGCGCCCCATTGATAGTGAATGCAGTAAAGTGCAATGACACTGTTATCGGGATCCCCCTCAAGGGGGCCCCCCTCGCTGACAGCAGCCAGCCAACCACGCGATCTCTGCTGCCGGCAAAATACAAAACTTCCTCGGCAGTCATGAAGCGGAATTATGCTTCAGGAAGCCAAAAAAGAAAGAAGAGAAAGGAAGAGGAGGATAAGAAAAAACAAGACAGTGGTAAGTGATAAATTACACACATAAAATAGCTCTACTTGTCTTGTACAAATGGTGCAATTTTGCAGCAGGTAGGCTAGCAGAAATATGTTTATGTATCATACATAAATGACATGACATTGCTATAGCTTTGTAATAGGTTTTGATGAAAGTGGCATAGCATGCTATACTAACTATTCCAACAAATGTTCAATTGTTGAAAATGTTCAAATTTTATGCACTTTATATGCAACAGCAGTATTTGCACTCTAAACATTTTTTTATTTATGCACAGTATATGCAACAGCAGTATTTGCACTGTAAACCTTTTTTATTTATATAACGTGTGAGTGAATTTAAACTGTATGGCTATGCTGTGGTTCCTTTGCGTGCGTGCGTGCGGGGGGCCTCCATTTCCATTTTGCTTGGGGCCCCCAAATTCCTTCAAACGGCCCTGAAAGGCTTTGGCAATTTTTACTGATCAACACTACGTATGTAGGTGCCCTCTCACACTTAACAAACCATTTACGCTGATAGAGGATCAGAGATAAGCACACACTATATGATTTTTACAAGCTTAAAAAGGTTGGAGACCTTTTGAACAAACTCATGTGAGAATATTGGGAGAAACTCACAGTACATGAGCAATTTAAAACTAATAGGAATAACGTGATAATCGGCTGTATCTGTATCTGATAGTTGGCCAGATGTAGCTATAATATACTATCAGTACTGTATATACTTGTGGATAAGTTGGGACTTGATTTTATTGTATAATTTCTGTTATTTTATAATGTCAGTCATGTAAGATGGATGCGGAAAACTCACACTATTGGTCTAAGAGATCATGGCCACCTGAGAGAGTGACCACGGAGCACACGGCCTTTTTTTCTATGTGGGCACGGCAATGCGCTGTATTAGCATGTGTTCATAACCTCTGTCTCTCTATTGTGCCTACGTGACCACATGGTAATACCCAAAATATTCTGAAGCAACCTTTGTAATGTTTAGTGTTTTTTGTATCTCACACCCTGATACACCATTATTGTAAGAGCATCCCTTATCTACGATGGAGTGTTTGATTAGAAGAAAATATGAAGCTGATTTTAAATTAAACGTCATTGAAGTAGTGAAAGAAATTGGTAACTGTGCTGCTGAAACAAAATTCAATGTGTCTGAGAAATTGGTGCGAGATTGGAGAAGGCAAGATCATGTAAAGAAATAAATTAAGTGTCGCATTTTTGAACAGGTATACAAGTCGGGGTCTGATTTTAGGATTGATTATTTGGGTTTCAAGACCTGACTTATACATGAGTATATACGGTATTTGCTTTATGTTTAGCCAGCACAGTTACTTACACTATTATGTAATTTACACTAATATATTAAAATTGCAAACATGCAATGTTCCTCAGTATTATGATTTAATGAAATAAATCACATCCCAAAGAATAAATTTTAGCAAGGAGGACCCGGAAATGTGAGCTAGAAGGGCATAGAAAAATACTAAAAAGTCTTAAACTGTGTCGATGTCAAAACAAGAAAGTCAAAAAGCAAGATTATAAAAACAAAAATGCCAAACAGAATACAAAGCCAAAATATAATCAGGCTAAAAATCCTTTCCCTATGCTAATAAAATTATGTTTATTTCTTTTAGCCACAATCTTAGCCACCATCTTTAATACTCTCTAGAAGATGACGTCACAATGATGCTCTGTTGCCAACAACATAACTCTGAAAACAGTGGTGCCCAAAAAAAAAAAAGGCATCAAATTAAAATGAACAATAACAAGAAAAAAATACCAACTACAACAAAATGAAAACAGAAGCGCAAAATAATACAATTGAATCAAGGACATTCCAAATACTTGAAAACAGTAGAAGAATGAAAAATAAATGCAAAATTAAACATGAAGTAAAATTAAAAAAACAATATATTGTAAGTATGCCTAATAATGCTATCTGTCTGAACTGCAGAAAACTTTTTTGTTTCTAATTAGGTTTTTGTATGTCTGTGAATGTCAGTGCTTGGGGTCAATTCTAGATAGAGAAAGTGAAGAGCTAGCCTAATCTTCATTATATTACAAAGGCATGAAAGTGACACTTGTAATTAAAAAAGCACAGGAAAGCAGTGTCAGACAGCTATTTCTGCTTTACCTTTAATCCCTACTTTTTCCTATATGATGAGAAACATAACTGATGATTATGTCTGAATCTATGATGGCTAAAGCACAACAATACTGTACATGCAAGGGCGTAACACAGAACTCTGGGCCCTATACATAAGCAGTTTCTGTGAGCCCCTTCTTCTTGAAAACAAACATTTTATCACAAGCTTCAAGCCCCCTACACACACCACAGTGGTTCCTGGGTAATCATTAGCCTTTTCCCCACCCACTACAATACCCATGGATAAATGTAAAATATGTCAGAAGACAACTCCACAAAATGCAATTACTGTCTAATTTTAAGTGTGTGTGTGTGTGTGCTTTGCATAAAAATATTTACGTCATTGCCTAAAATAGCTAAGTATCCCTAATTGTTACACTTCTTCATTATTCCTTTTTACCAGTGATTGCAGTAGTCTCTGTAGGAGGCATCTGCAATACAAAATGGTCTCAAAGGAAATCATGGACCACTGTAAACTGCAAGTATTCTAAAATCTTTTAAATTAGCTAAGAAGTTACAAATGAGAGAATGCATGTGTTACTCATGTTTCTTGTATTCAGTTAAATTGATTTTTCCCTCACCTTCCTGTGAACTTACCTTAATGCCACGAATGATAAGACAAACCTTTTTCAAATACCAGTCCTATTGATTTTAACTTTAATTGATGGGGGCCGACTTCAGGCAGAAACTAAACTCAAGTGTGACTTGTGAATATCCCTCTGAGTAATACTGTGCCAATATTCTGCTTTACCCTGCAAGGATTCATTCAGACTGCGGTGGGTTGGCACCCTGCCCAGGATTGGTTCCTGCCTTGTGCCCTGTGTTGGCTGGGATTGGCTTCAGCAGACCCCCCATGACCCTGTGTTCGGGTTCAGCGGGTTGGAAAATGGATGGATGGATGGATGGATGGATGGATAGATTCATTCAGAAATGTGAAGTCAATATATCAAGGGTGAGTGAAGTCAATGAAAGCAAATAGCTTTTAAAAATATACACACATATAATGTGTGTGTCTGTGTATTATGCATATATACTGTGTATTTATATATATATATATATATAGTCACAAGAATTAGACCAAGAAGTCATAAAAAGGTTTGGGGCAGCCACCCATATATTCTCCCTGGCTGCAAATGGGTTGTGGTAGGAGTGCACTGATGTGTCCAACACTGAACTGATTTACTAGTTGTAAGATGGCAGCGGTAAAGGCCAAAACAGGATATGATGTCATCAAAAGGGGTCGGAACTGGAAGGATCGTCCTCCATTGGCTTGGACCTGGATGTGACATCATCAAAAGGCTTCAAAAGGCCCGGAACTGGAAATGACGTCATCAGGGCCAGGCAGAATTTCCTGTATGTCTACAGGAAAGAGAGAAAATAGGTCTGCGCACTCTGCCACCCCCTGGTCTGGCATGGGATTTCAGGCACTTTAGGCTGCCTCCCATGCACACGTATATATTGTATTTGCAGTATATATTTCAAAACACATTTATTTGAGTTTTCTGCAGATTTGTTTTTAAGATGCTGCAAGCATAAATCAGTGATATGAAGCATACGTAATGCAGGCTTATAATAACATATTATAAATCCGGAACTATTTCCTGTATGGTTTGTAATTTCTGCTTATCATACCCTGACCAGATTTCGCTGCTAATTTAAATTGATGGCTTACTTCTATAGTGATAAAGCAATGACTATCAACCCTTATTCTTAAAGTTATTTCTTCTAAAATTACAAGGTAGACCCAGCAGCATTTTTTCAACTTAAGGGTGAGTTACATACTTAAAGACATCAGTGTAAATTAAGGGGAAGTTCATTTAAAATTGAAGCCAGTACGCAGTTCTTTATGCAAAAAGATGTTGACAATCTGAAACAAAGTACAGAGACATGTAATTGAAGTAGAAACCTTGATAACCTTTAAGAAAAATCTGGATGCGATATTGAGACTGCTTAGCAAAACAAATGGGCTGGATGAACAGAATGGTCTCCTCTCGCTTGTCAAATGTCTTATGTTTTTACTGTATGCTCTTAAGGTCTGTACACAAAGTGAATTACTGGGGGATTCCAAACTCCACCAACTTTAACAAGCTAATGTCAAGCAGACATCTAAAAGTGATAGAACCCTTAGGTTCTTCTCATAGCCAATAAATGACAAGCATTGTTTATTGTAAAATTACAGCAGAATAATACAGATGATCGATTGACTTGCATGAGTTAGACAAACTGCTTAAACCGATTACGGCTGTTTCTGTCAGTTCTGAGACATTTAGAAGCAATATTAAAAGGGATTGACACCACAGCAAGAACTCCATTGGAAGCTGTCGACAGAAACCTACGCCATCAGATTATAGGATTGCTTCTTACTGTCAATTTGGCTATACAGGTAAGTGGTCTCTGTGTAGTAAATCATAGAGAAATGCAATGCAAATGGTCCTGGACAAATTTGAAGGGAGCACAACACCATTTATTTTGACAGATATGGCTAAACATGTACCCCTGTCTGTACCTTCAGTAGACACAATTACACAGACTACTGAGGTCAGACTGGGCATAGAAAATGGAACGCGAAGGGGTCCTGGACCAACTTGAAGGAAAACAAGAAACCGCAGTTCCAACAGTTGATAAATGGATGATGGTTGATCTCCCATTACCTGGGCCATCAGTCAGAGGAATGACAGTTCAGACTGAGGTGCTCAGTTTTGGTAACAAAAAAGGAGCTCAGAGTAAAAAAGAACAGTACATTAATAGCGTACGGATACCGTATTTAAAAAAGAGTTACAAGGGTTACAGACAGACGGGGTACGTCTTTTACTCATAGTGCATCCTAGATTGTTTCAGTACCTCAAAATGAAGTGGGGGATCATGCTAAAAAGTCAGGTGCCCCTAACCTTCGAATGAAAGAAACCCAAGGGTAACGTGGTCCCGTTGCTGTTGCCCCGATGAGCCAGCAAAAGACAACAGGTGTGTCGAAATCCACAACACAGAGGTTCAAGCCTGATTTTCGCTTCTGCTTTTAAAACCCACAGGACAAAACGTTTGAGGGGGACTCTCTGTGCTTCCAATGTCATAAAGTAGTACACAGTTAGAGACAATGTCCCTATAGGATGTGAGGAGCAGCCAATGAACACTACAGGCAAGACATTTCCTTTGCTGACTGTCATATACACCATGGGGATCACAACTGGTGACAGAGAATTGTGCGTCTCATGGGATTGGACAACTCACACTACAAGACTCAACTGAGGGAAGGTCACAACAGATATCTACAGACAAAAAACATACATTAACAATTAGGCATATTCACAGAACAGTAGGGTTTTTATTCGCTTCTTAAATACATTGAAGGAGAAAGCAGTTAGAATGGAGATGGGCAGCTCATTCCACCAACTACTAGCTACACCTGAAAAGAGTCTGGATTGAGAGTTGATACCACCCAGAGATGGCATTACTGTTCACTTTCAGACCTGAGCAGGCGAGAAGGAGCATAGCACTCACCAGTGTCTCCATCTACACCTGTGCTAACCCACAGACTACTCTGTAGGCAGTCATCACGGATCTGAACTTAATTTGTGCTGGTACAGGGGTTTGGTAACGGGGGCTAATGTAGCAACTTGGAGAGATGCATACTCAGTTAATTACTTTACCTGACATTATACAGAGTGAATTTGCATGAACAAGAGACAGCTGACATGTGTTCAGCATTTACCACCCCAAAGTTGCATATACTGATTCAGCAGGTATTAGTGACAACGAGCCAAGCTATTCTGAGATGTCAAGTTGAACAGGCTAGCTGGTGGGGATAACAAAAAGCTCTGTCTTTGCCAGGTATAGCTGTAGAAGGTGATCCTTCATCCATTTTGTAATATCAGTAAGAAATGCAGAGACTCTAGCCAATACCATGTTTTCCTCAGGAGATAATGACAGGTATAGCTGAGAAGCCAAGGGAATGGATGATGGGGCCCAGTGAGGCAGTGCAGAGAAATAATAATGCTTTTTATAGAAAGTGAAGTATACAGGCTGATTAAAAGTAAAAATGTACTCCATGGCTTCCTTGTTTCGGAGCCACTGTTATTGCAACATGTTTTTGTTCATTTGTTCCTTCAGCATTATAAATGAGACAGTATAACAGAGCTTGAAAAACATGCACATAAGGCGTGGGGATGGTAGTAGTTTACAATCTAAGCTGCCTTTCAAGGTCATGGTACACAGCGACACTGAAACTCCTTAGTCCACTCACTTGGGAAAGTGCACCAGGGAAAATAAAGACTAATGTACCCATTCATTACAACTTGGTACCATCATATGTTAGAACTGCTTATATTGCTAACCTATTCCCCTGATTCCTGGTAATGCAAATAAATATTACTCACACCCACAGCACTGTAATTTTTCACTTTTTTTCAACCTTTCTTGACTTTTTGAATCTGCTTAATTCCAGTTCAGATTTAAAGGGGGCCAGAGCATTTCGAGGAGCTTTGGGCAGGACTTTGCATTTGACAAGGTGCCAGTCTGTCACAGGTCATACTAACACATGACAGCATAGTTGTTTACACAAGGTAACTGGAAGTCATCACAAGTTTTTACAATTCTCAGTCATCTACTTAAGATGAGCTTATTCTAAACCAAAGATTGTGTCTATATTTTGTCTGCATGTTTAGTGGATATACTTCAAATCTGTATGTTTTGTCTGAAATATTTTAAATAATTTTACACACACTTACAACTGCAGTTAAAGTTAAAATTACAGACCATGTGTACATAACTATCTCTGTCTATTGCAGTAAGAAAACACCCAGAGGCAACAAAAGGTTTGGCCAAAGACAAGCTTTCCTGTTTATTGTGGATACGGTGGAAAGAAGATCATCCTGTTGAAAGACATATCAATGAATGTGATAGTCTGGTGAAGCATTCCCTTTAAAAATATAACTGATCCAGTTATGCAATTTTGTCCTTGAAGTCCTTTTCATTGGTCACCCAGTTTTTATTTATTTTTGTAGGTTAGTTTCTGTGATTACATCCAAGGGTCATTTATGATGACAATAGAAAGTATAGTGGACGAAAATGCTGGTGTTCTATGGCTGCTAATAAAAAGGCAAGCTGAATTCTTGGTGGTCTGCTCACAGTTCCTCCCTTAAAATTCTGCAATGCACAACAGTGTAATATTGTGTCCATGATTACTAGAATACTACTAATGACTGACAATCGGTCTCTGTCACTGGTGATTTTAATATCTATCCTCCATTTTCAGGTGTAATTCCAAAGTTGGAGGAATAACTTGACACAAAGAGCAGTATTGCAAAGTACCTTAATCAGATTTAGGATATTGGATAAGGAAAATGGGAATGACTAAGTAAAACTTGATTTAAGACTAAGAAATGTGAAGCCTTCAATAAATAATCCATAAAAACATTGCGTTGTAGTAGTTAAAAAACAATAAATAAATTCCAATAAATACCTTAAAACCCAGGATAAAAGCAGATTATCAACAGGCTTCCTTTCTTCTTGTGCCCCATTGCATCTCTCTCTCTCTCTATTGTCACACCTGCTCACACTCTCTGTCTTGTAACTGGTCTGAGACACTTGTGAACAACTCAATACTCTCCGACTGTCATCCCAGCTACCTACTTGGCATCCTCTGGGACACTCAGAGTCTGGCTCCTATGTCCTACCACTATTCTTCAGTGTATGCAAGACAACCCTGGTAATGCTCTGCTACTCCTGCTAAAAATGTTCAACAGCAGTGAACGGTTCATTTTACTCCCTCATTAGGCAGCCTGAAGGCCTGACCGTTTTGATTTGTCTCTTCCACACTTGCCTTCTCTCACTCTTCTTCTCTCACTTGATTTTCCCTCCTTTCATTCTCAATCTCAATCTTTATACTATCTGTGAGTGTAGGTGCTTTCCTTAATGTCCTATGGAGTGTCAAAGAAGGATGGCTGTGCTGATTGTGCTTGCATGTGAATGAGCAATCAGCCAATTCCCCCAGTAAAAACTCCATGGGGGTCGTGTGGCCTTCCAACAGCATGCACTTACTGTACATCCACAAGCCTGTACCATACTGGTTTTAAAATCATACACAATCACTGAACTCTGACATGCTACATCATAACAAATTACCAAAAATACATTTATTTTAAATTTATATACCTTCATCATTCTTGTGCTATCTTGAGAAGGCAGCTAAATGAATAAGTAATAACCAGAAGACAGATGCCATCAAAAGCCAGGCAAAAGTTCTAAACCAAAAAATCTGTCCTACTGTATACTTAATTATAAACACAAAATGCTAATAGCAAAGGAAATGTTAACAAAGGTAATTTGTTTTGTTTTCCTGCCACCTCGGATAACCAAGACATGCCTAGCATTGGCCTTTCAAACCATTGCATAGATAACATCAAAATATTTCAAGTTGTCCCTCATTAGCAAATATATAGCAACTGTAAATAAATATGGCAGCACCCAAAATAAGCAACAATGGCATCATGGTAAGTTGTTAATTATTTTTTACATTTTTAAATATAATTCACTTAATTTTCTAAATAAAAGATATGAATGCCTCATCTATCAAAACCCTCAAAGAGAGGAAGTCAGATTCAAGAGACACAGAAAACAATTATAACTAATCACAAATTATAGCAATTATTTAGCAGAATCTATTTATGAAATAATTACTGCTGTATTAATTTATATAATATTGTTTTCATTTGTTTTCTTGTATCTTTCAAAGCATACTTAAAGCATACAAATACACAAACATACAAACATCTGATGAGGTGAATGGCATGTTCTCATTCATATTGTTTTAATGTTCTAATACTGTACAGCGTTTCTCAACTTTTAAGTATTTGCGACCCGAGTTTTCATAACAGTTTTAATCGCGCCCCCCTAACGTTTTTTTGAAAGGAGCCCACTAATACCAATTTGTTCTTTTTTAATTAATGATATATCATAGATGCATATTTTATTATACCTACTTAACTTTTATCGACATTTATCTAACTCTATATTTATTTTTCTAGTATCAGAATGTAGTTTAAGTTAATTTGTTTTGGTTTCAATAGATGTATTTTTCATATTTTTGATTCTTGTTTTTTTTTTTTCACATCTTTGCGCCCCCTTTTTGTTACTTCGCGCCCCCCTAGGGGGGCCCGCCCCACAGTTTGAGAACCACTGTTCTAATAAGTAGGCCCATTTTGCAAGTGCTCAAACTACTCATCCTGTATGGTGTCTCTAAGTCTCATTAGAATCAAATATTTGATTAGAGCAATCTGATGTTTGACTGTTTGACTTAGCCACATCTGCTCAAAATTTGCCCTACCAAAGTTAAATTTAACAATTTTAGTCTTTGCAACTGCAATTTTTGAAAACACTGAGAATTTTATTATATTATGGTCACTTGACAGTAGTGGTTCAATCACCTCTACACCCTTAATTCTATCCTGATTATTACAAAATACTAAATCTGGACAGGCTTCCCCCTGTTACATACTTGGTTAAAAAACAGTCACTGATTACTTCTAAAAACTCCTGCTCTTGTGGTCCGCCATTTGCATAGTTAAAATCCCTCATAACTATAACATTCCCCTATAAACTTGCCTTTTTAATATAACCAAAAAGATGTGCATTGAAATTATTTTATAGACTTCTGGCCTGTTGCTCTGACGTCACATCTGATGAAGACCATGGAGCGGCTGCTGCTTCACCACCTGAGGCCACAGGTCCGCCACGCCCTCGACCCTCTGCAGTTCGCATACCAGGAGAAGGTGGGAGCGGAGGATGCCATCATCTATATACTACACCGATCCCTCTGCCACTTGGACAGAGGCAGTGGTGCTGTAAGAATTATGTTTTGGACTTCTCTAGCGCCTTCAACACCATCCAACCTCTGCTCCTTAGAGACAAGCTGACTGAGATGGGAGTAGACTCACACCTGGTGGCATGGATCGTGGACTATCTTACAGACAGACCTCAATATGTGCGTCTTGGGAACTGCAGGTCTGACATTGTGTTCAGCAATACAGGGGCGCCGCAGGGGACTGTACTATCTCCGGTCCTGTTCAATCTATATACATCAGACTTCCAATATGACTCAGAGTCCTGTCACGTGCAAAAGTTCACTGATGACACTGCTATTGTGGGCTGCATCAGGAGTGGGCAGGAGGAGGAGTACAGGAAGCTAATCAAAGACTTTGTTAAATGGTGCGACTCAAACCATTTACATCTTAACACCAGCAAAACCAAGGAGCGGGTGGTGGATTTTAGGAGGCCCAGGCCCCTCATGGACCCTGTGATCATCAGAGGTGACTGTGTGCAGAGGGTGCAGACCTATAAATATCTGGGAGTGCAGCTGGATGACAAATTGGACTGGACTGCCAATACTGATGCTCTATGTAAGAAAGGTCAGAGCAGACTATACTTCCTGAGAAGGTTGGCATCCTTCAACATCTGCAGTAAGATGCTGCAGATGTTCTACCAGACGGTTGTGGCGAGTGCCCTCTTCTACGCGGTGGTGTGCTGGGGAGGCAGCATAAAGATGAAAGACGCCTCACCCCTGGACAAACTTGTTAAGAAGGCAGGCTCTATTGTAGGAGTAAAGTTGGACAGTTTAACAACTGTGGCAGAGCGACGGGCATTAAGCAAACTCCTGTCAATCATGAATAATCCACTGCATCCACTGAACAGTGTCATCTCCAGGCAGAGGAGTAGCTTCAGTGACAGACTTTTGTCACTGTCCTGCTCCACTGACAGACTGAGGAGATCGTTCCTCCCCCAAACTATGCGACTCTTCAATTCCACCCGGGGGAGTAAATGCTAACATTTTTTTTTTTTTTCATTTTTTATTACTATTTAATTTAATATTGTTTCTTTGTATCAGTATACTGCTGCTGGATTACGTGAATTTCCCCTTGGGATTAATAAAGTATCTATCTATCTATCTATCTATCTATCTATCTATCTATCTATCTATCTATCTATCTATCTATCTATCTATCTATCTATCTATCTATCTATTGTCTGCATGGGGCAGTCTATAACAAAACTCCTACAATAAGGCTGCTTTCCCTAATGCTTTCCAGATGATACCAGATGTCCTCACTAAGATGGGGATCACCATTCAATTGAAGTGAATTAAACAGCAACCCCACCACCTTTTTTGTTCTGTCTATCATTCCTAAAAATGTGTGTCCCTCTCCTTTATACTCATCTTTATCTTTTTTATTTAGCCAAGTTCCTTTTATTTCTATAACATCATGACTATACTTAACTACTCACTTGTTTTATTTTTAATACTTCTAAGGCATGCCATTTTTAACGTGTTATTTATTTCACTTTTGCACTTAAAGTTTAGATTAGAATTTATGTTACTATGCACATTTATTTTTACACTATTGTTTGTTCCTTCATGTACAGTTCTAAACCTGGCCTGTCCTAAACTCCCTGCCCCGTCCCATACCCTAGTTTAAACCATGCTCAACTAACCTATTAATACACCTCTCCAACACATTGGTGCCCATCCAGTTCAAATATAACCTGCTGTGACAGAACATGTCCCATCTGTTCCAAAAGGAGCCAAGATTTGAGCCAAGCATTAAGCCTTCTAATCTCCTCAGTCTTACCTTTACCGGCACTTGACACATGCAGAACTTCAGAGAGGATTACATTGTCAGTTTTGCTCCTCATCCTGGCACCTTACTATTTAAATTTGGTTTGCAGAACTGACAGACTACCCTTATGTATGCCATTTGTTCCAACATAGACAATGACAACTGTATCCACTTTTCCTGTGGCCATGAGCCTATCAACCCTTCCAGGGAGGTCTCCAATCTGTGCACCCGGAAGGCAATACATCGTAAGAGACTGTCTATCTCTGGAGCAAGCCTGTGCCTCAAATTCTCCATCCCCAACTATCACTAATTCTCTCTTTCTGGGTATTGGCTTCACGGTGGCCTGTTGGGGCTCCTCATGCCTGCCTACCACATCAGATTCTTCACAGATACTGCACAGCCCTGTAGGGACCTGAAAATGGTTTGACACTTCTAGTTCTGGGGTTGATGCCCCCGGACAGTGCAGTACCTTTACCTTGTGATCATGACCCACCTATCTCTACCTGTCTGGTCTGGAGCCTCTTTTCACTCCAGCTTAGGGGCGCAAACCTGTCCTGATGTTTGTAACAATATTTTCCAAATGTGAAAGCTACCATAATAAGCAAGAGTGGTCATATTTTAAAATCAGGCTACTTTCATTATTTGAAATAGATAGAATTTTGTGATTTAAACAGCCCTTTTGAAATCAGTACACCATAACAAAACACCATTATGACAGTCAGAGCGGATCCTTGATTAATCAAAAATGGATCTTTCACATTTAAATAGCTCAGACTGAGCAAATCCAGAAGAAAAATGTGGAGGATACAGACACAGCAAAAGCTAAAATAAAAAAAAATTCATCTTGGCCTAGTTTCAACTTGTTTTTTGCTTTCACCTTACCTGCATAACTCATTTACCCTTCTAGATCTCACAGATGACATCAAAAAGCTACTTTGCTATGGGATCATATTCAGTATTAACTTGCTTATATGTCATTTTGAATATATTGTAGTAAATTTTGTAAGGTTTAGACAGAGGTGTGTCTGAGTTTCACTGGGGCTTTATCTGACCAGCATCTGTACTAAAGCTCCTGTCTTCTTAATTATGTTTTTTTCTTTTTGAATCCCAGTCCCTAACCAGACACTTTGAAACTAATCAGCAACAAGAACACTAATCAAGAATAGTACAAAACATACAAGTCTGCCACTAAATACGTAATTGAAAATTCCATTATCTCTGACAGCATATGTTAAGGTGTACTAAATTAACCTTTCTTTACTGTATATAAGAGACAAGAATTGTGCACACAAATGTATAAAAATATGCAGGTGAACATGAAGCTGCAAATAAGGCACCGTATGCAGTGTGCCTGTTTATAATATGCTCAAAGAAAAAAAACATGACCTTCAATATATTAAAAAAATATTAGCTATGAAATTCAATCAGTACAAGTGGATGTAAAAATTCTACATGGTTTTAAGGCTTGCTAAAAACATACATAGTTAAAAAGGTAATACAATCAACTTTGTCAAATGTTTTTATTGAATCACCTTGGGCTTTCTACTAGCATCAAAAATAAATCTCTATCTGCAAAGGACAATAAGGCGACTTTATGCATTGTAGGTCAGAATATGCAGCCGAGCCCAATTTTCTATTCCGTGTTGAATTTGTTAGGCTGTTTTATTTTGAATAATGCTGTGCTTTTTAATGCCTTCAAGTAGATTGACCTAGCAGATATCTCTAGGTACAGATACAAAGATTACCTTTTTAAGCCACATTGCTTTTTCAGATAGTGTCACCAGTGGTTTTAAAAGGGTGAATTGAGGTAGCATATTTCTAAATCTGAGTATAAGTATGCAGTGAAGCAAGCCAACTGGCAGATACAAAGCTTTTGGAAATGAGTCTGAGCTGCAAATCCCATGCTTTATGAATCTACTGTCTGCCTGCTGTCTTTAAATCAATCCAGCTTGGAGCTTTCCTGATAATATGGACTGCTAATAAGAACAGAAGCCCTCTTCTTTATAAGAGTGGAGATAATGTGGCAAATATTTGTGTGCTCAATTATTCACCATGATATGTTGTAAATAGCTGGAAAAAACACATTTATATTTAGGGAATACATTAAACATCAAATAAATGCTTGCTTTATTTCAAGTAAAGGCAGCCTTCAACTAAGCGTCATTAAAATGTGAAAAATTGAGATTGCTCTTGCCAATATCCAAAAGTGTCAAACAAGGGCAATATTTTATGCAGAGGCTACCTGTGTGCAATATTCAGAGTTCACTGTTAATCAGCTACACCACCAATCATGTTATGATGCTTTTCGCAACTATGCATCCACCTTCCTGCTTAGTCCAATAGAGGATTACAGGATGTAAGAACCTCTCTTGGCAGCATCAGGTACAAGGCAGGCATCGGCATTTGATAGCATGCCAGTTCAGCACAGGGCACACTCACACAGACTACACTCCTTACCAGGCCAAATAACCTAACAAGCATATCTTTGGGAATTAGTTTACAGCACCACTTTTAGTTACCTATCTTCAAGTTTTATTTATGACACATCACATCAGTGATAGGTTATTTATCAGATGGTTTTAACAAGATATGTTTTTGTAAGTTCTGCTTAATTGTTACTTGTATATAGTATCCCGCTTAGTTTCTCTCACTCTGATGCTTCTTTTTATTTTGTGAAAATTTTTTAACTTTTAAGGTCAGCATTTATATAGTTTACCATACCTCAACAATCTTAATGTACAATAAACTGCCACGGGAAATCAAATGAAAAACTGAAAAGAAATTGAAATGTTACAGTGATCACTAAATATAACAAGAGGCAAGATAGAGCAATGCTGGAAAGAGAAATCTTTGCACTTCTTGTAAAGTTTACCCAAAAACATAACACACGCAACAGCAAATGCAACCTCACTCAACGGTAAAACAAGAATGTACAATAAACTTTGATTGATACAGCACACTTATTGTTAACCACAAATTAACTGAATTTTAAAAGATTAAGGTGCAACACCATCTTGCATTGGCTCCTGCTTTGTTCCTGATGTTGCCTGGGTCGGCTTTAGTCAAATGACTATGCATGGAATAAACACAGTTAAGCAATTAAATTTTTCACCTGATTGTGATTTACACATATTACTGTATAAGAAATTTTAGCATTCAACCCAACATGCTATACAATAATTACACATATAGAGAGAAAGAGGTTAGGAGCACACACTGATACAATGCATTGCCACACCCACCACATGACAAGCCAACTCTGTATCCCAAATTGGGACCCTAGTGTAGCCATGCAATGGGTGACACCTCAGCACCACACCAGCTCAGATGGAATGGAACCAGTGTGAGGTTTTTTATGGTGTCCTGGAGTGCCAATTCTGCCACCAACCTCCAGGTTTTTCCCTGCAGGTTGGAGGGCCTACATGCAGGGCTGGATGAAGATTAATGTTATACCCAGGATGGAGCAAATTACACACATATATTAAAAGTAATTGCAACATAAACATGAAACATAAACAGAGAACCAACAAAAACTACATACTGTACAAAAAATGGTGTACACTGTAATTAAGAGAATAAACTAAGATGAAGTTTAGGGTACCACTGGGTGACCCAGTTTAATTGGCAAGGTGGTGGAGCCAAAATAAAAAAAAAAAAATCAATTTCAGCCAGCGCTGCTGTTTTGGTATCTTGTTCAGATGACAGTCTTCAAACGACTGGAGCCTTCTGATGGTGTTGGCTTCTAAACACTTCAAGAATGGAAGGACGAGGACTTCCTGTGGAAGTGGAATTGACATCAAGGTTCTTCAGGCTTCCTTTCTTCATTTTTGTGGGAAAATGAGGGAGAGGTGTAAATGACAGTGCTAACCTGTGGCTTGGGGTGGAATTACAATTAACATATAAGCCCCAAGGATGTCACCTACTCACACATGTGTGACAACACATGAACACCCAGGATCATTTAAACTCCAAAATCCAGCTGTCCCAGGTCTGAAAAGGATTGTTCTGTAGGAAGATGGTGAGCAATTTAATTTGGAGAGAAGGTGTCTGAACCAGACCAAATACCTCCTTGGACACCATGAAATTAAAGAAAATTAATATGGCTTAGTAGTAGCAACATAAAAACAATTACTACAGCCAATCAAAAAGCAACATACACAGTGACTTCTCTACATTGGGAGCAACTGAGGCAGTGCTTTCATTAGTAGCAAATAATACTGTTGTGCAAAAATTATATAAATAATAAACTTGTCTCAATAATGTAATGTATTGACAGGATGTTCATTAGCAAAGACAACTTAACTATCATGATATTTTTATTCAGTTTCCATGATATGCTCAATGCAATTTCTTATCCAGGAATATATTTGTTTTTGGAATTTCCAGGTTGCTTGACCAAGCTCTTTACCATCACAGCATTTTCTTCTTACCATTGCACATGTCCACATGTTCAACCTTGAGGCCTTAAGGCGAGAGCCCATTCAAGTGACCATGGAATGGTCTGTGACACAATTAATAGGCTGTGTGAACTTGCTGCAATGGAGTAGTCATCATCAACCTTATCATTACAATGAATCATGTTGCCACGTTGGTTATTGGAGTATAAAAGAAAACTGGAAGTTAAACATTTGGGAAAATATCAATCTGAAGAAATATGTTCTTTGCTCTTGGATTGACTGTCATATATTAGATTGAGGCAGTGCACCATCTAATAATTTTGCATTGTTGCCTTCTCTGTTGAGCATTTGGTGTATGATGAAATATATTTTAATACTGCCCTTTGGTAGTTGTACTGTATGACAAAATATGTGCCTTCCAGAACTGACCCAATGGAGATTTGTAACTGTCTTTTGCCCCACATTTGAATTTCCTCTCCAGTGACTGTTTTCCGGGTGACCAGTATAGCTTCTCTGCCCTCTGGTGTTCCATGTTCTGGCTCCAGTAGCAGCCCCACACTCACTAATGCGATGGTGGAACTGGTGTCTAGCAGGGTTTTCTAAAGAGACAGATTCAATTTTGCAGCAATGGCGGGGACTGCTTGAAGGACTGAGGCAGCCGATGATGAAAATGTTCTTATGTGGAGTGCTGAGTAATGGAGTGTTGCCTCCCTGAAGGCTCACTGAGGATGAGGTTCTGGACATATCCAAGCCTTGTGGCCCTCCTTTGTGGCATCACCAATATCTAATTTCTGCCAGGTAGTGGTCTGTTTCCCACCTTGTGTTGTGTCTCCCTCACTCAGTGCCCAGCAGGGATGTTGAGGTTCACCAGGTGGACACAAGACAGCCTTGATCCTTTTGGCTTCTGCGAGTGCCACGCTAAGGCTCATGGGCACTACCAATCAAATGTGAAGCTGGAGCTTCAGGGGAGCTAGTGCCCTAAGGAAATTGTGAAGGGCAAGCTTCACTTGTAGATCTTCAGGAACCTTTGGGCATCCCTAACAGGTAACAGGCAAGATATCCACTGCCAGGGCTTCGACTTCTCTTGGCTCCTTCTTTGCATAGTGGACAGGGCAGCTTGGATGTATTCTGGCATGTTCCTTTACCCCAGGGGTGCCCACACTTTTTCAGCTTGCGAGCTACTTTTAAATGACCAGGTAGAAATGATCTACCGACATTAAAAATGCTATATATATATACTAGCAAAATACCCGCGCTTCGCAGCGGTGAAGTACTGCCTTAAAATTTTTATTAAGAAGAAAATTAAACCTTTTTAAACTGAGGGAAAATATACCAATAATTATTTGTTAAGGATCTCTTTGTATGCCACGTTGTCAGTTCGGCCCTCCAGTTGCAATATGACCAAGCTGTAGCTGTGTGCTGAGATTACTCTTGAGCATGTAACGTACAGTTGGCCATGTGAACAGTAATCTTGTTTCAAATCTCACAGCTTGGATTGCTGCTGTCATAATCGGTTTGAGTTTCATGGTTTGTTTCAGTTACGACAGTATTTGTAGGACTTGTGTTGAAGAGACATTCGGCATCTGTCAAGCGTTGTAAGTATACAACCAGTTTCATTGATAACTTCACATCCAGCTTTTGAGAGTTTAAACATTTCTAAACATCAAAGTGTCCACTACTGAAATCGTCACCTGTGAAGCTAAGATGTTTAAGAGGCATTGGCGGTTGTCCAAAGGTGTAAAATATTTGGCCATTTCGGTACACTTAAGCATTTCACTCTTCTAGTGCTCCTGTGTAGTATAATTATCTCCTGTACCGTCATCAGTCCACACCTTGAACCTGTCCCAGTCATTCAATACATAAGACACAATGTTCCTCCGGATATCAATAGTGAGCCTGATATGGCTGTGCAATATGTAACAAAGAGAATGGAAAAGGCAGGTGCCATCTCTGGGCATGGAAACCACTTGGTAAGTGACAGTTCTTTGATCGATGGTGATTACCTCGATAGACATGTTAATGGGGGTACGGTTGGAATGATAAAGGAAATGGGTACCTGAACAATGTAAAGTAAGTCTAAAATACCTATACAATAACTATAATCGTAATAAATGAACAATAAAACAGCGGAGAAGCCGTGGATTAAATAAAAAGGCTGTAGTTATCAGCAGGGAGACGTGAATACCATGGCGAAGCAAGGAAGGGAATGTAGAGACCGGAGTGACAGACGGCCTTATATAGGCAGGCAGCCAACAACGTGGGAGGCGTTGGGATGGGGGACCCAACGCCGCCTCACACGGTGACCGAGCTGCAGGCTATGGACGTATATATGTACGTAAGTAGGATTCAGTTAGCGTTGGGAACCCGCGTACCAAATTTCTTGAAGATGGGCCCATAAGTAACAAAGACCATTGAAAAGTTCAATATGGCAGCCGACAGTGGCATCATATCACCAAAATAAGTACCAAATTTCAGCCTTCTACCTATGAATAAGAAAGTTCAACATGGCGGACGTTGTTGACCGTTATGACCGTTACGCGTAGAATTTTGAAATGAAACCTGCTTAACTTTTGTAAGTAAGCTGTAAGGAATAAGCCTGCCAAATTTCAGCCTTCTACCTACACGGGAAGTTGGAGAATTAGTGACATTGGAAACTTCAATATGGCGGCCAACAGTGGCATCATACCACTGAAATAAGTACATACATCGGTTTTGGTTAGCGCAGGGAAGCCGCCTACCAAATTACGTGAAGATGGGGCCATGAATAAGAGAGTTCAAGATGGCGGACATTGTTGACCGTTATGCGTAGAATTTCGAAATGAAACCTGCTTAACTTTTGTAAGTATGCGGTAAGGAATGAGCCTTCCAAATTTCAGCCTTCTACCTACACGGGAAGTTGGAGAATTAGTGATGTTTGGAAA
>JANRMT010062835.1:55963813-55979885 GCA_026402145.1 Polypterus bichir lapradei | reverse complement strand
CGAAATGAAACCTGCTTAACATTTGTAAGTAAGCTGTAAGGAATGAGCCTGCCAAATTTCAGCCTTCTACCTACACGGGAAGTTGGAGAATTAGTGACGTTGGAAAGTTCAATATGGCGGCTGACAGTGGTGTCATACCACCGAAATAAGTATGTACATTGGTTTCGGTTACTGCAGGGAAGCCGCCTACCAAATTTCGTGAAGATGGGGCCATGAATAAGAAAGTTCAACATGGTGGACATTGTTGACCGTTATGACCGTTACGCGTAGAATTTCGAAATGAAACCTGCTTAACTTTTGTAAGTAAGGTGTAAGGAATGAGCCTGCCAAATTTCAGCCTTCTACCTACACGGGAAGTTGGAGAATTAGTGATGTTTGGAAAATTCAATATGGCGGCCGACAGTGGCGTCATACCACCGAAATAAGTACGTACATCGATTTTGGTTAGCGCAGGGAAGCCACCTACCAAATTTCGTGAAGATGGGGTCAGCCTTCTACCTACACGGGAAGTTGGAAAATTAGTGACATTGGAAAGTTCAATATGGCGGCCGACAATGGCGTCATACCATCGAAATAAGTACATACATCGGTTTTGGTTAGCGCAGGGAAGCCGCCTACCAAATTTCGTGAAGATGGTGCCATAAATAAGAAAGTTCAACATGGCGGACTTTGTCGACCGTTATCGACCGTTATGACCGTTACGTGTAGAATTTCGAAATGAAACCTGCTTAACTTTTGTAAGTGAGCTGTAAGGAATAAGCCTGCCAAATTTCAGCTTTCTACCTACACGGGAAGTTGGAGAATTAGTGATGAGTGAGTGAGTGAGTGAGTGAGTGAGTGAGTGAGTGAGTGAGGGCTTTGCCTTTTATTAGTATAGATCTATATATATCTATATATATCTATATATATATATATATATACATATATATATATATATATATTGATCCCTCACTATATCGCGCTTCGACTTTTGCGGCTTCACTCCATCGCAGATTTTAAATGTAAGCATATCTAAATATATATCACAGATTTTTGCGGACAATGGGTCTTTGAATTTATGGTACATGCTTCCTCAGTTGGTTTGCCCAGTTCATTTCACACAAGGGACGCTATTGGCGGATGGCTGAGAAGCTACCCAATCAGAGCACGTATTACGTATTAAATAAAATTCCTCAATGATATACGATATGCTTCCCACGCGGTGCTTCGCATACTTAAAAGCTCTAACAGCATCTATTGATTTTTGATTGTTTGCTTTTCTCTGTCTCTCTCACTCTCACTCTCTCTGACATTCTCTGCTCCTGACGGAGGGCGTGTGAGCAGAGGAGCTGTTTGCACAGAGGCTGTTTGCCTAGAGGATACGGACACTCCTCTCAAAAATGCTGAAAGACTATCTTCACATTGCTCCCTTTCTTGCGGCCGCTTTATCGCGGTGCTTCGCATACTTAAAAGCCCAACAGTACGTATTGATTTTTGATTGTTTGCTTTTCTCTCTCTCTGTCTCTCTCTCTCTGACATTCTCTGCTACTGACGTGCACTCCTTTGAAGAGGAAGATATGTTTGCATTCTTTTAATTGTGAGAAAGAACTGTCATCTCTGTCTTGTCATGGAGCACAGTTTAAACTTTTGACTAAAGGGTGTTATTTCATGTATAGAGGGCTCTAATAATGTTAAAAAACGTATTTAGAAGGTCATAAACAGGTTTTCTATGCTCTAACTGCGAAAATATTAGATTTATAAATAAAGAATCCTACTTTGCGGAAATTAATTTATCGTGGTAGAGTCTGGAACGGATTAACAGCGATAAACGAGGGTTTACTGTATATATATATATATATATATATACTGAGTATACTTTATACATAAAATATATGTTGTCGTACCTTGCATAACTGAATAACTTTTATGGCACAATAACAATTCAAAACATTTATGGTCAATACAGTATTTGGATTTAATAATCTTCATGTGGGAAAAGGCTGACTCGCATAAATAAGTACAGCTGAATAATGCAGTCAAGGAGGTAGCTCTTGGAAGGACTTCTTATGCTTAATGATCGAGTGACTCACCCAGAATGATGCTTCAGTGTGTCTGCCTTTGCGTTTGAATTCAGCCGAGTGAAAAATGATAGCTGTCCGATTAACTGCGATTTTAGTTCCCTCTCCTTTCTCTTTCTCAGATCGCTTTTCGGAAGGAAGTCAGTTTCGTAGTTTTTATGAACAGTTCAAAAGTGCCTTTCCACATTTTCCTTCTTTGGAATAGCAATGATAGATTGACAGATCAGACAAATGCACTTCGATTGTGACATTGTGAGAAAAAAAATCCTCTTCCAAGTCCACATCCAGCCCATACCCTCCCCAAACAATTTTTTTTTAAAAATCCCTTTTTTAGTCGATATAAATTGGAAGGCTAACTAGATCACAGCCGGAGTTTTGCAGTAGCTCACTCATTTAATCGTGCGTGCGGGATGACCAGTGTGTTAGAAGAAAAGAGATCTCAGACTGGCCGCCCTGTATGTCAATCAAGTGGCAAATGCCATAGGGAGGATATATGAAATAATAAATTTTTTTTGAATGCAACGCGATTTACCTGCACTACCTTTGCAATCTACCGGTCGATCGCAGTCAGTGTCTTGGGCATTCCTGCTTTACCCAAATCTTCTCTTCAAGTACTGTCACTAATACAGTCAAGTCTCCCTGGTCCTCTTGGGAGATATATACAGTGGCAATGTACTTTCTGCTTCTCCCTCTAATGTCTGCCCGGGTGCACTGCCATTATTTCCTTCTCCCATTTATTGTGGCAAACAACCAGGAGCAGTTGTGCGTGGTAAGTTTGCCATGACATCTGATCGTTGTGCCTGGGTAAAGGAGTATCTTTGTGTGTAGCTGCAGCAGTAATGGCTTCTTGGCTGTCCTTCCTTTTAGGTTGACACTGCTGCCAGCATTCCATATCCCTGATCTCAACTTCAAGACTCTCCATGAACCACTCAGAAGAGTCCAACAAGTCCATTTTGGGTCAGCGAAGCACAGAGTGTTTTGCTTAGTCAGAACACAGGTCTTCTTCATGCCCTGCTTCTGACACCAAAGTAAAGCTAGCAGTCCTTTTAAGAATAGCAAGACTTTAAACACACAAAGATAGAAAAAGCATGTGACTTTGATGGGGCTTCTCTAAATTGGGTCAATAGATCATTCTACAAGCTGGATGCCCTCCAACTAAAAGCACTACCTTCTACATTAGTTGCATTTATTTTCAGAACTTTTGACAGGCCTCAGTCTTGAGATTGCAGAATATGCCTTGGAGTTATTGTTAATAAAAGATTTTTCAAGTTAAAGGGGGAGTAAACCACTTATGACTTTGTATGTAGGAAAAATGATTTTAAAATCCCCTCTAAACCTAATTGGAAGCCAGTTAAAAGTCAGATTTATATTGCCACACTTCTTAATTCTACTTATAATGTTTGCTGGTGTATTTTGAACTTAGAGTAAAGTCTTAAGTAAGCAATTTAAACAGCTTGTCCATAACACATTACCTCAATCAATTCTGCCCAAGGCAAAAAAAAACATCTAGTTCTGGATCCTTCAGCTTAATAAAGTGCCTTACCTTTGCCTTATTTCTAAGCTGGAGAATGAAGGTTTTATTAAGTGCACTAACCTGATGATTGCGGTTAATATTAGAGCCAAACGATAACTAGATTTTAATTCTGTCAAGTTTAGATTATTCAGCATAACTCACAAAGTATAATTCACAATTCAGTATAATTCACAAAGTTACCACACACTAAAAGAAGTTGTGATTTTCTGAAATTAAATACAAATAATTATTATCAGTTTAATTTCATTTTTGGATTAAATAATGTTTGGATGTTATCAGCATACGAATGAAAGGTAATATTGCATTTCTGAATAACATCTCTTAACGACAACATATAAGAGAAACACCTAACTATGGTGCCAGTTTAAGATTTTATTGTTATTTTTTTTCCATTTCATATGTGTAGTTTTTTAGTGAATAATATATACAGTATGTGCTGCTCAGCAGTATCCAAAGAAATGGCTGTGATCGCCTAGCTTTGTGTTGTTGGTAGGTTTTGAGAATATTGGCCTCCATTATGCCTTGATCTAAGTGGCAGTAGCAAGGCTCTAGGAGGTCATTTTCAGCTAGGGCCAATATAATGGAGTAAAGGAATGGCCTTCTACTCGGCAGTACAGTGACCCCCACACCAAAGCAGAGTCAAGTATATTCTCTTAGGCTTCAAGAAGTTTGTGATGACGCAGAAGGATAAGTATCTTATTTCTTACCTTCCTGTACTGGGCTAGTGTGCTTAAGATTAATGAGTCACTAATTTTCCGCATACTGTATCAGTCATACATCTACAGTATTATAATACTACTACCATTGAATAGTTTAAAGTTTAATATTGCAACATGACTGAAGAGAAACAAAGTACTCCAAAAATGGTTGTGGTACCAGCTTATCCCTTCTACTAGTAAGCAACAAAAAAGATGACACAATGGCCCATTAACCTATAACAAAAAAGGAGGCTTGGTCTGCCTTAACAATCAGAGTAATTAAACTAGAAGCTCTTTCTTATACAAGTGTTATGTCAGTATGAGATGGCACCTTGCAGGAACGTCTTATTCTTACAGTAGCGGGACCAGAAGGGGACAGAGCCTTCTTTGGACTTCAGGGTGTAGCAAGGCATCCTTCTTCAGCGGCTTATTGCTGGAGAAAAAAGAAAAGATTCATTAGCGTCAGTGCCCTCTCTCCTCTTGGCATGGAACTACTTACCTTATCAGAGCCTGGAAGATGGTTCCCAGGCACACATGCTTCACAATATTGGCATACAAAGTAAATAAATAAAATGCATTTGTTCTCTTGTGGCTTTTTATTGGTCACCCAAGTTTTCCTTCATTTTCATGTTGCATGCCTCTACTTCCCTCCAGTCTCAATTTAGCTAAAGCAGATTCATCTGTTACTTTTCACATAAAGTGTATCTTCTTTTTAATTTAAATAAGATCAGATTTAAGATAGTGCACTATACACCTCATAGCAATATATCATTCATACTGTCATAATCAACGTTAGATGAATTAAAGGCTTTCATAAGTAGTGGATTCTAAGAAAACCATTAATACAATTTAAAGTCTCATATTTCTTGGTGAAAGATATGTAAAAATAGTATGACAGACTACATTTAAAGAACAAATCACATGATGCCTGAGGTGTTTGAAAAGATGAGAAAAGTTCAAATACAGGGCTTTTTTGAAATACAAGTTTCATTAACTCTAATACTCCTTCCAGTTTCTTATGCCATGCATATTTTCCTACAGCTTTAAGTCAAAGAAAATTCTTGCTACATAGTTGTTGATAGCTTTTTGATTTTAAAGTACACTAACATGTAGTTTCATATTCTAGGTTTACCTTATTCTGAGTATTTTTGGAATGTGATATGTTTATTGTAGATTGCTAATAGTTATGAATGTGAATGGGTTGCCTAGTTGGCAAGTGGTTGACAGGGATAAAAGTGGGGGACAAGACAACGACAGGGCCCAGTAAGACTCAAGGTGAGTGGTGGAAATCTGCACTGGTAGTGGGAGTGCAAATTGAGATGCCAGTGTTGGAAGTGGGGCAACACCAGATGACAACAAGGCCAATAAAGGTACACCCCTAAAGTCATTTTATGAGAGAACCTAAGCAAAAGAATGGACATTGCATTTGGAGAGGAACTGGTTAGATTATCTCCAGATACATGAAGGTAGAATTGTTCATAAAAGACAGAGGGTGACCATGGAGGCCTGGAAAAAGCACCAGATTCCTAGAGGCCAATGTGGTGTAGCTCATTATCCATGGGACCGGAGAATGGGAAGAAGCTGTCTTTTTAGCATGATTTCTGCAAGGAGAGGCTAGAGGGCAGTCATTACATTTTATTAGGAGGAAGCTGCCAGCGATTTCTGTACATTTTTACTGTTACATAGGTTGCAGAGATGTAAATACACTATAAGTCACTAGACGATGTGGCAGTTGTTGTGGTTAGGATTGTTCCATTATATTTTTGTTGACACCATTCTGATACTTTCTGTATTTTTTACTGTGCCATGACATGGCTATCAATTGCATTTGATTTTGTGCACCTACATCATATTAATGCACATCTGTCTGGTCATTTTCTGCAAATATGTTGGCATTTGAATCATATTAACAGCTTTTACAGCAGCTGCAGTGGAAGTGCAGAAAGTAGGCTGTCCGTTTGTCTGCTCCTTTTTCTGAATAGCTTGACTCAATCTTCATGATTTTTGTTGTTGTTTATTTTTTATTCAGTGCTATTTTGTTTTACAGATATTTTTTTTCTATTTCATTGGTGCTTCAGTCTGAAATCTTTGTTACGTTAGTTGGCAAGTTTGTCCAAGTTAGTATTAAAGTCAGATCTAGCTTCAAGGGGCTAGAGAGGCAAACACAGCTGATGTGGCTACTTTGTAGGGCCCCTTTACGTTGTTTCCTTTTAGATGAGCCATTTGATATTAATAGAGCTGCTGTCACCATCTCATAGTGTTTGAACCGTTTTCCTCACCTTTTTATTTTTTTGCTGTTTTCCTTTGCTCACATTTCATATTATGGAAAGCACTTATCATAAATCTCCAGTCAATATGTTTCTACTGACAGGCAGAGGAAGACTATTGCTCCTCAGCGCAGGGAGAGATATAAAGAGGAAGATTGCTAGAGTAGGTTATTTTTTATATTGGTCTTAGATAGTTGTACATTTTTTTTTACAGCATATTGTCTTTCTGCTCGTCTTTACTCAATTGTGCTTTACTTATATATATCCATCTATTCATCCATTATCCAACCCGCTATATCCTAACTACAGGGTCCCGGGGGTCTGCTGGAGCCAATCTCAGCCAACACAGGGCGTAAGGCAGGAAACAAACCCAGGGGAGGGCGCCAGCCCACCGCAGGGCACAAACCCACACATAGAGCCACACACCAAGCACACACTAGGGACAATTTAGAATCGCCAATGCACCTAACCTGCATGTCTTTGGACTTTGGGAGGAAACCAGAGCACCCGGAGGAAACCCACGCAGACACGATGAGAATATGCAAACTAACTGTGAGGCATCAGCTTTACCCACTGCGCCACCGTGCCGCCTACTTATATATATGTTAAATTAAATAAACATTCAGCTAACTTAGATTTGGTCAAGGCAATTTAAACTGCATTTTATTTTGATCCAATTCAGTTCCAGTCAATGAAACACACCCATGAATTACTGGATTGTTGAATTTATTCCTGGTCTCATCTCATTTGAGTGCTACGAACTGCAGCAATCATGTGCAACCATTTTCATTTTCAAATCTATTTCAGACAAAGAAAATGAGAGAAACGCTTTATTATGCAATATATATCAGTGTGTGCTTTTTTGTTCTATTACATTTCTTCTTGGAGATGTTAAGTGTGTTTATTTAAACAGTGAAATACATTTTCTTATCAATCTTAATTTTTTTTCTGTTAAACTAACATGAAAATGTTGTACCAATCCCTAATCAATACAATTATAAGAAAAAAATGCAGAGAATGGGTGACCAACACTACTTCTCTACTGACCCCACACTATTACAGATCATATCACACACTCTGTAAATAGCAGAAAAAATGCTCAGTGTACCGAGTGAATAAAAAGACAAAAAATGGAATAGTATATACTTTAGATTTCTTTCTAAAAGCGTCGTTTTCTTCTTCTCCACACAGATGTACTTAAAACCTTCCACACTTCCCAAAAAGAAGCCAACAAAGGACGTTACTTTTTTTGTCTTTTTATTCACAAAGTACAAGTGACCTGACAAATCCACTAAAACTGGAGCAATTCAGAGAGTATTAGCATGGCCCTTGGTACAAGGATGACATGCATAATCATGGAAGCGGTCCTCTTCTGTAGGTAGTGTGGCAAAGTGGTTAAGGCTTGTAGGTTCAAATGCCACTACTGACACTGTATGACTATGAGCAAGTCACCTGTGCTCCAAATGGAAAAAACAAAAGAAATATAACTAATAGTATCTCAGATGTTGTCAGTTTCTTTTGAAAATAGTGTCAGCCAAAAAAGTAAATATTAATAAAAAAAGTGAATTAGCAGGCTTTCTTATACTGTAAAAGCAAAAGAAATGCTTTGTTGAGAACGGGCCACTCACATATATAATTCATCTATTCCCGTTTGAATGTTTCCAAAATATCAGTGTGTTAAGGTATGGGTGTTACTTTCAACTTCAACCTACTTGTTAACTGCTTCAGTGTACTGTGAAGAAATAACCAACACTTGCAGAAAATCTTAATCAGATTCCATCTTTGACCCTTCAAGTACTTCATTTAAAGTAGCAGCTGGAAAACACCTCACATATTCTTCTCTACTTTTCACCACTTCACTCATGTAAGTCATCTTGCTGCTCGTGTTTGCTTAACACAAAGTGATTCAACTCTGCCACTCTTTCTCCATGCAACAAGCTCTGCCATTCTGGGACTAGTCTAGTAGCTCTTTAGTGCACTTTCTGTTCTTTTATGTCTTTCTAGTAATCTTCTTCTTCTTTCGGCTGCTCCCGTTAGGGGTTGCCACAGCGGATCATCTGTCCGCATATGGATTTGGCAAAATTTTACACCAGTTGCCCTTCCTGACGTAAATCTCGGAAATCAAAACATCACAAATTATTCCAATTATAGCCACATAACCTGCTTCAGCTTGCTCTCCATGCAGCACAACATAACCCATCATCTTTTTAAACTTTTTTAATTGCTTCTGTTCATTGTCTAGTGATTTACACTGGGAGAATCATGTCTTTCTCCTAAGGTGTATTTTCTAGTTCTAGACCACTCACTGTGGTATTACTCTTCATTTACTTGAATTAAAGGTTGTTTGTAGGGGTGGGGTGTTGCACTGTGTTAGCCCTAATACATGAAATGAGATGTCAGGCAAAATGACACCTATTATTGGATAACTGAACAGCTTACAATATGCAACCTTTAAAGACATCTTAGGCCCTTTCTTCAGGCCTCTTGTAATCTGAACAAATTAATGTTTATTGCCACATATTTAACTAAACATAGACTTAAATTGGAAATTTCAGAGAAAACTGAATGAAAGAGCAAGATGCAGAAACCAGTGGACTTTCCAAGAACATATGTCAGAATGTGCCAGGAACATTATCCTGAACACCCAGAACTGGCAGTTGCAGTTTGAATCTGAAGCCAGGCCCATGGCAAAGCATTCATGGGGAGTAAGGTAAAGGCAATTTCAGGTAGACAAATTCAAATTGAAAGTTGGGGTTTGGAGAAGGCACAGCTGTTATTGAAAATGGATCTTCATAAAAGAGGGGCTTTCAGGGAAGACATTACAAAGCTGAACAGATTAAATGGGTAAGGGTCTGTAAGATGCCATGGGAGAAAGGGTATGCAGTGCTGCCATTGGCCTCAATGACGTGGACAGTGAACTGGCAAAGTTATATAGGGGATGGGAAGTGGAGAAGAAAAAGTTTATATCATAAGAACAGATCCAGGCTGAAGGTAGTAGTGGGAGCAGGAATAAAAGATTGAGGTAACAAACATGTCTGTGCTAAGATGCTACACTTCCGTCCTTCCTTTTTAACATACAAGGTATAATGTGAACAGGTTAAAATATTTATTCATAATGTTGCACAATGCTGGTGCTTTGGATAAGGTGTTCAGGCAATTGCCTCACACAGAACATTGGTCTGGGATGCATTTTGATACATGAATATTTTTTTTACATTTTTAAATAATTATACAAAAAATGAGAGTCAATTTTGAACCGTAATGGTTACATACACATCAAGTGTAAAATGTACATATTTTTTCAATATTACTAATTTAAAAGTTTAAAATTTCTCAGAACTGCAAATTTCACCGCTTCATCACACTCCAAGATCCAGAGCATCAAAACAGCGCATGTGCATTTCGCAACTACATGTCAGTAACTGAAATTGGCTTTCACTTCCCTGATTTTCACATATTGTGCTGTGTATATATTGACAGTCATATTGTAAAATGTTATTAATTTCTGGAATGTTGTTAAGGTGTCAGTCACATGTAGAATTTGCTAAATATCTTGTAAGTTTGACCCCGCATGGGATAAAGCTGGTTTAGGAAATGGTTGGATGAATGGATGGATGTTTGCAGTGTGTGTGTTTAGTTATAAATGTCAGGTCTTTAGTTTGTTGGACAATGTGAAACTGCCAAGGTTATTTTGAAAAGCGTACAGGACGAGCAGTTCAGCTGAAATTCACATTCAATTTCACAACAGCAAAATTCAATAAAATATATATGCATGTCAAACAGAAGCTGTGAAAAATGTGTGCATTTGTATTGTTTTAATGCCTGTTTTGTGTATTTTATTGATTTTAAGCTATTTCTTTTAAGTTTTTTGAAATTTATTTATATTGTCACACACATTCGCTTAGAGACAACTTGTGGGCTCATGAAATTGTAATTCAACTGCGAGTCAAGGGTTGGCACTATTGCCTAATGACTAGCCGACAATACTTTCCGAGAAGGTTGGCATCCTTCAACATCTGCAATAAGATGCTGCAGATGTTCTACCAGATGGTTGTGGCGAGTGCCCTCTTCTACGCGGTGGTGTGCTGGGGAGGCAACATAAAGATGAAAGACGCCTCACGCCTGAAAAAACTTGTTAAGAAGGCAGGCTCTATTGTAGGAGTAAAGTTGGACAGTTTAACAACTGTGGCAGAGCGACGGGCATTAAGCAAACTCCTGTCAATCATGAAGAATCCACTCCATCCACTGAACAGTGTCATTTCCAGGCAGAGGAGTAGCTTCAGTGACAGACTTTTGTCACTGTCCTGCTCCACTGACAGACTGAGGAGATCGTTCCTCCCCCACACTATGCGACTCTTCAATTCCACCCGGGGGAGTAAATGCTAACATTATTCAAAGTTATTGTCTGCTTTTTTATTTTTATTTTTTCATTTTTATTACTATTTAATTTAATATTGTTTTTTTGTATCAGTATACTGTTGCTGGATGATGTGAATTTCCCCTTGGAATTAATAAAGTATGTATCTATCTATCTATCTATGTATCTATCTATCTATCTATCTATCTATCTATCTATCTATCTATCTATCTATCTATCTATCTATCTATCTATCTATCTAATGTTTCTCCTCCTTTCTCCCTAACAGTTCTGACAACTGCCAGCACCAGTGGTATTACTTCTGAGTCACAAACCCCTGAGCCTGTCTCTTCAGATCTGTCATCTTGAGTCAGTTTAAGTGCGGACTCCCATCTAAAAAGACATTCTTGTAAAACCGATTTTTTTTTTTCTTGACATGAAATATACGGGGTAATTATTATTACAGTAAAACACTAAGTTCTGTGTGTCCAGTCCCTCGGAGCCTTCTGATTGGTCACTTTGGCTTTGGCAACTTGTTGAAAGAGGAAGTGCGAGTGTGAGATGTATGAGGAGCAGGGACATGCGGTCAGGGGAGGCTGCCTCACCTGTCATCATGAAAAGTAAAAAACTAATAATGATAACATAAAATAAATTTGTCCACAGGTCTGTGCTATAAATTTGTTTTCTGTATGATTCCAATAATTTTGATAATTTTTATAGTCAAAATCACTGAATTGGCACATTTCTGGATCAAATACAAGGGAGAAACGCGAGGTGTGGCAGCAACGCGAGTCACCTCCCCTCAGACTGTGCTGTCCCTCACACACTGAATTGATGCCTGCAATTGGCGCGTGCCTGTTGCTGTTTCTCTGTATGTCGCCAATATAATGTTTGTAGACACGTTTATTATACAATCTGACATTCCACAGCCTGGCTAATATCTTTAATGAATGTACGCATTATATTTAGTCTTGCTGATTGTTCATAAAACCGTAGTGAAAAGGCACAAGGTGAGGCAGACAGTACTGTGACGCACCGAAAGGGTGCATGTGAGCCCAAAAAATACTTGTTTCTGCTGTTCTTCTTTGCAGAGGCTCAGGGCACCAATAAGTTATTGATATCAGAAAGTCAAGTGCACTGCAGCGGTCCGTTTTTTTTATTTTTTGTTCCGACTGACTGCCAAAATGGAAGATTAAGACTTTTAAAACTAAAGGAAAATAAGGAGGACTTTTACAAGAAAGTGACAGAGAAGATTTTTGTGGAGAAGATTAGGTGCATGGACTACAAATAAAGGTAAGACCATAAACGGTTTTCAATTTTACAAAAATGGGATCAGACTAAGAAAAAAATCCAATATTTAAAAATGAAATTTGACCTTAAATAAAATATTCTTTTGTTTTTCTAATATCCTTTTGTTGAACAGTCTGCATTAAAATTGATTAAAGCATCAGAATTAAAAGCTTTTAAAAAAAACTAAATATTTCAAACAAAGTCAAATCTGAAATCCGTTTTTTTGTTGTACTCCAATCTATACTTTCATTTGTATTGAATATGTATGAATTGAGGAATTGCAACGGCAAATTTAGAACACATGGAAGGTGCAGAGCAAAAGCGCTCTCTCGGCTCTCTCTCGCCGCTATAAATGTAACGTTCTTTCTTAACCAAATATGTACCTTACCTATCTGTGTGTAACGAATGCTGATGAGATATGAAACATGACCAGCAGTCAATGAGCATGCTGCCAATTGAATAGTGAATAAGCTACTCTTTTGGAATGATATAATTATAAACCTGACTCTGAAGTAGTCAGTGCCTCACCAGCCATGAACCTCACCGTACGTCACTGACAAGGAGGTGTAAAGGCACACACTGAGAGAACCACCTTCAAGACAAAATGTATGAAACTAAACTGGAGATGAGAAAGGTACCTCAAAAATAATGAGAGTCTGAGCAGCAGGCTTTACAGGAACACACTTGAGAAAGACAGTGACGGTGAAGAGATGTCCGCATAAGTGAATACAGAGGAAAGGAGCCGAAAGTACAAGAGATAGCAAATATGTTTTAACGATTCTATTAGCTGTATTGAATATATATTTCAGGGGCAGAAAAGATGTGCTTTGGTTCAGGCAGCATTGTTTAAAGAGCTGGCCATGATGTTGCATACAGAATGCAGAATTCTATGAAATACTAGAATTTTGACAGTATGCTTAAACCTAAAGTATAAAATAACTGTAGCTCTATGATTGTGCTCTGCACATGCTCTCATTTTTACTCATAAGCTTTTATTAAAGGCCACCATCTGTTGCCCTTCCAGTCATCCAGTTAGTACCAAAATGAGACTTGAGCAGTAGAAAAGGAAACTGCATTTAGTTGTAGTCTTTAATACTGGTATTCAATGCCATGAACAAACAGCTGTAACAGGCACAGGAAACAGTACATAATGATGAAGAAGATACTCTGCTTTTAGTAAAGAATGCAGTAGGCTGTCATCTTGTTAATGCTGATTATCACAGGCTCTCCAGCTGACATCAGATGGTATGCAATTGTAAGTGTTCAGTGGCCGGAGATGACCCAAACCGCAAAGGTGGATACATCGGCTTCCTGCTGTTATCAGAATTTTCTTTAATGTGCCACTTCAAAGCTATTCATATATCTCAGATGAATACTTGGCTGATTGATTAATGATTTATTAAAAACATAAACTTGTCTTACACAGCAAAAGTAATTGTTTAAAAAATAAATTTTTAACATTGTCATATTTCTTACACTGAGCAGGGAGTTCTGGTCTAGTGTCACTGTAGCCACTCCTAAGCCACTATCCAGAACTGATAATGCACAGTACAATACAGCGTACTGAAAAAAGAAATAAAAGAAATATGAAGAAAAATCAAGAAAAACCCCACTAGATTTATTTTAATGGGTCATGTACTTCGAGAAATGATTGAGATTTAGTTAAGCAAATGAAAATTTGTGACAGGAAGTAGGGTTTAAACTTACTTTTAAAATAAATGGAGTAAATGCCAACCATTTCCCTAAAATGAGCCATTTAACAAGTAAATGGTGTACAGATGAGTAACAATAAATTTCAAAAATATTTTCAAAAGTTTTTGAAAGATTACATAAATAGGAAATAGCAAGCTATCTTGAGTTGAATGTTTTTTCTTTCCAGGCCATTTCATATTTCCTTATACATTTACAAACTTTATACAGACTTTGGCCAAAGTATGCAAATGACGTCAAATCTTTGAAGGAAAGAGAGAGCAGTAATAGCAGCACTGACACCATGTCACTCTTTAAGACTGAACATTAGTTTGAAATGTATTTTTTTAAATCAAAATTATTTATAGGTTAACTAAAGTAGTGTTAGAGTTTTTACCCAGCATAGCACGTATAACCAAATTATATTGCATTAGTAGGTGTAACAATCACATTGATAAAATAATAATGTAGAAGTAACAACAAAGTGTCATTGAAACTCAACATTTATCTCCACATGTTCAGGCTGTAACTCAAACTGTATTCACTCTTGAATGAGTTATTCATTATATAATACAAGTTACATTCAGCAGTTATTATCTACAAATACTGTATTTTTTAAAAAGTATTTTCTCTCATCCTGAATCTGCTATTATTATAAATATTTGACATTGAATGTTTTTAGGGCTTTAACCAAAATCTATTATTAGATAACAGACACATGATTAAACAAAGAACACTTTTTTACTTATACAATTTATTGAATGAACAAAGTTATCTAACATCAACTGTTTTATGTAAACTCATGAGGGGGCAAATATTTGTGAATGCTCTGGCACTGTCTTTTAATATTTAGCACATTAGCAACCGTAATAACATAAAAAAAACTGGGACTATTAAGTACTGAACTCAGCTTTCCTATTATCTGGTTTAAATATTACTCATTTCTACAATTACCAATGTGTAAGTCTTTTCATGATGTGAAGAATAATAGCAACTGACCCCTAACCTTCTGTGGGCACTTCATTTGATGATAATTTATTAATATATTTTACAGTCCCACATAATTTCTTGTTGACTAGTCCTAGTTCCAGTATTTCTGGATTATTTATGTATGTAATATTACTCTGCCTCCGAGTAAATGAGAATTACAGCTCTAAAAGAAAGCTAATCTTAATAATGCTTATTTCCTCTGAGTTCACTGCATGTAAATTTCTATTGCTGACACTTTCAGTATGAAAATGACCCTCCTGCCTTTAATTCACATGTCATAGTTTTTTCTAATTCAATTACTATTTTTTTCTGTCCTATGCATTGCTAATGTAGTTTATGTGATACCATAAATTAGTGGATGACCTTGTTTTTACTGCATTTTATGTACAAATCCAACTAATGTAAATTATTCTAGACCTGCAAAACAATCTGTTTCCTTCATTTAGTAGGGTTCATGATCACTTTCTGACACGCAACACATCATAATAAGTGCATAAAAAATTATTAGAATTGCATGGAATAGTAAATGAGGTGGGATGAAAGCCATACAATTTTTATTTTATTTCATGAAATAAGTATGACCATTACAAGTAAATTATATTGACTTTAACCTGTCAGAATATTCTTAAAACATCATGTGCTCTGATATATTTTCAGATGTAGAACTAATCTAAAGTTAACAATACTCTTAATGCACGGAGTACATAATGCTATTTTAATAAGGGGACTTTGTCGACGCATTTATATTTCTTACTCAAAGCAAGAAACAGTTTCAGTGTTTTAGTGATGTAAAAACAAGACAAAAACAGTATGAAGGGTTGGGGCACCCATAGGCAAAACCCCCTGTAACTGAAATTGAAAAAAGAAAAAAAATGCTATTAACAAATGTTGTTGAAACGTCTTTTCAGATGGGAATCTGGTTCTGACTACCTAAGATGGCATTTGTTTCTGTTTCTGTTTCTGCTAGTACAAATCACTGTCAGCTGGATTCTTAGATCCCTCTTAGATGCAAACACACTACTGCAGTTCTCTATAGAGACAATCTTTCTGAAGCAGACTCTCTCCACAGTTAAAGTATAGGTCAATGAGTTTGTTAAAGATAACATTACTTGAGAATTATCTGAAAACCTTTATATGAATTACTTTCCCACATCTTCAAATGTCATAGCATATGAAGTCCATATTTTAGT